>CM052804.1:36288085-36370599 GCA_028533885.1 Nasua narica | reverse complement strand
AGAAAATCCATTGGAAGCAGGACTCGAGGAAGGGAAAGAGGTGGCTAAGGCTCTCAGTGACCGGAAAGCAGGAAAACCTCCTAGGCTGTGGACACTGGATTGTCTTGCTGCTGGTCCCTGGTGCTAAGTGGGCGGTGGCACGCTCCGGAAGTCCTAGCCTGTCCCTTGGTGGGGTTGGCTCTGAATAGACTGGTGTGCTAGCACCACGCTGGCCGCCCAGCCACCCTTAGGACCCCCTGCCACAGTACTGAGCTACTCAGAAGAGAGCCTTGGGCGGACCCTGCTGGAGCCTGACCCAAGGTTACCCTCTGAACATCGCACTGACTCTTCCCCATCCTGGCGTCCTTGATCTCTAGAATTTGTCCAAGTTATAGCAAAAGGCCAGCAGCATGGAAATCAGTGTTTCCCCCTAACTAGCAATCAACTCACCTTCTGTTAACAGTATCTTGCTTTGTCTGCCCCACTGGGTGTAGCTGTGGGAGAGTCAAGGGAGAGTCAAGAGAGTCAAGAGTCAACATTAATACTCTAGGTACTAATGTTCCTAGGAGCCGCTTTCTACCTGTCAAAACCACATCAGATCTCTTGCTCGTGATGTCAAACCTCTATAGCCTTAATGCAGGATCTTTGACAATGAGTGAAAAGCGGGAATTTCCTACAGTACCCTTGGTTAAATTAGGCAGCTCTTTTACAAAGGTTCAGGATTATCTAAGGAGATTTGAAAGTATACCAGATATGCTTGAATTGGATCACCTCACCGTTTCAGGAGATGTGACATTTGGCAAGAATGTTTCACTAAAGGGAACAGTTACCATCATTGCAAATCACGGTGACCGAATCGACATCCCACCTGGAGCAGTATTAGAGAACAAGATTGTATCAGCGAACCTTCGTATCTTGGACCACTGAAGTGAAAAATACTGTGTACACCTCATACTAATTATGGGCTAAACAGTTTCTTATAATGAAATGTTCTCTAGGATTCTAAAATCGGCAGGTACTTTTTACTATGTTACCGTACCCTGCGGTATTAATTTTTAAAGTAGGTTTTTTTTTTTTTTTTTTTTTTTTGCGATATGCTTTTAGTCAAAGAGAAGCACAGATGGAAGCAATATTTTTCTTCTTTTAAGAGGGCCCTGAAAGTTAGTTCATCTTAAAGTGCAATACTGTAAACTGGGGCAACTCTACTGGAGCATCTTTTAACTGAGGCCTCAGTGATGGTCACTTTGAATTGCTCGTGATTTCAAAAATAAAAGTTGTGAGGTAATCCATGTGCACCTGTACACTTTCAGAGCTTACTTTATGAAATGGCAAAGAAAAATGATTTACTCTTGCAAAATGGTTACTGGACCAGTTGAAATATTTAAGTACTCACTTGGCCAGTTACCTAACACATCTAGTTTTTGCATTTCTAAGAATCTTAACCACATCATTCTTTCCATGGGAATTAAATTTGAAGGTATTTAGTACCTTTCATGTAGTCCTAAGGCTGGGATGCCTGCCATGTTTTCCACAGACTCTCCATTTATTAAAACAAAGTGATGTTTCTTTTTCCAGCTGAAGGGATGGGGTGGGTAGAGGTAGGGTATTTCTTTTACATCCTTGTTCTCTAGATGATGGGGTGGAGGTCTAACTTTATAAAAAGTTCTTTCCTTGAAGCGTTCTTGATGTGACAAAATATTCATGAATAACCTTTCAAATCAACTCTGCTCATATTTAATTTGTGGTTTTTCTCTAAAGATTAAAGTTTTCCTGTATACAAAAAAAAAAAAAAAAGGGTCCCAAGGGTGGGCGTGTGACCCGGCCAGGCCAGTAACCAGAATCTTGAGAATGATAGAAATGGGGTCTAGCTGATTTCTCCTGACAGCGATGCCTTGTGAGTGCGTCTGATGGTTCCTGCGGCCTGGAGTCCCAGAACTATCCTGCTTCTTGTCCCAATTGTGACCTGGCCATTCAGCATCCTTAGTATTCTGAGAGTCACCCTTCCAGGGACTTCAAACAAATTTGTTTGAAAAAAGACAGCCAGAATGTATCTCTTTTCCTTGCAACTGGAGAATGCTAAGTGACCCAGATGGGCTGAATCGAACAAGGCGACATCACGTGGAAGGGATACTTGTATGAACCTGATGATGGGTCCAAAACCCACCTGCGTGTGGGCCAGAAGGTGAAAGTGGGCCCCGGGGTAGAGTGTGAGGTGAGAGCTTGGGGATTCCCGGGAGCAGCACGGCAGAAGCCAGCAAGGCGGTGAGAATGCCTGTTCTCTCCCCAGTTAGGGCTTCATTAATGGGGCATGGAATTTGGACAAGCCAGGGGACGCTTAGGCAGCAAACTTCAGGGTGCTCTGTGCCTGCAAGAAGGGCCACTGTGAGGAGGGATCCCAACATCCCATCAAAGGAGGAGAACTGAAAGGAGCTGAGGGCTTCAGCCTGGAGCCAAGAAGGCATGCAATCTTAAAATGCCACTTTTCCAGTCATCTGACAGTAATTCCTGGCGCGTCGGGGACTGCTGGATAAGGCAAGACATATTCAGCTTCAGAGGACTAACAGCCTAGTAACCCAATGCGGGGAGTACAGGACTCTGTGGTATGGCCCGCTCTGGATGGAGAGTGGGCTTCTTGGAGGAGGCGGTATGTAATGTGAGTCTGGGAAGATGTGTAGGAAGGAGTTACTCTGGCCTGGGGGGTGGGCATAGGAGGGGGAGTAGCCGGGGCCAGGGCTGTATGGGGAGGGGACATGGTGTCTTGCATGGCGTGGGGGCTGAGGGGCAGGGAGTTGGAGTCAGATCAGAAAGAGCCTCGGCTGTCAGGCCAAGGGAATCATGGAAGGTTTTTAAGGAGGGAAGCAACCAAATGAGATTTGCATTAAAAAAAGCATCAGCTCCTGGGGCGCCTGGGTGGCTCAGTGGGTTAAGCCTCTGCCTTTGGCTCGGGTCATGATCTCAGAGTCCTGGGATCGAGCCCCACGTCGGGCTCTCTGCTCGGCAGTGAGCCTGCTTCCCCCTCTCTCTCTCTGCCTGCCTCTCTTCCTACTTGTGATCTCTCTCTCTCTGTCAAATAAATAAAATCTTTAAAACAAAAACAAAAAACAAACAAAACAACTGAAACCTAAACAGATCTTCCCAGAGGGACAGCGTTCAAGAGCCACTCTCCAGACATCTCTATGCCCTCGCCCCGACGGCTGGAAGGGTCATCAGAGGTCACCAAGGGAGGAAAAGGAGGGTGTGGGTGTGGGATGATGGGGTCCCTGGAAGGCTATTTAGGACAACCACGAGCAGCTTGCTGGTGAGGACTGCTGTCCACTGAGGCGTCCACGCTGCCTGGGAATTGGATGCCCACGACCACTGGGTCCAACGCCCTTCGCCCTGGAGGGGATAAATTGCCGAATTTCATCTTTCCCTTTGATCTCCGTTCTCCGGACGGTCCTCCCAACCTACTTTGGGCTGCTCTTCTCTGTTGATACATTTCCCACTACAAACAATGCCTTAATTTCTTACATATTGTGACAATTAAGGGTCCCAAAATTGAGAAATAAGTTTACATGTCATAGGGTGGAGCCCATTCCTGGAGCCCACAAGTACTCTGAAACACGTATTTATTATATAAATGTTTATGGCTATTGTTAGTTTTTTTTTTTTTTTTTTTTTTTTTACAGCTCAGTAAAAGCAGACACGGGGGATGATGAGGAGTGAAGAGATTGTTCTGGAACAAAAAGAGATTTAAGAGCCGGTACATGCCCTTAAAATCCATTGTGTGGGCTTGTCTGAAGTCTAATCCAAGCACATCAGTGGTAAAAAGACATTTTTTGGCAATAGTTATCGAATACCCAGTATAAGGTCATGTTGAAGAATTGTTACTTTTTTTTTTAAGATTTTTATTTTATTTTTTGACAGAGACACAGCGAGAAGGGAACACAAGCAGAGTAGGAGAGGGAAAGCAGGCTTCCCGCAGAGGAGAGAGCCCAACTCAGGGCTTGATCCCAGGACCCTGGGATCATGACCCGAGGTGAAGGCAGACGCCTAATGACTGAGCCACCCAGGCGCCCCAAATTGTTACATCTTAAGGGGTGATAATAACATTGTGCTTACGTGAGAAAATGTCTATTTATTTTAGAAATGACAGAATATCATAATGTCTGGAATTTGTTTTAAAATACTCTAGCAAAGGACAAAACTAGATAAATCTGTGGCAAGATTTGATAATTGTTGAATCTGAGTTATGAGTATATGGGGGTTCTTTGCACTACTCTATTTTGCGTGTGTGCACATTTTCATAATCATGTAAAGTTAAAGATGGATTACATAATAACATTAAATATAAGTAACAATAAAGTTAAGTTTCTAGGGTAATTTCTCTTTTTACGATTTTTAAAAATATTTTATTTATTTTACAGAGAGAGATAGAGATAGAGACAGCGGGAGAGGGAACATAAGCAGGGGGAGTGGGAGGAGGGAGAAGCAGGGATCATGACCTGAGCTGAAGGCTTAACCACTGAGCCACCCAGGTGTCCCAAGATTATTATTTTTTTTTGAAGATTTTATTTATTTACTTGACAGGGAGAGAGAGAGAGAGAGAACACAACCAGGGGGAGGAGCAGGCAGAAGGAGAAGCAGGGTCCCCACTGAACAGGAAGCCGAATGAGGGACTTGATCCCAGGACCCGGGGATCATGATCTGAAACAAAAGCAGACTCTGAACTACCTGAGCCATCCAGGCGTCCCTCTCATTGAGCTCTCAAAGCACAGTCTTAAAATATATATTTGGAAAAGTGATTCAAGTCCACACTTGGACAACAGAGGAAATAAAGTAAAGTAAACATAGACTTAAAAAGAGATCCAGGGGCACTTGGGCAGCTCAGTTGGCTAAACGTCTGCTTTTGGCTCAGATCATGATTCCAGGGCCCTGGGATCAAGCCCCGCATCGGGCTCCCTGCTCCGCGGGAAGCCTGCTTCTTCTTCTCCCACTCCCCCTGCTTGTGTTCCCTCTCTCACTGTGTCTGTCTCTATGAAATAAATAAATAAAATCTTAAAAAAAAGAGAGAGAGAGAGATTCGACTATACATTTTGAAAACAAGAGGAATTGCAGTGCACAGATAAAGTACATATCTAAGAGGAAATTCATACACATTAAAAAAAGACAGGCACGGTTCTCACTCAGCGTTATTAACATTTACAAGGTCTGATATCATGTGCTTTGATTTTGGGAAGTTCATCTTCCTCTCTCTGAGGATACACAAGCCCCATGTTTATACCTGTCCATTCGTCAGGCTCTAAAGACACGGAGAGACCCTCGAGGGAGGGAACAAGATCAGACGTGTGGAAAAGAGAGTCAGCTTCTGGCAGTGTCGAGCTACAGCGGCAAATGCAACCAAGAATTAGGAATCCTGGGGCGTCCCGTGGCTCAGTCCTTAAGCGTCTGCCTTTGGCTCAGGTCATGATCTCAGGGTCCTGGGATCGAGCCCCGCATCGGGCTCCCTGCTTGGCGGGAAGCCTGCTTTTCCCTCCCCAGTTTCCCCTGCTTGTGTTCCCTCTCTCTATCAAATAAATAAAATATTAAAAAATAAAATAAAATAAATTTAAAAAGATGAGGAAATTCTGGGATATAATATACAGTATGGTGACTAGTTAATAATACTCTATTATATACTTGAAAGTTGCTAAGAAAGTAGATCTGAAGTTTTCACCACATACACACATGTACACACACATGTATGCACACCCACAAAAGGTGAGGGGATTGATGTGTTAACTAATCGTATTGTGGTGGTCATTTTGCAATATATCCAAATACGATACACCTTCAGTTTACCCATCGTTATGGGTCAATTACATCTCAAAGCTGGGGAACAAAATTAGGAATCCCATAAGAACCCTAGCTCTGTGTCTGTCACCAGTCACACCAGTGGTCCTAAGGTGGTTTATGTAGGTAGGCGTTTTGATCCTTAATCCATCCTTTTAGAGACATCCCCTTTCTTCATGTTTTAGACACACCCTTGGGAACCCAGCCCCATCATGTCACAAGTGGTCCTTAAATTTGCCTTTTCCCTTCACCACCGAACACCTGTCACTCACTCTTGGACCCAAGTGCCTTTCAGGTGACTGCTGACGTTTCTTTCTTTCTTTTTTTAAAAAATTTTTTTTATTTATTTGACAGAGAGAGATCACAAGCAGGCAGAGACGCAGGCAGAGAGAGAGGGGGAAGCAGGCTCCCCGTTGAGCAGAGAGCCTGATGTGGGGCTCGATCCCAGGACCCTGAGATCATGACCTGAGCCGAAGGCAGAGGCTTTAACCCGTTGAGCCCCCCGGGCGCCCCTGGTGTTTCTTCTTTATCTGAAGTACACAGCACTGGAGTCAGCCCTGTGTTTTCCCTTTTCTGACCCAGCGTTATAGAATAAGAGCAAACGCCAACCAAATGTCAAGATACATGCCTAGCAAAGCTATGGAGGCGGGGGGAAGGCACTGTGGGACAGCCTGAAGGATTGGTTTTTGCAAGGCTGTGAAGGTGTCCCAGCCTCGCCTCGGACAGGTGACCCAGGAGTGTTGGAGCATAAGTATGAAAGGGTCAGCTTGCAGACCACCGAGGGCAGCTGGCTGCCTTGACAGATGAGTGCCGTGGAACATTCGAGAACGCGTCAGCTGCTATCATCCATGTGGGGTCGGCTGGGGTTGCACCTTTCGCTTTCCCGCTCCCCCTGACTAGGTTTCCGCCTCAGATATGCTTCTCTGAGATTGCACTGGTCACCGAGATTAAGCCTACCTGTCCCTTAGGCTCCTCAGTTCCCCCTCTGAGAGAGGAGCTAACCTTACACAAGTGTGCTGTATCTTGCTCGTTATGTTCTCTAAGGGAGAGCCCATCAAGGGCTCTGTGCTAAACGTCTGGCTGTTACTTAACCCGTTGTGACCTGCTTTCTCTCCTTCCCTTCCCTTATCTCAGCTGCTGGAACTTCCAGGGTGCCCAGCACGGGCCCCTAATTGCCAAGACATCTCTTTAGCGACCAGCACGTCCCCACTCATACATACAGATTCTCTTCTCTAGGCTTCCTCAACCCTCTCTTCTGCTTCTCCTCCTCCTTCCTCTGCCCGATCCCTCTTTCTCTGTCTGTCTGGAGTGACCGGCTCCCCACCGACCTTGGATCTTTGTCATTTGCGTCCTCTCAGGATGGGCCCTTCACTCCCATGACTCCATCAGACAAGGGTGGATGGCTCCCAGCCCTGCCCTTCTTCGTGAATCTGGGGACAGCTGCCCATGGGAGCCCTCCTCCACCGGGATGTCCCACAGGCTCTGCAGACTCAGTAAGATCCAAACTGAACTCCTTCTGATCATCTGATCCCCTCTGACGTCTCTGGCCTCGAGATCTACCAGACTCTGGTAGGCTTGGCACGAACGTGGCCGTAGAGCTAATTAAATCAAATGAATATAGAAGGCGACAGAGTGTTTTCAGACCCTTAGAATAGCAGCTTGCCATAGCGTCACAGTAATTCCAAATGCTTTATGCTCAGAAAGTCTCAGTATAGATCCTATAGAAACTTCGGGATCCCATTCCCGGACACCAGCAGGGCCCCTCAAAGGGCCAGGCGTCTTTCCCCTGAGTGAAGGTGAGTGGCGGGGCGGTGGTGAACCGGAGGACACGGGCGCCAGCTCAAAGGAGGGGACAATTCCTTCAGCGGGTGTAGGCTCAGGCGCCTGTGGCCACCGTCTCCGAGTTTTCAAGAGAAACCAGAAATCTGGATTTTCATGTGACTCTTCCAACTGTTAAAGGGCGGCAACTGATTCAAAATTAAAAATAAACTATGTGAGCCAAATAATTTTTTTTAAAGATTTTATTTATTTATTTGACAGAGAGGAAAGAGATCACAAGTAGGCAGAGAGGCAGGCGGGGGTGGGGGGGGGGTGGGCGGAAGCAGGCTTCCTGCTGAGCAGAGAGCCCGATGCGGGGCTCGATCCCAGGACACTGAGATCGTGACCTGAGCCAAAGGCAGAGGCTTTAATCCACTGAGCCACCCAGGCGCCCCGAGCCAAATAATTTTTTAAGAACACCGTGCTAATCCCTGTCTAGCGTGTGGACTCTGTGTCTGTGACTAGAAGACGCAGGTGTGGAGGCTTGGGGGTCAGACACCTACTCAAATATTTCCCTGCGGGGTAAGGCGGATAAGAGATCATATTTGTGAAACGGCTGGCCCAGAGCAGTGCCCTAAATGGAAGTCAATTTTTTAAAAAACAATTTTATTTATTTATCTGAGAGTGAGAGAGAGAGAGAGAAAGCAGGAGTAGGAGAAAAGGGGGAGAAGCAGACTCCTGGCTGAGCAGGGAGCCTGACACAGGGCTCGAACCCGGGACCCTGGGATCATGACCTGAGCCGGAGGCAGATGCTTAACTGACTGAGCCGCCCCGGCGCCCGGAAGTCAATTTGTACTTCATCAGCACAACTGACACGTATCTGGAAAGAACGTGTTTACGCAATCAGCATAGGATAACAGGGTATATGAGGAAGGGGGGGCCAGCCACAAGCACTCGCTGCTCAGTCATTCGGTTGCCCATTTCCCCTGGCCTGGGAAGGAGCAGCTCTGGATAAGCCATGTGGCCGTACGGTCGGGGCACAGCCTTCTGATTCGCACCCCAGCCTTGTCGTGTGTTTCGTTCTCTGACGCACTTAGAAAAGCCAGATGCCAAAAAAAAAAAAAAAAAGGAAAGAAAAGAAAAGAAAAGAAAAGAAAAGTCAGATGCTCCAGGCCATCAGTGCCGGGGTTCTGGCACTGGAAGGAGGGCCTGGCCAAGAGACGTCCTTCCCGAGAAGCCCTAGACATGACCCTCATTGACCCCAAACTATGACAGCCATGAGGAAGCCCTGCACGGTCTCCCAGAGGTCAACAGGCCTGGGACCATTTCCCTCATCAGAGGATTCAGGCAAATTAAAAACAAACGCTTGCCGGGTGCCTGGGTGGCTCAGTCGGTTAAGCGACAGCCTTTGGCTCAGGTCAGGAATTTGGAGTCCTGGGATCGAGCCCCGCATCGGGCTCCCAGCTCAGAGGGTAAGCCTGCTCCTCCCCCTGCTTGTGCTCTCCCCACCCCTCTCTGTCAAATAAAGTCTTTAAAAAAGAAAAGGAGCACTTGCCAAGACGTTTTCATAGTATAAATGTTTACATTTAACAAGTTAACACATCTTCACACACACACACACACACACACTAGTCAACTGTGCTATTCATGGAGAATTAGATGGACCGGCCTTCTCTACAGCACAGAAAGCCCTTCTTCATTTCCTCTCCCTGTTCCTCTAGTGACTTCTCTATATCATTTCCTGCTTCAAAATTCAGCTCCTCTGCTGCGACTCCTTCTTTGACTTCCTCTTGTGGAGGCTCTGAACTAATTTGTGCGGCTGGATACGTTTATTACTGCAATTTGGGATTGGGGGTGCACCTTCCACTGGCCGGGGGATGCGTCCAGGGAAGGGACTGGGGAAACCCTTGTGTGGAACCCCAGCACCCAGCCTAGTCCTCTCAGGCTGTAGATGGGAAATGAATGGGGAGGGAGGGAGGGAAGGAGAGATGAGAAGGCTCTAGCGAGAACAAAGTGTTGGGAAGCCTAGCTGGCTCAGTGCTGTAGAGCGGCCCGCTCTGGATTTCGGCCCAGGTCATGATCTCAGGGTCCTGGGATCAAGCCCCGAACTGGGTTCCATGCTCAGCGGGGAGTCTGCTTGAGGATTCTCTCTCCCTCTGCCCCTCCCCCCGTGTGTACGTGTGTGTGTGCGCGCGCGCATGCACGTGCTCTCTCTCAAATAAATAAATAAATATATTTAAATTTTATTTGACATAGAGAGAAATCACAAGCAGGCAGAGAAGCAGGCTCCCTGGTGAGCAGAGAGCCCGATGCGGGGCTCGATCCCAGGACGCTGGGATCATGACTGAGCTGAAGGCAGAGGCTTTAACCCACTGAGTCACCCAGGTGTCCCTCAAATAAATAAATATATTTTAAAAACTTAAAAAAAGAAGATGAGATCAAAAGTAGGAGCCCCAAGACAAGAAGTGGTTTGGGGAACTGGCCCCTCCAGCCCCACACTTCTCTGGCCTCTGGCCAGCATTCCTCTCTTCGACTCAGCCTCACTTCTTTCTGGTGAAATCCCTCCCCACCTTCAAGCCCAGCTCAACAGAAACCACCGTCTCCGGGAGCTGGACACAGCCACACACGTTTTCTCATTTGATCCTAACAACCGTGCCCATAGGCAGATGTTAGGACTTCATTTTTCACAGGCAAGGAAACAGAGGCCTGACATGACTCACCAGGTGAGAAAACAGCGGTCAGAAAGGCACTTGGCCCGAGTCTCGCCGGGATATAGTTGCCACTTCCACATCAGCGCTAGAGATGCCCGGGGTCGTGACACAGACGCTGCTTTGACTTTTAGAACTGGTGTGTGAGAAACACCACTCAAAACGGGAATTGCCTTTCCCTGCATGTGCTCTCCGCACTCCCTGTTAATATCCCAAAACATAAATAGCTCTTCAGAAGCTATGGTTGGTGACTCGTGGGAAGAAATATAGGCTTTGGGTAGAAGCTAGGACAGGTTGCCATTTAGTTTGTGTGGTTTTTTTTTTTTTTTTAAGCAGACTCCACACCCAACGTGGAGCCCCACGAGGGGCTCGAACTCATGACCCTGAGATCGAGACCCGAGCTGAGATCAAGAGTTGGGTACTCAACTGGCTGAGTCACCCAGGCGCCCTCCCTCCCAGACTGCCATTTGAGTGAGGAATTCCTGCAATCATCTCTCTCACAGTGGTTGGCGCGAAGAAACCAGTATCGCTTCCAAGAACTTCTCCAAAGCTTCTTAACAAAACCTTCCAAGTACACAGCCCAGGGTTGGACAACACTGTCATCAGCGCCACGATTTTTCACTCCTGGGCCCATGGCAGACGTCACTTACAGATCAGAGGGCTCCCTCCCACCAAGCCAGAGAAATAGCCCATCAGTGCAGCAATCCAAGTAGCAACAACCAACTGACCGGAGTGGGTGCACGCCAACAAACCTAGTCAACATTTCGTCTTATTGCATGCCAGGCCCCTTGGTAGGAGATGCAGGGATGAATAACACATCGTCTCTGCCCTCAAGTCAAATATAGGTAGGGGGTAGGAATAGGCAAAACTGTGAACACATAATTTATAACCAGGATACATATAAAACCAGGGTTAAATGTATGAACACGGTATCGTGGAAACTCATACGAGGCAATGACCAATTCTTCGTAGAAGCGCAACACAGAAGTGGGTTTTGAAGGATGAATAGGAGTTGAATAGGCCAATCAATGTGGAAAAGGCATTCCTGGCAAAGAAACTAACGCATACTAAGGCTTGGGATTCAGAAAGCACTGGAATGGTGTCAGGAGAAGAAAATCTATTCCTAAAGTGAGAAGGAACTCTTTCCTGCATTTCTCTAAGCCACAGATATGTCACCTGTAAAAACGATAATAGTACCTACCTCTTAAGATTGTGCTGAGGACTGAATAAGATAAAGTATGTAACAACTTCACACAGTACCTGGTTCAGTGAAAGGCAGCTTCCACAGATGCTTCCAGAATGCCAACGGGCATGAAATTGATCTTTGACAACTGAGCTAGAATGGGTTTAAAGTAGAGGAATGTCATCAGATTTTTAAAAATGTGATATTTTCCATGATTAAAATACATGCCTATTTTAGAAGAGTTGACAGTATTTTAAAAGGAGAAAGGAGAGAAGAAAATATGACCTCATTGCCTCTCCACCCAGAGAGTATCTCTGTGAATATTTTTGGGTGCAGCACCTTCTCGTCTTTACTCAGCAGACTTTTCTATACCCATGGCCATACCATATGGACAAAAACTTCTCTAGTTTTTCCATATAAAAATGGTGATATAAGGGGCGCCTGGGTGGCTCAGTGGGTTAAGCCTCTGCCTTTGGCTCAGGTCATGATCTCAAGGGTCCTGGGATCGAGCCCCGCATCGGGCTTTCTGCTCGGTGGGGAGCCTGCTTCCCCCCCTCTCTCTGCCTGCCTCTCTGCCTACTTGTGATCTCTTTCTCTCTGTCAAATAAATAACTATTACAATTTACTCTGCAAATTCCCTGCTTGTTGGACAAATTCGTTGTTTACAATTTTTTTTACGATTGTCAATAATGTGATGGAGAATGTCTTGGCTCATAAGGCTTTTTTTTTTTTTTTTTGGTACTTCATATTATTTCCTTAAGCTAGAGCCTCAAAGAAACTAGAGAATTTAAGACTTTTGATGCAATGCTAGCCACCTGTTTCTTGAAAGGGTGCATTTATACTCCCTCAGCTGTGTTTGCTTCACATGAGCCTTACCAGCTCCTTTAAAACGAAATCTCTGCTAATGTGTTGGCCACCAAAAACAAAAGCAAAGCCACAGCATTTCCTTCATTATCCAAAAGCCCGAGAAGAGCGCACATGTGCGTTTCATACACGGTTCCGCGTTCCAGCCTCTCGGTGCTTGGTTTTTCTCTAGCTGCTTGATGGATGAGGGAGGGATCTTAAGTTGTTATCAAATACACGTAAAATACGAGCTAAAAGGAATATTTGTTTTCTGTTTGCCTTGTAACCAGTGGAGCCACCCAGGCACCCCCTCCGTTTGCCTTTTAATTTAGTTTTAATTCTGATGGAATTAAATCCTACCTAGCTCTTTCTTGGCAATCACTTCTTTCCTTTAAAGTTTTGAAAGGGCAGGGATTTTTCGCTCCCTCTAGGTAGGACCTCAATTTCCTCGTCTTTTATTTATTAATTTACTTTTAAGGATCTATTTATTTGGGGTGGGGGAGGAGCAGAGGGAGAAGGAGAGACCATCTTGAGCAGGCTCCACGTTGAACACGGAGCCCAACACGTGTTGGGGCTTGATCTCACGACCCTGAGATCACAACTTGAGCCGAAACCAAGTGCACCACCCAGGCACCCCTCCTCACCTTTTAAAAGGGTGGGGAGGCAAAGCTATGATCTCTAGGCTTCCTTCTAGGTGAAGATTCCCGGACTCTGGACTCTACAGTGTAGCCTGATACTGGCAAATCCAAGGGCACTGGGGCTCCTTTCTCCTCGAGGAACTCATCTATTCATTCAACTAACACCTTCTGAACATCTACCCTGTCTGGGCATTATTCTAGGTGCTGAGGATACAGTAGCAAAGCAAATAAAGACCCTGCCATCCATCCCAGTAAGGAGAGATGGGCAACAAAGAAATCAGAAAGTTATAATAATTCAGATAGTGCAAATACTATGGAGAGAAGGGATTCGGGAGTGCCAGGAGATGGGGAAGGGGAGTTCCTACTATATCTAGAAGGCTCAGGTGACATTTCAGCAGAGGTGTGAATGAAGCGAGGAAGTCAGTCACATGGATATTTCTGGTAGAAGAGCAGTTCAGGTAGAGGGAAGAGCAAATGCAAAGACCCGGGGGCAGGAGCCTGCTGGACCGATTGAAGAAGCAAGGAGGTCAGGATGGCTAGAGCAAAGGAGCACAAGGGATGGTGTAGGGAAAGGGTCAGAGAGGGCAAATCGTCTGAGGGCCCTCTTAATGGTTTGGCTTTCACTGAATGAAATGGAAACCACTGGATGGTTTTGTGCAGAGCAATGACCTGATTGTAGCTAGGTTTTAAAGGAGTTAGAAGAGGCCTCTGGTCTAGGGGCGCCTGGGTGGCTCAGTTGGTTAAATATCGGACTCTGGATTTCAGCTCATGATCTCACGGGCATGATCTCAGCAGGGAGTCTGCTTGGGATTCTCTGTCCCTCTCCCTCTGTCCCTCACCCTGCTCATGCTCTCTCTCACTCTCTCTCTCTCAAATAAATTTTAAAAAAAGAAGAAGAGGCCTCTGGTCTAGTGACCATCATGGGCTCTAGCTCCAGAATGAGCTATACCTTGTCCCATTTCCAGCTGAGGGAATGAGCTTATGTCTCTCCTTCTTAGTTCTCCAGGAGAGAACAATCCAATTTCAGCTAGGAACTCTTCCCTTCCTGCAGTTGACATAACTGGGCCAAACTTTTGTGTCCGTAGTGGGGAGGGGAGGGAACCAACCCTGGGGGCTTGTATGTTAAATGTGGAATTTCCTACCTCTAGGATGACATCACGGTGGTAAAGGTTCTGGGGGTGGGTGGTGCACGCCTCATTCAGTCCACCAGTCTCTAGCCAGCATCTACCTCTTGTGAGCCTAGGACCCTTTCTGGCTCAGGGGAGGTGGGGGATGGTCAATAAGCCAGCAGTAAGCCCACACACAGTCATGGTAACCAGAAATGGAGCTTCACCATCCCAAAATTCAGGCCTGTGGGTCACGGCACAAAGCTTGCCTCCAGAAATCCATTCAGCTGCGCTACTGTCTGGGAAGGTGGCCTTTTTTTTTTAGCCCTGCCCCTCCTAGACCTGATCAGGCCCCCAAATGAGCAGCCTTGGAGTCCCACAGCTCCTCTCCTTTAAAGCTCTTTCCACAGTTGAACTCTTGCGGAGATTAGTAGGATTCTTTGATGTGTCTCCCCACCATTATAAAAATTACAGGGCCTGGTAAATGCATTCTTGGAGCACCCCCGGCATGGTCCCTGACATATAAGGGGTGCTCAAGAAATGGGCTGAGTGAGTCAATGATAAAGGAGAAAGGGAGGTAATGTTTTTCACTTTTACAGGCAATAAAACATGCCCAGACAGGTGTGACTGCCTTCTGGCCCAATTCCTATAGTAGGAGCACCGGGAGCATAGGGCCACACCTGATGGCCTCCCAGGCCCTCCTCCAGCTTCTCCTCTGCTCCACTGAGGGCAGAGCCAGTCCTGAGCCTCTGAAACAAGACCGGTTTCCCAGGAACAGATACTATGGCAGGTGTGGAGAGAGTGACAGCCCACTGATAACAATAACAGCATTTAGAATGTACCAGACGCTATTTCCACAGCAACTCTTTGAGGCAGCTTCTATTAGCATCCTCATTTTAAAGATGAAGAAACGGCGCGCAGTGCGTAAGTGCCACGGCCAAGATCGTAACAGAACCAAGGTTACAGAACCAAGGCAGCTGCCTCCACTGGCTCTCAGAACATCAGCAAGGGCATCAGAGGTCAGGTGCTCCCCGGGCTCCGCCTGGAGCGCCCCATGTCCCGACTTCCTCATCTGTAGACCATTAATAATGGCTAGCCATCGGGTTGTTGGAAGAATAATGGACGCGGAGTTCAGTGCAGTGCCCAGCAGATGATCAATAAATGTTAATTATTGATATTTTTGTTATCGTTTAGAGCGCTTCTGGGCCTGGAAAGGAGGGCGGCAGGGCGGTATCCTTGCACAGACTGCAAGTGAGGTCACTCGGGAGCAGAGGCGTGGGGCCCCTCTCTCGCCCTCACCAGCCCAGAGCGGGCGGGGCAAGAGTGAGGGGGCCAGCGGCCCCGCCCCGTCAGACTTTCTTAAAAAGGGACGCTGAGCGCAGGCGCAGAAAGCCCAGCCAGCCCTGTGGCTCAGCCCCTGAGGCGCACGCGCATGGAGGGGCGCGCGAGCCCCCCGGGCGAGGCCCGCGCGCGTCTCAACCCCGCGGTGCTGTGTCGCGGCCCCGTGGAGCCGCTCGTCTTCCTCGCCAACTTCGCTTTGGTCCTGCAGGGCCCGCTTACCACGCAGTACTTGTGGCACCGCTTCAGTACCGACCTCGGCTACAATGGCACCCGCGACAGGGGCAGCTGCAGCAACCACAGCGCGGACCCCATCATGCAGGTGGCGGAGTGGGGCACCCGCGCAGGGTGGGGGGTGGCGGGCGGGAGCGTGGGGGCGGGGCCTGCGTCCGGGAGAGGGCCCGCTGGATTTTGGGTAGTGGGCGGGGCCAGAGCAAAGTTGGGGCCTGGACGAGCACTGCTGGGGGATGCGGGGGGATGCTTAAAGTCCCTCTGGGCAAAGCTGGGCCGAGAGGATTAACAAAAGGGAATGGGACGGTGGTCCTTTCTTCCATAAGCCATGGGCCCTGGCTTATGGAGGAATGGACCACCGTCCCATTCCCTTACTTTTTGAGAGTTTTACAAAGATTCTCTGAGGTTTAGGGCTCTGAAGATAGTCCCCATCCCTGTATCCCTGTATCTCCCGGGATGGTGATGGTTTGCGGGGCGGGCAGCCCAGGAGGAGGAACAGCACCTGGTTACGATTCATGTCCCCACAGGAAGTGGAGACCCTTACCTCCCACTGGACCCTCTACATGAACCTGGGCGGCTTCCTGGTGGGGCTCTTCTCGTCCACCCTGCTGGGTGCCTGGAGTGACCGCGTGGGCCGCCGCCCCCTGCTGGTCCTGGCCTCCCTGGGCCTGGTGCTGCAGGCGCTGGTGTCCATCTTCGTGGTGCAGCTGCAGCTCCATGTGGGCTACTTCGTGCTGGGCCGCATCCTTTGCGCCCTCCTCGGGGACTTCAGTGGCCTTCTGGCTGCAGGCTTTGCCTCGGTGGCAGATGTCAGCTCCAGCCGCAGCCGCACCATGCGAATGGCCCTGCTGGAGGCGTGCATCGGGGTGGCGGGGATGCTGGCCAGCCTCCTTGGGGGCCACTGGCTCCGGGCCCAGGGTTATGCCAACCCCTTCTGGCTGGCCTTGGCCTTGTTGATAGCCATGACTCTCTACGCAGCCTTCGGCTTTGGTGAGACGGTGAAGGAGCCAACGCGCACCCGGCTCTTCACGTTTCGGCATCACCGGTCCATTGTGCAGCTGTACGTGACTCCGGCCCCAGAGAAGTCCAGGAAGCATTTAGCTCTGTACTCATTGGCCATCTTCCTGGTAGTCACTGTGCACTTTGGGGCCCAGGACATCCTGACCCTCTACGAGCTGAGCCGACCCCTCTGCTGGGACTCCAAGCTGATCGGCTACGGTTCTGCGGCGCAGCACCTGCCCTACCTCACCAGCCTGCTGGGCCTGCGGCTTCTGCAGCACTGCCTGGCCGACAGCTGGGTGGCCGAGATTGGCCTGGCCTTCAACATTCTGGGGATGGTGGTCTTTGCGTTCGCTACCGTCACCCCCCTCATGTTTACAGGTAAAGTGTGCGGGTTCGGGGACGCTTTGTCCCAAAGGTGCTGGGAGAACCCTGGGGCTCAGACACTGCCCCTAAATGTGGTTCATGCCTGTTTCTAGCAACATTAGGCTCCTTGCCTGCACCGGAGGACAGACAACTCACGAACTTCGTAAAAATGCCATCTTCGTTAGATGGAAAAGACAGACCTTCAGTAGCCTCGGTCATTAATCCACGTTGTCAACTATAAACATCATTAGTAAGGTAGAGCAAAAGACACAAGTATGGCTCATACACTGATTGCTTCACTCGTTGGCCTCCCACAGCCAGTATTTATGGTGTCCTCAAACAAAGTCCATGCCATTAATGCCTTAATATTCACTTCTCTGATAAGAATCACGGGCCCTACCTCAAATACACTTGGTCACCTTCCTTGAGTTTTTTAAAAAAGTTAGTCTTCTCCAACACAGATATCAAATTCCTGCCTGCCTGAGTTCTTCTTTTTCTTCTTCCTCCTTCTCTCCCTCATCCCCTTTCCTTTCCCTACTCCTTCCTCCCCCTCCCCCTTCTTCTTTTGGCGGGAGAGGGGTGGCTAGGAATGAGGAAGTTAACTTTTTTTTAGAGAGGCAGATGAATTTTGATAGAGTCCTAAAATATGTTGTTTACAAAGCCAGCTGATCAGTAATCAGAGCTGTCTTAACTTGGCCGCTTGCCTGGAGAGTGAGGCCGGGAAGGTACCAGGAAGGTACCTGGTCCCTTCCTCTCCTACCCAGGGCATCTCCTGTGGCCTGGGTGCTGGGCTCCGTGCCCTCAGGGGTGCAGAGATGATGGAGACGCTCTCCTAACTCTGGGGAGCCTCAGCGGAGGGGGGTTTGAGGGCCTGACACTTAAAGGGGCCCTGGGTTGCCTCATATACCCACTTGTGAGGATCCACTGTCCTCTAGGACCAACAGTCACAGAAGGGAGAGAAACTGTTACAAAAGAAACTTTGTAAGCCCTTGAGTAACAAATGCAAAGGGAAAGGAACTTGCAGGAATCTCTCGTGTATTCATTTCCCAGGGCTGCTGTAACAAATTTTCACCAACTGGATGGCTTAAAACAATGGCAGTGTATTCTCCCACAGTTCTGGACACCAGAAGCGAACCCCCAGGCAAGGGGGCAGCAGGGTCACGCTGCCTTCGGAGGCTCTGGGAGGGGGTCCCCCTCCCCTCTTCCAGCTTCTGCCGGCTGCCGGGATTCTGTGGCTTGTGGCTGAGTTACCCTAATCTCTTCCTCTGTGGTGACATGGCCTCTTCCTCCTCTGTGTGCCTTCTCTGTTGTGTCACATCTCTCCCCGACCCCCGTTTCCCTCTTCTAAGGATTCACGTGATTGCATTTAGGGTCCAGTCTGGTTCAGGAAGATCGACTCACTGCGAGATCTTTTTTTTTTTTTTTAATATTTTATTTATTTATTTGACTTAAAAAAATATTTTATTTATTTATTTGACAGAGAGAGAGAGAGAGAGATCACAAGTAGGCAGAGAGGCAGGCAGAGAGAGAAGGGGAAGCAGCCTCCCTGCGGAGCAGAGAGCCCGATGCGGGGCTCGATCCCAGGACCCTGAGATCATGACCTGAGCCGAAGGCAGAGGCTTTAACCCACTGAGCCACCCAGGCGCCCCTCATTTCGAGCTCCTTAATCCCATCTTCAAAGACCCATTTTCCAAATAAGGCAACACTTAACAAATCCCAAGGATTATGACCTGATATCTTAGGGGGACCGTTATTCAGCCTCCTGCATACCCCGGAACCACTCTGTGATAAAAGCTTTGTTATCCTTTCACAGATAGGAGTCATGGCCAAGGCCACACAGTTAGTAAGCGATGGCGAAGCCCATGCTTGTTTTCTGTGCCTTGCTATCTGAAGTGCAAGGTGGGTGGGTGGGGCCTGCTGTGACCACAAGAGGCGTTCCAGCAAGAATAGAATTGGGGGGAAATCAGCATTCATTCACCAAAGAGGTAGCAGGTAGGTCAAGCCCTGAGAAAGGTGGTCTCCATCCCTCCATGGTCACTGTCTCCTTCTCCAACAGGGAAGCTCTTCCTGTGCCCAACCCGAGTCCCGCATGGGCTGGGTAGGTGGAGGAGCTCTGTTCTGGACGGTGCTTGGGCACCCCTCTCCCTGACCCCATTGTCTTGTTGGTTTCTTTCTCTGCAGGGTATGGGCTCCTGTTCCTGTCCTTAGTCATCACTCCCATCATCCGGGCCAAGCTCTCCAGGCTGGTGGGCGAGTCAGAGCAGGGTGAGTGCCGGGGTCAGCCCGCATCTGGTTCCTTGTAGCCAGTGTTGCCTGCACTGGGCAGAGAGCAGCTGGGAGCCAGGAGGCGGCTTACCTTCCTCCCTCCCGCCCCGGACACGTTAGTGGCCAAGGCAAATGCACTTCTGTCAAATTGCCGAGGGCTGGCGGGGGACCACAGGGCCTTGGATTTTCAGATCACGGGGTTGGAATTTGCAGTCAGCAGAGTTGTTCTTGTTCTTATTCTCTGGGGTGACCCGAGCACCAGATTTACTCTCTCCAGACCTCAGCCGTTCCTCTGAAAAATGGATGTGATGATGTCAGAGTTCCCTGCTTCACTAGGGCAAGCTCAGAGGAAGCAAGCAACCTTTAGATAGTTCCCTGTCCCCAAGTGACAGATGAAGAAGCAGAGACCCAGAGGGTTTAATCAGGTCACGCAAGGTCCCTCAGTAAGTGGTGGGGCTAGCTCTGTTTTTAAGAGCAGCAGGTCCTGGCTCTGTCACATGCCGGCTGCGTGATCTTCGGTGGGTCCCTTTCTGTCTCAGCGCCTGTTTCCTCTGTACCATGAGCCGTTTGCTCTTGATGACGGGGCCTCCCAGCTCTGACGCTCTGACAGAGTTCTAACTCAGCCTCTGATGGGTTGTTGCTCATTTTGCAAAATTTGGGTTCTGCTGGCATAGCTCTAAGGAATAGCTTCTCGGGCCTCTGGATCTTTAGATTCTAGTCTGGAAATATCTGGTTCATCCATTTTCCCCCCATCTGCTCTGGAAGGAGGTTCCTGTGTCAACAGCCCACTGTTGGTTCATTCTGTTGCCCACCCCCTCCAGAACCTGTGTACCTTCTTTTATTCCCCCAGTAAGCTTTTTTTCTAGCACCTTCACTGTACCCAGAGAAGCCCCAAGGGGAACCAGAGAAAAGAACAGCCCTCATTAACCGACTTCCTCCAGGGGGCAGGGCCTGTGATGGATGCTTTGCATGTGAATTTACTCTTGCTGCCAGTCTTTGAAATAGGTATTATCCTTGTTTAACAGAAGGAGGACAGAAACCTGGAAGGATAAGCAACTTATTCAGTGATCACACAGATAATAAGTGTTGGAACCGGGAATTAAGCCAGCTATTAATCCCAACAGTACATGATTCCCAAAGGGGATAAACCAAAACCCGTTTTATCGGGCTTTTGGTAGAAGATAGCACACATACTTTGAATACATGGATTTAATAACAGCCATTTATTTGGTAAGCCCCTGTGTGCCAACTGCTCTCCGTGCGCGACCTCATTGAATGCTTATCACAACACACGATGTAGGATTTATCGTTGAGGAAGGTGAGACTCAGAGAGGTTAAGTGACTTGCCCCAGGTCACACAGCGGTGAGCTAGTGGTGCTGGGATTTGAACCTAGGTCTTTTACCCCAGAGTAAAAGTATGATGTGTATCTCTTCGCAGGTGCTCTCTTTTCTGCTGTGGCCTGCGTCAATAGCTTGGCCATGCTGATGGCTTCTGGCATCTTCAACTCGCTCTACCCGGCCACCCTGAACTTCATGAAGGGGTTCCCTTTCCTCCTGGGAGCCGGCCTCCTCTTCATCCCAGCCATTCTGATTGGGTAATGCAGGGCTCTGACCCATGATCATAATGCCCTTTATCCCAAAGCTTTCCTCTTTCTCCTCCTCCCAACCAGAACTCATTCGTGGAATCCTTTGACTCTCCCCTTGTGGACGGCTGCCTCATCATCTGGGAGCCACTCCCCAGGGCAAGGCAGAGGGCCGGAGGGGCTGTAGGGGAAGGGTCAGCCTACCATTGCTTGCTGGAGAGGCTGTGCTCACTCCCCCAGCTCCCCTCCTCCTCCATTGCCATTTTGCAGATGGTGGTGCCGAAAATGTGCTGAAGGGAAGCCTGGAGAGCTTCCTCAGCTAGGAACGGCTGGGCCCCAGGCTAGCCTGACCTACTGGCTTCTTCCCCCTGTAGCCTTAAGAGTTGCTTTCCAGAGCCCTCTGCCTCTGGACATTGCCTTGTCTTCCACCTCTCGGCGTTGGGAGGGAATGCCTGTACCAGCCCGCCCGATACAGCCCGATGCCTGTGTCCCGTCTCTAAGAGTTGAGGACGTCTCCCCATGTCAAATCTGAACCCTTTCTCTGGTCTGTCTCACAGGGCGCTGGAAAAGGCTAATCCTCACCCTGAATTCCAGCAGTTTCCTCAGAGCCCCTGATCCGCCTGCCCCGGAGCACAGAGGGCAAAGGGAGCGAAGCGAACACTAAGCAACTCCACGTATGCATCTGGGTCCCAGCCAGCGCGACACGGGAGCCGCCCCTGAGGGCACCTGAGTGCCCCGGACAGAGTGGCCCAGCCAGACGGCTGTGCCAGCCTAGGACTCAAATCTAGACTTGGAATCTAGACAGTCCTACTCCAGGAGGCAGTGGGGGAGCCGTCAGGAACAAGGGTGGGGGCCCCCGTTCTACCATCAGCCACAGGGAACCCTCCAGAGGAGAGCAGAGGTCCTGATGGAGGGACACCTCAGGGAGCAGCCGAAGCACGAGAGGAGCTGGCATCTCCGCTGCGGCCCAGCTCACCGGGCCGTTTCTGGTGCGCGGCCCCCGCGGCTCCTCAGCGACGGATGTGGTTCTGTGGGGGAAGGCTGTGGCAGGGGCTGGGTGCCCTCTGTGGGGGAGTGCTGCCGTCTCGGGCTGGGAATCGATCCTCTGAGCTTAGCAGTGCCAATCACAATAAACCCGTAGAATCACACTGAAGTGAACCTTCCGGGCCCGCAAGGCCTTGGGCCGTGGGGCTGTCTGCTGTCCCGTTCCCGGTCTGCCCACCACAGGTCAGACAGCGGCAAGCTTCCGGGCTGGGCAGGAGCCCCCCTGAGCTGCGTGGGCCGGCCCTCGCCGCATCTCACTGCTCTTCTCTTCTCCTGAGCTGCTGGAGGGGCTGGAGGGCTGGAGGGCTGCCGGGCCGGCGTCAGGCCAGTGGAGAGGTTGGGGGCAGAGCCCGTTCCCGAGGGGCCATCGGAGGTCCATCCCTGAAGGCGTCAGTCTCCGTTACTGCTCTCCCCTCTGGCGCTCCCATTGCCTCGCGCTTCAGCAGGGCCGTGTGCTGAGACCATCCTGCGGCTGTAGCTCAGTGGGAACCCGGGGAGGGGCCTGACTCCCCGATACGATCCAGGGGCCCCAGCTTCTCAGAGAACGAGGGGCCCTTTTCCAGGCTGTTAGGGAAGCCCAGCCCAGAAGTAGTAAGGCACCAGCTTCGAGGAGGGCCGCCAGCCCCCACACAGACCCACATCAGGTGGCACTTGCTGTGGACGTGAATTGGCCACAGGGCTTGGCGCCTTCTCTCTCCTGCCCTGGAAATGACACAGGTGCCATGTGCAACCCCGCCGGGGCCAGCCGGGGCCTCTGCAGCCCAGGCCTGTTGCCACGTTCGCAGCTCACCGTCGCTATCGTGGGGAGACCAAAGCAAGGAGAGGAGTACGGCTCTTCATGGACCGTTCCAGCCTGAGGCAGTGAGGAGGGTCAGGAAGAGCTTCTGGGCTGGCCTCAGGCCTGGGGTCTGCTCTGGGCACTGCCTCTGGCTCGCGTGTGACCTTGAGCAAGCCCTCCTCCGAAGGGCTGGGTCAGCAGCGCCCCGAACTGTCTGATCCCAGGTGGACCAGTTAGGAAACACTGGATTAGACGACGGTCTAAGACCCTTCCCACCTCATACCTTCTAGAATGAGATGCCTCTCTTGCTGGGCAGGGGGGGAGAATGAAGGAGCTGGAGTTGAACTTCCTGACCTCTGGGTGTCCCCGAGCAGTCCTCAGTCCCTGGGGATGGCTAGGATGAGGCGGGTAGGGACCTCGCTGACTCAGCCTGGACCTGCAGCCCAGCCAGGCGGAAAACCCTGACCCTGCAGGCCCCCGTCAGAGCAGGCTCTGGGGGGAAGGCTGTTTCTCAGCCCCGGTTAAGACCAGCCCTGTAGGGCCAAGCCTGGCTGCAGTGGGGTGGGGGGGTCATTACCTTGGGGTTGGGGGCTGGACTCTTGATTCCCCAGAGACATGAAGAGTATAGGAAGGGAGGAAATGCCTGGCAGCCTCTCTGAATACCCACCCCCCCCACACACACACACCTCAGGAGGGAGGGGGCCTGATCGGGGACACAAGTACTGGTGGCCGCTCCTGTGGGCAGGAGCCAGGGAGGGAAGGAGGCAGGGTCAAGAGCAGTGAAGGCCAGAGCTGGCGCCAGGACCGGCTAAAGACCGAATCTTCGGCAGGAGCGGGAGTAGAAGGAAGGCGTCCCAAGCCCGGAGTGAGACCTCCGACTCTCTGACGATGTGGCTCAGGAGCTATGAGCGACCTGGCCGGCCTCTGGGGGAGGTGACTCTGGAAGCTGAGCCAGCCTGAGGTTGGTCAGGCCACCGCCCCGGGTGGGGTGGGGGGAGAAGCAGGGCGGGTCCGGCTGACCCCGTGAGCCGAAGCTGGGGTTTACGGGAGGGGGGGATACTTTCTTGTTCTCCTACCCGAGCAGAGAAAGGGGCCGAGGAATGTTCCTGCTCGTTTATTTATGCATAACTCTTGGGCCAGCGGTTTTTGGTGAAAACCTGTCTCCCTACTGCCAGACCCTTGGGGGAGAGGAGAAGCCAGCTGTGGGGAGAGTAAGAGCCCTGCCTGGGGCACAGCCCCCAGGATGGAGGGATGGGCCTTGGACTGAGCACCAGGAGGCAGGGTCTGGATCCCGGGGCTGCCGCTGCTGATTTGGGAAATGGCCTGTCATTCAGTCATTCAGTCCCTTCTCCATCCAAGGGAGATAATGCCGGCTGGCGTTGCAGGAACCATGGAGGGGCATGGGGCGGGATGGGGGGGCGGGTTGGAATGGCAAAGGTTTGGGAGGGATTTGTGTTTTAGAGCCTTGATAGTTCAAGTGTCATTCCTTGACCGTCCACAAGACTCACCTGGGAATTTGGGAGAAATGCGGAGACCCAGGCCCCGCCCGGCTCTCCCGGCTCTCCTGAATGCCGTTGTCGCAAAATTCCCAGATGATTCCAGCACACCCCTCACCCTTCTTCAGGATCCTGCCTCTTCCCGGTCGCTACCGCCACAGGGGGCTGCCCCTCCAGCCGCCCCCTGAGCAAGCGTGTGGGGAGGGGCGGGGCGAGCCAGCCGAGCCAGGCCGGCAGGAACCAAGGCCCAGCAACAAGGCACGGGGAGGGTGGCTAGCTGCCTGCTGAGACGAGGCCCAGGCCCGGTGAGTGCAGCTGCCAGCCAGAGTGAGGGCTGGCGTGGCCGACCCTGACCCCGGGTGTGGCTAAGAGGACTGCACCTCAGGAAGACTGGGAGGGGACCGGAGACCAGGCCAGCCAAGGACACAGTGGTGACAAGTCAAGGCCACAGGGTGGCAGGAAGCGGTGAGGCCAGAAGCCAGGCACGATCTGGGTGGAGAGTCATCACTGGAGCCCCATCTCAGGCTGGCTGCTGGGTCGGGCCCTTGCTTGGCCCAGAGGGGTGGGCATTGCCCAAACTCGTCAGAGGGAGGCTGCTGTCTGGGCAGGAGGGGGTGTCGTGTGCGGCAAACCCTCAGTTCTCCCGGGTCTCTCCCACACCTGAGATAGAGAACCTGGTAGCAGGGCCTGGGGACGGGGTGGCGGGTCTGGCCCTGAGCACCCCCAATGCCTGGCTTCGGTTCCTTTTGCAGACATCGAGGAGGCTGGGCTTCAGGTGGACCGCGAGGGTGGGGGCAGAGCAACAGCCGATTCCGGAGAAGGGCCCCGGGCAGCGGCAGCTGAGAGAGGCCAGTTTGAGGAGCTGCTTCTTCGGATGAGACGATGGAAACAGGGGTTGCAGCAGGGCCTGGGATCTAAGGGTTGGTTAAGTTGGGCCCATGGGTGCGGCCCCCTCCAAACTGGTGTCGGAGCCTGCCGAGGAGTCTCGGGAGGAGCGGCCCTGCAGGAAGCGGATGATCTTCTCAATCGTGGCCTCCTGGTATTCGTGGGACCACCTGTGGGCACAGGGGCTGGTGGGTCAGGGGGCCGCGCAGGGGGGAGCTGCTGACAGGCGGCTGCGCACCCGCCCCTCTCCTCACTTGATGCCATTGAAGGTGAGCACGGCCTGCATGTCCTCGGGCAGGTCCTGGGGCTCTGGCCACTCGAAGCCATCGATGACCGGCACGATGTTCTTGCCGCAGCTCAAAGCAGTCACGATCTCCTGCAGGAAGAAACGGGACGAGGAAGAGGCCTGGGTCCGCCATCCAGGGACCTTGGGGCCGGCCACGTGGTCCCTGGGAGGGGTGCTGGTGCTGAAGTCCGCTTTGACTTCTCCCTCACCTCTTGTTTTTTTTAAGAAAAATCAAATATTTGGTTTTTGCCCCAGGTCCTTGGCATAGAGCTCCTGAAGCTCTGGCAATCCCCAGATAACTGGAGATTGGGCTTGGGGGGGTTGCCTAGAGAGCTTCTGGATGGGGGCTGCTTGCCAGGAAGACCGAGCTATGATGAAAAAGTTGGAAATTGTAAGTATCTCACATACAGTCACAGACACACTCCTCCCAGGAGGGGAGAGGGGCTTAGAGACTGAGTTCACTCACCAGGGGCCAATGACTTCATCATGCCTCCATAGTGAACCCTCCATCAAATCCCCCACGGCGGGGGTGGGTTGGTGGACACATCTAGGTGTTGGGAGGGTGGCCAGCAGAGGGCACAGGCGCTCTGAGCCTTCCTACCTGTGCCCCGCGCCCCATACCTTTGCCCTATGCATGGCTCCTGTTCGAATGTGCCCGAGTTAGAGCCTCTACAATGAAGCCGTAATATAGTTAAGTGCTTTCTCGGTTCTGCATGTCATTCTAGCAAGTTATTGCCCTGGCCGGGGGAGGGATGTGTGTGTCACGGGAACTCCTGACTTGGTAGCCAAGTCAGACGGAAGCCTGGACTCTCAGGACCCTGAGATCACGACCTGAGCCGAAGGCAGAGGCTTTAACCCACTGAGCCATCCACGTGCTCCAATAAATAAAGAAATAAATCTTAAAAATTTTTTAAAAAAAGAACTGAAGTATGGGATACCCACTTGGTGTTGGCTAATTGGAGGAATGGTTGTTGGTGTTGGAAAAAACCCACACAACTTGGTGTCAGAATAAAAACATCACCCTCTGGACCCAAACTGATCCATCACCTGATCCATCTCACAACTACCCACTTTGCCCCGCCCCCACGCCGCTCCAACCCCCTTATCTTCGTCTCCTACCAGGTCTCTCCGCATCCACTCGTGCCCCCTCTAACTTCTCTGCATTGCTCTTTCACCTGGCTGCTCTTTCCAAGATGCAAATCTGATGTCACCCCCTACTTAAAAATCTTCAAGACGGTACGTGGCTCTGAGGATAAAATTCAGGGGCGCCTGGGTGGTTTCAGTTGGTTAAGCGTCTGCCTTCAGCTCGGGTTATCATCCCAGGGTCCTGGGATCGAGTCCCACATCAGGCACCCCCTGCTCTGCGGGGAGCCTGCTTCTCCCTTTCCCTCTGCCTGCCACTTCCCCTGCTTGTGCTCTCTCTCTGTGTCAAATAAATACATACAATCTTTAAGAAAAAAAAAAAAGAATAAAATTCCAACTCCTTACTGTGGTCTGAGGCTCTGTGTGGTTGGCCACAGCTCCCTTCCCAGACTCCACCCCTGCACCATTCTCCCAGCCATGCAGACCGTGCAGGCCCTTAGATTTGCCACCCTCCCTCCCTGCATAGGGCCTTTGCACAGGCTCTTCCTGGCCCCTTCCCCTAACTGATGTTTACTCATTTTTCTGATCTGAGCTCAATCCATACTTTTCCAAGGAAGTTTCCCCTTCCCTTTTCTGACCAGGCACGATCTCCCTATTGTAGGTTCTCAAAGGCTCTTTAATACATGCTACAGTTGCAAACTTAATTAATGAGTAATTTACTTAATATCTGTCCTCCCCACCAGACACAACAACAGGGATCATGTCCGGTTTTTATCTATCTTGTATCTGAGCATCTTTCACAAAGCCTTGCCTGTAGTCAGCCCTTGCCGAATACTTAATGGATGGCTGGATGGTCGGAATGAATGGATGAATGAATGAATGAAGACAACAGCACAGCTGTTAGGGGCTGCACTCCGGAATCCTGAGATTGGGGTTCACATTGAATCTCTGACACAGGCTTTGTGGCGTGAGGCAACCAATGGGCCCTCAAAGCCTCTGTTTGCTCTTCTTTTGGGGGGATACCCGCCATGTCCTGTGGCAAGTGCTTACAGCAGCGCCCAGCATGTAGTGTGTGCTTAATCAATCACAGGTGTTATGATTTCCTCTTCTGTAAAAGGGGATAATAAACCTCCTTTACGAGGTGCTTCTGAGGATATTACTATTAATGAGTGCTCTGATGAGTGCTTATTGAATTTTTTTTTTTTTCCCTTTCAAGGGGGAACCTCAGGGATTGGAATTTCTTGAGTGCAGTTCACTTGTGGTTTTCGGTATTGATTACCCACTAAATGTGGCTTCGGGGAAAGGAGTTTTAAAACCAGAGGCAATGAAGCACTAACAACAACCAAGGAAGGCTGATGGGGCCTTTGGGACTGGTCCAAGGCAGAGGCTCCCGCCTCCCCTCCTCCCTCAGTGCCGTCAGCCGGATGGGTGTCAAACACCCTGGGGCGGGGGCAGAGCCTTCCTGGGGAAAACCCCCCGCATAACTCCAACCTTGATTGGTTTTGAGGGAACCTCTCATTTTATGAATGAGAAGGAAGGGCAGAGAGGGGAAGGGACTTGTCCCCAAGTCCCACAAAGGCCCAGCCCAAGAGGGGCCAGGCTTCTGAATCAAGCCTTCAGCTTTCAAGTCCAGGGTTCTTTCAGCCAAGCCCTCTGCCTCTCTGCTGAGAACTTGTTTGAAGTCTGACCCTGCACAAATTTGAGAGCCTTTAGACATATGTTTTATCCAGAATTACACAGAACCAAAGACAGCACGCTTGCTCGTTGCATACATTCAGAGTTGGGCCAAGAGAGGAAGAATGGCTTGTTCAAGGTCATCCAGCAGGTTAAGAATGAAAACTTGATTAGAGCCGAGTGTTCTGGCCTGGTGAACCTGGTGGACACGTATGGCCTTCCCAGTTACCTCAGCTTCCTCTGCTTGGTCATTGGTTCAAGTACCCTGTAAACCCGTCAAGAGCCTACTTCCTACCATGCAGGCTTGTAGGCGTTCGGGATATAGAGTGAATACAGCAAGGTCTGATCTCGCATGGAGCTCAGGTCCTCCTGTCTTTATCCCCGAAGGCCGCCTGTCACCTGCTCTGGGCCATCAACCGTGATCCTCTAGGTGTCTCTTTGGCCCAACACCCAAGCAAGCCCAGTACTCAGCTCCTAAAACATGGCTTCCAGGGCCTGACCCTCTTTCCCATGGTCAGTCTGGTTGTACTCTGGTGTCAGAGCCTTCTCCCTACAACTGCTGGCCTGGCCTCACTGCCCTTGTAGGATCCCTTTTCCCCAGTGCTTTAAACACAAGCCTTCTCCAAGCCTGTAGGTACTCTGCAAAAAGGTTCTGTAGTTCCTTTTTTTTTTTTTTTTTTTAAAGAGAGAAAGAGGGGCACCTGGGTGGCTCAGTCGTTAGGCGTCTGCCTTCGGCTCAGGTCATGATCCCAGAGTCCTGGGATCAAGCCCCATATAAGGCTCTCTGCTCAGCGGGAAGGGTGCTTCTCCCTCTCCCACTCCTCTCCCACTCCTCCTGCTTGTGTTTCCTCTCTCACTGTGTCTCTCTCTGTCAAATAATAAAATCTTAAAAAAAAAAAAAAAAGAGAGAGAGGGAGAGAGCCAATGGGAAGGGGCAGGAGGAGGGGGAGAGAATCTTAAACAGGCTCCATGCCCAGTGTGGAGCCTGATCTCACGACCCTGAGATCATGACCTGAGCCAAAGTCAAGGGTGGGATGTTTACCTGACTGAGCCACCTGGGCACCCCAGTAGTGTGCTGGTAAATGTTTAACAAATAACTCTCTGGGGGCAAACAAAACAAAACAACAACCAACCAACCAACCACATAGAACCCTGATTTGTATCGTTTACCAACTTCCTTTGTGTAAATGTTCCCACCAGGGCTGATCTCAAACTATCAACATGGCGTCACTGGACATGGAGTTGGGAAGGGATGCAGATGATCGTTTCCGGTGTCAGCAGAATCCTGCCCCATCCCCCCCTCAGATCTGTGCCACAGAAGGGCAGTCAGGTAAAAAAAAAAAAAAAAGAAGAAGGGCAGTCAGGAAAGAGCATGGGGCTTTGGAGTCAGATGAATGGGAGTTCAGAGGCCAGATTTTTGGGTTTCTATGCCAGCGTGGCCGGGGGAAGAAGTATTCTCCTCTGAGCCTCAGTTTCTTCCTCTGTAAGCAAGTACCGGTGATGTGCCTTCCTAATCCCCACTTTTGTCCTCTGCTTGTGCAGTCACCCTGCCTGGGATACCTTCTCTTCCACTTAGCTAAATTCCTTTTTTTTTTTTAAATTTTATTTTAACAGAGAGAACACAAGCAGGCAGAGAGGCAGGCAGAGGCAGAGAGAAGAGCAGCCTCCCTGCCGAGCAAGGAGCCCGATGTGGGACTCGATCCCAGGACGCTGGGATCATGACCTGAGCTGAAGGCAGCTGCTTAACCAACTGAGCCACCCAGGCGTCCCCACTTAGCTAAATTCTTAAAGACTCTTCTCAAGTTCTGCTTCCTCCACGAAGCCTTCCCTGGTTATTCCAGCCCTTAACGTTCTCCCCTTCTCCACGCTTCTATGGAGAGGAAGAGGTTCACCTACGTAGCTTAGCAGCGACACCAACCTGTATGTGATCTCGCCATGTCTGGGCACACTGTTTCCTTAGCTGCTTCAGGACAAGAGTTCCAGCTCAGATGACTGCTGTATCCCTCACTGATTAATAATAACCTGCAGATGTGAAATGAACCCCTTTCATCCATCCATCTGTTCTGCAAGGATTCAGTAAATTTCTACTATCTGCCAGGCCCTGGAGATACAATGGCATTTATTAAACAATGGAAAGCACTCATGCTAATTACAAGAATAAATGCTGCCATTATAAAGCAATTACTATAGAACTAAGCATTCTGCTAAGGACGTGACAGATTTTAGCTCTTTTAATTCTTATAACAATATCCTAGGGAGTTGGGACGATACTTCTCCCACTTTACGGTAGCCAACGCGAAACTCTCACTGAGGTTACGTAACTTGCCCAAGACCAGAGCTGGGATTCAAACTCACAGCTTTGTGTCTTTCATGATTCCACTGCACCTGTCGCTAGGCTCTCTCGCCCCTCTTCCCTCACTGAGGTTATTTGTCGAAGCGCTTTCCTCCTTCTCTGACCCTCACGACCATCCCGCAAGGTGAGTAAGACAGGCACGTTACCCCCATTTTCTGCATGAGAACACTGAGGCCCAGAGAGCCTAAGTGACTTGCCAAAGACCAATTATAGTCCGAGCTGTGGCTCCTGCCTCGCCGCTGGGCTGAGGAGGTGGCTGGGGGGTATGGATGAGAAGGAAAGGGAGGAGGAAAGGGAAGAGGACCTTGACCCCTGGCCACGGGCCGGGGCTGGGACCACGGAGGCCGGCACCTACCTTGTGCACCCAGTCCTTGCAGTCGTGGTCCTGCATACACTTGTCCAGGGCCCCGGCCGATAGCACCAGGACGAAGTTGCGGGCACCCATGACACTCTGGATGAGCTTGTCCTCGAACTTGCCTGCTTCCAGCTTCTCCACGTCAATGAAGACACTGAAGCCGTGCAGCTGCAGGTGCACCTTCAGGAGGCTGGAGAGAGGTCCCGCGTCACCGCCCCGGCCCAGCCCCGAGCCCCCGGGCTGCCCGCCCACCTGCCTGCCGCTTCTCACCTGGCCAGCTGGGAGCCTGAGCTCCGGCGGTAGCTGATGAAGACATCTGGGATGTCCCCACTGGGCTTGCCGCCCGTGCAGGGTAGTGGGGAGTGTAGCATTTCTGAGACAGACAGGCGACAGCTCGGTAAGCGTCCCCCCCCACTCCGCCGCCATCACTCGCCATGGGGTACGTCACGTCACCCCCTGGCCCACCCAGCCTTCTCAGCGCAGCCTGGCCCAGCCCGGGCTGCCTGGCTTGTGCAAAAGAGGGTCACTGAGACAGAGAACTGGGCCTACAGGAAGGAAGGCAGCTCACTATTGGCGGATCCCTCTCAGGAGGCGGGCATTGTGTTTTAGGGACACTGATCGGCACCTCTAGCCCTGCCTTCTGTCTGGAACTCTAGACCTACACGGACAACTCCCAAGTCCTCCCCAGGACCCTGCCTTTCTAGTTCCCACCACAGCCAGAACCCAGGTGTCGGCCCGTACCCCTACCTCTCGTGCATTCATTCCACACAGATTTACTAAGTATTTACTGTGTGTGTGCACTACCCTTTAGGCTCGTGATACGGCAGTGAATAGAACAGAAAGACCTTCACGACACCTGACTCCATGCTCTGGATTCTTCCAACTAAACATCCTGGACTCCAGCCCCAGGGTCCTCCCTATGTCCAGGCCCCCCACTCAGCCTTCTCAGCAGTCTCCCCAAATCCACACTTGGCCAGTTCAATCTGTTTGCACGGCAACCAGAGGGGTCTTTCTAAAATCCAAGTCTCAGTGGGTCACTGCCTCCACTTAAAAAATGTGCATGGTGGGGCGCCTGGGTGGCTTGGTTTGTTAGGCGCCTGCCTTCGGCCAGGTCATGATCTGCATGGATCCCTAACCCACGCCCTCAACTCAGCCCTCCGGGAAGGTTGTCACAATGCCCACAGATCGGACCTTCCATGCTCCTGGGCCCTAACCCTAACCCTAGGCTGGGTTCCGAGAGCACACCCCTCCCCCCCCACCCCCGAAGCTTGGCTCCAAAGCCATACCAGAGGACTCAGCCGGCAACACAGAAGGAAACCGTGCCATTTGGAACTCCAGGGAGGATTCAGAGCAGGAGAAACCTGAATGCAAACCTGAGCCCCCCAGGCGCCCCTTCCCGTTTTTAAGAAATGAAATCTTGGGGTTATACTGGGAGCTCCAATGTGAAAATAATGAAAGCTGATCTGCTTTGGTTGAACTTGTTGAACAGATGAATGAAAAGAATCCATTTTCATATAATATTCAGACTCAACACTCACAGACAGCCCTTGTCTGTTTCTGAAGCAGAAAGACAGAGGTTCAAATCCTCCTTCTGTTGTTTAATGGGTTTGGGATATGCATTTGGGATTCCCCAAGGGATAACCTTGGGAAACGTATTTAAATTCCTTAAAACTTAGTTTCATCATCTTTAAAATGAACACCCTTGGATGTTCTTCGTTTTGGATTATGATGATAGTTACACATACATCCATTTTCCAAAACTCTTCAAACTGGACACTTTTAAGTTATACCTCTTTTATTACTTGAACATTTTTTAAAAAGTAGATTATAGAAAGGCGCCTGAGTGGCCCAGTCAGTTAAGTGTCTGACTCTTGATTTTGGCTCAGGTCATGATCTCAGGGTGGTGAGACTGAGCCCCTAGTCGGGCTCCGTGCTCAGTGGGGAATCTGCTTGAGGATTCTCTATCTCCCTCTGCCCCTTCCCCCCACTCTCTGCCTTGTTCTCTCTCTCTCTCTCTGTCTCTAAAATGGGTAAATAAATCTTAAAAAAAAAAATTAAGTGAGTTCTGGGATGTAACATACAGCATGGTGACTAGTTGATTAAAAAAATTAACACCCAGGGGCACCCAGGTGGCTCGGTTGGTTAAGCACCTGCCTTTAGCTCAATCATGATCCCAGGGTCCTGGGATGGAGCCCTAGGACGGATTCCCAGCTCAACAGCGGGTCTGCTTCTCCCTCTGCCCACCCCTTCCTCTGGCTCATGCTCTCTCTCCCTCTCTCTCAAATAAAATACAATCTTAAAAAAAAAAAAAAATTTACATCCACTGAATAGAATGGATATAGATATTAAGATAATATGTTTAAAATATTATATATAGTAACTGACAATAAATATTAGCAAAATAGTAAGTTAGCAAATTAAAATAAATTAGTAAATAATAAGGGTTGCTAGAGCCCTAGAATCCATTCTGCCCTCGTCATCTCCCTAAAGCACCTCCAGACCGGTCTTTGGTAAGCTCCTGGCTAATCGCAGAAGCCCCCTGTCTTCCCACCCCTGCCCCCTGTAAGCACCCCCAGCTGAGACTGGGAGAGGGCCGGGTGCCCAGGTGGACAGGCTGACCTCTGGCGGCCGTGAGGATGCGGGCGCGGTGCACGCCAAGGCGGATGCCACAGTCCTCCAGGAGTTGCTGCTCGGACACGCGGTGCAGCAGGGAGCGGTCAAGGCCGCAGCTGACCAGGCCGTACGTGTACTGGCGGAAGCGCGGGTCCAGGCTGCCCAGCCAGTCAGCCAGGTTGCTGCGGTCGCACGTAGCGTAGTTGGCGAAAGTCTTGAGCTCTGTGAGCTCCCTGAAGAATCTGCAGCCGGCGGGGAGAAGAGGACGCTGAGGTCCTGCCTGGGACTGACCAGGGGCAGAAGGTGAGGACTGGCGGGCAGGAGGCGCCGTACCTTTTGCGGGTGATGCTGGATTTCATGCCCAGGTCGGTCTGGAGCTCCTCGTCCGTGAGCCGCAGAAGCAGGTCGCCGTCTACCTGCTGCTCCTGGGGGAGGGGTCAGACGTAAGGAAGGGCGCTCCTCCTCAGCCAGTGGACCCCAAGCATAAGATGCAAGGAAAAGCAACTGGAGACGGCGACGGGGGAGGCGGATGGGACCCGGTTTAGAGCCGAGTGACCCCCAAAGTGGTGGAGTGCAGGCTCCCACCCCCAAAATCACCCCTGGCGCCACGGGCGTTCGGGTCGCAAGGGGGCGCTGTTGCCCCGTTCAGGGCGCCCCTAGCGGCCGCCCGCCCTTGGGATGCGCGGCTTTACCCGGAAGTTCTCGCAGTAATGGGAGAAGCCGATCTGCTGCAGCCACGTCTGGACCTCGGCCTCCTTCCAGCTGGCCACGCAGGGCAGGATGGGCCGCGGCACCTCCTCGCCCAGCAGGCGCAACGCGCGCTTGGCCAGCGCCGACGTGGTGCCATTGGTGGAGTAGGAAACCAGGCGTTTCAGGCTCTGGATGGCTCCGATGTCGCTGAATACCTAAGGAGGGGTGGGAGAGAGTGTCTTGGGTCCCCCAAATCACCAGCCATCCCCAAACGTGCTCAGTCACTCCCCTCGCCTCTTCCCCACGCTGAAACACCCATCATTTGCCCTAGCCCCGCCTTCATCCTATCACCTAGGTCTATGCATTCCCCTTCCGGAAACTCTCTCGACTCTTACCCTCGTGTCTCCCCTCTAACAGCTTCCATCTCCCTGGGATGAAGTCTGAGCTCTCAGTATGAATGCCAGGCATGTTCCCTGCTTAAAACTCTTGGTCTTGCCTTCAAGGCCAGTGACTGGTCTCTTATCCTTCTCCTTGCTTCACTTAACTCATGTGTACTTCAAGGCCCAGTTGAATGTCACTTCCTCTGGGAAGCCTTCCCAGATGCTCTCTAACCCTTGTCCCCACCTCCACCCCCCACCCACCTTGGTCTTGCCCTGCAGGCTCTTGATGGCAGCCTCAGCACAGAGGTAGAAAGCCCCGATGCACTGCGCCTCCAAGCGCGAAGAGTCGAGTAGCGGCACGAGGCGCTGCAGGTCGTCGGGCCCGCGGCCCTGGCTTGTGTCGCTGGCATCCACCAGGCAGCGAGCGAAGCGGCCGGGGTCCAGCGACGCCACGAGCGGCTCCACGAGCGCCAGCGTGCCGGAGCGCTCCACCTCGCGCTCCACCTCCTTGTTGGTGGCCAGGACCGCCACCGCGAGGCAAGCGTGCAGCCGCAGCAGCTCGTCCTCTTTGGAGAAGGCGAGCGGGAAGAGCCACTCGGCAGCGCGCTTCTCCACCATGCGCCGCTGCGCCGCCTGGCCCCCGTGCAGCGCGCAGTTGCCCAGCGCCAGCGCGCAGTGGCGGAGCAGCGCCGGGTCCGTGCGCCGGCACCAGTACAGCACGGCATCCAGGCCACCGGCCGCCACCAGCCGCTGGCACGTCTCCTCCGAGTGCTTGAACATGTGCTCCAAGATGCCGGCCACGCTCCGCGCCAGCTCCACCGGCTCCCGCTCTTTTGCCAAATTCAGGATCACGCCCAACCCGATGCGCGCCACGCGGTCCCTGCCGAGAGAAAGTAGGACAGGGACGATGGAATGGCGGTGCCTCCGGGGGAGACTTACCACTCCCTGGTCACTTAACCTCTGGCCTCATTGGTGTCATATAGGACGTGAGGGAGAGCATTAATCTCCCTGCCTCCCCCTTCCACCACCTGCCCTGCAAGGAACAGATTTCTCCGAATACGATAAGGGCGCTCCATCCCGGCCACACCCATTTCCTCCATTACCGCTGCCTCCTGCCCCGCAGTGTGTCTCCTGGTTAAGAACCCTAACTCTGGAGAAGATCCCCTGGGAGCTGGCTTTTTTTTTTTTTTTTTTTGGTCTAGAAATCCGTGGGACTTTGAGTGCCTTCCTTTATCTTTCAACCTCAGTTCCTCATCTCATAAATAAGATAAAAGGAGTACCCACCCCACAGGGTTATTATGAGAACCAGTGTGATAATCCGTGTAAAGCGCTTCCCACAGGGGTAGCCTGTCATAGGGAAGACTCACTAAATGTTAACATCATTTGAAGCATCACTCTAAGTATACCCCTCTTAGCCTTGCCCTCAAACCTCTCTTCACTCCATGCGGTGTGACTGGGGTGTATTTATCCGTTCACTCAACAGGTGTTTATTGAGGAACTATTGTGTGCCCGGCATTGTGCTAGGGACTGAACCTGAACAGTGATTTAAGAGTGCCTGGAACTTCTACACAGCTAATATGGAGTCAAAAATAAGCAAGGGAACAATGAGTGAACAGGACAAGAGTGAGATGGCCATTATGCCAGCACATGCAGGTGACGTAATGGACAGTGGCTGGGCAGAAGAGGAGGTGACGTCTGAGAATATGATATCCAAAGACTCCTGCCTGCAAGCGTCTGGGAGAACAGTGTAATGGCGAGGACAAAAGCCCTGAGGGCTGGTGAGCTTGGCATGTTTGAGGAACAGAAAGAAGGCCAGAGATATTTGCAATGTTTAAAACCAACAGGGGAAAATAGAAAAGACACAAGGTTTCATATATGGAAGATATAAATAGTCAGGTCAACAAGAAAAAGGCAGCAAATTCAATAGGGAATGGCGAAGGATATAAACGGCAACTTACAAAAGAGGAAATCCACAATGTTAACAAGCAAATTAAGAGATGCTCTAATTCATGAGTAATCCGAGAAGTGAAAATTAAATCAGCTATCACGTCACACCTATTGGATAGGCAAAAAAGCAGAAGCTGGGGAACAGAGAAGGTTGGCCGGTGAGGGGCCATGAACCACCCTGAAGCTCTCTGGGTAGAGGTGCTTGCTGGGGCGGACAATTTGGAAAGCAGGCTGGGATGCGTGGGTGAAGGTAAAGAGATATTCACCCTATAAGCCAGAAATTGGGGCTCTTGAGCTTATATCCCTAAGGAATTGTCACAGATCCACGAAAGAATGGAAAAGGCTGCAGGGTCGTTTGTGATGGGGGAAGATGGCGGCAGTCTGGTGTCGAGCCTGGGACAGTGGAGAGGTAACACAGGCAGGTACCCACTCTAGAGGACCATGGAGCAGTTAGCTACAAGGGACTGAAGAGATGATACCATAGCACATGAAGGATCTTAACATACTACTGAGTGGATAAAAGTATGAACTGGAATGTGCTATATAACACGGCACCATTTGTGTAAATTTTTTAAAAAGATTTTATTTATTTATTTGACAGAGAGAGAGCACGAGCAGCAGAGGAAGAGGGAGAAGTAGATTCCCTGAGGAGCAAGGAGCCTGATGCAGGACTCGATCCCAGGACCCTGGGATCATGATCTGAGTCAAAGGCAGATGCTTAACTGACTGAGCCACTCGGGCGTCCCTCCATTGGTGTAAATTAAAAAGACATATGAACAAAACAAGAATAAAGATCTTACCAGGACACAGATATAAAGATACACAGTAAATATATTGGATGGCTGCCTAGGGTATTAATTGGGGAAGATGGTGGGACATTCATGAAGAGAAGGGGAGATAGTGGAGATTGTATTCTAGATTGTATGCAAAGGTTTGGGGGTAAGTGAGAGCTGGTGCCCTTGGGGATCTGCACCCACTTCAGCCATGCTGAAGTGAAGCCATTTCCAGTGGCTAAGGGGGAAGGTTCAAGGGGGGAGAGTAGGGAAAGGGCCCTGGGGGCCTCCTGAGCCCTCTTCAGGCATTTGTACTTTATCTTAATGGCAAATGGGGAGCCGTTGAAAGGCTTCAGGAAGGGGAGTGACCTGCTCTTATGTGGATTTTAGGAAACACTCTGACTGCTCCAGGGAGGAAAGGTCCAAGGGAGGAAGCCTGGATGCCAGCACAGTAGGCAGGAAAGTTGCCACATTCTAGGCAGAGGTGAAAGTTTTCTGTCTTCCTGACCTCCACAAATGATGTCCTCCACAGCTGACATTACCCCTAAAGACTTAGCGACTCAGCCAGACAGGGAGTCCCTGCCCCGTGAGCATCACAGTGACGCTTGTGACTTGTGCCCACTGCAGGTCCCAGCTGAGCCCATAATATGGCACGACAACTTTGCTGATTTGATCACTGAGCTTCCTTAAAGTCCAAAGGCGGGTTCCAATCATTCACTTGTTCCTTTTACCCATGAGAAAGCCAAAGTGCAGGGAAGTTACATGACCTGCTTAGAGTTACACAGCGGGTAGAGGCATAGGTGGGGTCTGAATCCGCATCTGTCTTCCAAGGTCAAGATCCTTTATCTATACTTTGTGCTTCCTGAACAATCTGACTACATAAACTCTGAGAATATCAGAACCAGGATGTGTTTAAGCCATAATCTAATCCAACACTCTCATTGCCTGAGGACGAGTGAAGGGAAGAGCTTGCTCAGGAATTCAGAGAGGATTTTATTCTTTTTTTTTGCTTTGTTTTTTTTTTTTAAATCCTAGGACGCTGGGATCATGACCTGAGCTGAAGGCAGGCACTTAACCGACTGAGCCATCCAGGCACCTCATTTTTAATTTTTTTTAAAGATTTTATTTATTTGACAGAGAGAGATCACAAGTAGGCAGAGAGGCAGGCAGGCAGAGAGAGGGGGAAACAGGCTCCCTGCCGAGCAGAGAGCCAGATGCAGGGCTCGATCCCAGGACCTGAGATCACAACCCGAGCTGAAGGCAGAGGCCTTAACCCACTGAGCCACCCAGGCGCCCCCCTTTTTTAAGAGGACTTTATTCTGAGTCTGTTGACTCCCAGCCCTCCCCTTTCTCTATGCACTTGGCACCTTCACAGAACTTGAACTATGTCCTTGTTGTGAGAAATATATACTCAGCTCCCAGCTTCTGCAGCCTGAGAGGCTGTGGGTCTGAGTTCAAATCCCAGCTTCAAAGGAGGGGGGAATTCATACCCATACACGTACCAGCATGTATATATAATATACATATATGGGTAACTGCTTGTATGCATAGAATTTCTCTGGGAGGACATACTGTGCAAGAAACTTGTTTTGCTGGTTTGCGTCTAGCGAGGGGGTGTGGGTAGACAGAAAAATTCTTAAGTGTGTGACTTTTTTGTACCTTTGCACTTTTTGAATTTATATGCAATAGCTTTCTGTTTTGTTTTATTGTTTTAAACATGTCTCCTCCACTTATTCACTGTATTTTTGGGAAAGCCATTCAACCCGAGTTAAAACGCTTAACCTAATTATGGTCTACTGATGGGGCTGGGCTATGAATCTCAAAGGCTAGCAGTCACATGGGGCCCTCACTGGTGTCATGGGACCAAGTTCAGAGGGTCCTACTCTATTGGTCTTCTCTTGGCATTTGGGGGTGAGGGACCCTGTGATCCAGGCTCCTGGCCAACAGGTGTAACAGCACTCTGGGAAGAAGGGAATGGGAAAAGGAATGGGTGCACTGATTGAGGAACTTTCTTTAAGAGGAGGTTGGTTGATGAGGGAGGGCAAGATTTCATCAACACAAATTCTCAGTGTGTCACCTCCCTTCTCTCCCTTCCAGCCTCCACCGAGAGCAGTCTAAAAGTTGAGGAGATTCTGCCTCTCTGGAAAAAAATTCTGATGGCCAAGGGGCTTGCTGGGCTCTGTCCTTGGTCCTGAAGGGCTGTCAGCACCAGTGCGTGGTTTCTCCAGATCAGGGACAATGGTGAGTGTGACTCCTCCCCTCAGTAATTCTGAAGAGGTGAGTATTGTTATTTTCAACCTTGAAAAATATCAGTGCAGTTTGCATCTTGCCTCCCTCCTCTTCCTAGGGTGTTGGCTGTACCGGTTCCCCAAGAGTTCTAAGTATAGCTGCCACACCCCACATACCGGGCTACTAGGTACCCCGTCACCCTGTGCCCACCGCATCCAGGGAGCACCCACTCCGTTTGCTATCCCTCCAAATGTACTGATGATTGACGGTAGACAGGAAATTAATGACCTACTGAGTAAGCAGAACCCTAACTTGCTCTCCCAACTGAAATTGCTTCATTCATGCATTTCTGACAGTTGTATCATTTCCACGAACCTCCACAAGGTTATGTTTAATTTTTGAAAATGGTAAGGAAAGCACCCCTGACCCATGCCCATCGCACTTGTGAGAATTGCATGAATAGAAACGCTTCTAAATCTGAGGGGCCTGAGAATTCAGCATGTGACGATTGAGCAACGATTTGATCTGCTCGGGCTTCGGAGGGGAGAGAAAGTGAGTGCAAGGGTCCTCATATTCCGGCGAAGATCCCAAGAGGCAGGCAAGAGAGGGGCAGCCAGGCCCCAGTTGGATGCCCCTACTGTATCTTGGCCCTATGTGGGGAAGGGACAGGGAACATATACTTTGGCCCTGCTTAGCTCCTCACCTGTTTCCTCTTCTCTCACCCATTGATCCCACTAGAAAACCTTCTGTTCCCCATTAGCAGCCGCAGGATGAGATCATGTCTGGCCTGTTACATGGGCCAAAATGAAGAAGGAGGAAGCAGGAGGTGAACTGGGGTGGCCTAAAGCAGGCAAGTAACCCTCAGATCACTCATTTCAGTAATCATTGCCCTTCCTCCTACCCTGTTTCCTGAGCATTGTGATCGCTTCCTTTCTCAGTGGCAGAGAGAAAGTAGCCTGGAAGGGCACACATCCTGTGGGGAGGAGACTGTGGGTCCCAGCTCCATCCTCAGAACCAGGGACAAATTCCTGCCTTGCTATACTCTGCTCTTCCTCTCCCTGTCTCAATCCTCACCCGGCCAGTCCCTGGGAGAATCCTGGCTGAACCATCAGTTCACTGTGTTGTGACTCCGGGCAAGCATGAAACTTTCCCAAGCCTCATTTCTAAAACAGACACACTCATCCCCAACAAGGGGGTAGTACAGGGATTTGGTGAGACGGGGCGGGAAAAGGCACAGTGCGAGTCGCGTAAGAGACCCAGGTCCTTGCCGCCCCACAGCACCCCGCGCTCTCCCCCCAGCCCGAGAGCGCCCTCACCGGTTCTCAGCCACCAGGATCTGCTCCAGCAGGCGGGCGGCCTGCACGCGCGTCTCCAGCTCTGGCGCCTGCAGCAGTCGCAGCAGCAGGTCGAGGCCGCCGTCCAGGCGGATGGCGTCGCACAGACCCTGGGCTACCTCTCGGCCCACGGCCGGAAGCAGCCAGGCCTCCTCCACCAGCTGGAAAACCTCGGCCAGACCCGCGCCCACAGCCCGAGCGCCCCCCGCCTGCTTCAGCGCCGACAGCGCCTGCTGCAGCTCTGGCAGCGCGCGCTCCAGGGCACCCTGCACCTCGGCGCCCGCCCCGGGCGACACCTCGCGGGGTCCGCGGCCGCCCGCGGTCCACCACGGGCCCGCGCCACCACCCCCGTCGGGCCCCGGCACCGCTAGCCGCTCGCCGCCCGGCCGTGGGCCCGACATGGTGAAGAAGCGACACAGCTTGTAGGCAGAGAGGAGTAGCGTCAGGACCATGGGCGCGGGGGTGCGGGGGACATCCCCAGTCCCGAGGGGCGGAGCGACTCGGGACTTGGGAAAAAGGGGACAGGAGAGAGATCCAGGAAAAAGAAGGTGCAGGAAGGAGGGATGGATAGAAGGCTACCTACCAGGCAAGGGCGCTGGCCAGAAGTCTGGGGGAGGGGCGAAGGCAGGATCTGGGACGGAGCTTTTGGGTGAAAGGATGCGGGCCCCGATGCAGGGGTTGGGCAGGAGGAGCGAGAGGGGAGCAAGGGATGGACCCAGACGCCGGCAGGTCTAGGTGGCAGCAGAACAAAGCGCGGCTCCAGCTAGGAGATGCTCTGCAGCGGCTCCGCCCCTGAGAAGCCACAGCCTCGGAGCTGACACCCCGCCTCTCGGTCACATGGGACTCTTCCCCTGCGGCCTGCGTAGCCTCACCCCCTTGCTTTCCCCAGCCACGCCCACGCCCTAGCGGAGAGGCGGGGGTGGGAGTGGCGACTAGGGGGAGAGGGTGCAGAGCGGGAGAACTGCCTCGGTTTACCCGCAAACCCCGTGACACTGCAACGTGAAGGCAACACCGCGGGGCGTTCCCCCTCCCGTAACAGTGGTTCAAGGAATCATAATAATTACTCCGTACAACTCTGGAGACCCTTTATGCCTGTTTCTCAGTTAAGCCTTGCGACGGACCTACGGGGTAGGGGTTAGTTAGTGTTCCCATGTAACAGCGGAACTTTATAAAGCTCATAGAAAAGACATTGCCCAAAGTCGCAAGCCGCTCTCTGATTAAGGAACAGAAAAAGTCAGTTGGAAACTCTGAGAATCAGTTTTTCCAGGTGGTGGCAGGATTTCAGGAGGCCTAAGAGGAGCCCTGAGAGTGGGCACAAAATCAGGCCTTCTGTGCCAGGGGTATTTTCTGGAAAAAGGGATGCTACTTAGTCTAAAAGTGTGGGGAACAGGCTATTCTTTACCCACAGGGAGACTGAAGGTGGAGACGGGGAACTGCGCCTACCAAGAAGCAGTGAATTACTCGGAGACTAAGGAATCAAATCTAGTCCAAATGGTTAAGAGTCACCCAACTTCGCTGTGCGGTGAAGCCCATCTTGGGGAAATCAATGCACCCACAAGTTGAACCTAAAGACGAAAATCTGTTTTGTGTGTGTGTGTGTGTGTATTCCCCCAGGGTGTTTAGCAGCATTTCTCCAACCCCCCTTTCACTGCCCTAAATACACAACGGGTGGGTGAGACACTCCGTCGGGGATGTGTCTGATCAAACAGATCACAGATAAATAACCATTTACAGAGAATGAAGCTGGCGCTACTCCAGGCCCTGGGCATTCCGTCCGCTTTAGCTTGTGTAACCCCCAACGCAACGCGAGGCAAGTATTATTAGTCTTACTTGACCAAAAAGAAAGCCAAGGCAGGTAAAACCGTTTGCCCAAGGTCTCACAGCCTGGGAGCGGCACAGCGGGCCTTCTTTTCGTCTTCTAGATCCACTGTGCTATTTCCCTTCGCACAGGACACTGAGCTTGGCAAGGATCCTACTCAGTTCTCCCAGGCCCAGAGTTCCAGGAATGTGACCCTTGGCTGCGGCAGCCTCTAGGGTCCAGGGCACTGGGGGCTGGGCCAGAGATTGAGCAAACAAACAGGAGAGAAGGCAGCTTTTCTTCTCTGGTTTCCTCCCTCCCAGTTCCCATCTCTCCCTCCCTTCCTCGAGCATCACAGTGGAGACCTCCGGGAGCACAGAGCCCAGTTCACCAGGCTAGAAGCTAGGCGCCTGCCATGGCTTCCCTGAGGCCTTTACTGCTGCTTGCCCTGCTGGCCAGGGCTATTGTGGCTGACCAAGGTGCAAGAGGGGACTGGGGGCCGTCGGGGCCAATGAAGGGTGGGCAAGGGTGGTCTGGGCTTGGCCATGCCAACTGACCTGTCCTCCCCCACCAGAGTCCTGCAAGGGCCGCTGCACTGAGGGCTTCAATGCGGACAGGAAGTGTCAGTGCGACGAGCTCTGCTCTTATTACCAGAGCTGCTGCGAGGACTACGTGGCCGAGTGCAAACCCCAAGGTGCGTCCGGAGGGGCTGGGTGGGCCTGGGGTCCCCTCTGCAGCTGGACACTCACCACCACCCACTCTGCCCGCAGTCACTCGTGGGGACGTGTTCACTCTGCCAGAAGATGAGTATGGGGTCTTCGATGACCCTGAGGGGACCACGGCGAGTGTCCTCACGCAGCCGGAGAGCACCACCCTGAGCCCCCGCCTGCAGCCCCAGCCTGAAGAGTCTCCTGGACAGGTACCGGTTCTGAGCCCTGAGGAAGAGGCTCCAGGACCTGGGCAGGAGACCTCAGAGCCTGAGAGCCATGCCGAAGGCATCCCTGAGTCCCCAGCAGAGGAGGAGCTATGCAGTGGGAAGTCCTTTGACGCCTTCACTGACCTCAAGAATGGCTCCCTCTTTGCCTTCCGAGGTGACTCCAGGGGCACGTCTTGGGGGGGTAGGGGTCTGCCCCCGGAACCTCCCCTCCCTCACACGGCCTCCCACACTCTAGGGCGGTACTGTTATGAGCTGGATGAAAAGACAGTGAGGCCTGGGTACCCCAAGCTTATCCGAGATGTCTGGGGCATTGAGGGTCCCATTGATGCTGCCTTCACCCGCATCAACTGTCAGGGGAAGACCTACCTCTTCAAGGTACCAGGCCGAGGGGCTGAGGATCAAGGTCAAGGGTATCTAGGCAGGGGTAGAGGGCTGCCATGCCCGGGACTAGGGTGGTCGAGAAGGCAGGATCCTAGCCTGTGGTCCCTGACTCTTGAGGACAGGGAAGCCCAGGGCTCCGGGTTCCGGGCAACAAGCCTAGAGTTGGGACTGCGATGTCTTAGGTGGGGGACTCTGCCTGTGCCCAGCCAGCTACCTCCTTACTCCCTCCTCCTCCTCTACTCCTTAGGGTCATCAGTACTGGCGCTTCGAGGACGGTGTCCTGGACCCCGATTTCCCCCGCAACATCTCTGAAGGCTTCAAGGGCATTCCGGACAACGTGGATGCAGCCTTGGCTCTCCCTGCTCATAGCTACAGTGGCCGGGAGCGGGTCTACTTCTTCAAGGGTACCGAGGCAGTGGGTGGGAGAAAGAGCCGGCAGCGGGGCGGTCTCGGTTTGCCTCCACACTCCCCCAGGGGCAGGGTCAAATTAGGCTCACCCCCTGCCAGAAGCTCGCATCTTCAGCAGCCTTGGGGCTGGCTTTCCGGCTTTGCTCCACATCTTCCCCACCCTCCTCCCGCTTCCTCGCTCAGGGAGACAGTACTGGGAGTATGAGTTCCAGCAGCAGCCCAGTCAGGAGGAGTGTGACGGCAGCTCCCTGTCCGCCGTGTTTGAACACTTTGCGCTGCTGCAGAGAGACAGCTGGGAGACCCTCTTTGAGCTTCTCTTCTGGAGCAGACCTTCCGGTATGGAGGGAGGGCAAGTCTCGCTTTCTCCTCTTGGGACCGGGCGGGGCAGGGCACCGCTGGCCAGAGGGGGCTGTGATGGCGGAGCTAGGGGTCAAAAGCTGTTTGCTCAGGCCAGACTTTGTTTCTGTTGACCTTTGGGGGGAGGTCCACCTGGACCCCACACAATGGACTTTGCCTAGCACAGCCAAGGGCATGGCTGGCAGGAGGAGGGGTTGTGGCTGAGGCAAGTGGGGAGGCTTGTCATGGAGGAAGGGCAGGAGAAAGAGCACTGAACGAGGAATCAGAGGGCCCGGGTGCTGGGCTCTGCCATGAGCTCACGGTGTCCTTGGGCAAAGGCATGGCCCTTTGCTGGGCACTGGATGAACTCTACGGCGCCCCGAGGCTCTCATTAACCCTTCCCCTGCCACAGGTGGTGCTGGAAAGCCCCGGTTCATCAGCCAGGACTGGCCCGGTGTGCCCACGCAGGTGGACGCGGCCATGGCCGGCCGCATCTACATCTCGGGCTCAGCTCCCCAGTCTTGGGCCAAGAAGCCCCAGTCTAAGCGGCGCACCCGGAAGCGCTACCGTTCGCGCCGTAACCGTCACCGTGGCCGAGGCCGCGGCCACAACCCCCACCGGCAATCCCGTTCAACCTGGCTCTCCTGGTTCTCCAGTGAGGAGAGCGGCCCGGGCACCTACTACTATGACTACGACATGGACTGGCTCGTGCCTGCCACCTGCGAGCCCATCCAGAGCGTCTACTTCTTCTCACGAGGTGGGAGCCTCTGCCATCCTTGCGGCTTGTCTAGCTGGGTCTTCCCGGCTGTCCCTGGTCCCCCGTGGGCTGAACCTGGCTCTTGGGCGGCGACTCCAGAAAGCCAGGGCTGGACTCCTTAGCTGCATTCTGGGTGCGCACTTACCCTTCCAGGAGAGACCCACGTGTTCCTTCGCAGGGCAGGAACGGGCAGGGTGGGCTGGGTCTCACGCCCCCCTCCCGACCTCTCTTCCAGACAAGTACTACCGAGTCAACCTTCGCACACGGCGAGTGGACACTGTGAGCCCTCCTTACCCACGTCCCATCGCCCAGTACTGGCTGGGCTGCTCGGCCTGACCACCAGTAGGAGTCTGAGCTCATGCAGCTGGACCCTCCACTGCTCCGTCCTCCACCTCCTCCTCCTGGCCCAATAAAGATCCCTTGACCCCAAGTTTAAGCCTACTGTCCTGACCGTCTGCGTGGGGAAAGGAAGGGAGGCTGGGGCGTTGTGATGCCTTGGGGGAGGAGAGCCTCCTCGTGTCCAGTCCACCGTGGGCTCGGGCTCTCTCTGTGAACCCAGAAAGCTCTGGGCTGGGGAGGGCCTCATGAGTGCTAGTCTTCTGCCTGAGCTAAGCAGCCCCTACTAACCTACCAAAATCAGCAGAAGCTTGAACCCCACTGATGATGACGGGCGCAACCAGTGCCCCTCCTACCCCTGGGCTTGCTTTGCCTCTTGGAGTTGACTAAGGTCTTGGAGGAGAGAGAAGGGGCGGGGGTGGGTGGGTGGGGTTCTGGTTTAGCTTTTCTGCCCATCCTGAGCTGCAGTGTGGTTAGCCTAGGGAACTGCTGTGCTCCCCCAAGCCCACCCCTAGGGTGAGCCTCCCTTTGAGGCCTCTGTCTTGGGTCTGGGACGTGTGGGGCACTGATGTTAGGAGGGGGAAGGGCAAGAACTCAAAGGAAATTCAAATGCACCCACAGCTCTTTGAAAAGTGGCTCGGAAGACTGACAAGGATGAATCCTCAGTAAAAACTAACATCTTTCCTGGAACTTCCCGATTGTGCCCGTGGAACCTCCTCTGCTTCTAGGTTCCTGAACTCCAAGAAGCCCATTTGGGCTTTCCAGGGGCTGTGGAGAAAGGGCTGATGAATCTCTAAGGCGGACCTGAGGGCAGGTTGGTGGGTGACATCTGGTCTCCGGCCCTGCTGAGGGCGGGGTGGCTGCGGTTCCCTTGCTGTCCCCGTCAGCCTCTTCATCCCGCCCGGCCTTCTGCTGCGGCACAGCAATCCACCCACCCTCCCCTGAAGGCAGTCAGGACAGTGCAGTGAGGGCTCCAGAAGGGCCAGGTGAAGCCCTGGGAGCCATAGAGAGCGGGGTTTTTAGGCTTCCTGGAAGGTGTCCTGGGAAAATTTTCACAAAGTACAGGATTTCAGACACAGACTGTCAGAGTCTGTGGTGTGAGGAGAGGAGCTCACCAGCTTCCTTTATGAGCCCTGGAGGAGCAGGGGCCGCCCAAGTTTTGCCCCCTCAGACTCACACGAGCCCCAACACTGCCCCTGGCCTCCCCTCTTTCCTCTGGGACGGTTCGGCTCCCTTCAAGCTGGACAGGAAACCTCTCCCCTTCTGGAGGCGGGGCCGGCCCTCTGAGCAGGATAAAACCCCAGGAGGAGGGGTGTGGCGTGGGCTCAGCCTTGGCATGGCCCTCTGGCGCCTCGCTCTCCTCCAGCCCCATGGCCAGCCCTGCGCAAGCACCCTCGACAGGTGATCTGCTGGGGAAAGGGTGGGCCGGGGGAGAATGCGGGGAGGGGTGACGGGGCAAGATCAAAATGAGGAAGCGGGAAGAGGGGCTTCAGGGTCTGTTGAGGGGCTTGAGGCTGGGATGGAGGCTCTTGCAGGGGGTCCTGGCTTGACTCCTACTCTGGCCCACAGGCCACGCCAGCGGGTTGGGTTCCCACCGGAGAAAGCGGACCACCTTCAGCAGGGGGCAGCTGCTGGAGCTGGAGCGGGTGTTTGCAGCACGGCCGTACCCCGACATCGGCACGCGTGAGCACCTGGCTCGGGTCACCTGCCTTCCTGAGGCCAAGATACAGGTGAGCGGTGACCCCCTCTCAGGGTGGGGGTACTCTGCACAGTCCCTTTTCTCTGGGTATCCCGTCTCCAGGTTTTGCCTTCCCTGTAGCTGGGGGAGGGGGAGCTGGTGCCAGAAGAGATTCCTTTATTCCTTATCAGGTGTGGTTCCAGAACCGCCGGGCCAAGAGAATCAAGAATAGGAAGGCAGGAGGCCTAAGCCCCAGGCCCGAGCACACCCAGAGAGCCCGTCCTCTTCCAGACACCCTCCAGCAGGCCCGGGAGCCCCGAACACTAGGCCAGCTTCCGCCCTCCAACAGCACACCTCAGTGTGCCTCAGTGGGTCGACATGCCTCCTGCCCAGCTCCTGGCTTGGGTCCGGGACAGGCCTGGGCAGGGGCTAAAGCTGTAGCCCCATGGGGACCAGCTGGGGCTTCAGGGGTCCACCTTTCTTCAGAGCGAGCCACTCCCCAGACCTCATTGGGCAGCTTATCTGACCTCATCTATGCCTCTGCCATCGTCACCAACCTGGACCACTCCTAACTGAAGTCTAGAACTTTCGAGACCGGTTCTCTGGCTCCGCAGCCCATCCTGCCCCTTGGGACTGAACACATCAGAGGTGGATTCCCTGCCCCTCCTTTTACATAAGGGGGTTCTCTTATTGGAAAGAGAGTTAGTGCAGGCATCCCTCCCCCTGACTGTTGTCCTGCCAGCCCAGAGTCACCAGGGCTTGGCTCCTGGTCCCCAGCACCCTGTCCTTCCTGGAGCCCGTGCCCATCGCCATGGCGGGAGGGCCCTTCAGAGAGATGAGGTAAGGGCCAGGAGGGTGGCCCTGGCCCCCTTCCACCGCTCAGGAGCCAGGCCTGGCCCCCAGTTATTCTCACCCCGGCCGACAACACCTCCTCCCTCCAAGGAATGGGCAGCCAGCCCTCACTTTCAGGCCGTTGCGTAGCGAACTGCTAAGTGAAGTGAAGTTAGGTGACGAGAACACCGAGACTAATTCCAGGCTGCTGGGAACCAGGGCCCCCTCCTCTGACCTGCCACCACCTGGGCAAATTAATCAGAACCCCAGATCCGAAGAGGAAGTGATATGAAAGTCATAAAGTAGAAAGAGGAGCCCAGGGCTTATGTTCATTTAATTTTCACAAAGATCAGATTGGCTGCCCTCTGACCGGAGGCTGTGGAGACAACCTGATAGATTTAGCAGGGGTGGGGGAGAGGGTGCTGGCAACACTGGGTTTTCCTCTCACCGTCATCTGTAATGCCAACTAATCTCCAAATAAAACCCAAACTCTATACCTTAATCTGGATTGTTGTGCGCTGCAAATGAATGGGGACAAGTGCTGTTTGCTTTTGAAATGTATCTCCATCCCCTAATCCCTAAACAGGGCCCGGTTCCACACAGATCCTGGGTGGGAGGCATTCCCCAGGATTCCGCTGGGATTAGGTAGAGGGACAGTTAATTAAAGGGCTTAGGGCTCGGGCTGACAGACCCTAGGGAGATGGGAGCCTTGGCTGGCACCTCCTGCTCCAGCTGCCTCTACTTCTGAGGCTGCTCTGCTCCAGAAAAGCGGGGAGTTTGCCATCAGTCCTGGCGAGATTCAAATCCTGACGCTGCTATGTAACCATGCAACTCTCCGAAAGTCTATGAGCCTGCAAAATGGGTGCTGAGAATACTTGTCGTCTCTCCACTTCGGGGAACGAGAAGCAACGATGTTAAGTGAAGGGCTTCGCGTGGTGTGACGCATTGTACAAGCTCTCAGTTCACCCTGCCTTCCCTCTGCGTACGGCAGGCGAGGAGAAACTGGGAGGACCTCAACCTTCTTGTTCCTCTGGCCTCCTGCCAAGCACTCCCCTTTGGCCCTGGGAAGCCCTGCTCCCAGACTGCGCTGGAGAAAACCAGGGGGCCGTGAGAGAGGGAGGAAGTGGCTGAGAGCAGAGAGTTCTCTTCTCTGTGATGAGAAGCGGAGGACAGACCACCTGATCGCTATCTCCTGCCCTGCCCCTGCACGTGGAAAAACACTTCGCGTGGTGATTTCTTTGGCGGGAACTAGGTCCTCTACCTCTTGATCTCCAGCAGCTAGCACGGTACCATGGCTCATAAGGGAGCTCTCCGTAAGTGTTCAAGGCCACAGAAGCCTGTGGGGTCTTGTGAGGAGGGACTTGGGATCAGGGAAGGACCCCATCCTAGCGAAAGGGGTCTGGGTGTGTGGAATGACCCCAACCTCAGTGTGAGAAGATGCTCTGGGTCAGAAGCTGTTTGAGGGGGCCTGCTCTTTATCTAACATTTATAAGCCTTCCAGCCTTCTAATCCAGGTATCTGGGGGTGGGGAGTGGGAGGCTGATCGCTCAAGGCTATGTGGGCCCACAGGCCACCTGGCCTGCAGAATTCAGCAGAAGCAGGATGGCCATGAATCGCCACCAACATTCAGTGTAGCTTTTAACTTGACTCTTAAGTGGTCTGGGTTGCTAAAACATTACAAAATGCCACCTGCACTTTTTCTTACAGTTGATATTTCTTTCAACCAACAATAGAAATTCTAGAATTTCTCAACAAAGTCATCTATGGTGGAACAGAAGGAAGGAAACCTTCCCTCTTTCCCATGTACCGTCTGGGGAAGCTGGGACTGGCTATGTATCAACCAGAAATTAGCAAGCCTGTAGAGCAAATGTCTACTGAACCGAGCGTGTAATTTCTTTCCTTCCTTTAAAAAAAAATTATTTATTTTAGAGAGAGACAGAAGGGGAGGGAGAGAAACTCAAGCAGATTTCCCACAGACTTCCCACTGAGCTCGGAGCCTGAGGTTGGGCCTCACTCACAATCCAAGAGATCATGGGCTGAACCAAAATCACGAGTTGGACCCTTAACGGACTGAGCCACCCAGGTGCCCCATGAATGTGCAATTTCTAAGAACAGAAGAGTATCCTGGGGAAAAAAAAGACCACGGGAGCTCAGTGTGAACAAACGGAAAGGAATATACTATTAGGAACAGACCCCGAACAACGATCAGGACTAAGCAATCTTTGGGCTTCTGTGTTGTCACCAGATTTGAAGTAAGATACAGTGAATACAGTAAATATTTATTGGATAAATAACTATTACTGACAGTTTCTAAGGACCTCTACACAGATTCTATCAGTATACCACTAATCTAAGTTCTTGGAAGTTTAACATTACACGGGGACTTCAGAACAACTTAGTGGTCTTTGGCTCCATTTAACAGAGAAAGGACCACAGCTGGTCACCTCATCACTCTCAGCCTCAGTTTTGTCTTCGGGAAAAGGGGCCTAAAGCCATTTCCCCTCCCAACCTCCAGGATTGTTTCAAAGACCAAGAGTAACACGTAAAGCAATTACTCAACTGTGCACATTTACAATCCATTTTCTGCACTCCCCCAAACTCAGACATTTTAAGAATCTACATAAGATATCCTCCGTTAGGCTTCCATACAATAATATGGCGCATACATATTCATAACATGTTATGTTTACGTATTCATGTGTAAGCTTATTCACGTTCACATATACAGTTAAATCTGGAAACGGTCCCTATCTACAAAGAACGTCTCACTGCGTTAGCTGAGACAACATACAGTAGGCATACTCTTCCCACTAACACACATGAGCACAATAGATTTTCAATTAAAAGCAGACATATTGTTTTGCCATCTGGATTGCTTTCATTTTTGGAGGCAGAGCAAAGGGTGAGGGAAAAGTGGGCAGTTTAAGGAGGGCTGGTGAGTGGCAGAGACATGCGGACACATAAGAGAAAATCTGAAAAAGGTGAGCAGAGGATGAACACTGAAACTACGATTCCAGAGAGGTAGCTGCCTGGCTCCCAATTTCATCATCCTGTCTCTCTTATTTGATGTCCTGTGATCAGTTCCTCTTCTGACACAAACTAGTTTCTAGAAAGGGAATCCTTTCTGCTTTTTTGGGGGTTACTGATCTAAATTACAGGTCTGCATCAAGGACGTGTGGAGCAAGGGTGCCCCATCAATTTGTGCACCTGGGGAAGTTCAAGGCAATATGGTCTACTTCTGGGAAGACCTGGATTCTAATTACTTCTGATGGGGAAAAACCCAGCCTTGGCAGGGCCCAGATGGACTACAGAAGGCAGATGGGCGCTGGGTTCAGGAGAAGGAAATGAAGGAGAAGTTCTTTTCAGTTGTTGTCTGACTCTCCTTAACTGCCCCTCTGGAAACTGAGAGAGGATGGGGCTCTGGCAGAACAGCAGGTGGCCTTGGCTTGGCCCTCTGACTAACCAGAGCTGCAGACAAACGGCCTGACAGATGGACTGAGAGTCGGTGATTGGCAGCTGGGAGCCTGGAGCTCCCCAAACCCGGCCCAGACTTTGATGATGAAGCATCAGGTTAAAGTTCTCCCAACTCGCCTTCCATTGCCCGCACCATGACATACAGCTCGGCCAGGCCCACCACAGAGGCCACGATCAAGGCAGCCAGTACCCGCTGGGGAAAGAAAGAACCAGGCTTAGCGGATGCAGGCCGGCATCCAGCTCTGCAGCCTCCAGCACCTTGAGCAAAAATGGGGGTGGGGGGAAGGGAAGAAAACCCAGCCCACGGTTGTGGGGGAAGGGAAGAAAACAGGATCTGGATTCTCTCGAGGTTATTACATATACTCCTGTGACTGCTAGACAGCTCAACTGCTCTTCTTGTTTACTAAATAAATACTTGTTTAATGCCTAACTTGTTCAAGGCACCTTCGCATACGTCCTCTCTCTCCCACCAACACTCCCACCCAGCGAACCCTGCCCTGCCCAGCCCAATGCCTACTTACTGAGGCCATTTCTGCGAAGATGTACTGGCTTCCCAGGTAAGTACAGACGAAGGCAGCTGCCACCGTGACAATAAAGTTGAAGATGGTGATGACCAGAGCTTTCACTGACCTCACTTTGGGGAAGAACCCAGGGAAGAAACCTTTAGGTCAGTATCATCCACGAGGCCCTCTTATCTCAGGGCTGCCCCCCCTTCCCCCCCATCAACTGGGTTTCCTTCAAACAGCAAGCCTGAATAGCCCAGGCTTAAACCCAGAGCCCCGAGGTGGGAAGAAGTGCCACAACCAACCCCTCCCAGGGAGAGGCTTCAGCAGTGTGACTTCCCAGCATCTTACCTTGCTTTCCCAGTTCACTAAGAGTCCCACCGTGCCTTGAATCCTGGGAAAAAGAAAACACAAATGATTCCAAATGGAAGCAGCTCCGAGGCAGCCCAGAGAGTAGCCAGCCATTTGTCAGTCTGGGCTCCGGTCTCTTTATTTCCCAACATATTAACTCTGCCTTCTCCATGGATTCTGTTGTCAGGGACTAGATGGATTTTTCCCTGAACCAAAGATCAAGCATTTCAGGGAAAGGACACAGGTTCTAGTACCCATCTACTCCTCTCTTGCTCCAGTGTGGGAGCATGCCACAGAACAATAGGGAGCTCTGTAGGAAGAAAGGCTCCAAGGCTTATCACCTCTACAACGTTTAAGAATCAGTCACCATCTGAGCCCAGAGTCTTAGTAACTTCCCAGAGTTGGGAACTGTATTAGGTTGGTATGCAGCACAGAGCTTCCCTGGTCCCTGACTAGTATAAAAACCAAGCTTCTACGATGTTTTTTTTTTCCCTCTGCACCTCTTCCTAGCACAGGGCTCTGCTTTCAGGAGCTACTCAGTCCTTGTATTGAGGAGCAGGCCCTTACCTTACAGGTGACATTGTATGTGATCCGCTTATATTCCTCATTGGCCAGCTGTATCTTAATCTTCTCCAAACGAGCAACTAGCTCTGGGTTCTGAGGCAAAAAAAAATCAAATGAGAAGGATATCCCCAGCTTGCTAGAAAGCCACATTACAATCACTGGTTTCAGGGGGCAAAGCACTAAGGATGCCAGGAGACCCATGTACTAGTTGTGCCTCCACTGCTTCGGAAACTGTTTTTGGGGGGATTTGTTTTCCAAGCTGTCAAGCAGGGAGGACAATATCGGGCTCCCCCACCAGATCTCAAGATTTAAAAGACAAATTTTTGAGCTCACAGACTGATTCATAAATCTGAATGTATCGTGAATAAGTCCAATTCAGCCAATACCCACTTTCACAAATATATCCCTTACATACCCGGGGAGGCTTCACAACCTCTGGGAGATAGATTTCACTGCCTTCTAGGAGCTCATGAAGGTATAGTGTGGAACCTGGGAAGAAAAGATTTTTACAAACATAATGATGCATAGAACTGAGGTTGAAGGATTAAGATCAGAAAAAGGTCTGGCCCTTCTATTTCTTTCTACCAAAAGAAAACATGGCCATCCCTATTTCAGTTCATCTCCAAGATTGTTTTCAATTGAGAATCGAGGACAATTCCACATAAATATCTCCTAGTACACATAGCTGACTAAGTGTCAGTTCTCAATTATCTCGCCAATGTCACAGCTAACAAGTAAGCCACTTACAATTTGCCTTTGGATTAAGTCACGTTGTGGCCACAACAGAACTGCCCTAAATAGGTTTAAGTCACAATGATGCTAAATACTCAGAGAACAGTGTACTAGATGATCTCTAAGGTACTTTTTCGTTCTAACAGTTCTAGGAGTTGAACACTCTCCCCTTTGTACTTCCAGGTAGGCTGTGTTAATTCTGACAAAAGACCTTACAAGTCAAGTTTGTCCTAGTCCCTCCCTTTACAGTTAAGGGAACTGAGACCCAAAGAAGAGAAACGACTTCTCCAAAGGGAGTTTGTTGCAGAGCTAGGACTAGAACGCTGATGTTACTTCCAGTAAAGGTCTTACAACATAGCTTTCTATATCGTCCTATCTGGTGGGGGTGGGGGTGGAGAGAAACTAATCGGATGAAAAGAAATCCAGATACCCAAACAGGCCAAGCTCACTATCCTAAGTTGTTTTCTAATGTGGCTTTAGAGGAAAAAACTGAACTTGTGCGGTGGTACTGGGTTAGAACTGGACTTCCTCAAAGGTCAAGCGGCCCTAAGGGGGCCTGGTGGTGAAGAAGAGACTCTCAAGAGAACAGAAACTGCACACGTAAATTCTGTCACCCACAAGAAATCTCCATGGAAGCTGTTAAGGAAGTGGGTTGTCCTACGGTTTATGATGTGACTCTTGGGCTGGCGAGATGACCGTTCTGCGGATGAAGGAGAGTGATGGATTTTTTTTCCCTCTCATAACGATGCTAGAGGTGGAAAAAGAGTCAGGAGGAAAAAGACTCTGGTAAAAGGGGGGCGAGTCCGGGCTGGAGACTGCGGCTCACCCCTCTCTCTCAGGTACTGATGCAGGTCTCGGATCAGGCGGAAGGAAACCAGGCGCGCGGGGCCACTGGAAAAATCACCATCCTTGTGTTTTCTCCCTAGCGCGGCTTCAAGCTCTGTCCGCAGCTTCCGGGGCAGCTGCTCTGGCTCCAGCTCCCCACCGGGGCCCAAAGCGCGAACAAGCCGCTCACCGGCCACCAAGCAAGACGCCATGTCTGGCGGACCCAGGGTCAGGTGGCCGGGAGCCGGGACTTCCGCCCATCGCGCACCGGAAGGAGCGTGAAGTTCGCGGGGCGGGCTGAGGCGGGGCAGAGGGCCAAGGGGGCGGGGACGCGGCGCGGGGCAGTGTGGGGCGGGGGCAGAACGCCTCCGGCCGCGGGTTGGGCCCAGTGTCAGCAGCCGAGCGGGCGCTCGGGCGGGACATGGCGGGTTGTGTGGCCCGGCGGGCCCTGGCCGTGGGCAGCCGCTGGTGGTCCCGCTCGCTAACCGGAGCCCGGGGGCCGAGGCCATTCTGTGCGGCGGGTGGAGCTGGGGCCTTCCCACCAGCGGCGACCACGACGACGCGGAGGCACCTCTCGTCCCGGTGAGGGACGGAGCGCGGGGCCCTTATGTGGAACCCAGGGAGCGTGTTCCGGCCAGGGAGGAGGCCAGGAGGCCGGGCCGGCCGAGGGTGATTGGAGTTCGACCCGGGAAAGGGTCGCGGCCGGGAGCCGACCTGCCCTGCCTGGGATGTGCGCCAGGAGCGGAGAAGGGAGCGCGGCCCAGAGCCCTCGGTTACGCAGGACTGGCTCTGAGAGGGAGCTGGTAACCCTCCCGAAGCGAATCCTACCTCCCCAGATGGGGATCTGGAGCACTGCTGTTAGTGGGCAGCCTTTTCATTAAGCCCCAAGGCTCTTGACTTGAACCCCCAGCCCCGGATTGGGACAGAGCCTCCCTCAGAAAGATGCTCGAAGTGGGAAACTGGACTCTTGAGAATGAGCCCTGCGTGGGTTCCGGGCTTCGGCGTGACCTTGGGGAGATTGGGTCTTTCTGTGTTGGGGAGGGGGCTTGAGGCCATGTGGAGTGGTGTGAGCTTTGTCTCTAGCAATGGGACAGGCAGGTCAGTTTGGGGCTGGAGGATCAAGTGAGAGGAAGCATAAGGTTCACATCTCCAAAATGCTGAGAATAGCAGGCCTTTGGAGGACCTCTAGAAAGAGCAGCCCTGTCCAGAGAGACCACTGAGAGAACTGACTTTTTGGTGGCCGAAATTAGACACTGGTATTGGGCAGAGACTGTAAGTATTTGCAGGTTAAGAGCCCTGTGAAATGTGATGTGAATCTGAACAAAAACTAGATTGAGAGACTATTAGGTGTAATGCCTGGAGTGCAGTAGGACGTCTAGAGATGATGGCTAAACTGTTCAAGGGCAGGGTGAAGGCTGCAGTTTTGTGGGGGTAGACAGAGATGGAATTATAACAAAACAAATGTTTCATACACTGGGCTCTGAGGGGGAACACAGCTAATCAGACACAGTCATTGCTCCCAGGGAACCTACAGTCTCTAGTGGAGATAAGACCTGGACACAGATAACAGAAATGCAAGGTGGGAAGGGTGGTTAAAATGCTGTGGGAGGGGGCGCCTGGGTGGCTCAGTGGATTAAAGCCTCTGCCTTCGGCTCAGGTCATGATCTCAGGGTCCTGGGATCAAGCCACGCATCAGGCTCTCTGCTCAGCAGGGGGCCTGCTTTCCCCTCTCTCTCTGCCTGCCTCTCTGCCTATTTGTGATCGCTCTCCTCTCTGTCAAATAAATAAATAAAATCTTAAAAAAAAATGCTGTGGGAGGTCAGGAGGCTAGGTCAGGGAAGAAACAGAGGCAAGGGGTATAAATAAGCAGGGTGCGAGGGCATGATATGAGGAACGCTAAGACTGAAGAGAGAAGAAAGTGATCTGGGAGCAGTCAGACCTAACACAGAAACTGAGGCAGGGCCTGTGGCTGGACCTCAAAGGGAAAAAGGTAGAATCTGGAGTGGTGATTTGCAAGGACCCTTCCCTGCTTCACCTGCCCCATTGCTCTGACCCTTCTTTGCTCTCACTGTGTGGCCCCTCAGTGTCCCAGTAGCTTCTTCTGATGATATAGGTATCATTACCTTCTCAGCTTTTCAGTTGCTTGTTCTTTTCCTTCCTAATCAGAAACCGACCGGAGGGCAAAGTTTTGGAGACGGTTGGTGTATTCGAGGTGCCAAAACAGAACGGAAAATATGAGACCGGGCAGGTGAGTGCTGGTCTGGATCATCTTATATTCTCAAGGAGGCACGCCCTGCTCCTGAAAGGATCAGTTTTGGTCCTAGGCCCGAATTACAGTTTTCTGCCTTGGCGTTTAGTACCAGAACAGAATCACAAATTTTTTAAGATGGGGTTTCTGTTCTCCTGGTTGTGAATCCTTTTCATATGTCAGCGGGTTCCCTTTCCAAGTTAGCATGGACAGAGATAATTCAGACCAAAGTGAGGAGAGGGCCGGGTTGTTGAAGAGTCCTATAATTTAGTGGAAGGTGGGAAGCCAGTGGAGGGAGCTTTCAGAAAAGCAAACCTCTGGGGGGGCGTCTGAGAAGCTCCGAAGTTTCAGTGGCTGACTCCTGGTTTTGGCTCAGGTCGTGATTTCCGGGTCCTGGGATAGAGCCTTGCATCTGGCTCCGTGCTGGGTGAGGAGGCTGCTTAAGATTCTCCCTCTCCCCTTCCTCTCTCGCGCAAGAAAAGAGAGAGAGAGAGAGAGAGAGAAAAGCAAACCTTTGATACTTTGTCACAGTTGAACTGATTGCAGAGTAATGTGTGCTCTGTGAGTGTGAGGCTCTTGTTTTTGTATCAGCTTTGTGCCAGATGCCCTGAGATAGATTTAGACCCCTAAGTAAGTAAGGACTTTTTGTTTATTCACCTTTCCACTCCCCTTTTCTTGCCTGCCTGCAACAGACCAGGCGTTGTGCGTTGGACTTGAATCAGAAAGCAATGCCGGGCCCCTGGGTGGCGCAGTTGGTTGAGCGACTGCCTTCGGCTCAGGTCATGATCCCGGAGTCCCGGGATCGAGTCCCACATCGGGCTCCCAGCTCCATGGGGAGTCTGCTTCTCACTCTGACCTTCTCTCTCTCACTCTCTCTCTTTCCTCATAAATAAATAAATAAAATCTTTAAAAAAAAAAAAAAGAAAGAAAAAAAAAAAAGAAAGCAATGCCTTCGCAGAGCTGGCAGTCTAGAAAGGAATTTCCACGGGGTCAGTGCCTGTGCACTGTGCTGAGTGGAGGGGACGTCAGGGAAATCTTCCTGAAGCTCTAGGCTACCGTCCAAAGGCTCAGCACAAGTCAGCCAGGTGAAGGGGGGTTAAAAGTGCTCTGAAGCTGGTGGGGGCGGATCACCGAGTTCAAGAGAAAGATCGGCTGGCCCTCGTGCTGGGGTCGCAGCTACCTGTGCTGCTTAGCGGCCTGAGTCCCACCTGGAAGGACTCGTGGACTGCACACCCACTGAGGCTCTCTTTCCTCCTAGCTCTTCCTTCATAGCGTTTTTGGCTACCGAGGTGTCGTCCTGTTTCCCTGGCAGGCCAGACTATATGACCGGGATGTGGCTTCTACAGCTCCAGAAAAGTAAGTACCCCTGTCATTGTGCCTCACAGTCCCCTCAGGAGGAGGCCTGACTCATGGCCGATGTACGTAATTGGGGTCCCGGGCGGGGGGGAACTGAACATCCTCCTGGGCCATCGGAACGGTCCCAGGGTACTTCCCGGACACCATGGAGACACAAGTGCTGAGTGCCAGGGACAGTCTGAAGCCAGAGGGTCCCTTTAGGCCTCCGCAGGATGCCTTCCCAAGCTGTTCTCTGTTTGCATTATAAGTAGCCCAGAAGGCACTGAGGGACTAATTTTCTTGATTTTTTTGATGTCTCAGTTAGAATCTTTCAATCTCCTATCACTAGAGTGCATTAAAAAACAAAAGGCCTAGCTCCCTTAAGTAATCACAGACTGCCCCAGGGGCGTGAGAAGAGGGGGGTACCCGGGGCTCCAGGGCTAGAACCAGCAATTTGATTTTCTCAACATGGTCCCCTCCTTCCAAGAAGCAGCCAGAAAGTAAGACAAATGGAGACTCTGTGCCACGGGTCCTCCACCTTCCCGTGGTGGCCTCTGACTGGGGAGGGCCTGGGCCCGGATGTTGCTGAGCAGGGACCCAGCTGATGCCAAAGCCCCTTCAGACCGGGCACTGACTAGTCCGGTTAGGTAAGGAGGTGGTAGGGAGTCAGGGCAGGCACCACTTCTCTTTCTCTTGGAGTAAATCCTGGGCTTCTTCCCGAACCCTCTAGAGCCGAGAATCCGGCCGGCCATGGCTCTAAGGAGGTGAAAGGCAAAACTCACACTTACTATCAGGTGCTGATCGATGCCCGAGACTGTCCACATATAGTAAGTAAGCAAGGCGGCCGGGTTGGGGTTTCTCTCCCTGGGAAAGGTGTGAACCTGGTGGAGACGGAGGGAGGAAGAAGGGTCAAAGAGAGCCCAGACCAGCACTGGGCCCCAAGTTCTCAGGACTGGATTGTGACTAAGAAAATCTCCGGCTCGCTTCTTTGCCTTAGTCTCAGAGATCTCAGACAGAAGCTGTGACTTTCTTGGCTAACCATGACGACAGCCGGGCCCTCTATGCCATCCCAGGTGAGTGGTGAGCATCTATCTGAATACGTCTGTTGGTGAGAGGTCTGGTGCGTCTCAGTGAGAAGACTCTGGTGCCTTTCCGATGTCCTTTAATCTGCTAGGAGGAATTATAGAAGCTGAGAGCGACGGTGTCAGGCTCGTCCCACTTGGGGACAAGGGCAGGCAGTGTGTTTCTTCTCAGCCTCGTTCCTGTCTTTTCCTGGGTGAAGTTCACCGTTTCTTTTCCCTCTCTGTGCCAGGCCTAGACTATGTCAGCCATGAAGACATCCTCCCCTATACCTCCACAGATCAGGTTCCCATCCAGCATGAGCTATTTGAAAGATTTCTTCTGTACGACCAGACAAAAGGTGAGCTCTCTCCAGAAGGGAAGCTGGAGTGGGAGGGCCCTTTTTCAGAGACAGTATCACACAAGTAGTTTCAAAGCTGTATATCCACGACCTTACTCAACCTCCCATTAGATCTATCAGGCGGATGGCTATATTGTCTTTTCCTAATAGATCTGCACTTGATCTTAGCCAAAAGGCTGAGAAGCGATCTTCCTAATAGATCTGGAACCTGAGGCTCAGAGACGAGAAGAAGGGACTCAGGGTTGCTAGTGAGTGGTAAGGTCAGGGTTACAGTAGGATCTGAGGACCCGGGCTCCTCACTCCCAGCCCGTATCTCTTCCCAGGAGGTCTCATAACTCCTCGGGGCTTATTCTTGGTGGCCTCGTGCCTTCTTCCAGCCTGTGCCTTTGCTTCCAGTTTGGGTGCCTTGTTTCCCTGGGCCCGCACTCAAAAGAGTTTTCTAGGAGGGGCAGTTGGAGAACACCCGGCACTCTGGCCTGGGCCAACTAGTCCTCTCTTGCCCCAGCACCCCCTTTTGTGGCCCGGGAGACGCTCCGGGCCTGGCAAGAGAAGAATCACCCGTGGCTGGAGCTCTCTGATGTTCACCGGGAAACAACTGAGAACATCCGTGTCACCGTCATCCCCTTCTACATGGGCATGAGGGTGTGTACCTGCCTGGGCCCCTTCCCTCGGGGTGGGCCCCCAGATTTTCTCTGGTATCCCCCGTGTGACTATGGGGGTGGGTTCCACATTTAAACCATGTGCCTAGTGGTTCTGCTTCCAAGTGCTGCATGTATTGGGTGGACCCCCAAGATCTCGAGCGACGGGACCCTCCGGTTCTGGGACCGAGTCCTCCAGGCTGAGTCTTCCTTCTGTTCTTGTTCAGAGGCTTCCTCTTTATGGAGAACGTGCATGTTCTTGTTTAAATCAGCAGAGGCTGATGTTCACACTTTGTATGCATTAGTCAGATGTTTGTGGAGCCCTTTCTTGCCTGGCTATGAGCCTCCCGTAAACACGAAACCCTGTCCCTGCCTTTCAGGAGCTCATGGTAGTGGGAGGGTTAGTGCAGAGCCCATCAAGTGTTGCCGTAGCATTGGGCTATGGGAGGGCCGAGGAGGGCAGTGGCCTGGGCTGGCCGTGATTGCAGGGGTGGGGGGCAGGAGCTGGCTGGAAGACAGGTGAGAGGGAGAAGGGCCCTGTGGCTGATTTCCGTTGGCACCCAGCTCTGTTGGTGATCTTGACATGAGGAGGAGGAGGGAGGCCAGGGACCGGGCCAGGGGAGGCTGCCTCCTTTGGGGCTTGTTAGCTGAAGTCCAGTCATCATCCCATAGACATTGGCGGCATTGTTCTCTCTGCAACCTTCCTGGAATACACCTGCTCAGTTGGAGAGCTGTTGATTGGGACAGACTTGGTCCTGCCCTCTGGAACTTAAATTCTTTGTTTTTTTTTTTCTCCCCAGGAAGCGCAGAATTCCCATGTCTACTGGGTGAGTGTGGGCTTGCGGGCTTGGGTTGGGAGGGGGGTAGTTTGCCCCTGGCAGGAGAGGTCTCTGCACTGCAGAGCCCTCTTTGTTGCCTTTTGCTTTCCTAGAGTTCTAGGTAGTCTAGCCCAAAGTCTGTTCTTTCTCAACTGTGAACTCTGTCCTCCATCCCCCACAGTGGCGCTACTGTATCCGCTTAGAGAACCTTGACAGTGACGTGGTGCAGCTCCGGGAGCGACACTGGAGGATATTCAGTTTATCTGGCACCTTGGAGACAGTGCGAGGCCGAGGCGTAGTGGGAAGGGTGAGCATCCACAGGCCAGTAATGCCCAGTTTCTGGTCCTTCCCGGCACTGGGGGCTCAATGGCTGCTCTCCCCCTGCCCCCGTGGCTGGGGACAGAGGATCAGTGTGTGAGTGCCGTGGGCTGCTTTAGGTGACACCTCACAACAACCCCGTGAGATGGGTTTCTTACAGCCTGATTCACAGCTGAAGAGAGAGGTTGCGAAGTGAGTAAGTGGCCCCCGGTCCCCTGGCTGGTAGTGGCACGACCTGGATTGGAATCCAAGGGAGTCTGACGGTCAGAGCTCGCATGTTGTTCTTGTTGCCAGCACGGAGCCCTCTCAAACATGAATTCGAGTGCCCTTCGCGGGGCTCCTCCCCCTGCTCTGCCCCAGCCTCTGCTTCTGGTTGTGTTTCCTCTGCCTCTTTACACACGTGCCTCTGCTGGTCCAGGAAGAGATCTGATTCTGGAAATCCTGCACTACCCCACCCTGTCGCCTGAGAAATGAAGTCCCGAGAAATGGCCAGCAGCCACATTTAACATGTATTTGTCCACATCAGTAAGGACTTGGGACGCAGGGTGGGATGCCGAGTGAGACTAGGGCTTTGGAGTGAGGTAGTCTGGCTCTGAATGCCAGCTGTGTGTGGTTTATTCCCCACATAACAACAACAAAAAAATATCTCAGTTTCTTCCTTTTAATGGGAGTCACACCTACTACATTGTAATTACCGGGAGGTTTAAGTCAACAAAGGTTTGCAAAGCACCGCCACAGTGCCTGGCACCCACGCACTCAGCAAATGAACTCTGGAAGGGCTATTTACAGAGGAGGTCCTCTGGCCAGCATCTTTGCCTGGTGGCCTCCGATGTTAAGTCTGAGGTTCTCTTTCCCAGCATCAGAACGCAAGGCCCAGGTCAGAGGCTGGTCTCTGGGGGGCTGGTACTGGCATCATGGGGGGCTGGAGAGGGGCACCCTCCCGATGAACCGGCAGTCAGCGCGTGGCCCCGGGGTACAGGGAGCTGGCCTGGCCTTACGGATTTTCCCTGAACCCTTACAGGAGCCCGTGTTATCCAAGGAGCAGCCCGCGTTCCAATACAGCAGCCACGTCTCCCTGCAAGCTTCCAGCGGGCACATGTGGTGAGTGAGTGAGCACGTGCGGGAGTCGGGAGGCCCCCCAGCTCCGCAGACACGGCCGCAGCTCAGAAACGCGGGAGCTCGGAGTTTCCCCTCACATCTGGGCCAGGTTCCATCCCGAGATGGGGCTTTATCTGCTTTTTGTTGTTGTGGGGGACTTGTCTGATTTTTTTCTGACCGTTTTGCAGTTCCTGTGATTTCACGGACTGAGGACTTAGGCCCAAGAGGTTTGGCGGTCCGATGTGGCACTGAGTTGCCCGTGCAGTTGGTTTCCCGTGGTGGTTCGCTCCTTAACCTGCGAAGTGTGGTTGGGTAGCTTATGCAGGGTGCATCTAAGGGCCAGAATCAGGGTAGCTGGGTTTCTCGTCTTGTAGGATCAGGAAGGGCTATCGGGTTTCTGGACCAGTGTTACCTTGACATGAGCCAGGCGGAAGGGAGCCCATCCTGCCTCATCCTACCGTGTTCAGTCCTGGAGCCGAGGGCCCAGGGCTCTCCAGATCCTCAGTAGGGCCTCAGCCGTCACTCCCTCTAACCCACCTTCTCTCTGACCCGCAGGGGCACGTTCCGCTTCGAGAGACCTGATGGCTCCCACTTTGACGTCCGGATCCCTCCCTTCTCCCTGGAAAGCAATAAAGATGAGAAGACACCGCCCTCAGGCCTTCACTGGTAGGCCAGCCGAGGCCTGAGTGCCTGGGCTCGGCCCTTGAAGAACAGCTCTCGTCCCACAATTGCTGCAGAACTCTCTCTCCACCATGGGCCACAGTGGGTCTCTATCGTTTGCACCATTTGATTGTGGGGTTCCTTTTCAGTGGGTGGGTGTGATTGTTTTCTCCAGAAGGCCCGTGTAGGACTCCTCCAAGGCTGGCCTCCCCCAGAAGCCCTGGCTACGCTGTGTTCCAGTAAACCTTGCCACCAGGAATTCTGTGTTCAGCCACCAGAGGCCTGGGTTTCCGGGCCTGTCCCACAAGTTGTTTGGAATATGAGGTTTGGTCAATAAACCCGTGCGCACTTGGCCACCCTCGCCGTTTCTACCCCCCGGGTTCTCAGGCTCCCTTTTTGACGCAGTGGGGGCCCTTGGTTGCTGTCCTTGCGGCCTTTCCAGGAAACTGCCCCATCCGCTAGAGTGTATGTTTCTCTCCCGAGGCTCGGGCTTGGCTGGACATCTCCTGGGGTCACCGTGCCTCTCGGCCAGCGGGGTGGGGGCTAGACCGGACTCTTGTTTTCTTCCTCACCCTCTGCCAAGTGCCGAGCAGGAGGTGGGCATCAGGCTCGGGGTTCTCAGCACTGGCCAACCACTGACATCCCTGGCCTCCTTGGTCCTGGGACAGAGTGAGGCCAGCCACGTGAGTGCCCTGGAATAACAGGCCTGCCAGCCGCGAGCCCCTATTTGTCAGGCCCTTCCAGACCACAAACAGAGCACGGCGGAGAAGCCTTAGGTATGTATGGATTGGCAACCGAGCCAAGCTACTTTCTGGACTGCTCACAGATCTCTAAGAGCCAGAGATGAAATGTGCTGCATTTTCCCCTGAGTCGTAGGGATTCCTGCTTCCCTACTACCAAAATGATTGTTAAAAGAGGTCGTTTTATTCTTGATATTAAATCTCAATTCCAGCCCTCATTAGTGTTGTCCTTAATCCTCCACCAGGGGGAGCCTGGGTTGTAGGGCAACTGAGTGCAGTAGGACAGCTTGGGGGGGGGGTGAACGTGAGGGGGTGAACAGGAGGAATGCGCTAGAACTAGGGCCACAACAGCGAGCTGACCCAGCTCTGGTCACTGCAAGCACGGCTCTGTACCACTGCAGTGTAACACAATTTTATTAGAAATTAGTGTTTGTTCCCATCAGCTATGCTGAGCAACAAGGAACTGCAGTTAAGTGACAAAGAGGGCGTTCTCTCGTGGCAGGACCTGGGCCATCCTTTAGGCAGACATTGTTCAGATAAGAAATGGAACAGAAACCCAGTCCCGGTACATGTGGTAGACGGCACACTTCCAGTTTTCTCAGAAACCGACAAGGTCTGACCTTCATCCACACTCCTTGTTTGCTTTCCCGTGGGCTGCTCCGAGTTGAAAAATTCACACAGCCAAGAGGTGCTTTCTGAATGGGGCTGAGAAACGCAAAGAGGATTCCTCCAACCCTTATGCCACAAAGTCTGATTAAAGAAGCTAAGATTACTTCAGTGATTTCAACGTTAGTATTTTTCTTAAGACCAGGGAGATATTTTTGATCAGTCCAGGATTATTGTGCTCTCTCAGGAAGAAAGACTAGTCACCGCTGAGACAGCTGAGGATCTAAATGTCAAAGCAGCAAAGAGGCTGCGGGGGCTGGGGAGGTCAAAGGACAGGCATTAAAATACCTCAGTGGGAAGCCGGGGCTTTGAGAGTTAGAGGGCCTAAGGGGGATAGCAGTGGGAATAGGCCAGTGGCCTCAGGCAGAAAGCATTCCAGTCTCTGTGGGAAAACCACAAAGCCAAAGGTGGAATCTGGCCAAAGAAATGGATTTGTCCTCATCTAGTTGCTCCACTCAGGGCCCAAGAAGTGTTTGGAGCTGATGACCAAGGCGCCTCACCTGAAAATCTACATATTCAAGGCTGTGACAAGCATAAAATGCCTGGCTAGTCACACTTCCTCTGTCCCATCATGTCAGTTCAGGTGGGTATCTACGAACCCCGAACCCCGGGCCTGGCATTTGCCTATAGGCTCCCTCGGGTCGGCCACAAGCAGGCCACTTAGCTAGAGCGACAGTGGTCGGGGAGAGGAGCCTGATAACCTGTGCTCCTTCCCGAGCAGCTGCCGCCCAGCAGCCCTGGGGTTTCCTGAGGCCGGCTGAGCAGCTCCCTCCCTGATGGCATTCCTTTGGGAAAGAATTTGGACAAGCAGCCAAACAGAAGGTAGTGAGAAAAAGCCCCGAGGAGGAACTTGCACCCTTGCCCAAGAGCTGGGGCTGGGCAGCCCCACGGCCACATGGCCCGGCCTCTGAAGGGACTCAGCGCTGGGCAGAACCCCCATCCTCAGCCGGGACACAAAACCAATAGTATGGGGCGGGCAGGGACTCCACGGGCCAGCACCGGCCACCTCCGCACGGGGATGCTGGCAGTGCAGAGCTCGTGGTCGCTGTCCGTGGCTGATGGGCATCCGAGTGCGGCGCCCGTGGGTCCCACGGCCTTCCCACTGTGGCTCATGCTCCCGGCCCATGGCTTTCCAGAAAGTAAGGCAAAGCATGCCTTGTAGCCGAGGGCAAGAGAATCAGAAAGGGAGTCATGTTAGGCCCCAGGACTCCATCACATGACCTTAAAATAGCCTTTCTCATGGGCATTCTTAGGACCACAGTTCCCAACTTAAATGTCCTTCCTTCCTGCATGCTCTCTGGGCCGGCTGCTTGGCCAGCCCAGCAAAGCCAAAGCTAGTCAGTTTTTTGTTTTGTTTTATTGCTTCTCTGGCCCCTCGCTCAGATTGATTCTGCACGGAAGAGGGGTTAGGGTCAGAAAAAGACGATGTGGGTCAGGGCAGAATACAAATCTGAATAAAAGTACAAAGTGCTTTAAAGAAACAGGTGCCAAAGGCACCAAGGAAGGCCAAGAGTTCTGCCCTACCCAGGGTCTTGGCACCCTAGAGGGGTAGCACAAATGCCCAGTCCCCTCGTTATTAGACTTCAAACTATTCATTTCCTAGATAATTCTTTAAAAACCAGAATCATGAAGCCTGTGCTTAAAGACCTCAGGGAAAAAGGAGCCCCACCTTCTGTAAGAAACTGGGCCTCCACAGCACCAGGATGAGCCCATTCCCCGTGGACCTCCCCAGAGGCCTAAAGGTAGCCCTTCAGTGGAGCCAAAGGACACTCAGCAAGGGGTCAAGGGGACTGTTCTCATGGGAGGTGGGCAGCTCAGTCCCTTCGCCCCGGGGGCAGACGCAGCTCCCTGTCAGGAAGGGCAAGCAAAGGCTCCAGGACTTGGTCATCCCGAAGTGCTCAGGGAGCAGGGCAAAGGAATGTGGGCCCTCTTGTGCCCAGGCCCTCTGCCCTCCTGTCATGCCTTCGGCTGCTGGAGCAGAAACCGAGCCAGCAGCAGCGTGGGGTGGCCAACGGGGCAGGGCTGCACAGGAGGGGAGACAGGGTGTCCTGTGCCCTGACTCCCTGAGGGTCTTGTCAGTCGCGATGCGTTGACTGGTGGCCGAGCTGCCGGTCATCGTAAGTGCTGTAGCGCTTGACATGGATCCGGCGGACCCGGTCCCGCAGTTCAAAGGTCTCCTCGTCTTCGCTGGGGGAGGCCTGGCTGCGGCTCCGGCTGGTGGCCTCCAGTAAGGAGTTGTCAGGGACTCGGGGGGTCTCATAAAGTAGGACGTTGAGTGTCTCCTCATAGATGCGGGCCTCTGGGAATTCCACCTGGGCTCAGGGGGACAAGAGGACCAAGTGAGGTTTCATCCCACAGAGGCCGCAGCGCGGCAGGGCCCTCGCTCCTGGGCTGGTTCTCCAAGTTCCCCCCGAACTCTCTCCCGAGACAGGTGGCTTTCTGTCTCGTGAGGGAGGGGAGCTCTCCCTGGAGATGTGGGGAGTCGCACTCAGTGGACATAAGGACACCAAGGACGAGCATGCCGCGCGCCCCGCCCGGCCCCAGAGCAGCGGGCGGCCGGCGCGTGCGGACGTTAGGGCCTTGGCCTTGTGCTCGGGGCCAGGCTTACGTACTGCTCCAGCACTTCCGAGCTGCGGGGCCTCAGTTTCCTCCCGTGTAAAAGCAGGGCCGATACCTACTTCAGACAGTTGGTGTGAACGTTACATGAAAGACAGAAAGACCCCGAGATTCTAGCCTAACCTGACTTCCGTTCGCTCAGCTGTCGAGTGGGGAGAACGCTCCAGCCTGGCCCGTCTCACACGTGTGGTGTGAGGGGTCATGAAGTTCACGAGAGACAAACAGGAAGGTGACAGAGGTTGCTGCCACTTCCAAGTGTAAGCAGCCCCCAGGGGGACCTGTTCCGGAATCCCGACTCCGCTGAGAAGTACCCATGGGAGTCCGCACCCCCCCCAAACACCAGGGGGACGCAGGGCCACCTCCTGTAGGCCGTCCTCCCCCACCCCTCAGACGGCCCCGCTGGAGGCAGGTCAGGGCCTGGGGGCCGAGCTGCCGCTACACGGGCTTGGCTGTGCTGAGCCCCTAGCGCCCACGACTCTCGAGTGGGCTGCCGTCCCGGCCCCGCAAAGGCCTCTGCCGCCCTCGTTCCTCACGCTCACGAGGGGGCAGTTCTCCTTGCAGCCCGGGAGAACGGGGTTTGCTGAGTTTGTGCCAACTGTCACCTGTCAAATCCCTCACACGGACCCGGCGCTGCGTTGTTACTGCAGGGGCCGAGCTGGTGACCAGGACGCCCGACCAGCCGTCAGACCCTACACTGCTGCTCCTGGGAACCGCTCTCCTCACGCTTCTGCTGACTGCATACGATCAGGCCCCTGTTTGCAGGTGAGGAAACCGAGGCCCAGCTGCTTCAAACGGCTTGTACGAGGCCGGAAAGCCGGTCCGTGGTAGAACCAGGACTCAGGCCCGAATTGGGCCAACTCCAAAGACCCAGTCCTTCCCGCCACACCAGGCCGGCCCCCGACCTCCCCGAACTGGCTCTGTCCTTGCCCAGCACCACCATGTGAGTCCGGGGAAAAGAGAGCACACCGAACGCCCTGTCGCCCTCCACGCTGGGCTGTGTCCCGCGCCCGCCCGCGCAGAGGGAGGCCCCCCACACCTTGGTCTGCTTCTTCTCCGTGGCATACACGATGGACGTGCAGCACACCTCGGCCAGCTTGCGGCCCTGGCCGTAGAAGGACCAGCAGCAGATCTCATCGCCAATGACGTCCTTGATGAAGAGCACGCGGCCATTGAAGCGCAGGGACAGCTTGTCAAACAGCTCGATGTTTTTCAGCAGGTGGTCGTCCGAGTTGCTGGAAAACCCAAGAAGGCCAGGAGGCCTGGGAATGAGGTTCTAGCACAAGAGAGGGTGCTGGCTGGGCATCCCCCCCGCCCCCGTTCCCCTTTCCCGTCTCGCAGAACTGAGGAAAAGTCAAGAGGCCGCACGGGACCCTCTGGGTTTGGGGACCTGTGAGGAAGAGGAGGGGGGTTGGTCTGAAGTTAAAGCAGGGAGAGCTGAGGAAGGGCGGTCTCCTCTCATTGGGCCCGGAAGGAGAAAGGCTCATGGCCATCGCAGTGGAAGGGTCCGTTGCTGGGCTGTAGGGGGGATGCTGGCAACACATCGGTCCTCGGGGACTCCCTGAGCCCGTCTACCTAACTGCGGCCGGCTGAGGGGACACTAGGCAAGGGAGAGGGTGGCCCCGCTCTGAAGCACAGAGGTTGGCTTAAGAGCAGTCCCAGCCACGGGCTTCCCAGAGTCCCTCTTCCACCCCAGAAGCTAATTCTGGGAAAACCCCTGGCACACCGCCTGACAGGACACGTTGGGGGCGGGGGGTTCCGGCTCGTTCTCCCCTAGATCCCAGCCAGGACCTTGCACCCAGTTCCCAATGCTTCTGCCCTCACTACCCTTCTCTCTCTGTTCTTCCCGCCTGAGACCCAGACCCTGGCCAACCGTGCCAGGAGTGCAGGTGGCTTCTCTTGGGTCTGCTGCCCCGTGGCTGGCTGCCTAGTCCTTCTAGCTACTTCTGCCACCCTTCCCCAAGCCCTGCCCCCCCAGCCCCCCAGATGGCCGCCCTACCTGGTATAGGAATACTTGTTGTTGCTTCTATTGTACAGCAGCTTCACCACGGGCTGGGAGGGAGGAGAGCGTGAGGGCCAGGCCAGCGTCCCTGTCCTCCCCCGCCCGCGGCCCTCCGGGGGCCCAGTACCTTGGTGGAGGATTCGATGAGCCTCTCTTCCTCTCTCAGGGAGGTGATGAGGGGGATGTTGCACACAGGCTGGTAGGAGTCCTTCTTGTCCTGGGTGACGCACACAACCGAGAATCTTTTTTTGAGCTCTCCCGCTTGCCAGGCTAAGCCAAGCCTCCCAGGGGAGCCATCGGAGCCCCTGTGCCAAGGCCTCCCTCTGCCTGTTGAGGAGGCACCTGGCCGTAGGAACTGGCAGCTGGCAGGCAGAACCCCGTTTCTAGAAAACCTAAAATCCAAATTATCAAGGCGTAGAAACTGGAAACTGGGCTCAGTCCCCTACTGCCCGAGTCCGTCACCTTGCAAACGACTGGCTGCCAGCGTCCCCGGCCTGGGCTGCACCCCGCGTATCTGACAGTGAGGCTTGGACTCCCCAACCATACTGGTCATGTGACCTTCCAGGAACCGGACCTTTACGGCCCTGAAGGGAGGGGCGGACCCCGAACCTCCTGGACCTGCGCCCACGTCAGCTCCCTACCTGCAGAGCAGTCTGGCACACGCTCACCAGCCCCTGAATGAGGTAATACTTGGCTTCGGCCATCAGCTCCTTGATTTCCTGCCGGTTCTGTGGGAGGATGATGGTGTCATCTCGGAGGTAATTCAGAATGGTGCCGAAGTGCTTCCCGCATCGGTCGATGAGGATCCAGCCTAAGGATTCGGACAGGCCGCACATAAGGTTAACACTGCCGCCAGGCAGCAAGCGGCGGGCAAAGGCCACACGACCGGCCTGGGGACAGCCCGCAGCACAGGGTCACAGAGGCGGGAGCCCCACCTCCAGCTCTTCAGTCTGTGGCTGTTCTCTTCTACCTGGGATGGCCCGGACTGCGGGGGACAGAGGCACTCCAGGCTCCCCGGCAGCCCACAGAGGTCTCAGCTCAGGCCCACCGCCTGGTGACACGGACACCGCCAGGCCCTGCCTGCCTTCTGTGCCCTGCCTGCTCACTACAGCCGTGGTTCTAGGGAGCATCGAGTCCTTTGGGAATATCTAAGAAGTATGGATCTTTGCCTTGGAAACGTGTAAGCGCACACCTTCTACATACAACCTCCAAGAATTCTGAGGCTCTACCCAGGACTCCAGGTGAAGGAGGCCTGTGCCGGGTAACAGGAAGAGGGAATCTAGAGTCTAGACCTGCCAGGCTTGGGCCCCGCCCCGAAGTCGCTTCCTTCCCTCCTCCTCGAGCCCGATGCCTCACCTTCTTTGTCGGTCAGCACCTCCATGCGCCCGCTGAACATGGCCTTGAGCATGGTGTCGTGCCGGGTTAGTGCCCGCACGGTGGTGTAGTACAGGGAGCCCCCCACATTGAGCTGGACGTATTTGTTGCCCAGGCCTCCTCCCTTGAAGCCGCTCAGCTTGGGCTTGGCCCCCGAGGCGGGGCACAGACAGGTGTCCCCTGACATCTCCCGCTGCAGGTAGATCACCACACGGCAGGAGGTCGGCTTGGAAGGCTCCGCCGTGGTGGAAGGATCACGAGTGAGTGGCCAGTGGAGGCCAGAGCCTCATACTCTCAGTCCTGTGAGCAGGAGATGGGAGAGAAGATGGGAGTTAGCAGAGGAGAGCCCTCAGCTGCGAGAGGACAGGAGGGGCCTATGCAGACATTCTCTCCTTGACAAGAAAAAGACTTCCCTGCCTGAGGCTAAGGCCCGAGGCAATAGCAAAAGAAGACATTCCTGCTCTTCTTCATGGTACCAGGAATCATAAACCTTGCTCAGCTCTTCCCAGCAAGGAGGACAAGCAAACCCTTGGAGTTAGTCTGAGATGGCCTGAGGAACAGACCACGGGCAGCCGAAGTCTTTACCCTGGGGAACCACAGTCCAATTCTAGTTCTTTGCTGCTAAGGTTCCCAGGACCCAAGACTTCCCACCAAACCTACCGGGAATCCTGCCAGCGCAAGAGATTCCCAGGAGCCAGAGGGAGACAGGATGTACTTCCTTTCTACAGTTTCCAGGGTCAGAAGCAGCCCACACCAGGGCTATGAGCACCACCGCAGCCTGGCTTCGGGAAGGAAAGTAAAAGCAGCTTCAGGAGAACATGGAATGAGCCGGGCTGGAGGGCGCCGGCCAGTGTTCCTGGCAGAGGTTCCCCTGGCCCCAGCGGAGTTTCCTGACCTTCCCCTTTCTGGGTCCCAGTGCTGTCCCAGGTTCCTGATATTGTCACCATTTTCCAGGACATAACAACTATAGGATGGTTATTTTTGCTTCTTTTCCCTGAGAGGAGGCCCAGCCCTATTTCTTCCTTTCTTCCCTGCCCACAAGACTGGGGAGAAGGGGCTCGAAAAGATCAGATGATAAATCTCAAAACAACTATGAAGTGCTCTGGAAACTGAAACGCTATAGGCATTCATGGGAGGGAAGAGCGAGGGAAGCAAAGGAGGGCAAACCAGGTCACCCCTCGTGAGCTAGATTCTCTATTATATGTCTCGGTTTTCTAAGGAATCACTAAAATTCACCCACTGGAAAAAAAGAGCAAACATTCGCTGCAGGTTTACTATGTTCTAGGTACTAGTCTAGGCAACTTAATATACACTTTACTTCATTTAATTCATTCAGCGAGAAAATAAGACTGAGTGCCTACTCTATTAGGTGGTAGGGACAGAGAGATGAAAAGATACGGACTTTGCCTTCAAGGAGTACAAAGAAGCAGCATAATGTTAACAAGAATAAAAATAGTAAGAGTTAGCATTTATCGTGCCCTGTTATGTGCCGGGCACTGAAGATACAGAAGAAAACAAGTCAGTCATGGCCTCACGGAGCTTACATTCAAGGGGGAGGATACAGACAATAAGCAAGAAAATGAATAAATAAACGGGTGGTTCCAGAAGGTAAGAAATGCAATAAATAAGCTACTGATAAGAGAGTGACTAGGGAGAAGTCCTAAGATGGATGGGGCCAGGGACAGCCTCTTTGGGAAGGTGATATTCCTGCTGAAGTCTGAAAGAGCGTTCCAGACGGACGGAAGAGTGAGTGCAAAGTTTCTCAGATACAAGTTTTAGGAACAGAAATAAGGACAAGATGTCTAGTACATAGACAAGAAGGGGGAAGTTGGCTTAATGTAAAGTCAGACAACGCAGGGGCCAGTTCATATGAAAAAGTCTGCATTTTATATGAATTGCGATGGCCGTCTATTGAAGGGTTTGAAGCCAGGGAGTGACGGGATCTGAATTAATCACATTTTGAAAAAATCACTCTGGCTGCCCGGTAGAGAATGGATTTGTAAGGGTGCAGGAGAGCAAGCGGGAAAACCAGAGGAAATGGGAGTCTAGGCAAGGGATGAAGGCCTGGACTGCAGTGTTGGTAACAGAGACAGAAAAAAGGTGAAACTGCCTCGTAGTCCTCACAACATGCAGAAGTTTATGGTTGCACGTCCCCTCCTGTGAGATCCAGAAGCAATGCACAACGCCATGCACATCTGAAAGTATTTAATATATGTCAGTTTGTTAGACTGAAACTGTCCCTAAAGATATTTAGGTAGGCCCCAAGAAGAACGTCCAAGGAAGGACCAGAGCGGGTGCTTTGTGAAGTACCGAATTTCTTTGGTGGCTTGTCCAGGAGCCTCTCATTTGCCCCAATGGATGAGATGGTCCAATGACCATCTGGTCAATGGACCAATGGTCCAATGATGGGTCGATTGCCCCAATGACCATGGATGAGATGAACTCCCCCGCCAGCAGACTGCCCAATCCCTGAGTAACACACTTCACCTTCCTCTGCTCCCCCCAAAGGCATGTCTACCCCTTAACAGGTTTTAGCAAGTTCCCAATGTATTTTGGGTCTAGCCCCGATTTCCCTGGGGTTCAAAGCAAGCACACATATGTTCTGCCAAAGTAAAGGAACTCAAGGCCAGGCGGGGGCCAACAGAGCCTACCAAGCGACTGCTCTGAGCCCCTGGATGACGTCAGCTCAGATGCCGCCCGCTCGGATTCCTCCCAGACCAATGGGCGCCAGGAATGTTGTGGCAGGTGACGCCCCAGAAAGTAATTCCAGTGAGAATGAAGTTTCCACTGATAGCCTCACTGCTGTTCCTTCCGGACTTTGTGTGTGGATATTTGGAGATGCCTGGGGCTGAGGGCGTATCCGAGTCTCTCTCAGCGAGGCTAATGGGAACCTAAGCAGAATAAAGGGTAGGACAACAACCACGGGCCTGGAAGAAGGTAGGGTCCTAAAGGAAGAAGGACCCAGAAATCCATCACACTCGGCGGTGGTGGGCGGGTAACCCATCTTGGGTAGAGGGGGCGGATCTAGCAGAAATCCTCGGTGTAAATCTTAAGCTTCGTTCAAAGGGTCTGGAAAGATTTAGCGAGACCCAACCTCTCTGTGGTCTGTGGTGGGTCTTCCCCGGCCCGCACCCCCTCCTCACGACCGAGAAACTGAGACCGATTCGGACACCCATCCCAGTGGAGGATTTGAGCTCTCCATCTCCCCTACGCCGTCCCACGCCTTTTCCCCAGGACTGGGTGGGGCTCTCTGCTCCAGCCCGGGGCCCGTCCATCCTGACCCCCCAGGGCATCCGCACCCCGGCTCTCACCGTCCCCGGCGGGGGGCGCGCTTCTCCTCTCAGCAGGGATGCAAGCCGACCCCGCGCCGCCCCGGGCTGTGGCCGCCTGCCCGCCAGCAATCCCGGGCTGTGAGCTCACATCCTCCGCCCGCGGACTCCGCCCTGCGCCGCAGCCCAGCCCGGCCCGCCAGGCCGCCTGGGACTCTAAAGCTGGCCCTGCCCAGCACCCAATCACGGGGGAGGGAGGGGCCCCTGAGAGCATTTCTGCGGGAGCGCTCAGCTACTTCCGGCAGCCTTTCCGGCGCAAAGGCCTCTGGATCTTGTAGGCCGCCGTCCCTCCTCTCAGGCCTGTTTCCCAGCAGGCTCTGCGGGTCGGGCTGGGTAAGTACTTCCGCAGCCAGGTAATGACGTAACGGGTAAACAGGTCGTGTAGCCGTGGCAGCGGCTGAGGCGGGCGGGCAAGGCACGGGCTGCCGCTGATCCGGGAGAGAAGCGGCCTGCCGGAATCGGCCCCGGCGGCAGCGCGCCGCCGCTACGGGGTCGGCAGGTAGGCAGCGACTCCAGGTCGGGGGACGCGGGCGGACCCGGGGCGAGTGAACCTGGCAGGCCGAAAGAAAAGTGGGGATTCCGCGCGATTCTTTTCGAGCGGTGCGACGCCCAGCTTAGGCCTGGAGCTTTCCGCGTTGATGCTCGCAACGGTCTTGTGAGGAAACTGCGGCTCCTATAAGTTCAAGGCGTTTACGTAGTGTGGACAGCCAGCTCCATCACCCAGGTCAGCCTCACTGTGTGCCCGGTGCCCCTTCCCCTAAGCCCCGGACGGCGCCTGCTCGCGGGGCGGGGAGTGGATCTAGGGCGCCAGGGGGTCAAGAGTGTCGCCGCCTTCAACTTCAGGGAGCTCAGTGCGCTTCTTGTGCCCGATGCTCCTCAGATGCTCAGACTCGCACGTGTGGTGGGAGTTGGGAGGGAATCCGAGAGTCGGCTGGGAACCCTCTCCCTGCCCTCCTTCTCCGGTCCTGTCCTTCTCGTTCAACTCTGCCCTCCGGACATACAGTTGGCGCTCAAGCCAGATACATGGGAATCTTGCTTGACTCTTGCCTTCCCTCATCCCCAACCCCCTACATTCAGTCAGTCCTTTACCAAATGCCATCAACTTACGTAACATCGCAAATTGGAACACTTTTCTTCAGCTCCAAGCCTTGGTTACTGTCATAGCCTTCTCTGTTTCCAGTCATTCGTTCCACAAACATTTACTGAGTGCAGGCGCCCGGTATGTGCAGGCGTTCTGCTAGATGCTAGGGTTACAGTGATGAACAAGGGAGGTGTAGCCCCACTGTCGTTCCTTCCAATTCATTCTCCATCCTGGGTCAGAGAGATCGTTCTAAAAAGCAGATATGACTAAGCCTCTTTACTTGGCTGCCCACTACCCTAATAATAAAATCCAAGCTCATGACTGGGGGTTTCAGAGCCTTCCAGGAACCAGCTGTGGCCTCCCCATCTAGACTTAACCTGTTCCACACTCCCCCTTGGTCACTGGCCTTTCTCGGCTCTTGGAATGCATTACATTTCTTTTAGTCTCAGGATCTTCACACATGCTTTTCCTTCTGCCTGGAATGCCTCCTCCCTGCTTCACTTGGCAAACTTTTGGCTATTCTTTAGGTCTCAGCTTGAGTGTCACGTTTTCAGAAGCGTTCGCTGAGGGGCGCCTGGGTGGCTCAGTCGGTTAAGCATCTGCCTCTGGCTCAGGTCATGATCCCAGGGTGCTGGGATCGAGCCCCCTCTTGGGCTCCTTGCTCACTGGGGAACCTGCTTCTCCCTGTGCCTCTGCCCCTCCCCCTGCTTGTCCTCTCTCTCTCTCTCAAATAAATAAAACCTTTAAAAACTGTTAAAAAAAGCTCTTGTTGAGACACCCTCCCCCCATTTGAATTATGTCCTCTTGCTGCAGCTTCATATAACACCATGTGCTTTTCCTCACACTGTCCTCACTCTTTGTGATTGTTTACTGTCCAGAGATCAGAAATGTTTCTGAATAAATGCATCCTCTCAGGGAAGAGAGTGGAAGTGGAGGCAGATACTTGCTTCCTTAGGTTACTGGAAGTTTTCTAGAGCAGCTGGTCTGGCTAATCACCCGGGAGGTGTTAAATGCTCGGACTCTATGTGTAAATGTAACAGAACAGCAGGAAGACAGATCTTCCAAAAAAGTTTGATTAAAAGGAAGCTCTGGATGATTAAAATGTTTCAAAAGGAAGATGCTAGCTTAATTCCTTCAGTGGATTCCAGTAGGCCAAGGGCTCTGGGCCACACTCATACACAGATAGCGTGTAGACATGCATTACTTGGCCCATAGTGTAAGATGTGCTTTTTCCTTTTAAAATTTTGAATTCAAGACTTTCCTTTAAATATCAGATTTCGGGCGCCTGGCTGGCTCAGTTGGTTGAGCGACTGCCTTCAGCTCAGGTCATGATCCCGGAGTCCCAGAATTGAGTCCTGCATCAGGCTTCCTGCTTGGCAGGGATCTGCTTCTCTCTCTGACCTCCTTCTCAGCTTGCTCACTCTCATTCTCTCTCTCTCAAATAAATAAATAAAATCTTTTAAAAACTCAGATTTTATCTCTAAACCTGGATTTTTGGCTGTCTTGAAAATCAGTTCTGGCAGCCGGGCGACTTAATTTTTTTTAACCATTGCTCCTCCTATGGAATACCTCTCTGGGAAGTTACTCCCATAATCGCCGCATTTGGGACAGAGCTTCTCTAAGGAAGCCCGGAAGGGAAACAGCTGGGGGAGGTGGGAGCAGAGGAAAGGGCTGGTGCAGGGCCAGCTGGTGGCAGAGCCTTTGGAACACCCGGGGTTTGGGAATTGGTATGGCAGCCAACGGCTAGACCTAAGTAGCATTGCCTCCCTGTTTGGGACAGGGTGTGTGCTTTTTAATTGTGTGTGTGTGTGTGTGTGTGTGTGTGTGTGCGCGCGCGCGCACGCGCCCCAGAACGAGGGTGTTTTCAGTGTGTCCAGAATTGAGGCATCCTTTGGACCAGAAATGCGGGGTGGCCTACGAAGGGAAAAGATCTCTCTGCTGGCTCTCTTGCCCACAGAAAGAAACCCAGACTCCTTAGTTGGACACACAGGGTCTTACTGATCTGGCCGGAGCTGACCTTTGCAGCTCCCTCCTCGGTCCTTTCATCTTCTAGGTCTTCTGGTCGTTTCAATGACTTCACACTCTTATCCATACTGTTTTCTCTGCTCGGGAAGCCTTTCCCTTAGCCCCCTCACTTGGTACATTCTTGCTGATGCTTCATTCCTTTTTGTGTTTTCTGCTAGAAAGAGACGGAACCAACTTTGGTCCTGGTTCAGGCCAGCATGCCTGGGGCAGACCTTGTGGGTAATGTCCTTATTCCCGGCTTACTTTTTAACTCTCAGTTTTAAGTCGTGCAGATGTCCTCTTTTACTTGCTTTTGGTGTTGTGCCTGGGCTGTACTGGAAGAGCTTTTTCACATCCCGTGGGTACATAATGGGGGATAAACCTGCTATGGCTTCTCACAACTTGGTTCCACTGTTACTCCCTCACCCTGCGAACCGCTTTGTTCTCCTGCAACACTTGCGTGATGTTTCTGTAAAAGCGCTTAACACAGTTTACTTTCTCAGTTTCCATGTCTGTCTTCCTCCAGCTAAACTATGTGCTCCTCCAGGGCGGGCACCGTGTCGCCCTCATCCTTGTACCCCCAGCATCTAGCAGTGTTGGCATGTAGTAGGCACTCGAGAAATGTGTGTTGAACGAACGATGCCCGTGACAAGCAACCGGACTTTATTCTTTCCTGACCCTTGCTCCTATGACACACTTCCTCCCGGCTGCCACTGGCCCCCTTCAGAGCAGAGCTTCTCCTCTCTAGGGAAGCCGGAAGGGAAACAGGTGAGGCTCAGAGAGGTGGAGGCAGAGGGAAGGGGAGCCTCTGGAGGAACGTCTGGGGTTTTGGCGCTGGTGTGTGGGGGCAGGAGCGGGGCTGGGCTGGAAGCGGGCATTTCCTTGGGTGGCTGGGCAGTGGCCGGGGCTGAGGCTGCCTTCTTCACAGCTATGGCCAAGGACATCCTGGGTGAAGCCGGGCTGCACTTTGACGAGCTGAATAAGCTGCGCGTGTTGGACCCTGAGGTTACCCAGCAGACCATAGAGCTCAAGGAAGAGTGCAAGGACTTTGTGGACAGTGAGTGTCATTTGGGGAGACGCGGTGCCACTCGGCTTTGCGCTGTGGGGCTGTGGCCCGCTCGTACCCCTCACCCCCGACCCCCGCAGCTGCCGTCCCTGCCAGAACGGGTCTAGTGGCTCCCTGGAAGTTGTGTCTGGCCTTCGGGAATTCCCACGTACCGACCACCTTGTCTCCCTGCTCTCTCATGCTTGCGGGTAGTCAGACACAGAGTGCCGACGAAGACAGATGGTGAACTGGAGAGAGGCTATCCCATCCGTGGTTTTTTTGCCCTCGGAAACCTTGAACTTCATGGGGCAGAACTAGAGCTTGAGGGTGGGAAAGAGTTATGTACTCGTGATTTGATTTCTCGGAAGTTCAGCAGACTCACTGAGGTCATTTTTCTAGCCAGTTATCCAGGACGCCTCCTGTCCTAGCAGGGAAGCCAGCCCAGTGGCAGTGAACACAGGGCAGCTCTAGCTAAAGCAGGGCTTTCTCTTGTTGTTGTTGTTGGGGAAGAGTGGGGATTTCTGAGCCTTCCGGGCACTCCAGAGCCCATAGAGAGCATGACCGGTGAAAGGCAGCATGGGCTCGCTGGCCAGTCTTCTCACTGCTTGTTGTCCTTCCTCCCTGGGGCCTAGTTCACGCCTCCTTAGAACGCGGTCCCACCACACCCAAGGACATTGAAAGAAGTGATTGGGAGATGAGGCATTTCAGTGCTTTGAGCTCTGTATTAGCTCTGGTCACAGTTGGCTGGCAAGCCCCTGCCCCCCTGACCACCATTAACTGACTTCTGGTTCCTTATCTGGGGCGAGTCATGTCCTGACTGAGTCAGTCCTTCCATGAACATGGCCCTTTGTGCTTCCTGTCACTCCTGGGAAAGCAGGAGAGAGCCTGGGCCGAGGATGGGCCCATCAGGAGCCTCGTACCTAAGGTTAACAGTCACTGGCTGGCTCCCTGGGGACTCAGGGTCCAAGTGTGCCCCTGTCCAGCTCTGGGCACCTGGGCACCCTTCTCTTGGTTTAGGCTACGGGTGGAAGACTAGGTCAGCAGGCACCGAACTGTTTTGACACAATTTAGAAGGGGCAGTTAGCCCTGCCCTCTTGCCACAAGGGAACCGAGTGAGTGGTGATGCCGAGAAAATAAAGCCTTTTATTTTCTCTTCTTTCCCTAAAAGAAATTGGCCAGTTTCAGAAAATAGTTGGCGGTTTAATTGAGCTTGTTGACCAACTTGCAAAAGAAGCAGAAAATGAGAAGATGAAGGTAAGATCAGCACGTCTTCTAAATCTTGGCCTGGGACATGGTCCGCTCGCTCTTCCTCTGCCATCTTGACTTTTTCTTGGGGGCGGGTGTGTGTGTGATTTTCTTTATTTAAAACAGGATTTTAAATCCTCCTGTTAACAACCCTCTTGTTGGAACTTTGTCATTCTTTCCTTTAATTGTCACATCACCGAGATAGGTGGTTTTACGCTCATTTTGTAAGTGAAGCAATGTAGGCATGCAGGGTGCCAAGGACTTGGCAAAGGACCCCAGGCTAAATGGCACACAAGATGGGCCGCGGACCGCCTGTGTGCCAGAGTCAGGGTTACTGGTAGAGCTGCCCCTGGGCTGCAGTCTGGGTCTCATCAGGCACTTGGTTAGTCTTCCTCCTCATTCCCGAGGCTCTGGGGCTCGACTGTCTCACCAGCCTGGCACTGAGAGAGCTCCAGGATAGCCCCAAGCCCTTCCTTGGCTAAGGACTTAATGCTGAAGACAGTTTTAATGAAGCCATGGCCTTCTATGGTGATACTGTTTTTCTAGGCCATTGGTGCTCGGAACTTGCTCAAATCGATAGCAAAACAGAGAGAAGCCCAGCAGCAGCAACTCCAAGCACTAATAGCAGAAAAGAAAATGCAGCTTGAAAGGTAAGAAGTTATGATGTAAAGCAAGTTCTTTACTCAGCTGCAATTCTATTTTTCCTTCTCAAATGGTCCTTCTCCTTTTTCTTTTTCATCATTGTTCTCCCAGGAATAGCATCTCACTTGTCATCCTGATTTGAAGATTTAAAAAATAAAATTACATTTGCTGAGGAAACTTCTTAATAGAAAACCACCTCTAATATTGAGAGCTTGAAAGCTCAGGTAGCAAGTTTCCAGAGCTGGCTGGTTCTCCTAAAGGAAAACACCTCTTGGGGCTGGAGACTTCTCATGGGTGGCCCCAGGCTGGGCTTTGCCTCTTTGTTCTTTCTTACTCTAACCTCTTCATTGTGAACTCACACCATTTCTTGGCATCATTTAAATCATTTATATTCTTCTCTAGAAGAATTAAACGCGTGGTTTATTTCATCCATTTTTAAGAGCTTCTAACAATTTTATTTTTCAGGTATCGGGTCGAATACGACGCTCTGTGTAAAGTAGAAGCAGAACAAAATGAATTTATTGACCAATTTATTTTTCAGAAATGAACTGAAAATTTTATCGGAGGGCAAAAAACAAAACCAGACCCACAAAAACCTCTGTACTGTCCCAGTGACTTGACTAATGGCCCACGTATGTCCTGAGAGATGGTGTGTAGGGACGCAGCTTCTCTGAAGGCAGTAAACAAATCAGGGAGCGCGTCGCAGATGTCCGTGCGCAGCTGCTGGCGAGCACCCGTGGCCACGGTGGCCCAGGCTCTCACCTCTCGGCATTCTTAACCTGACCTGAGCAGTCTGGAAACTCGGATTTTTTTTTTTTGTAAATTCACAAAGCTTTGGAACGGAAGAGCAATAAATTATTGTTTTCAAATGCCTTGATCTCCCTCTTTTCCTGGTGCCCTTCAAGTGTACATTTAACGCCTGGAGAGAACCCGGGACCCTCGTGCCCCTCCCTCGACCGCAGAACAAACCAGGCCGGGGTCCGCAGGTGCCTTTATTTGGCCCAGACACGGGAGTCGGGCGATACTCCCCGCAGTCAGACCAGTAGGGCTTGTGACCAAAACAGACAAAGAGAGGGAGCCAGACAGGACCAGTTCTCATTTCCCATGTGTGTTCACAGGCGTGCGTGCATGTGTTTTGAGCTGACCTTGAGTACGAATTTAGAGAAGCAGGGAACCCCAGGAAGCGACCGAGCATTTACACAGTGCACACGTCGTGCCTCGGTTCCCCTCCACTCCGAGAATGAGCCAGGAAGGGTGCAGTCATCCAACAGGAGGCACACTTCCACATCGGCTGCGAGACGCCAGACCTCGGAGGGAAGGGACTTAATGTCAGGTAGTCTGTAAAAACACAAAGACTATGGTTCGGAAAGACAATGAATCATGAGATTTAAAAAAAAAAAAAAAAAAGAATCTTGTCCGGGATGACCTGTTTGAGGCAGAAACAAAACACCTTCCAGCTTATTCCATTTCGGAAAGGCAGGCCAGAGCTGACCCTTGAGTAAAACCAAGTTTCGGCCTCTTGCAGAACCTTTCCCCCCAACCAAGGGTGGAGGCAAAAAAACAAAAACAAAAACAAAAAAACCCACGATACGGTTTTTAATGACTATTAAAAAAATGACCCGAAAAATCCCACTCTTCATTTTGCTGATAAAGGATATGCCGCAAAGAATCAGGAGTCAAGGGTTTAATCACATGTGCGCTGCGGGGCAGGTGACTCGCGAACACGCCAAGCAGGCCACGCTTCTTGGAGGTTTATCCGGGGTCAAGTCTGGACCTGCTCACAGTGGAACTTGGGCCCAGGGTGGGGTATTGGCACCACTTCCCTGTGAGCTGGCCCACACCCTTCCGTCCGGGTTCAGGTGACTGGTCTGTGGCACCAGTGTCCTCAGAAGGGGAGGCTCTGACGCGGCTCCTGCCAGAGTCTTGCTCTTTGTGTGTTGCTGGTGTGTCGCAAATGCTACCAAAGACGTGGGTCCTGAGCGGTTTTCCTCGCACGGGGTCCGACGGGAAAACCGCGCCGTGGGCATCTCCCCCCCCCCGGGCCAGCCATCACCGCTCTCATTTTTTCTTCCTTTTCTCCTCGTACTTGTAGTGGGGGCTCCGCAACATGAGAAGCAGAAGCATAAGAGGGATGAGAAAATAGGGGGCATAGACAGATACGAGGGTAAGTCGTTCGTGGAGAGTCTTAGGTCCTTGGCCTTTGAAACCGCTGGCTTTGGAGAAATCATCAAATAGAAACGTGGAGAGAATTGGAATCAGCGTTGTCATGGTGTGAACTGAGTAGATGATTGCAGGGGTGCGAATCCACCTGCGGCCTCCTGAAGTGGGGGGGAAAGAGAGAGAAGCGTTAGGTCTGCTCGCGACCCTAGGGGGGGCCCCCTGGTCTTCTCCACGCCTGCTCCCTCCAGCTGAATCCTTCTCCCCTCCCAGTGCAAACGGAACGGAGGACTGGGGGTGCCCTCCCACGGCCTAGCGCCCGGAGCTGGGGATCCTGCACGCGGCCCGCCGCAGGGCCAAGGGCAGGGGCCGGAGCTGAATTCCGAACAAGTCTAGGGCAGTAAAATGGCATCAGGGTTTCCGCGGGGCAGGGGGCGGGGCC
>CM052804.1:36161847-36287985 GCA_028533885.1 Nasua narica | reverse complement strand
TGCAGGAGAGAGACTGCCGGCGGAGACTGGCCCCGGGCCGCGACCTCTCCTGCCGTCCCCCTCCCACCCGAGGTCACCCTCGCCGGAACCACGGGGACCCCTCCCCTTCTCTGAGACACTTTCCCAAAAGATTTCTGGGACCCGATTTCAAAAGCAAAAACGGGATTCGCCCACCAGTTACCAACCTCTTAAGAAGGCGTACGTCGCTACGGGAAAGAAGGGCAGCTGGAACGCGAGCTCGCAGAACAGGAAGGACTTAAACCACGTTGGGGGCGCTTGCAGCAGAGGGTCTTTGAACTCCTTAGTGTACCACTTCAGCATGTTTGTCAGCTGAGGAAAGAGAAAGGTCACCGTGAGGACGGCCACCTGGAGGGATAGGCCGGCAGCTCCATCCCACGGCAGCCCGGTGGGGACTTCAGGAGAACTCACGGGCTCCTCCGAGAAGCTTCCCTCGGCTCCCCCAGGCCCTCTGGGCTACCCGGCATCTGTGCAGGACTCCGTGACCGCACGCAGCCCGAGGGGCTGCCCACTGCCAAGAGCGCCGGCACTTAGTAGGCTCTTTGTCGGCAGAATGAACACATGGGGACGACGGATCTGTCGAGAGTCGCCTTGTTGGTCAAGGACGGCTGTGGAAAGCAGCCTACCGTCTGGCCTGGAACCAGAGCGGCCGCACACCGGGCTCCGGGGCCCAGACCAACTCAAATACAGAAATGAACCGAGTTTGCCCTTTGGGGGGCCGGGGGCGGGGATGGAAGAAGGGAGATCGATTTAACCTCTAAAGATGCAATTTTGGACAATTTAATCCCTAAACCTCAAGCTCCTCCACATTCTTAACTACTCTCGTTCTGAAGAATGTTCTTTTAGGACACCAGGAGGGTATTTGTAGAATACACTGCCCAAACCACAAGCGACAGAGCTTCTGGGCCTGACGGTTAGCAGCCTCGGTTCCAGCTGGCCGCCCTCCACCCCCCCACATCACACTGTTAAATCAGAAGCGGGGGATCCGTGAAGAGGCGGCTGCCGGCAGAGGAAGGAGGCAGAAGGTCTGAGGTTGCCCCTTTTGTGCCCTTTGTCAGGGCCCGAAGCCCAGGGCTCCCCACACACGCGGACTACCAAAGGTCTGTTGCATTTAACATCCCGTCTTGACACATTTGCCCCCCAAGCCAAATATGTCATGATAAATCTTGATGTCATGATAAATCAAGGCAACTTCCAGTGCACGAATTTAGCCTGCAATGGAAAATCCAAAGATCTTTTTCCTGTTAATTTTTAATCAAAAGATAAAGGCTCACTATGGCGAAACAGAGGCCTCACTGCTGAAAGTAAGCTTTAAGCAAATATCCAGAAACAAACATTCTGTTAGCCTGATCTTAAATTTCAGAAAGGCTCCGGCTCAATGGCCAGTTTATCGACCAACTGATATCGAATTTGTATTGATTTGAAAGCGAAATCCACGGCAATGCCCTTGACTTCCTTCCAGGCACTTTTCAGGGTGCTAATGGGGTAGAAAATACTCCTAAAGGGTAAGTCCCTGCACCTCTCCTGGGCTGTGTTTCCTCATCGGTAGAACAAGCAACTTGGACCAAATGTTTAAGGTCCTTTTTTGCTTTTTAGATTTTCTTAAAAAAAATATTGGAGGGAATGACCTGCTCCTGAGATTTACCGTAGAATCTACAAGGCATTCTGGTTTGTTTGAACTATACCAATTCAATTGGTATATAACCTCTCAGATCCACTCTGTAAATCCAGACAGTTCTATACAGCCCGGTGTTGTCTAAGGGCTGCAGGATGAGATTAGCAAAACTTACAATAATCTAATCAGCCAGCTCTTGAAGTAAATCAATTAGGACGCAAGCACCTGCGCACAGTCACATAATAGCCACATGATGCCAGGAGGAGGCCTGGACAGGGGCAGATGGAAGGGAAATCACGGGTCCCTGGCCGAGTGAAGAGCATGGGACGTCGGGGGGCCCAATTCCTGGCTCTCGGCAAAGCGCTTAATCTCACAAAACTAGTTTCCCAATTACAATACTTAGCTCACTACTGGTAAGATGCAAGGACTTAACGTACATGGTCTTTAGAACAATGGCAAGCACAAAGGAAATGTTACCATTACTTCATTGAATGTAATTAAGCCATATTCAGAGAAACTCAAGTTTAATCCCATTAAAATCTCCGCATGCAACTGGTCATTAGTAAGAATTATTCCTATTAGGTAAGACCCAAAAAAAGATTTATACCGGACTCATATTTGACTCAACTTACCATTAACTTACCATTAAGCCATTATTTAATGGATAAAATTATCCATTTAATCCAACTTTTCACCTGGCCTTTGCACAAGGATTTCTTTCTTTTTTTTTTTTTTTAAAGATTTTATCTATCTATTTATTAAAGATTTTATTTCTTTATTTGACAGGGAAAGAGAGATCACAAACAGGTGGTGGGGGGAAGTAGGCTCCCCGCTGAGCAGAGAGCCTGACGTGGGTCTCGATCCCCGGACCCTGAGATCATGACCTGAGCCGAAGGCAGAGGCTTAACCCACTGAGCCGTCCAGGCGCCCCTGCACAGGGATTTCTAAACCAGGAGTTGCTAAGGTACTTCTCTACTTTGAATGAGGGCATAGGGGTGCCTGAGTGGCTCAGTCGGTTAAACATCCACCTCTTGATTTCCGCTCTGGTCAGGATCTCAGGGTCATGAGATCGAGTCCCGTGTTGGGCTCCTTGCTGGGAGTGGAGCCTGCTTAAGATTCTCTCCTTCTGCCTTTGCCCCTCCCCGATCATGCTCTCTCTTAAAAAAAAAAGAATGAGAGTACAGACTGATTTCACACAGACGTTCACTTTTTTTTTTTTAAGATTTTATTTATTTGAGAGAGAGAGAGCGCACAGCAGGAGGAGAGGGAGAAGTAGGCTTCCTGCTGACGGGCTCGATCCCAGGACCTTGGGATCATGACCTGAGCTGAAGGCCGAAGCTTAACTGACTGAGCCACCCAGGTGCTCCCCGTCTTTCCTTATTTTAGCAGAAAAATGCTCCCCACCTGCAAACGATACTAAAAAATGCTTCCCCATCCTCTCCAAGTTCTAAATCAAACGAAATCCTTACTGTTTCATAGTAAGTTTGTCCAAATGTTGATCCTTTCCAACCGAGGAAGATATTTAACCAGCAAATTTTAGCCCAACCGTTATGGGAGCTCCACACACTTTTTCGTTCTAGGGGAAAAGTCCTTCTTTTTAGGGAAGAAAAACACGACAGATGTTAAGATTTGGCCTTTTTTCAAAGAGAACCTGAGAATACCTCAAGGATTTTATTATTATTTCCCCATAAAGAACTAACGAAACCATCAAGCTCTACTCCAAAGCAACGAGAGTGGAAAGAGACACAGTCTTTTCAAAACAGGATGCCCCTGTGTTGCTAACACCTCCGAATAGCATCAGACAGACACGCACACACAATTTGGCCAGATCCTGCTTGCAAGGGCCCATGACCCTTTACGGTAAGGCAACATTACAAAGGTGAGAAAACTTTACCAAATCAAATACATAAGCTTAAATGGGGGTCTCTATGACACTCCCCACATTTTCATTGTATGTGGTAAGTGGGGAGCAAGAACCTGGGGGAAGGGCACATTCAGAAAAGATAAAGAAAGTACCCTCTGTTAGGTCTGGAATGCCTGGAGGAACAGAAGTGCCCTGTACTAAAGGGATTCGCAACATCAAAGACTGTAAGCGGGCAGTTTTGCTGGCCACACAGGCTCTGCAAGCCAAACATGAGGCTCTCCTGTATTCCAGGCGACTAACAGCTGGTGCAGAGCTGAAGCGGGCCACTGAGACAGGGCTTGTGCGGCAGGCGGTAGGACGGTCCCCAAAGATAGCCCCTCCTTATCCCCCGGGAATCTCTGCACCTAACCTTTGCAGCAAGAGACTCTGCAGATGTGACTAAGGGTCCTGAGATGGGGAGACTAGCTATGCCGGCCACCCAGTTGCCTCTGAATGTAATCATAAGCATCCTTATAAACGCGGGGCAGAGGGGCGCCTGGGTGGCTCAGTGGGTTAAGCCTCTGCCTTTGGCCCGAGTCATGATCTCAGGGTCCAGGGATCAAGCCCCGCATCGGGCTCTCTGCTTAGCAGGGAGCCTGCTTCCCCTTCTCTCTGCCTGCCTCCTTGTGATCTCTCTTTCTCTGTCAAATAAATAAATAAAATCTCTAAAAAAAAAAAGTGGGGGCAGAGGGAGCCCCCATTATAGAAAAGGCAGCAAAGCGATGACAAAAGCAGAGATCGAAGCGATATGGCCACAAGCCAGGGAACGCTGGCAGCCACCACAACCTGGAAGAGGCAAGGGACAGATTATCCGGTAGGACCTGCAAAGGAACCAGCCCGGCAAGATGTGTTTTGAACTCCTGACCTCCAAAACCGTGAGCCAGTAAGTGTTCTTTCAAATCCCGGTGTTTCTGGTATTTTGTTACAGCGGCAACAGGAAACTCACACCCCCTGTATGGCTAGCTCCGAAGCTCACCCAGCTCTCTCTCACTCGGCAGGTGAAGCTACACAGCCTGGACTTGCCCAAGATACTGAAGTGGCTCTTAAAAGAACCAGGTCCCCAGATTGCAGTTCAATGTTCTTGCCACACACTCCCTATACTTTTCCCAAGAAAAGGTAGGTCAGAGGTCTTCCCCGTTATGCTTGGGATCTACAAGCAAACAGACTATGGAGTGGGGTACACTGTTGAGCAGTGGTCTTCCTGGGAAGGCCAGACCCCTAGAAAAGTTAATGGAAGCTGTAGACTCTCGTCCCAGAAAATACAAGGCACAATTTGCATACCCCGCCAGGGGTTCGTGGACCTAAAGTTAAGAACCCCTGCTTAGGGGGACCTAAAGTTAAGAAACAGAGGCAAAATCAGACCTTCAGGTAGATGAGTCAGTCTTGTCCACAGTTCTGCAGACAGTTTGGAGAAGCACAGAACTGAGGACAGGAATTTCATGGAAGAAGGTTACGGGGTCCAGACATGAAAGGACCAGAGAAAATAAAATGCTAGCCCTGAAGGAATGACAAGCATTAAAGCAAAGTTTGGGGTAAAGAATACTCAACAATCAGGAAATGGGGCTTTTTGCCTCTATTTCTACTCAGGTGATCATTCTTACTGGAACCTAAGGAAAAGGGCTGATTTGAAAAGGTGTCCTTAATTAGGAGCTTCTGAAGTTGCTGGATCCTGAAGGAATGATCTGTGAATGAGCTTCTACGGGTCTAATTCTACTTGCACTATTTCTTGGGGATTAGACGGTATTTTAGAGCTCTTTCAAAGAACACACAAATCCAGTACGTGATTGACACAATGGTTCACCCAGGCTCCTTTCCCTCAAATACCACTGACCAGAGGTGGGGGGTGGGGGCCTTACAGACCCAGGGGAAGAAGTGTCTTCAAAAGGACCAAAGTGTCTGCCCCAAGCAGCTTGGGGTAAGGGTCTGGGGCAAAGAAAACCCCAAGCAAGACGTCGAGTTGATCGGTAAGGAGGGGCCGGGACAGTGGCAGATCCTAAGAGGGCGGGATGAAAAGGGAGGGCAGAACCAGAACTCCCGGGGGTGGGGGCTTGGGCGGAGGAGGGAGGTCTTGGGGATCCCAGGGTACAACAACCGCAGCACGCGCAGGGGCCCCAACTTCGACGACCGACGGTCAGGACCAACCGTCGCCCTCACCTCGACCGGGTAGAGTTCGCGCGGCAGCACCACCTGCAGGTCCAGGAGCAGAGTGATGGGGACGTGGGAGAGGAAGTAGAAGCCCAATAGCCACTCCAGGCCGCGCCGGGCGCCCAGAGCCCCCATCATCCGTTGGTTAGGCGGGCTAAGAGCCGAGACTGCGCTCGCCTGGACCGCCGACGTGGGAAGTGGGCCCGCGCCCGCACAGCGTCCCAGGACTCCTCGCCCCCGCCGCCCGCTCCGCCCCCTTGAGGGCTACGCAGGCCACTCCCATTGGCTGGCTGCGAAGCCGCGGCGGGAGCGGCGCTCGCCGCAGAGTGCGCCCATTGGCTCGTCCGTGCATAGCGTGTCCAGGCGGCGCCCCGCAGACCATTTCTATTGGCCGCCGGGGGCGCCGCGTGGGACAGGGGCGGGGCCCCTCACCCGCCGCGTGGGCGGGCTGGCTGGCGCGCGGCGTGCGCACCGGCCCGGCCGCCGCCGACCCCGTGGCGCGCTGTGGTCCCTTTCGCTTACTCCTCCGCTCTTTCGCCGCAAACCTACAACGCTGACTGAGCGGCTCCCTTGGGCCGGGCCACGGGCGCTAGTGGAGGTGAGCTCCCAGTGCAGCGGAAGTGTCGCAGCCCAGGGCCGGCCGCACAGTGCGTTGTGATCCGCGCGGGGGCTCGGCATTCACGGTCCCGGGCACACCGGCAAGATCCCTGTCCCGCCAGAATCGGGGGGTCCCGGAGCCTTTCGAACGTTGCCTAAGAGGCAGCCAGCCTCAGTTAAGCAAGAAGCACAGGGATGTAGTTAGAGAATGGACAGGCTTTGGTGTTGGGCTGTGAAGAATGAGGGAGGATTTATTCATTCAGGAACATTGATCTTGAACTCTCTGCTGGGCCCAGCCATGAGGAGTGGGACACAGGAGAAGTGAGTTGAGGAGAAAGTAATCCGCTTCTGGCTGTGTTGCCCACGAACAGCCTCTGCAGCCTCTGAGTGGAGAAGTCTAGGAGGCAGTTGGATAAACGTGTCTGGAGATGTCCATTGGTGTGGCAGTCGAAGTGTTGAGAGCAGAGGGCCTTGGAGGAGGTCTTGGAGGAGCTCCAGCCTCAGGGGTGATGTCAGAAGGGGGCTGAGACACAGGTGCACACGGGAGTGTGATGTCATAGAAACACAGGCGTGTGTGTGGGGAGGGAAGGACAGCTGTGTCAGAGCAACCCTGAATGGCCCCCCTCAGTGGCCCTGTGACAGCACTTGTGGTGTGATGGAGGCAGGGGACCAGCTGACAACAGGGCAGGGAGTGTAGGCGGCTGGTTAGGAGGAGAGGAGAGAGAGATGAGGCAGTAGCTTGAGGGAGGTGTGTCCCGGAGAGGGCTTGCTTATTCATTTCTCAGAGGAGAGAGACTAGAACATTTGGACTTGTTTAGGTGCGGTTTGAAGTTTCTGGGTCAGGGGGAGAGGTGGTTCATATAGGAAGAAGGGAGCAGGAAATGTGGCTCAAGGCGCCCAGGGAGCTGGAGAGAATGGAAGGATTAAGGTTAGGTCAGAGGAGCTCTGTGCCCCCCAGAGCGGGCACCTTGGGACTGGGACCGAGACACTGGTGGCAGTGTAGAGGGCCCGGCTGAGGTGGGTGGCCTTTGATCCGGAGGCCCAATCTCCTAGGCTGTGTGCTTTTCTCCACTGTGGGGTCTGCTCAGCAAAAAAGGCTGTTGACTTCTCCAGGGTTGGGGTTCAGAAAGACAGTGGTGATTCTGAGGCGTTGGACGAGAAAGCGATTGAAGAGATGGAACGAGCGCTTCAGGCTGGACAGAAGGCCGGGGGGGGGGGCGGAGTGGCTGGCCACCTGGCAGAGCGTGGAAAGGGGAATGGACGTGAGGCCGAGGACGTAGTGCTGGCCCCGTGGGAGTCACTGCAGGAGTGGGCCGGAAGGCGGGAGATTAGGGCAAGGGGGCGCAATGTCACAGGGTCTGAATTCCTGGTGTCAGAAGAGATTCTGTGCAGGGGAAGGTGCGGCTGAAATGGAGAGGAGGCGGGAGGTGTTGGGAGATGGGGTCAAGGGGCAGAGAGCCAGGGCGTGCGATGGATGGACGGCGAAGACCTCCTCGGATGGTGGTGGCAGTTGGGTGGAGAGAAGCCTGTGAGCCCGTTGCCCAGACAGAATAAGGGGAGTAACCCGGAGAGGGTGGGCACCGGCTGGGGCATGGCTTAAGCCTCAGAGAGTGGAGGGGAAATGGTGTGCTTGCGGCCCAGGGGAGCGAGCCTCCGTTGGCAAGGGCCGTGGGGAAGCGGAGACCTGGGAGGGCTGGGAGCCAGGTGTGGGTTCCTGCAGCAGGTGAAGGCTGAGGCTGGGGCGGGCTTCGGGCTCTGGAGAGGAGGGGGCTGTTCACTAGGGAGGACGGCAGGACAGAGCCCTGTGGAAGGAGAGCGCAGGAGAGGAGGCACGTGAAGCTTCCTTCCGGTGTGGTATGCGAGGGAACAAGGGCACTGGTGGCTGAACGTGGCCAGAGCACAGAGTTCTGGTGGCCCAGGGCCTGTCGGGGGCAGGTGTGTGGCGGATGGGGGGCACGCAGCCTACTCCGGAGGGGCCTGGCAGCAGGGTGCTCCGGGCAGCCCCCAGCGGCAGCTTTCAGGACAAGGGGGCCCCTCCTCAGTGCCGATTAGAACTGCTTGCTGGGGGGGGGGGCGGGGAACCCCGATGTGTAAGTGTACAGCTGCTATTGTGACTGTTCTTCAGCAAACCTCACACCCAGCCAAGTTTGTTATCTGTAGATAAAGACTTTCGAGGCCAAGCACTTTCCCTGCAAGGCTTTTCTATCCCCCGAAAATCTCTGTGCACCTGCTGCCTTATGTTTGAAATTCTTTTAGTGGGGGACCTGCAGCTCTTCAGTTGAGGTCAGATAAGTGGTAGAAGGCAAATGGCCCTGGGGAGGAGGCAGGTGGGAGGACTGGGGGCTCAGTCGCAGAGCCCCGCCCTCCCAAAGCAAGGGCAAGTGAAAAGACTGACTTTTAAAAAAGGGAGGGGCGTGCTCTGAGCAGTTTCCTTGTCTTTCTTTCTTTTTTTTTTTTTTAAAGATTTTATTTATTTATTTAACAGAGAGAGAACACAAGCAGGCAGAGAGGCAGGCAGAGGCAGAGAGAGGAGCAGGCTCCCTGCCAAGCAAGGAGCCTGATGCGGGACTCGATCCCAGGACGCTGGGATCATGACCTGAGCCGAAGGCAGCCACTCAACCAACTGAGCCACCCAGGCGTCCCTTTTCCTTGTCTTTCTGAGATGAGGCACTGTTTAGCACCCTTTGAAAGCTATTTGTATTGTGAGGAGAGAAATACAGTTTGGGTTGTGATTGTGATGAGATGAGCCCCCGTAGCCCAGTTAGCCCAGCGGCGCTGGAAGTGGAACCCCAACTGAGAGGGGCTCAGAGGAGGAACCCGCAGCCTTCCCGTTTGGCAGCAACTGTAGAGTTCTTTCCTCTGCTTTCGGTTCACCTTTTTCTCTCCTTAGAATGCACCCACACTTCTCGCAACAGCAGGCCCCCCTCCAATCCCTGCGCATCTGAAGGCCCAATGGCCTCCTCCCCTGCTGGTCTTTTGTTTGGTGGCACTGCTGGAGTTTCAGCCTCTGTTCCTCTCACTCTAAGCTGCACAGATCTGGGTCTCTGCACCCCTTTCCTGCTAGACTGTGGGTTCCCTATCTTCATGGTGCTAACACAAAGCTGGAGTCATTGTTGAGTGAGCTTTTTATGAAAGGCCCCTCCGTGGCGGGGAGACTGCCACCTGCTAATGGAAAATGCAAAGACCTAGAAAGCCGCTATGGCGGTAGGATCAGCAGGTGGCTTCATACCTCAAAGCCAAAACATCATACGTTCATTAACAAAAGTTAAGTTTCTGTTGGTGCTGGAGGGGTAGCAAGGGGGCTGTGGGAGGGGAAGATTCAGAATGACCTCCCTTGAGATCTGTGGGTTAAGTGGAGGCAGGAAGCGGCTGGCCAGCTGTCTTGAGTGATTGCCTCCTTTTCAGGTTCAAGACCCCGTGAACTTAGACGGAGGGGCAGAGCAGGTGGAGGTTAATTCTCAGAGACTTTGTTTAAAATTTGGATATTTTTGTTCATAGATATTGATGCATTAATTTTGATTTTTTTTAAGAAAAAGATTGCATTAAGATATTATCAATCCTGATTACTGAGTTTTTGGTACGCACCTAAGTTTGGTGCATTGGGGAGTATCTCCCTCACCTCGTTCTCATCCCAGCTCTGGCTGTCAGGTAGGAGGGGAGCTAAGTTTGATTTGGGTAGGAAGGGTCAGATTACTGGGTCTGGAAGGCTAAGCGCCCGTCAGGTTTGATGTCAGGGCTATAGACAGCAGGAGATCTTGAGCAAGGCAGACTGGGAGGACAGCCCTGTTTTAGGAAGATTCGCTTGGCCCTGATGCGCAAGGTGGACGGATGTGTGGGAGGGGGCTGAAAGCAAGACCCTGGAATTTCCGGAAGCTTAACAGTTAAAAAAGGAAAGAACTGGAGGTATTAGGGTCAGGCTTTTTTTCCCCCCCCCAAGATAGAGGTTTCAAATACATTTGGTGGTGGAATTTAAGGGGCCCATTGAATGGGAAAGTTAACATTTCTCATTTATCAAGTGCCTGCTATATACTAGGGCAGGGATTGGCAAACTTTTACTGTAAATGGCCAGATAATAAATATTTTAGGCTTTGTGGGCCATGACATATGTTATGTGAAAGCAACTATCGAAAATATGTATATGAGCAAATGTGGCCATGTTCCAATAAAACTTTATTTACAAAAACAGCCTGATCTGACCTGTGGTGGTAGTTTACTGATTCCTGCTCCAAGGCATTGTCATCTTCACGGTCAAGGCCAAGTGGCCGCGGGCTCTAGTTAGTAAGTAGAAAGCATGGAGGGAGTATATCCATCATCCTAAGGCCTAGGCCTGGAAGTGGCACACGTCCCTTCCATTGACGTTCCATTGGAGAGAATTTAGACGTGCCCACATATTGCCACTAGGGGCTTGGGAATGTAGTCTAGTCTTGTGCCAGGGAAGGAGAGATTTCAGTGGTCCATGAACAGTGTTTGCCACATTCTTCCTTTAGAGGCAGTTTCGGAACCATCATGGAAGGTAGGTTCACATACCCAAATGTTGATGAATCCTTCACTATAATGCTGAAATCTGTTTGGGGACTAAAAGAAAGTCAAGTGTAGAAGGAATGAGAAAATTAGGAAAGCACGATTTCCCAAACACTAACATAATAAATAATTGGGGCAAAGATCATCAGTAGATGGCCCTGGATGAGTTGGTTGAGGAATAAGATGTGGTCTCTAAGTACCTTCCCATAGATTACTTACTAATTACGAAAAGACACGGTACTTTTATGAGCTATCTGGCAACCAAAACCTGATCAAATGATCAAATTTAGTGTCACCCCAAATGGGACAAATGTTCGTGCCTCCTGATTTGATGGAATGGGAAGCACATCACATCAGCTCTGTAATAGTCTTTCCAGAATTGTTTTACCTGAATCTGATCATGAGGAAACAATCAGGAAAAACCCAAATCTTTGTAGGACATTCTACATGACAGTTGGCTTTGTACCTTCAAAATTGCCAGATGCCACGAAGGAAAAGGCAGAAAGCCTCTCCTATTAGAGGATGCTAAAGAGACATGACAACCAAATGCAAGACATGATCTGGGGCTAGATCTTGAATTGGTGGTGGTGGGGGGGGACCCAGCTATAAATAAAACTTTGGTGGGGGGTGCCTGGGTGGCTCAGTTAAGTGTCTGCCTTCAGTTCAGGTCATGATCCCAGGGTCCTGGGATCGAGCCCCACATCCTGCTCCCTGCTCAGTGGGAAGCCTACTTCTCTCTCTCCCATTCCCCCTGCTTGTGTTCCCTCTCTCGTTGTCTCTGTCAAATAAATAAATAAAATCTAAAAAAACAAAAGATTTCCTTGGGTTACGTGGGTGGCTCAGAATTAGGTGTATGACTCTTGATCTCAGCTCAGGTCTTGATTTCAGGGTTGTGAATTCAAGCCCTGTGCTGAGCTCCATGCTGGGTGTGGAGGCTACTTAAAAAAAAATGTTTCCTTATTAAATGTCATTTTTTTAAAAAACATAACTAGAAACTTTTCATTATTCTGTTTTACCCTCAGGGGGGAAAAACCAGAAAAGCTTTATATAAAATTTTGGGATTAAAGTTTTTTTCCAGAGAATGTTAAACTTTATTATAAAATCCTAAGGGGAATACATAAACAAATTATTAGAACTTAGGAATGAGTTTAGCCAGTTGGGGATAGTGTCAGTATACAAAAATCAATTGTATCTTTCTTATAAAGATAATAATATGAAAATGAAATTAAAATTCCATCAAAATAAGTACTTGGAAATACATTTAACAAAAGAAGTATAAGACTTGTACATGGAAAATTACAAAACCTTGAAAGAACTGAAAGCAGAGCTAAATAGCTGGATAGACATCCCATGTTCATGGATTAGAAGATTTAATATGATTAACATGGCAAATTCCCCAAACTGATCTATAGGTACAGTGTAATCCTTAATCAAAATCTCAGGTGGCCTCTGCAGAAGTTAACAGGCCGATTCTAAAATTCATATGGAAATGCAAAGGGACTCAGAAGAGTCAAAGCAGTCTTTTTTTTTTTTTTTCTTTTAAAGATTTTATTTATTTGTCAGAGAGAGAGAGAGAGAGCAATCACAAGCAGGGAGGACAGCAGGCAGAGGCAGAAGCAGGCTCCCACCGAGCAAGGAGCCCAATGTGGGACTTGATCCCAGGACCCTGGGATCATGACCTGAGCCAAAGGCAGACGCTTAACCGAATGAGCCACCCAAGAGTCCCAAGCTGAAACAGTCTTGAAAAAGAACAGAATTGGAGGACCCCCACTTCCTGATTTCAAAACTTACTGTAAAGCTACAAAAATCAAGACCAATCTCTAGATCTGTAGAATAGAATTAGAGTTCAGAAGTGAACCCTCCAATTTACCATTCATTTTATATCCTTAAAATGATATTATGACTTAGAAAAGCGACAAATTAATGATTAGAAATCTTTCCATTTCTGGGAAGCACCATACAGTTCAGTGATATTTTCACATTGTTATTCAGCCAGCACCATTATCCATCTGCAGAACTTTTTCATTTGAAACTGAGTTTCCATCCCTATGAGACATTAATTCTCCATTCCCCACCCACTTCTTCCCTCCTCCCTCCCCGATACCCACTATACTACCTTCTATGAATTTGAGTATTCTAGGTACCTCCTATAAGTAGAATTACACAATATTTTTTCTTTGTATCTGGTTTATTTCATGTAGCATAATGTGCTCCAGCCTCATCCATGTATCAAGTATCAGCATGTCCTTTCCTTTAAAGCCTGAATAATATTACATTATATATGTGTGTGTATGTGTATACACACACATTTTATTTATCCATTCATCCATGGATGGGCATTTGGGCTGTTTCCACCTTTGGCTTATTGTGAATTAGTGCTATGAACACTGACTGGTGTTCAAATATCTGTTTCAGTCCCTGCTTTCAGTTCTTTGATGTATATACCCAGAAATGGGATTGCTGGATCAAAAAATAATTCTAATTTTAGGAACCACCACACTTTTCCGTAGCAGCGACGCCATTTTATACTCCCATCAGCCATGCACAAGGGTTCCAATTTCTCACCTTCTTGCCAACATTCGTACCATATTTTTGGATAATCTTTTAATCTTTTGCCTATTTTTGTCAGCACTTGGTAGCTGCAGATTCCAGCTAATTCTAATTATGGAAAAAATGACTACCATATGAACTGATTGGAAAGTCCTTATTGGCAAACCAAGCAACAAAATAGATTTAATTTCTGTTAGAAAAAGCCTGGCTTCATTTTCTACACGTTTCCAGAAAAAACCCTCTCACTTCTGAATCTTAAGCCAGAGCTGTGGTACGAATTCATGGCCTGAGCGAAAATTTCCGCCAGTCTCAATATTTCTTACTAATGCTCTCTTTGCTTTACTTTCAAGAGGTTATCTTTCAGGATTGACATATTATTCGACAGCAGTGAGATGGAAGATGTGAGGGCTTTATAAACAAAAACTATTTCATACCGTCTCTTACTTAGCAACCAGGCTTTTTACACATAGGGCCATTGGGCCACAGTAATAATTATGGTGCAAGAAATACTTCTTTCTTTTGTGAAGCAAGAGGATGGTGATTGTGAAGGGGTAGGTGGAGGACACCCTGGAGAATGATGGCAGGAACATAATGAAGCTGATTTAAAAATGGATGTGCCTTGGGGCGCCTGGGTGGCTCAGTGGGTTAAAGCCTCTGCCTTTGGCTCAGGTCATGATCTCAGGGTCCTGGGATCGAGCCCCGCATCGGGCTCTCTGCTCGGCGGGGAGCTTGTTTCCCCTTCTCTCTCTGCCTCTCTGCCTACTTGTGATCTCTCTCAATCTATCAAATAAATAAATAAAATCTTTAAAAAAAAATAGATGTGCCTCTGCCCCTTCCAGTCTTCATTTCTTTCCGCAGATAGGCGTATTCCAGTTTAGAGAATCCCCGATTTTATCCCCTTCCCAGCTAGGTGTTATTATTATTGCTCTATGCAGCCTGCCTTTGCTTAGTTTTCCCTACACGTCCACCAGTTTCTTTGTTCATCATTCTTGCATTCGAGATCTGCTTAGTTATTCTTTATCTTCTTCTTGAAGTACACCCTTTGGTGGTGATCTATTCATAGTAAGCTGAATTTGTGTTCTGAAAATATCTTTTGAGGCTTTGCACTGAATGACAGCTTATAATTTTAGGTGAACATTTATTTCTTCTCAAAACTTTGACTATATCATTCTGTTGCTTTCTAGCTTTAGTTGTTGCTGTTGAGAAGTTCTCAATGTTATTCATTTTAGGCAGTTTTTCTTTGTCACACGTAAGACCGCTTTGTCATCCTGTAATCCCACTAGAACACAGTCCTGCTTATGACTTGTGTGCTTAAATCCAACGATTCTACCATGATCTAGAAAATTTCCAGCTGTTATTTAGTTTTGCTTTTCTTCTGTTATCTTCGGAACTCCCATTTTATAGATTCAATCTTTTTCACTCTATCCCCCAAGTCTCTTATTATTTCCTGTGGCTATTTATGTGTTTCTGCTGTACACTAGGTAATGTACTCTTGGTAATCTTTTACAAGTTTTAGTTGTTGTTTTTAAAGATTTTTATTTATTTGTCAGAGAGAGAGAAAGAGAGAGAGAGAGAGAACGCATAAGCAAGGGGACCGCAGGCAGAACAGGCAGAGGGAGGAGTAGGCTCCTCGCTGAGCAAGGAGCCCGATGTGGGGCTCGATCTCAGGACCCTGGGGTCATGACCTAAGCCGAAGGCAGATGCTTAACCAACTGAACTACCCAGGCATTTCTTTAGTTTGTTTTCTTTTAAAGACTATTTATTTATTTATTTGATAGAGAGAGAGATCACAAGTAGGCAGAGAGAGTGGGAAGTGGGCCCCCTGCCGAGCAGAGAGCCCGATGCGGGGCTTGATCCCAGGACCCCGAGATCATGACCCGAGCCGAAGGCAGAGGCTTAACCCACGGAGCCACCCAGGCGCCCCTTTAGTTTGTTTTCTTTGGCAGTATTCAATTGAACTGTTTAACTTACCCATTCTGTTTTTACTTTCAATGACTTTTTTTTTTTTCATTTGTATAAGTTTATTATTTTTCAAATTTGTCTGGTCATGACTTCTATTTCTTGTTTTTTTTTTTTTTTTTTTTTAAAGATTTTATTTATTTATTTGAGATAGAGACAGTGAGAAAGAACATGAGAGGGGAGAAGGTCAGAGGAAGAAGCAGACTCCCTGTGGAGCTGGGAGCCCGATGTGGGACTCGATCCCAGGACTCCGGGATCACGAACCGAGCCGAAGGCAGCCGCTTAACCAGCTGAGCCACCCAGGCGCCCCCTTTTTTTTTTTTTTAAGAGAGGAACAGAGAGAGCATCTTAAGCAGCCTCCACACCCAGTGCAGAGCCCCGATGTAGGGCTTAATCTCACAACCGAGATCATGACCTGAGCTGAAATCAGGAGTCAGATGCTTCACTGACTGAGCCACCCAGGTACTCCCCCCCTTTTTAAGTACATCATACCTTTATTCCTCTAAATATTTTATTATTTTTTAAAGGTTTTATTTATTTATTTGACAGAGACAGCGAGAGAGGGAACACAAGCAGGGGCTGTGGGAGAGGGAGAAGCAGGTTTCTCACCAAGCAGGGGGCCTGATGTGGGGCCGGATCCCAGAACCCAGGGACCATGACCTGAGCCGAAGGCAGACGCTTAACAACTGAGCCACGCAGGTGCCCCTTCTCTAAATATTTTAAAGCAAAATAATTTTGTATTCTGCATCCAGTACTTCTGGTGTCTTTTGTACTTAATTCTTTATGGTCTCTCATGTGTAGTGGCTTATTTCCTTATGTTTTGTTACTTTGGGTTGTGAGCTCGTATTTGGGTGCGTTTTATCCACTGGAATCCTTTGGAGGCTTCAGTTAAGGATGTATCCACAAAAGAGCACCTATGTTTGCTTTTGCCAGTCACCCCAGGGCACTATTAACTGAGAGCCACTTTCATATTTTGATTTGCATTTCTGAGGCTTCGACAATAGCATAAATCTGAACTCTAAATGATGTGTATGGGTAAACTTGTGGTTTGGTATTCCTGTGGAACACTTCTTTCCCACCAAGAGCCAAGGTTGTAACAGACACATTTCCTTGTGGCAGGCTGGACTTTGTTTTTTTCCTTTCAGGTAAAAGGAAGTATCAATTCCTGAAGGAATACCTCTTTGAGTATTTCAGCTTTATGTGGAAATCTAAATTTTAATTCCATATCTTGCTCAAGGTTGTATCGCCTGTCTCCCATGTAGTGTTACTAGCCAAGATTCTTACGTGTTTCTGAGTCTGTTTCTTCCTCTGAAAGATGGGGCTAATAATAGTACCCACATGAAGGAGCTGTTGTACAATTAATATTTGTATGGTACTTAAAGCAGGGCCTGGCATATTACAATCAGTTGATAAATATTAGCTTTAGCCTTTGCTGCTGTATTTCTCACCAGTTGGCAGATGGCCTTAGGGAAGCAATGGCTCCAGAGCTCTTTGGTTTTGGTACTTAAAGATTTCCCTCTTTCTGTAAGCTTGGCTACTTATTGTTATATTTCATCAAGAATTCCTAGGCGTTGGGGCGCCTGGGTGGCTCAGTCGTTAAGCGTCTGCCTTCAGCTCAGGTCATGATCCCAGGGTTCTGGGATCAAGCCTCGCATCGGGATCCTTGCTCTGCAGGAAGCCTGCTTCTCCCTCTCCCACTTCCCACTGCTGTGTTCCCTCTCTCTCTGTGTCTCTCTCTGTCAAATAAATAAAATCTTAAAAAAAAAAAAAAAAGAATTCCTATTTAATAGAGCTTGTTTTTTAGAATATCGAATCATCTATCATGACTATCATCTATCAGCTGGAAATGAAAATATCTTTGCTGTACTTTTTTTTTTTTTTAAGATTTTTATTTATTTATTAGAGAGTGAGAGACTGAGTGAGAGGGGAGAAGGTCAGAGGGAGAAGCAGACTTCCCACAGAGCCGGGAGTCCGACATGGGACTCGATCCCGGGACTCCGGGATCACGACCTGAGCCGAAGGCAGTTGCTTAACCAACTGAGCCACCCAGGCGCCCAATCTTTGCTGTACTTAACAAGACATATGAACACAACTGGTTGCAAAACCCAGCTTCACCTCATTGTTCATAGTTTGAGAACATGGGTATTAATAACAATGTGGTTTTCTCTTGGCCCTTATTTGCCATATGCGTGATGATGTATGTGAAGACATGTTAATTTTTAAGGGTCTTGTTGGTAAAATAACTGGAGGACTCTTGAATGATATGAATTTTGGCAAACACAATGGAATGAAAAACGGTACAGAAATGAGTAGATAAGTTCACATCTGAACTTGTCAAGTGAGAGTTTATACAACAAATGCCTCAGTGTGTTTAGGGAGATGGAAAATGGTTAGTTAAAAAAAATTGGCTTGAATACTTTTAAGAAAATCTGTAATAGGGCACCTGGGTGGCTCAGTTGGTTGAGCGGCTGCCTTCGGCTCAGGTCATGATCCTGGAGACCCGAGATCGAGTCCCACATCGGGCTCCCAGCTTCAAGAGGAGTCCGCTTCTCACTCTGACCTTCTCCCTTCTCATGCTCTCTCTCACTCTCTCTCTTTCTCTAACAAATAAATAAAATCTTTAAAAAAAAAAAAGAAAATCTGTAATAAAATAAAAAATGATTTAAAGGACAGGTACTACTACATATATGAGCAATGGCTTACCTGGGGGAAAACTGGGTTAGTTGGTTCTACCCTGAACTTTTGTCGTCATGGAAAACAATGTCATGACAAAGGATAAAAACATGGATAAGGGGTAATTAGTTCAAGTTATTCGTTGCTTACCTTCATTAATAAAAAAATGGCTCAGATTAAAAGCATTAGCTGTGTGTGTGTGTTTATGTGGAACAATCTCTACATATATCACACGGAAAAAGGCAAGAGGCAAGACGGTGTGCAGATTGTGCTATCACTCCTATAAAAATACGTGAGCTTGATTATGCAGAGTATCTCTGGGATGATCCCCAGAAATTGGTTTGACTTTTGGGAGAATGATTCCCTTTTCACTGTCCTTTTGTAGGTTGTACCATGTGAATGTAATACTAACACACACACACACACACACACACGCAACCAATATCTTTTTTAAAAGGATCCCATAATACTGTCTGTACAAGATTTTTCTTCTCAAGGATGAGGATTCTCAAAGACTCTAAAGCTATTCATTCTTAAAAACCATGATAAAGTTGCTGCAATTAAGAACTGGATGAAGTTGGCTATGAGGATGATGAGCTTTGAAGACCAGTGTTATTATCCAAATAAAAGTTAAAATAAACCCACCTTTCTTTAGAGATCTTTGATGAGTATTTCCCTGACACACGAGGAAACTGACCATTGGACTGCAGACCTCTGAAGTCTGCTACCTAACATAGAAGCTGACCTCTTAGCAAAAAAGTCTACCTGTTAAAAGTTCTACCAACAGCAATTTATCACTTCTTTCCAAGATTCTGGGCATTGTTCATTTACTGCTAAAGTCACTTAAAAATGTAGGGAAGATAACTATACACCAACAAAACTGGGCAACGTAAAAAAAAAAATGGGTAAGTTCTAGAAACAGGGACACCTAGGTGGCTCAGTCAGTTAAGCATCTGCCACGGGCTGAGGTCATGATCCCAGGGTCCTGGGATTGAGCCCCGCATCCGGCTCCTTGCTCAGCAGGGAGCTTGCTTCTCCCTCTCTCTCTGCCTGCCACTCCCCCTGCTTGAGCGCTCTCTCTGACAAATAAGTAAAAGCTTAGAAAAAAATTCCTAGAGGGTTGCTGGAGGGGAGGGAGGTGGAGGGAGGGGGTAACTGGGTAACTGGACATTAAGGAGGGCATATGATGTAATGAGCACTGGGTATTATATAAGACTGATGAATCACTGACCTCTACCTCCAAAACCAGTAATACATTATATGTTAATTAAAAAAATTCCTAGAAACATACAATCTTTCAAGATTGTATCATGAACAAATATACAATATGAATAGACAGATTAGTAGTAAGGAGGATGGAGCAGTAATGAAAAAATCTCCCAACAAAAAGTCCAGGACCAGACAGCTTTACTGGAGAATTCTGCCACTGATCTTTCTCAAACTCTTTGAGAAAACTGAAGAGAAGGGAAGGCTTCTGAACACATTTTACAAAGCCAGCATTACCCTTATACCAAAACCAGAGGACACCACACAAAAAAAGAAAATTACAGACCAATACCCTTGATGAACATAGATGCAAAAATCCTCAACAAAATATTAGCAATCCAAGTCCAAAAATACATTAAAAGAATCATATACCATAATCAAGTGAGATGCAAGGACGGTTCAACACCTGCAAATCAGTGTGATACCCCACATTAACAAAAGACAAATCATAGGATCATCTCAATAGATGCAGAAATAGCATTTGACAAAAGTCAACATCCATTTCTAACACCTCAAAGAAGTGGGTATGGAGGGAACGTACCTCATAAGAAAGTGTCATATATGAGAATCCTATATATCATACTCAATGGGGAAAAACTGAAAACTTTTCTTCTAAAATCAGAAACAAGATAAGGATGCCACTTTTATTCAACATAGTATTGGAAGTTGCCATGGCAATTAGGAAAGAAAAAGGAAGGTATCCAAATTGGAAAGGCAGAAATAAAACTCCCACTATCTACAGATGATGATGATGATGATGTGTGTGTGTGTGTGTGTGTGTGTGTGTGTGTGTGTATGTGTGTACACACATACACTCCCTAAAGAATCTACCAAAAATACAATTAGACCTAGTAACTGAATTAGTTTTAGGATTCAAAATCAATATACAGATAGCTGTGGGTTTTTTTTTTTTTTTTTAAGATTTTATTTGACAGAGAGAGTGAGCAGGGGGAGCAGGAGAGGGAGAAGCAGGCTCCCCTCTGAGCAGGGAGCCCAATGTGGGGCTCGATCCCAGGACCCTGGGATCATGATCTGAGCCAAAGGCAGACATTTAACTGACTGAACCACCCCAGGTGCCCCAACAGTACCATTTACCAATTGCGTCAAAAAGAATAAATGACCAGAGAATAAATTAAACCGAGGAAGTGAAAGACTTGTACAATGAATACTGTAAGATGCTGATAAAGAAACTGAAGAAGATACAAGCAGATAGAAAGATATTCTGTATTCATGGATTAGAAGAATTCGTTTTGTTAAACTGTCCATGACACCCAAAGTAATCTACAGATTCAATGCAATACCTATCAGTATTCCAATGGCATACTTCACAGAACTAAAATAATTCTAATATGTGCATGGAACCAGAGCAAACTTGAGAAAGAATGATGAAGCTGGAGGTATCAGGCTCCCTGATTTAAAACTATACTACAAAGGGGCGCCTGGGTGGCTCAGTGGGTTAAAACCTCTGCCTTCAGCTCAGGTCATGATCTCAGGGTCCTGGGATTGAGCCCCCCCATTGGGCTCTCTGCTCAGCGGGGAGCCTGCTTCCCCCCCGCTGCCTGCCTCTCTTGCCTATTTGTGATCTCCCTCTCTCTCTCTCTGTCAAATAAATAAATAAATAAAATCTTTAAAAAAAAAAAACTATACTACAAAGCTATAGTAATCAAAACAGTATGGTATTGGTACAGAAACAGACACACATCAATGGAACATAATCAAGAGCCCAGAAATAACCGCCCCCCCCCACACAGACATTTAATCTATGATACAGGAGCCAAGAACATACAATGGCGAAAGGATAGTCTCTTCAATAAATGGTGCTGGGAAAACTGGACCGCCACATGCAAAAGAATGAAACTAGACTACTATCTTACACCATACACAAAAATTAACTCAAAATGGATTAAAGACTTGAATAAAAGACCTGAAACCATAAAATTCTGAGACGAGAACACAGGTGGTAAACTCCTTGATACTGGTTTTAGCAGCATCTTTGTGGATCAGACTCCAAAGGCCCGGGGAACTAAAGCAAAATGAACTAACTGAAACGCTTCTGCACAGCAACAGTAACCATCATCAAAACAAACAGGGAACCTACGAATAGAAGATATTTGCAAACCTTCTGTGATAAGGGGTTAACAGCCGAAATATACAAGGACTCATACAACTCAACAGAAAAACAATGCAATTAAAAAATTGGCAGATGAATAAACATTTCTCCAAAGAACAAATACAGACGGCCAACAGGCACATGAAAAGATGTTCAACATCACCATTAGGGAAATGCAAATCAAAACCACAATGAGGTATCACCTCACACCTATTAGAATGGCTATTAGAAAAAAAAAAAAACCAACAGAAATAAGTGTTGGAAAGGATGTAGAGAAAAGGAAACCCTTGTACATTATTGGTGGGGTTGTAAATTGGTGCAACTACTATTGAAAACACTATGGAGAGTCCTCAGAATATTAAGAACTACCACGTGACCCAGCCATTCCCCTTCTGGGTATTTAGGTAACAAATATGAAAACAATAATCTGAAAAGATATATACACTTGTATGTTTATTACAACATTATTTACAATAGCCAAGATATAGAAACAACCAGGACACCTGGGTGGCTCAGTTAATTGTCTGCTGTCAGCTTGGGTCATGATTCCAGGGTTCTGGGATTGAGTCCTATGTTGGGTCCTTGCTCCATGGGGAGCCTGCTTCTCCCTCTGCTTGCTGTTCCCCCTACTTGTGCTCTCTCTCTCTGACAAATAATAAAATTTAAAAAAAGAAAAAAGATCTAGAAACCACCTAAGCATCTGTCAAATAATGGATAAGGAAGATATATTTATACAGTGGAGTACTACTCAGTCATAAAAAGAAAAATCTTGCAATTTGTGACATGGATGGACCTTGAACGTATTACACTAAGCAAAATAAGTCAGATGAAGACAAATGCCATATAATTTCACTCATGTGGAGTTTAAAAACAACAAGCCAAAACAAAAACTCATACGGAGAATAGACTAATGGTTAGAGAAGGAGGTTGGGGGTGGGCCAAATAGGGGAAGCAGGGCAACTGTATGGTGATGGATGGTAACTTCACTTTGGCTGGTACTCACTTTGTAGTATATACAGATGTTGAATTATAGAGCTGTACACCTGACACATATGAAAGTGTAGGAAAAATGTCACCACTTATGGGTTTGATTCTCAAAATATTTTAATCTTGAGAGAGGAGAAACTGGATGTTAAGTCAGTAGTCTCTTCAATTCAGTCCTGATTTCCAAAATGGAAAACAAGGTTCAGTAGCATCTAACTCATCAACTGGGAAAGTTTTACTTTTCTTTTATGGCATGTAATTTAGAATATTAAGATGAATGAATGTTAAAGAATGGAATGAAAAATGTGCATGAATTCTGGAGTGAAGATGGGAGTGGGAAGGACTCTGATTTCTGGCCTAAGTAATGGGATGGATGGTGAAGCCCCGGCCCAGTATTGATGAACACTGTAACCTGAGCCATTCTCTTTCACCTCTCCTGCCAAAAAAGGAAAACCTGGTGCCATGGTGCTAAGAGCACCACCCTGGCACAGGTCCTAACCTAATGTTAGGGGGAGCTGAAGCCTGGGCCAGCTCCCAACTCTGTCCCTCTTGCCCCCAAACATATAATTCCTTTCTCTTCCACAATTCCTCACGATATGCTAAGGTTGGCTCTAGTCTAGGAAGGGGGAAGAAGAACCACTATGGAAAAGTGAAAAGGATTTAATAATAAAGTTGTGTGGGAAACATTAATTTCAGCTTTTGACATGTCTGAGATGCCTATAAGGTAACCAAGTAGAGACTTCTGATAGGCACCTAGCAGAAAAATCTGGGTACGTAGGTTAAGAGATTTGGGTTCATTCTCTTAGGCTCATTGAGGGCAGATGAGGTCACAAGATGAGAGCAGCCAACTCAAGAGCCTGTGACTTTAGAGTCTGAAAAGAAGCCACGATTCAGGACTGATCCCTAGCCCAGGGAACCCAACATTGAAGCAGAGGAAGAAGCCTGTACAGGAGATTGTGGCCCCCAGAAGGGAGAAAAACAGAGTGGTGTTATGGAAGCCAAGGAAAGACCATTTAAGGAAGGAGAGGGGGAGAGAAAACTCAAAGTGCTCATTTACTACACATGTTGTTTTGACGTTCCTTAAAGCACAGTAGGAAACAGCTCCCCCAAAGTGGCTTTTATTTCAAAATTCATGCAAATGTCATATTCTATTCTTTAATGTATTTTTATTTTAATATAAGAGTAGTATTTTAAATGATATACCATGGAAGAGAAACAAAGTAAAAATTCCAAGCCTTATGAACTATCGCAAGAAATTACTTTCATCTTCTTGGTCTTATACCTAAACTGCAAACAAACTGTAGCTGATTATAGAGTCCTAACTTATTTGTCCATACTGATTCACTGGCATAGAAATTCCCCATTTTTGCAATTATCAACGATTTTAAATAATTAAAAAAAACAGGGCACACATCCCCTGGTTAGCTGAGCAGGTTCCAATGGGAACAGGTCAAACTATCTATCTGTAAAGAATTGTTTCAAACTGTTATATGTGCAACTCATAATGTAAGTGATAAAAACTAGTTTTCTTATTTAAGTACTATTGATATTAAAAAGGTGTCCTTGTTAATTCTTGCACTCGGTAGGTAATCAAAAGTTTATTGGAAGAACAAATTATTGTGTGTATTGTATGTGTATTAATTTATATGAGTTAGAACAGTCAATTCCCTCCAGGTCAGAAAAAAAATCCATTCATTTTGCTAAATCAAGGAAAGATAGGGGGAAATACATGCCATCTACAAACTCAAGAGTCATGTTGCCTTATCTGCCACAGAGAAGATATTCTGAAGTTAGGGAGTCTGGTGTCAGGTTGTAATTAAACCATCTCCCATCTGGGACTTCTTCCCCCCCGACACTTAAAAAAATATTTTATTTATTTGAAAGAGAGAGAGCAAGAGAGCACAAGAAGGGGGAGCAGCAGAGGGAGAGGGAGAAGCATGCTCCCCGCTAAGCAGGGAGCCCGATGCAGGGCTTGATCCCAGGACCCCAGGATCATGACTTGAGCTGAAGACAGATGCTCAACTGACTGAGCCACCCATGCACTCCAGCTAGGACTTCTTCCTTTGCTAGAATTACCTTCGGGCTGCCAGGGGCAGGAGGCAGAAAGGAAGAGAAGGGTGAGGTCAAGTCCTTGGCAGTGTGCTTCATCCAGTTTGTTTATTTAATGTTTTGGACTCCAGTGTATTGAAATTTGATCTCACATGAGAATAGGGTTCTTTGCTCAAAAGAGAAAAAAAAAATCCTTGAAAACCACTAGATTAGACTCTAAGGTCTGGAAAGACTTTCAAATTATATATATTTGATTCACAATGTCTTTAATATTACTTAACTAAGTTTTTGATATATTTTTGGCAATGTTAAGTTTCTGGGAAGAATTTTAAAAACCATGATTAACTTCCTCAAAGATCAAAATAAAAATATAAATAGGAAATGTCTTAAAACTGCAAAATCGGGAATACAAGCTATACTGGAGAGAAAACAAAGGAAAAGAATTGAAAGAAAACAGAGGACACATCTTTTTCAAATGTCACATTTAATGTTTTCACCACTGTACTTCAAATCTACATTGTACAAAGTGACCAGTAAGTGTGCCACGGTAATTGACCAACCTCTGAGATTGTACCTTTCACACCAGTGTCTTCTTGGGCTCTTTTGATACTAAACACGTTTCTCATTCAAGTGAATTGAAATGCTTCAGTTGGGTTGATTCTCAGGAGCCTCATAAAAAAAAAACAAAGATATTGCACCATCTTTGTTTAGTAATTCAATGTTTGTTTCTTTCACAGCAAATAATTACTTCATTGAAGTTAAAACTTCCAAACATAACTTATTAATAGTCTTCAAATTCAGCTCAGATCACTCAAGATGAAAATACTCTGCTAAATACAGATAACTTACAATAACTTTAACAGTTAATTGTCCATAACACACACCAAGGTTTTTTCCTAGACCAATTTTAAGACGATCCATTAGTATTCCTTGTACAGGTGAAAAACGATCTTCAATTTTCTTGTCTTTTTATTTTTAATATAAAAGTTGGAAGGGACATTCAAGTTTCAAGTCTCCACACTGAACTTAAAAAAAAAAAATAGTCATCATCAGCATGTGGAGGTAAACAAGCCAAGTTGTATAACTCCAGGAGGTAGAGGCCTTCAATTTGTATTCATATATACATATGCACAGAAGAATTCAGTGTTCCAACAGAAAAAAAAAATTTGTCAAAAAGTAATAAGTTATTTACTACTGTGACATTTCAAGACTCCCACAGCTTTGCCTAAGGACACAAACACATTTGACATAATTCCCTATGTGCCTTTTTTTGTGGCTTTAAAATTTTTAAAAATTTGTTTTTGTCTTTATTTATTTTTTTACTGTCCAGTGCAGGAAAAGTCTCACAAAATTTCACAGACCTAAAATGTGCAAGCTAGTTCTCTCTCTATACAGCAATGTTGGGATTCTTTTGAAATTAGCCCAGAAATGAGTTATTTACACACATGAAAGATGCATGCTTGGGGGGTTCTTTTATGTAAGAAAGAGCAGAAAAACTTCTAATAAAAATAGATTAAATATATATATATATATTTATACTGGGTAAGGAAAACAGAAGTTTAGTCTCTCCTAGTCACAAACTCATTCTCTCTACCCACAACATTGGATTTTAGACAGCACACATCACCGTCACGGCTCTAATGAGAAGCTAATTATAGGGCTTGATCATTAGGTGGCATGCCCCACCCCCCACCCCCCCAGGTGCAGCCACGATCAGCTCATGTGGCTCCATGATTGGTCGCAGGCAAGGTTTCTAGATTCTTTTTGTTTTAGAAAACCCCCAATTTTCAGGAATGGCTCAAATATCAAAATGTACGACTGTCCTCTGTGTGTGTGTGTGTGTGTGTGTGTGTGTGTGAACAATCTCACTTCATTTTAAAAAAAAGAAAAACAAAACAAAAACACAAAACCCCCAAATCCCAAATTTGGTTCAATTCTCTTTTGTTCTGAGGTGAGCCATAACAGCTGCACTAAATTCATAAAACATGTGCAACTCTGGGTAAAATATTTTTCTTCTAAAAGCACAACCACTTTACAAGATTAAAAGTCTAGTAACATTTCTAAATATTATTCATATCATACAAGTAGTGGTTGTTAATTTAAAACTTCATTAGTAAAATTACAGTACAAGCATGATTAACCTCCAGAATTGCAAATCCCAGACTCCAGTGGAAAGCTACATTACATCTTCAGTAGTACATTATCTTCCACCGTCACTCCCACACCAGAGGAGATGGGGGCATCTCAGACGGCTGGGCGACAGTGGAACTGGAAAAAAATGGAGACACGGTGAAACCAGCTGTGACACCACAAAGGGCAAGAGGGTGAGACGATGCTCTGTGTTCTCCTCTCTTCCTTTAAAAAAATAATGAAGTCCATTTCTGGATTTTTATTTGTTTAAGTTCTCTCGAAAGCTGCATTTGTTCCAGACTGTTCATTCAGAATCTGTACCAATCAGTGAGGCAACAATGATGGGCTTAAAGATGACAAGTCATTTGCTTGAGGTAAATGAGGGACGCCAAGCGTAACGTCTCATCTTTCCTCTTTTGGACAGGGATGGTGCCTGCCATCCATCTCATAGGACATTGTGATGAATACATGAGATATGCAGGTAAAGTGCCTTCCACCGTGCCTACTTTGTGATATCAAGTAAGTGGTAGGTGTTATAGTAAAGTCTATAATCAACCAAGAAAATAACCTCAATGGATGCAGAATTATCCGTTTAAAAGCAGCCTCTCAAAATACAGTGACTTTAAGTGGGAACCTATGTGAATGACCCTTATAGGCACTCTTTTATGAAGTATGAATTCAATAGTAATGGATAATCATTTAGCATTTGTTATCCACAGGTTGGTTTTCTGAGTTATTTCACGTATCTAATTTTGCTAACTAGATTATAAACTTGAGGGTGTGTGTGTAACCACTTTGCTTCCCAGGGGCCCAGGATAATGAATAACTTGCACCTGAAAGGTATTAAAACACATGATTGATTGGGTCACTGACTCTTAGGGGAAAATAATAAAGTAATTTAAACCACAGAAAGGTAAAAGTGCAACCTAATTCCTTCTTTCCACAGAAAAATACATGGAAGAAATGAAAGTCACTCCAATTTAAAAAATTCTAAACAAAAATTCTTACTTAGATTTGATAAATTTAATCAACTTCAACACCATGGCAAGGCCAATTAAAAGGGAAGCAAGAAGAAGAGGGAAAGGGAGAGGCAGAAAGGCAGGTGGGGAAGAAAGGAGGAAGAGTGTGGCCTCTCAGATCTAAATCCTCCCTTCTCTGTCCTGCTTTGTGATATTGGAGCCAGACCCTACTCATAGTTATTATCCTTTGTCACCCGGCTTATGCTGGAAGGACACTGTAAGGCCACAGCATCGGGAAGTAGCTGCCCTTCCTGGTTCTGGAGAGTTGTTTTTTTTTGTTTGTTTTTTGTTTTTGTTTTTTTTTTGTTTTTGTTTTTTTAAATTTGGAAGGCCCAGTTTTGTTCTACCCAAACTTTCCGGCAAGTTTCTCTGCAACCCAGGAGGCCTCTCTGATGGACCAGTTCTGCCCACACTTTTTGCAAAGTTTCTTTACCGCCCTCAAGCTGTGTGTGTTTTTGTGGCATCATAGCCTCAACAAAGAGGTCCAATTCTTATTAGCCTTGGGTGGAGGGCCCTCCTCCAAATTCTTTTTTTTTTTTTTTCTCCTCCAAATTCTTAGTATCTCCCCCTTCATTCTTCCTTAGTCTAGAGGGAGTACCTGCTTTCTGTATTTGCTACTTTAGGGCCCTCCAGAATCTTCTTTTGCACCTTTTAGAAGTTAACCATCTTTTCCTAGTTAATGCTTCTCACTCTTAAATTTTCCCTGTTCACATTATTGGGTGTGGTTTCTTTCTCCTGGCTGGACCTTAATTGATCAAGGATTAGGGAAAAAGACACTGAGAAGGCAAGGACAGAGAGAGAGAGAGACAGAGAATGAGGCTGGTCAGGATCCAAAGCAGCTATGAAGCTCTTTAAACAAGACTCTAGATAGGTAGGACACACCGGCACTCTACCTATAAAATCATCTTGCTTGCAGTTACTATGAAGGTGGTGGGGATGGCAGTGGGAACCAAGATGACCACGTCTACCTCGAGGGCAGGGGCTGCCACGCTGCTGCTGCGGGAGGATCCCTACGCATGTGCGCGATCAGGCACAGCGGTCATCTTCGAACAAAACTGCCAAAGCACCACCCCAATCAACCACCGTGAAGGGGCACGTTGGTGCAAAAACCAATGGTCACATTTTTTATTTGCTTTTGACTAAAGCCAAAACTCATTAAAAGAAACCTTCTTTTTGTCTATATTATCTCATCTAAATAAAAAGAGAAATACGTCGAATAACCAAATCACAATGGCATCCTTTTGGTAACAAGAAAGTAAGAATCACATACATATAATTACCTAATAAAGCTCTTAAAAGCAGCAGACTGCGGGTTGATGCAGAGAGGCACTCTGTTTCCTTTCTGCTGTTCCAAAATGAACTGGTGAATAATTTCTGTGGAGAAAACCAAAACATCACACAATCCATGCCAATCTGCAGGCCTGCGAGCACTGGCCTCTCAGCTAACTGGCCAGCGTCTGAACAGCATTTCCTGCTGGTTTAGTGAGAGCAAACACACAGATCCTGTACCAGGCAGGATCCGGTGGAACTTTCCTGAAACCAAAATGACAGTGGCTGCTAAACACAGGCAAACTCCCCACCCCCTGACCAAGAGGCATTTCTATGGGTTCGAAACTCCATCCATGGGAGGAGTAAAACGGTCTACAAATTTGAGAGTGATTCCACAGAGTTGGCCTTATGAATGGATCCTCTACATTGCTGGTAATAATTGCTCTTTTGAAAATCACTTAAAAAAACCCCGGCAGTTGGTTGTTTAGGTACATAGTTTTGTGTTTACCTCGGGGACTACTCTCATCTAAAACATCCTAAAATGTCTAAAATCATTCAGATTTTTGGATGTCATTAACCTCCCTCTCCACCCCAACAGGAGATCGTGTCGGGGAATTTTATGAGTAGACTATCGGAAATTCTCCTCTCTTGTGATGATTCAAGGAATGATTCCCTCAGTGGGTATTTATCCTTCCTAAAATTTGCATGTTATATAAAAAAGTCCAATATGTTTCATTCAATGAAATTACATCGAGTGAATACATATTATCTGCTTTGAGTCTCACACTCACTAAATAAGTCAGCCTCAAAAGCTCCTCTCCTGACCTTCCACTGGATGCAATATTAAATCTGTTTTTATAACACGCATAGCTTTCTTGGCATATATGCCCTGGACAAACAGCCGTATGCAAAGTTGTAAAATAAACACATGGAGGAACTTTGGTCACCATCCAGACTCAGCTTTTCACAGCCACATAATAGAAAATGTTGTTATTCATCCTGCCCAGCCGAGGGCCAAAAAAGATACTCACCTTTAACCTGTCGAACAGAACTGAGGTTCTTCTCAAAAGTGTCATCAAATTTGGGATTGGTGATGGGCTCAAAGTCACTGGTATAAACTCTTCCAGTAGAGGTGGAAAAGCAACATTTACACATACACGTGTGATATCGTAGTCGCCCTTCATCTAGGTAGGGGTGGGCTAAGGCATCCTTAGCGGATATTCTTTTGGACTGAAATCAAATTTAGAGACCAGCACATCACCACTATATATAAACATGACTGTCCACACAGGATCTTTCATTAAGACACAGTAACTGCTTTTCACAGCTTATCCTTAATTTATAGTGTATTTTTTTTTTTAAGATTTTATTTATTTATTTGAGATAGAGACCGTGAGAGAGAGCGTGAGAGGGGAGAAGGTCAGAGGGAGAAGCAGACTCCCCATGGAGCTGGGAACCCGACGTGGGACTCGATCCCAGGACTCCGGGATCGTGACCTGAGCCGAAGGCAGTTGTCCAACCAACTGAGCCACCCAGGCGTCCTGTAGTGTATCTTGTATAGAGAGGGATGTCTGAACGCAGAGGCACGTAGTGCAGCGGCACAGTGAGTATGTAACATAGTATATAACCAACCACGGACACCAGCAGAAAGCATTTAGAAGGGACTCTGCTAAGACCTCAAAGAGTTCCTACCTTGAAATATCTGCGCGGTCAAAATTGGTAAATACCATGACATTTAAATATGCAAAGCTTTGGAGGGGATAAGTTCACATTTTAAATAACAGTTAGATTTTCTAAATATGTTTCAGCGTTTGGTAGAGATGTGATCACAGTGGCAATTTTGCAAAGTTGCTTGAAACTTTTATTCTCTTAGAATGCCAACCGAACTTAGGGCAAAAGCCTTTGGGGGTTAGGCGGTAGATAAGGTCTGAATGCCATGTTTTGACAGCCAGCATCGTCTGAATATCATCAATGGCCTGTGGTTTTCTAGCACTTCAGATCAGAATACTTCCTGAAGTAGTTTCAGGTTTACATAAATCATAAGATAATTTCTCCATTAAAAAAAAAAACACAACAGCCTGCTCCTCTTGTTAGCTTAGTGGACACCCATGTACATTTTAAAGAATTTAAGGATGGATCCAGTGCAGAGTAGAACAAAAATGGACACACTGCCCCACCTCCAGTTTAATTGAGCACTTCGCACAACACAATTAAAAACAAAGAAAACCAATTGGTACTCAAAGCAAAAATACATGACTGGTTCTAGTCCTTCAAGTAACAAAATGTGAAATATTTCGCATAAACTTGGTTTCCCTAAAGACACTTCTATCTCTAATTTTTTGCCATGCTGATGTTAAAAGGCATGTCATGGCTTTTCAGGATATGATCATCACAAAAGAAAGCTGCTGTTTATGCACCATGAACAGACGAATGTAAACTTGACATCCTTGGTTTTGTTTCTTTCACTACCAGTCATATGGTGGCTCTGGTGATCCAGCCCTCCTGAAGCCTGACTCGCTGGGACCCTTAGCAAGTAAGCTACTTCTTTTTTCTAAATGGATCCATCTCTTCCTGGAGATTTCAGTGGATAAGGGTCTATTGTCAGAACCAAAGGAAATAAGCTGGCTAACAGTACATTTTGCCTGGGACCGGGCCCCTTGAGTCCTCAGTGACCCTGACCAGTCTCACGTGAGGGACTGAGTTCCCGGGCTTTTGCATTCTAGAGCTGATTCTTGGACAAGTCTGTTTCTGTTTCTGACTGAACATGGCCAACTGTGAACACACTGGTGTTAGCAGTGGGTGAATCTGGGTTATAAGTTTGTTATCTGACCATTAAGTCATTTCTGTCAGGTGGCAGATGTCAGAAATTGGGTTCCTCTCAGCCACCACCAGCAGCTGGGATCTGGTTTTCCTGTTAGTTTTTTTGTCTGTGGATTCTGATATTTCCTAAAATTTCAGAATGCACGGTTGAAAAGATTTTAGTGTTATCCCAACTGCTGATAGCATGCTCTGTGTTTGTACGTTCTGTGTGCAACAACATGGGGTCCTCTAAAGTGTCTTACCTAAGAGAAGTCTTTGAACAAAAAGTCAAGTAAATCCTTAGCGTGCAATCAAGGATCAGCTTTCACTCTTCTAAACAAATTATGTCTCTTTAGAACTTCTGAAACAAGGCTAAAGAAAGGAGACTGTCATTTTGTAAAGGGTATGAACACTGAAAAGAAAAACTGCCTTACTAAATTGAGAAAGGGATCACAAAATCACTCAGATTTTTCAATAATGTCCTTTGGAAGAACGTATTGGTACTTAATTATGTCCTCTGTGTGTGTGTGTATGTGTGTGTGTATATATTTATTTTTTAAAGATTTATTTATTTATCTGAGAAAGCGTGCATGCGTGCATGTGCAAGGTGGGGGAAGGGCAGAGAGAGAGGGAGAAGCAGACTCCCTGCCTGAGCGCAAAGCCCGACTCGGGGCTTGACCCCAGGGCCCCAAGATCATGACTTGAGCCAAAACCAAGGATCAGACACTCAACTGACTGAGCCACCAAGGCGCCCCGTGTCATATATATTCTTAATTACATATTGTACATAACTTGTTTAACTGACCAACATTTATAATAGATGTGGATACTTGTTTCTACCCTAGATTTTGTACCTTCATCAGTGTTGGCTCTTTTAGTTCTGAAGACTTGATAAAACTTTCCATTTTACAAACAAAAAATATTCCTAAGCAAACACATTGATGTACTTTGTATATTTCTGAGGGGAGTTAATATATCATGTTATGAGAACTCTTAGAAAGCTAATGGGGCAAACTCTTATTCTAACTGGCTTTTAGAACCAATTACAGCACATTAAAGACATGTACGAAGAAATGAAAAGATTTTTAAAACATTATTCTTCTTCATGTATTAAATATGTTGGCTATTTAGAATTTTTTTCTTACTGAAGTTGTAACTCATAGGGGCGCCTGGGTGGCTCAGTCAGTTAAGCGTCTGATTCTCAATTTCACCTCGGGTCATGATCTCAGGGTCCTGGGATTGAGCCTTGCGTCAGGCTCCGTGCTCAGTGTGGAGTCAGTCTGCTTATCCTTCTTCCTCTGCTCCTGCTCTTTCTGTCTCCGCCTCTCTCAAATAAATAAATAAAATCTTAAAAAAAAATAAAGTTGTAACTCAAAGATTAAACAAAGCTTTAACTGAGTTAAAATAATACTCTTGGTTTAGTAGGTTAAAGAGTAAAAAGCAAAATATTTTTCTTAAAAGTTTTAATATCTGGTATATAATTGTATGAGATAAAGAGGTCATGTGGTATTACTATGCAAAGTGATTCTGGACAAATCAGTCTGAGTTAACAGTTATAAAAATTAAAAAATATCTGTTTTCTTTCTGATTTTACTGCCATGTATAAATAATGCCATTGTAATATTCTATAAATTTTGGGTTTGTTTTTTCACAAAAAGCCTAGTCATTTTGAATTTAATTTTTTTTCCACTGATTTTGCTGGTCAGATAAACTAATATTCCTTTGGGTAAGATTACAGAATTGAAAAATTATGTGTTCAACTACATTAGATGAATGATAATAGGTAATGTGTTTTTAAAAAGAAAGTAGTTTTTAGAATGCTACAATTCATAAGGACTTACTTTGTCAACTTAAATTTTAATTTGATTCTTAGTTAACATTAAGACCTTGGTAATAATTAATTGAGGTAATAGATAGTCTTTGGACAACATAATTTTAATATACAAAGGCTCTTCATTAATATATTATAGAGGAGTCATCAATAAAAAGTTAAAAAAGATGTGCAAGTATCTTTGGGTTAAAGTAATGTATTTTTGTAAAGAGTATAAAAGAATATGTGATGATAGGAAGATGTGTATGCAAGATAATAGATGCTTGGCAAGAGAAAAAAGTGAATAATTTTGTCTAACTTCCTAATAATTATTGCTGTGATTTAAAAATATTGCTTGTAACTATTTATTGCATTTAGTTAAAGTCTCTGGAGGCTTGTTTAATGCCTTCACTATTTGAGTTCATAGTTAATTACATCTTTATAAACTGATTATTACATCCCATCCTTTCCAACACTATTGATATTGTTATAATAACCAGAGTCCTTTAACTTTATCCTCTAGTGGTTTGTGCTTTCTCCTATTTGCCTAAAGGCTACTACTACAAGCTAAGGAATTAAATTCCCCTTGAGAAACATCACAAGAACCTCAGTAAAGGATTGTTATAGCAAGTACTCCTGACTACTGAAATTAGGATATAAACTTAGGAGAATAGCTGATATTACCACCAGAGACAGTCATCACCTAGACTAATCCAAGTAACTGAGTCAGGATTTCCAGGAATGTGTCAGTCCAGGAGCAGACACATGGCAGTAGATCAGTAAAGTAATGAAATAATTATCTCAGACTAACTGGACTAAATAAACTGACTTAATTATGGTTAATGTTCTATTTTTAATGAATATTTTTTAAAAACCTCATTTCTTTCTTCTTAATGTAGCTCTAGGCCTCAATTTAACTGGTCAAAATCAGAATGAAACACTCTTGAAAAATGGTATCTATTACTAATTGAGCCCTCAGAATTGGAAAGAAAAGAATCCTTAATATCAAGTCGTAAACTAATAAAGCATCAGGTCAATTTAAAAATGATTCTGTAAATAAATAACAATAATATATCAGTTGGCCTTCTTCTATAAGACAATGATAAAAACGGGTAAATATTACATGGGGTGCATTGACGGAATTCTTTTTTTAAATGACCATGTAGTTATTTGCATAGGTCCAATTTGAATTGATCCTTTTTTTTTTTTTTACCAGATAAATCTTACCTCCTTCTTATGGATAAATCTAATGTATCACTATGAGCACCACCAAAAGTTTCATTTTAATTAGGTCTGACAACCCCACTTTTAAGGAAAAAGGACATTTCATGTGTAGAACTGATGTCTAAAAAGCCTCCCAGGACAACATGTCTGTTGGTATCCACTCTATGGCTTAAGGAACTCCAGCCTCGGGGTTGTAAAGATTATGAACTCCTGGCAGGACAGGATCGTTAATAATCATAGGATCTCAGAGAAACTGGACAGCTAACAGCTCTAAGTACTGCAAGTGAAAGTTGCTGCAGGTTCACATGGTTCTTGGCTCCTAATCTTAACAGAATAAAAAGAGTAACATATTTCTGACACATAAATGTAAAATTTAACCTCAGGGCCTTTATAATACACTCTAGAAGCAGACAGAAATGACCCCTGAAGCTTGAAGTTCATGTGGTTCGAGTTTTGTGAACCACAAAAGATATATTAAAAAATACGTAAAAGGTCTTTAGGTATTAACACCTCCTGTTGTATACACAGTTCAGCTATGTAGATAGGCTTGCCAAATAAAACAAAAAAAATCAAACTAATGACACTAAATCACTAGCTCACTGAGCAAGTGATGTGGTTGAAACTGTCCTCAATGGCGGAAGCTAGACCACAAGGAAGGGGTGTGGAAACAAGAAGCGCCACTCTGTTTTGCTTCCCCTATCATGGGCACCTCACATGCTGAAGTCAACAAATGGAAATCAAAAAATAAACACCAAATGAACAAAAAATTCACTCTGTCCCTTGAGATGCAGTTGTCTTCTCATTGTGAACATACCAATATGTAAATTTCATAAAGGGTACTTCTGTGTTTTTGCCTCTTTAAATACCTGCTGTATACTCTGGTTTCTCTTCAGATCACATAAGTCTTTCGCCTTTTTAAATACCTGCTGTATTTGTACTTGAGGAATTCTTGTACTCTTGGCAAGTAAGATGTTCTTTTCTAAATGTTTTCGTTTTTGAGACTTCTTTGGCAATAGTTACCAGCACAGAGATGAATAATAAATACCCTTTGGATGAATAGGTAAATGAAGACCTGAACTTTGTCCCAGAAGAGTCGTGTCTAGAAATGGCGTTTGATAAAGCTACCGTCTCAACCACCAAACGTTTAGTTCCTTATGCAATATAATGGGCAGATTTTTTCCAAGAATGTTAAAATTCTTTTCTCCTGATTTACCTTGGTGTCAAACTCTTTTTTCAAATCCTGAGATAAGTAAGGATGGTACAGTTCCTTATCTCTTTTCACCTAGATGTTTATGTGTTAATAATCAAATTTCTGTGCAATGAGCGAGCACGATGATACACACAAAACTGGGGATTGAAGTTTATCTTTGAAAAGTCATTTTTTACATTGCTCATCTATTTAAAGCCAGGATGTCTTTCTTAGAACACATGTATTTTTAATTCATTAAAACAATATAAAAATAACACTACTTACTGGATCAAAGACCAACATCCTGCAAAGGAGATGAACAGCTTCATGTGTAGCCTGGCTAGACAGGGTATAAAGTACAGGAAGAGATGGCTGTAAAAAATAAAGAATTAAAATATGTGAGTCTCTGTGTAAGCAGATATGGAATATAGCCAATTTATTACAAGTATCCAGCTCAAAAGATATGTGCATATACGTCTAACCTCAAAGGGAATGGGTATCCCCCTCATTAACCAATCTTCAAAAGCAGCAACTGCCACTGACTTCCAGTAGAGTATTTTATATTCCAGGGTTACCTATTGTAAGTTAGCTCACAAAGGAGCCTACAAAAAAAGGAAAGCTAATCCTGTTAATATGGTTAGCCTTATACCGTAAATGGTCAGGCAAGAAGGGAAGACCAAACATGCCTGGAATTGGGAGGCAAAAATATTAAAAACCATAGGCACGTGCAAAGTCAAGCATGGAAACTGTGCATGTGAACTGTCTTACACATCTGCCTACTTCCAGCAAAGCTACACAGTTAAACCCAGTAAGAAGAACATCAAGCTGTCTCATAATCATCAGGAGAGAATTATTCAGTTCATGGAAGTTTTCTGCAGGATCAAGGACTAACAGAGAGAAGGTGAGATGAGGGCTCTAATTCACTAACTGATTAGATAAATCAACATGGCGGAACCCCAGTATTCTTAAGCACAGAAGGAGGTGGTTGGACTAAATGATCTCTGAAGTTCACTTTAGCTCTAAAATTGCATGAAACATGATAGGATCATGATGGATAAAAAGCATTATGTGCACAGAACCCATTTACAATTGGCATGCAAATATTTGCTTGCAGATAGAGAAGTATTTCTTGTTAAAAATATGTAAGTCTATGGTAGTCCTGAAATTATCTATCTTAGTCAAGGAGTGGCATGTGGAAAGTGTGGAAAAGAGGTTTTGATTTACAACTTAACTTATATATTTCCCCTAAGAATTTCTTTATTGTGTAAAATGAAGTAATTTGATATTTTTTAAAGATTCTGATTCTCGGTTTGACTGTAAATAGCTGTCTTTTTCCATATGGCTTATGCAGCTTGGCAGCCTAATTTCAGCCAATTCTCACTGACCAAAATGTCTCACCATAAGCAATTCTTTCCTTTCCACTTTTTTTAAAAATAATTTTTAAGACTGTATTTTTTTAGTAATCTCTACACCCAACATGGGGCTCAAACCCACCAACCCGAAGTCAAGAGTCACACGTTCCACCAACTGAGCCAGCCAGGAGCCCCTCCTTTCCACTTTCTGAGTGAATCCAGCCTTAGTCCTGTGTTTGTGGTGGAGGTGTGTTACAGCTTAGGGAAAGGAACACCGGCGTGAGTGCACTAGATAGAACACATGGGTTCTAATTCTAACTTTGCCATCACTGGAGTCAAGTAAGTCACTAGAACCTCAGCTTTCTCATCTATTAGACTGCACTGGCACAGACCAGCCTACCGATCCGAAGCATTGCTAATCATCTACCATCCATGAAATGCCAGGGCCTGGGCTAGGTGTTGGAGCAACAAAGATGAATATCGGGTCTTGGATGGGCAAGGAAAACATGAACAAACAGTTCCACAGGATGGAGAACAGAGGACAAATTTGAAGGCAGAATTTGTTAAGACATGAGGACGACTGGATACAAGAGGAGCTTGTGAAAATCAAATGAGTGGATGTTAAGGCAACTTGAAATTTTATACCCTCTCCCATCTTATCTTTCTTTATAGAATTACACCCTAACAAACACACTAAAACTAAGGCTAAGTTTCACCACAGCCAGGAACCATCATCTTATGTTTTCTCCTTTTCTGTGTTTCTGTGTTGCACGTTAAGAAGGGTCACAGAGAAAAAGAAGTCAGTTTAGTTGTGCCAACACCTCTCCAGAAGGATAACCACTAATAATTTAGCTCCAAGCACTGGCTCCAGGGGAAAGATGCAATCCTAGAGGTGCCAAATATCTAATTCCATTTTCTTATCCTCTGATTCACCACCCATTATGGTTGAAACCAGTTGGGCACAAGGTATCAGAATCAGATAAGTTTATATTTCTCATCAAGTGCAACAGAATCAATTTGAGTTAAAACAAAAAAACAAACAAACAAACAAACAAAACCCAGAATGCTTAGAAATATGCCCTAAATATTTCGTTTGGGAAAAAGTTTTTGTCAATTCCCCCAATATTCACAGACATTACATTTTCCCCTTTAAGACACACCAGTCCATTTTCTGTTTGTTCTGCAAATTTATAAGCCACTTAGCAATGTAGGAGTGAGTGGGTGCCAGTGCTGAATCACGAGGACAGGAAGGGTTATAAAGAGGACTCCATTAATGACTATGATTAACTGTCAGTGAAATGAAGCAAGGATGAGCTTCTGGACCTGGGTGAGGGGCCCTAAATGATATGTTACAGTCATCATAAGCCAAGTGCAGAGTGCTAGTCACCACAAGAGTTGGCTTGGCTGGCTTGGTCATTTGAGTCCCGTCCTGTAAGTTTCCAGCTAGTAGAAAAAAAGCTGTGATCATCAGTCTTCAATGTTAATTAAGTATGCACAATGTGCAGTGCACTATAGAGTGAGCACTCTGGGGTTGTATAAAAGAAATCCCGGCCTGAAATATAATTAGTTTGAATTGAATGAACTCTCTAACATAATCTATTAAATGTAAGATACGGTTCCTGTCAGGAGACAGAACCATTTTCACTTTAGCGAAAATATAACATGCATTTCTGTCACAATTAGTTGGAACAATCTGAGAAAAAAGGAAAATCAAAACCTTATAAGAGATGAACAGAAGGACTAAGGGCTGATAATAGACTTTTCTTTCTTTTTTTTTTAAAACAATTTTATTTTATTTTATTTTATTTTATTTTATTTTATTTTATTTTATTTAAAGATTTTATTTATTTAACAGAGAGAGAACACAAGCAGGCAGAGAGGCAGGCAGAGGCAGAGAGAGGAGCTGGCTCCCCGCGGAGCAAGGAGCCCGATGCGGGACTCGATCCCACGACGCTGGGATCATGACCTGAGCCAAAGGCAGATGCTCAACCAACCGAGCCACCCAGGCGTCCCTATAGACTTTTCAATTCTACCAATAAGTCAGTGCCTCAACAAGTATCTACTTTTTTTTTTTTTTTAAAGATTTTATTTATTTTAGAGTGAGTGAGCAGGGGATAGAGTAGGGGAGAGGTGGGGAGAGAGAGAATCTCAAGCAGACTCTGCTGAGTGCAGAGCCTGATGTGGGGGTGGATCCCACGATCCTCAGATCCTGAGATCATGACCTGAGCTGAAATCAAGAGTTGGCAGCTTAATTGACTGAGCCACCCAGGTGGCCCAAGTATCTATTTGATTTTTTTATTTTTAAAGATTTTATTTATTTATTTTACAGGGAGACACAGTGAGAGAGGAAACACAAGCAGGGGGAGTGGCAGAGGGAGAAAGCAGGCTTCCCGCCAAGCAGGGAGCCTGATTTGGGACTCGATCCCAGGACCCCGGGATCATGCCTGAGCGGAAGGCAGATACCCAATGACTGAGCCACCCAGGCGCCCTTCCCAAGTATCTACTTTAAAAGATATTTGGGCCATGGCAACTAAGACCGCATTCATCCAAGATTCTGAGTTGTAGAAAAGAAACAATAAATAAATACCAAACAGTGTTTTTATCTGCCCAGCATTCCTTGACCTTTGAGGAACACTCCCTCTTCACTCATAAATCTAGTGGCTGAGCTTGATTTCAATCTCTCAACTCCAAGAATGGGCATCTGACCCAGGCCTGGCCAATCAAACGAAATATTCCCCTGAACACTTTTGATTGGCTCTGGGAAAGACACAGGTTCTAAAGCAGAGGACAGTCAGTGGACTGGCTAATCCAACACATACCTCCCAATCCTCTTCTCCTTTACCCTACTTTTATTATAGAAGATAGAAAACACTCAGTTGTTTTAACTTGTCTAACATCTAGGAGGTTACATATTACACAGTTCTAGACAATGACATATAAGCAGAACTTTGTTAGGCAGTCTTCTGGGAAAATACCCTTTTCTGACAAAAGGGACAGATACCACTAGTGTTCCCTCTTTCCTCCATTTTCGTGCTTTGAATGTGAGTATGATTTCAAGCTACAGCCATTTTGTGGCCAGGAGGAGATAAGCAAGAGGGTATGAAATCAATTTTACAGATGGCAGAGCAGAAAGAAAGTAAAAAACTAGGTTCTTGATGATGTAATTGAGCTGCTATGCGCATCAGCTCCAGGCTGCTTACCTCTGGACTTCTTGATATGAGAAAAAAATGAATCCCTATTTCTTTAAACAACCGTAAGCAGGATTTTCTATTGTTCATAACCAAACATATTCATAACTAAATCAGAGACCTTCCAAATATTTTTTCTAGATCTATTTGGGAAAGCTCTTTCCTGAAGGATTGATATGCTAGTAGAACGTATGCCTGGACCATTGGTTCCATTTTTACAAACACACAAGGGAAAAGAAAGCTTGTCTGAAAATGAAGCCAACACACAGGAAAACAAAACAGAGAAGAGTCAGATTCCTGACTCGGAACATCACTTGACTACTTGAATCCAGCAATGCCTGAGTCAGCTGTAGATCAACAACTTCATATGAAAAGTGCTATGAGCCAGTAAGGTCCTTTTTTCACGTAAGCCAATTTTCATTGAATTTCACCAAGAAAAAAGTCCTGACTGACAAACTGTATGGGAGTACATATATTAATCAACCACACGAGAAAATTAATTTGAGACAGTAATCTGTGACTCTAAGGAAATAGCCAATTAGATTCTCCTTTTGTATATGTATGGTTATATTTTTTAAGAAGTCCCAACAAACAATAGGACATATTTCTGTTTGTATAAATATATATAAATAAATGCATGGAAAAATATGTCTGGGAAGATAGTCTCACATTAATCTAGAGGTGAACAGGACAGTGTGGGCGTAGCTATGGATGACTAACTGTAAACTTTTTATTTTACATGTACTCACATTACTTGCATATGTACAAATGAAATTAATAAAATCTGCTGTGAAGGTGTCAGGCAGTGTATGCTGGCTAAGAACGGAAGTTTTAGAAGTAGAGAAACCTACTTTTAAAAAAAAAAAAGATTTTATTTATTTATTTGAGAGAGAGAGAGAGAGAGAGAGAGAGAGAGACAGTGAGAAAGAGAACACAAGCAGGAGAAGTAGGAGAGGGAGAAGCAGGCTTCCTACTGTGCGGGGAGCCTGATATGGGGCTCGATCCCAGGACCTTGGGATTATGACCTGAGCCAAAGGCAGACACTTAAGGACTGAGCCACCCAGGCACCCCAGAAACCTACTTTTGAGATCCGGCTTATGACCTTAAGCTTATTATTTGACCTCGGTAATCCTTCTTCTCCTGTTTGTAAAAAGGAACAAATGGTACATTATAGTGCTGTGAGGACTTAATGAACTAACATATAAGAAGTGGTTGGGACAGTGACTAGTACATAGCAAATTTCTAAATACTGTTAGAAATTATTATTAGTAGTAAAGAATGGCTATTTCCATCTAACTTTGAGTAGCTACTTAAGTGGGGACTACTTGAAAAAAATTTAGTGTTTCTTTTTATAGTCCAAACTCAAAAACTTATATTGAAATTTTAGAAGTATTCCTCATGAGTGTAAATATAGTTTATCTAACTCCTATCCCCAGTAATTTAGTTTAAGTACAGTAAGGTATAGCTTGCCCTGGGAAGATCTCCAATAGCCTAAACAGGTTCACTGAGAATTCTGAATCCTTTCTAAAAATTAGAGGCTTTTTCTCTGTGTGTGTGTTTTTATCTCTTGTAGTTAGTAATATGTTAATAAGCTCATTCTGCTTTGTTCATATACTTATCTATAATTTATCTATAGGTTTTTGTAAAGAACTTTTATCATGGTAATGCATAAAAAGGACTGAACCTCATCTAATGCCTTTTCTGCAGCAATTGAGATAATCATGATTTTTCTCATTTAAAATATAAGACTATATTAATAGATTTTCAGTAGATGAACCGTCTTTGCATCCCTGGGACAAATTCCACTTGATCATGTTATATATTAAAAAAAAATCATCACAAGCTATAGTTACCATGTTAGGGTGGTAATTTTAATTGGTAATATTTATTAATATTTATTAAATGTTTAGAATGCCAGACACTATTCTATGCTCTCCTGGCATGTACTATCTCTTTATCATCATAACAATTTAATAAGGTAGGAACCGTTTTTATGTCCATTTTATAGATGAATGAATGGAGGCACATAGAGGTCAAATAATTTACCTAAGATCACAAAGTGAGTTACCAGTTGAGTCAGGACTCACATTCAGTCTGCCTGAAAACTGTAGCATACAACTCCCGGGACACCGCCAACATGTTGTGCACTGCGCTAAGCCTGAGACCACCGCCACAGCCTGCACTCTTCATCACTACAGACCAAAGAAATAAACAGAGCATATATCTGGTGTGGGGCGCTGAGCTAAGAACTATGCCCTTTGCAGAATAGTCATGATGTACAGAACTACACAAGCTATAGTATATACATACTGGATTTGGGACCAAATTAATCTTTTAAAGTTAAAAAAAAAGAAAAAAATCCAAGTGGCTACATACCAATATACTTGGGAGTGGGTATGTATGTGTCTTCTGATCTCAGTGCTGAACATGTATAACATGAATGGAGATAGCTTCAAACAGCTGCTAACAGGCCAACAAGAGGCATAAAGGATATGCATCATGCGGTAAGGGAGGGAGTACAGAGTGCAAAGGGGAAAAGTAGAGTCTGACTGATAGTTTAAGTAAAGACCTTCAAGGGTCTGCTAACCTTTCTTGAAAGCAGTAGTGGTATAAAGATCAACTAGCAAATGTAGATGAAAATCTGAATTTCTATACTGGGGGAAAACTGGAACTAAGTAATATGCTAAGTTCATCTACATTTAATTACATATGGTAGGCATAACTTACTCTATACCAATCTACCTGGGTTACTGTTCAAAGACCATGAACACCTGACTCAGGAGACCACTTCTAGCCCTGGTTAAAAGCACCCAAAGATAAGACTTAAAAGTTTTGTGTGCCTAGGTGGTTCAGTTGGTTAAGCGTCTGCTTTTGGCTCAGGTCATGATCCTGGGATCGAGCCCTGTATCTGGCTCCCTGCTCAGTCGGCTTCTCCCTCTCCCTCTGCCCTTCCTCCCTGCTTGTGCTCTCTCTCTCTCTCAAATTAATAAATAAAATCTTAAAAAGAAACAAAACACTTTAAAGTTTTGTGCAAGGTGTAACTAGCTGCCTTTGAGGGAAAATGGTCGCCTAATTTGTTTCCATTCCACCAGTCTTCTCTTCAAAACCAAAATATTCCAATAGCAAGACTAGCCAGGGCTAGCCCTAACTTTTACTGTGGTGCTCTCTTAAGACCATCACAAAACTTCATGATAAACAAAATAAATTCTAAGAGGCATTACTGTTAAGAGGCCGGTTCATGTAAAAATATGTAGGAAAAAATTCTGCTTAACATCTTATTAACCTATTTAACTAGTTAAATAAACATAGGACTTTACATTTTCCTTTCTTCCCTCCTTTGTTTTAGACAATAATATGATACTTGACTATTTTTTTATTTAATTCAAAGTTCTAGGTTTTTACAAGTAATAGATTTTTTAAGATTTCTAGAAGGAAAAGGCCTCACTTGCCAGAAATGCTCAAAAGGGAGTATAGTTACCTTTGGTGCAGTATGTTACCTTTTTGAGCAGTTCTAGAAGGCAGGGAGGAAACACCTAAGGAAGCCTTGCTCTCTCAGCTGCAGTTTAGCAGCTCTGACACAAAGGATTAATTAGTTGGCAACCATTAGCAATAGTCAAAATTCCTCTAGAGATGGAAGGGTGGCACCAGGGTATGTGATCTTAATCACATTTCATTACTGGCTACATTTAGCCAGGAAAGATTTACTGACCCAAGGTCAGTAAAAGAGGAAAATTATTTTGCTAGTTCCAAGGACATATTTACCATGAAGTACTGATAAATTACTTTAATATTCCTGATAATGGCCAATAAATAGAATGTAATAGACCTTTTGAGTTCCTTCCATTAATACAGAACCTTCCTCTACGTTAAGGCTTACTGTGTTCTCTTCTAAGAGAGTTGGGCTCAAATTATTTCACAGTTTATAAACTAAATGCAACAGAAAGATATAACCAAAGGGGGTTATTTAAAATACCAGCGTCAACATCTCTATTTTTCTAGTTCAGACTGGTTTTAGAAGAGAAAACTCTTCTAAAACCCACTGCCCCCCTCCCTATGCCTGTGAAAATGGGAGCACTGGAGTCACACGGGAATTATAGGGAGAAACTGCAAGGGCAAGGTACAAGGCCTTGCCTAAATATCTGGCTGGTAATAACTCAGTCTGTTATTTGGTCATTCAGATCAATCAGATGTAATGATCAAACAGATCATATAAATGACTAATTTAAAAGAAACCAAGGCAGAGCCCATGAAAATTAGTTGCCGAGCCTTTCTGTTCAAGCCTTCTTTCTGTTTCGGTTCGTTGTTCCTAGGAAAACTAGTTCCCTCGCTCACTCTTCACATCAGTAAGTTGTTCTGTCCAAAGTAGATTAGGAAAAGTGCTCCCCCCAAAATGCTGCTTATAGGGAGATAAAAGCCGTCTTCTTGTCTTTCTCAGCAGTGACTTATCTGATTACAAGGAATATTGATCAGTGCAAATCTGGCAATCTCTTCTTCATACTTCTTTTCTACAAGCATTCAAACCTGATTCTGTGTGAGTGGTAAGAGTGCAATAGAAACAGCCTCATATTACTGGTTGGAATAAGAGAAACCAGATATTTTGGCTCAGTATTCAGAAAAGACATCTTGATATACATGGCACTGAAAGTGAAAACTCCATCCCAGTAACTTTTCCCAGATACAGATACATCAAAGACCAGGAGACAAAAAAACCAGGAGTCACTTCTTAGCAGCAGTGCTACAGAAGTATTTACTTTCTCCCACAGCATTGGGAATGATGGTATTTTATTTGGTTTGACAAATATTTAACATTTTCTTTTTTATGACTGTGACATAAAAACTAAATAAAACCTGTAAGTCATGTGTTTTTTTTTTAGTCATGTTTTTGTTTAAAAAATCTCAAGTCATTATGCTGTTGGAAGAGAAGTCCTGTCCACGTGGTTCCCAACTACAAGCCCCGCCCTCCCGTTTACCTGTTTATGAGGGCCCCTGAGTATGTGCGCCTTAGCGCCTTCACAAGCCGTCCTCATTGCTTCCAGCGATGGTGTGCCCAAAAGATCCGTGATCAAATCCAGCTGCAAGGTAACATGAAATACAGACAGATTGTAAGAGCTCAAGGAAACAACTTTCCATTAGTCTTAAATGACTTTGATGAGGATCAAATGTGGAGAGAAAAACAAGCCTTTAAGGTAAGTTCCAGATTAACTGATAGGAGCCCCTACTTTCACTTTCTGGACTATTAAAATAGCCAGAAAAATCCAAGCAGGGCATTCTAAGGCTATAGTGACTTCGGAGTCTACATATACCTGCCCTGGGTCTTGATAAGACAGTATCTATGATCCTTGCAGGGGTGAACTACTCTTTTGCTCATGGCTAATAACTCTACTTTTCTTTCTTTCTTCTTTCTTTCTTTTTTTTAAGATTTTATTTATTGGACAGAAAGAAAGAGATCCCAAGTAGGCAGAGAGGCAGGCAGAGGGAGGGTGGGGAAGCCGACTCCCTTCTGAGCAGAGAGCCCGATGTGGGGCTTGATCTCAGGACCCTGAGATCATGACCTGAGCTGAAGACAGAGGTTTAAACCACTGAGCCACCCAGGTGCCCCATGACTCATCATTTCAAACAGTTAATGAATGGATTATGAATCAAATGGACTCAGGCTCATCAAGAGCTAATCCATAAATCAGGCAGCTGTGACTCAGTAAAACTCAGAACATTCACATATGAAATGAAAGCTAAGCTATTGATGTTTGGGCCTGTGCACATCACTTATATTCTAGTTATTCTAGAAATCTCTTACACTGGCAGAAAACGGTCATTCTTAGAAAAAACTATAACAATGCATAAAACCACCTGTAGTCAGGTGAGCACGACAGAAAATGGTCTTCTCGGGGCGCCTGGGTGGCTCAGTGGGTTAAGCCTCTGCTTTCGTCTCAGGTCATGATCTCAGGGTTCTGGGATCAAGCCCCACATCGGGCTCCCTGCTCAGTGGGGAGCTGTTTCTCCCTCTCCCCTTGCTCCTCCTCCCTGCTCAAGCTCTCTGTTAAATAAATAAATAAAATCTTAAAAAAAACAAACAAAAACCTATCAAGTTTAGATAAGGATCACTGCCCTCCAGGATAACGGAGATGATCAAGTAGCTTGTATTCCACAAAAGATCTCTATACAAAACTTTTTGGGAAAAGTATGTTGGTGATACTTTTAGGCCTCTAACAACTACCATAAAGGATAAGAAAATGACTGGCTCATGAAAACCATTGGGAACATTCAGAGAGCTGTCTAAAATGGGTAAGATCCATGGATGAGAAACATTTTTATGAAGTCTGCTAGGGTTTTTATTTCTTAAAGATACAGAGAAAATGTTACAGAAAATAACTACTTCCATTTAGAAGTTAGACTCTTTTCCCATTTTACAACTTAACTTCCCATCCTAAAATACACTGATGATAGACAGATGCGAGTTCTCTGTCAGTGGCTACATCAGAATGGCAAACTCAAGACCTATGCATTTCTCTAGAAAAGAAGATAGTTGAATCCTACCTATGCCAGTTGCTTCATATATATATATATATATATATATATATATATATATATTCTTTTCAGCAGCAATCCAAGATCCTTGTTCAAAATACAGGAATTGAACAACCCCTTGTTTTTTGTTTTTTAAGATTTATCTGAGAGAGAGCGAGCATGCATGTGCATGCGTGCACACATGTACACACTTACATACACACAAGGAGTGGGAGGGGAGGGGGAGAGGGAGAATCTTAAGTACGACGTGGGGCTGATCCCACAACCCTGAGATCATAACCTGAGCTGAAGTCAAGTTGGATGCTCAACCAACTAAGCCACTCAGGTGTCCTGAACAACCCCTTAATTTTTATTTAAGCTTGTCTGTATGGCAATGTCTTATATCCACACATGATGGGTCCTCCTTACAGGTAGGTCCAATAAAATTTACTTTCTAAAAAAATTGAATAGTACAGTCAATAGTACCCAACATTAAAATTATATATGATAATTTATCACTAGGATCAATTTTTAAGATGGAAACTCGATAAAAATAGACTTCGAATGTATAGCAGAGAAATAATTTCAAATGCTGATCATAGCATATACAGTTTCTAATGTATCAGTTAATTCTTTTCTAGAAGAGTCTGAAAGAAATTTTTCCATTTTGGGTCAAGTGCAGGTTTTATTTACAAAGATACATAGTAGTCAGGGTGATTTTTAAAATGTGATCAATCAAATCTTAACACTCCCTTGCTCAAAACCTTCATACAGCTGTCCATTACACTTTGGACAGAATAAAATCCAAAGGCCTTATCCAACCACCATGGTCAGGCTCTCTCTCTCTGACCTTGTCTCCTACGATCTCCCCCTTGATCGTGCCATCCTTCCAAGAGGCCACACTTGTTCCTGCCTCAGGGGCTGAATTATGTTAGTTGTTGTTATTATGTTGGAACACACCCAGTATCTCACGCCCTCATTTCTCTTGAGTCACTCCTCGAATGTCATCCTCTCAGAGAATCCTTTAGCACTGCTTTGCCCTAGCATCATTCCCTATCCCTAACCTGGTTCAATTTTTCTTCACAGAATTTATCATTACTTAGCTTTATATTTATTTGTGTACTTATTTATTTATTTTCTATCTCATGTCAAAGTTGCACAAACACAGGAACCAACTTTGTCTTATTTACCGCTGCATCCCTAGCATCCTGGCCTATTGCTAGCATCACAGTCGCTAACATTTGTTGAGTGCTTACTTTGTGCCAGGCCTCATTTTCAGCTTTATTACTTCTTTTAATCTGCACAACAATCTTCCGAATGGTTTAATTTGCCTAAGAATTAATGGATAGTAAGTGGCAGAGCTAGGATTTGAACCCACCGATTTGATTCTGCAGACTATGCACATCATTGTTAGATTATTCTCACGCAAACACCATTATTGAGATTTATGGATAAAAAAATACTTAGGAATTATCCCAAGAAAACATGGAGGATAACGAATTCACTCTTAGGGCAGATAAAGTATCACGAATGGTTTCCTAAAGCTACATTTTAATAAGCTTCTAATGCTCTCTGCCATACTTAAGTATGTTAGCCCCAAAATAAAGGTTAGAAATGTTCTTAAGTGTTCAGATTTGAGGAAATCAACACCCAAAATTTATATTCTAAGCACAAAGTGTAAGTACATTAAGCCATCAAATACATTTTCGAGTCTGACCCATTCAGTCAGAAAGAACAAAGGCCTTCTAACCACGGAAGATTACACCTGTGCAAATTGTTACAGCAGAGTCAGCTGCCATGCATCAGTGCATGTAATAAAGTCAAGACTCCCTCTAATAGGTTCATAAGTTACAAAATGAATCTCTCTGTCATCTTCAACTTCCTAACTTTCTGAATTTTAAGTGAAACTCAATTTGCCGAAAGCAATTTAGACAGTACAAGGAATAAGCCCAAGACGTGTCCAAGACAGTAACAGAACTGAAAGTTACTAAAGCCTAAGGTAAAATCATACCTGCTGAATGGGACTTTGCGCCTGAAACAGTATTCTTCGTCCTAGTAGTTCTGCAAAGATACATCCGACAGACCAGATGTCAATAGCATTGCTGTAATGACGACTGCCCATCAGGATTTCCGGAGCCCGATAATACTGAGTAACAACTTCCTGAGTCATATGACGGGATTCATCTAATTCCTCCACTCTGGCCAATCCGAAATCACAAATCTAAATAGAAAAGATCATCAAAATATTGTTAAAGAGACAAATATATTTACAAATGGTAAAGTAAAACACAATAAGCAAAAAATCATAATCTTGATATAAGATCTCTGAGCTCTGAAAAGTTTTCAATGATACAGGTAGAGTATATTTGTGTCAGTATATAATTTGAGCTTTTTTTGCAAAAGAGGAAAAAAAAGTCTCAAACTTCTTTACTTCTATATAAAATGATGTATGGCTCAGTTGGTTCAGCGACTGCCTTTAGCTCAGGTTATGATCCCGGGGTCCTGGATCGAATCCCACATCCGGCTCCCTGCTCTGCAAGGGAGCCTGCTTCTCTCTTTCCTTCTGCCTGCCACTCCCCCTGCTTGTGCTCTCTCTCTCTCTCTGTCAAATAAATAAAATCTTAAAAAAAAAAATTCTTCTCGCTCATCTTTTTAATTGATAACCAAAGCAAAAAGACACCTCAATGCATATTTCTAGGTTTAATGTAGAAACCAAAATATGTATTTTCAAGGCTTATCAAGGAATTATAGGAAATTATAGGGAAAAGAAGTAGGTCTTAAAGACCTCCTGAGCTATGTTCACTGTCTTTATGGAATACACATAATAAAATTTCTTTACATCTATGGGCTTCAAATTGAGTCCTCAACTTCCCATGTACCTATTTAAAATACTATTCACACTCAAATATGTATGTCAAAATGTACCACACTGTAGAATACCAATGTTACTAGTTTCACTCATTTCTTTGTGCTGTAAATTTTTAACTGAATGCCTCTTATGGTTTGGACAGTATGCTGGAACCCGGTAACACAATAGTAAATGAGAACGATTGGTTAATTTATATGCAGACCTAGGAATAAATCTTTTCTTGTTATTTCTGTTTAACTGAAAAGGATGCTGAGGTTGCAAGGTGAGCTGTTGGTAGACAGCAGCAGTGCCACCACCAGCAACTTCTGCTTATTTTCAGGAATTTCTCATATTAAGAAAATAAGATTTTCCTAATGTTGGGCCACCAAAACAAAAAGTGGGAGCAGTGAGGTTAAGATAAGAGAGTAACGGCCTTCCAAATCCAGTATCCTCAATGATTTAACTTCATGAGTCAGTATTATAAGTGATGAACTAATACTGTTTTCTAAGTTGAGGTCGCAGCATAAGATTTTATTTGAAAAAAAGGGTCTGGCAGCTTTAAAAAATGTTTGAAAACCATACCAAAAAGAAAAAAACAAACAAAAAAACCAACCCAAAAACCCTAAGTTGCTTAGTAAATTCTCCCAAAGGTTAATGTTCAAATAACCTAATATTTAAAAACTCTCTTCCTTGGCCATGATGTTTTAGGATATCTTTTAAAACAAAGCAAAACAAAGAACTTAAATCCATTTTCCTCTACCTTTCTTGCATTTATAGTAAAAAACAAAAAATAAAACAAAACAAAACAAAACAAAAAAACAAGCAACCACCCACCGGACAGGAAATGTTTTCTGTTATAAAGCAAGTCCTTTGTTAAAAACACCAGTCTGTCTGGAGTCATTTTTGGCAATTTATCTGGAAGACAAGCTAAACCCAAAGTAAGAAGCTTATATGATCAGATAAGCAAAAAGATAATGAAATTTCCAACAAAATTATCCATTTTTGTGCTTAATAGGAAATAAAATATATTGAGAATATGAAAGGATACTAATTTAAAAGAAATGTTTTATCATAGTTATTTTTGATGAATTTGTACATTTGAGAAGAGAGAATCAGTGTCAGTAGCTTGGCACTGCATTCTGGGTCTTAAAAGTAGGCTGCTAAGAAAAGTCAAAGGAGTAGGGGCACAATTTCAGTTTATCCTGATCTTTGTGTTGTTTATTCATAAATGACATTTTCCTCTAGTTACTCATGTAATTTGAAAAATGGACTTTGAGCAGGTAATGGCACCAAGCAAGAAAGGTTCTAAACAAAATGCTTTGTGAAGTTCTCCAACCAGAAACCAAAATAAGAAGACACTGGCTTAAATTGTCATAAAACTGATTTTATGAACAGAAAAGAATTCCTAAGGTTTAAAAAAATTTTTTTTTTTAAATTAAAATTAGGGTTAGGGGGATAGGACTCAGCTGTCTTTAAAAAGTGAAAAGGTAGCAGGGAAATGAACTCAATGACCTATAGAAGGAATATTTACTTTAGTGGACACTGGGAACAATTAATTTCTCTGTGGAAAGAGACTAAACTACAGTATTAGTTTTTTTCATATTTTAGGAAAAAATATGAAAGATAGTTTTTTTTTTTTAAAGATTTTATTTGAGAGAAAGAGATAACAAGAGAGAGCATGAGTGGGGGTGGGGGAGAGGGGGAAGCAGACTCCCTGCTGAGTAGGGAGCCTGACACTGTGCTGGATCCCAGGACCCTGAGATCATGACCTAAGCTGAAGGCAGACGCTTAACCGAGTAAGCCACCCAGGTGCCCCTGAAAGACAGGGCTTTTTTTTTGTGTGGTTTTTTTTTTTTATAAATCTTTCTAGAGTTAAATCAGGAACAGTTCTTCAAGGCTATAATGGAGGGAGATGTTTTTTCACAGTATAACATACCAGCTTTTAAAGAAAATTGGCCCAGAGTTTAAAGAAAGCATTTAAAATACAAAATGATATTCATTTACATACATGCTTTTAATATTTAGTTTAACTGCCATCAAGCTAAGTAACAATGACAGCTTGATAACTTATAAAGCAGGCAACATCTAAAAGCCAGTTTTCCTGGGGTGCCTGGGTGGCACAGTTGGTTAAAGCATCCAACTCTTGGTTTCGGTTTAGGTCGTGATCTCAGGGAGATCCAAGCCCTGCACTGTGCTCTGTGCTTAGCATGGAGTCTGCTTAGAACTCTCTCTCCCTTTCTCTCTGCCCCTCCCCACTGTGCACTCTCTTTCTTCCAAATAAATAGATCTTTATTTATTTAAATTTAAATTAACTTTATTTTTTTTATTAAAACAAACAAAAAAAGGTTTTTTTCAAATATATCAGTTGGAATGTTAAGAATATTTACCGCAGACTGAAGCACCATTTAATCCTATAGCTACTCATAAAATAAATTGAATTTAAACTTGCTTACACGGAGATGATACAACTCTAGGAAGGCCCTTATCTCTAATTTCTATGATGGGGAAAATATGGTGGGCCTCTCACTAGGAGTTCCGCTAATACATCTCTCAATTAGAGGCAGGGAAATGTACCTATGTGGATTCTGCGATTTGTGAGCCACTCTAACAGGGCACAACAGGCGGTGGGTAGGCGGAGATGCTAGGGGAAAGTAAAACCGAAATTGATGGCTTGAAATTTTAGGGCTATTAACTGTAATTAAATCCTGTAATCAATTCCCCTTCAGAGGGAGTAGCAGAATTGGCTACTATATATTGTCAAATATATTTGACCCTTTTCTGGCTTAGTATTTCTACTTTTTTTTTCAAAAAAGATTTTATTTGAAAGAGAGAGAGTGCATGAACAGGGTGAGGGGTGGACGCCCTGTTAAGTAGGGAGCCCGACATGGAGCTTGATCCCAGGACTTCTGGAGCCTGACCTGAGCGGAAGGCAGGTGCTTAACCAACTGAGCCACCCAAGCGCCCCTAGTATTTTCACTTTTAAGTGTTTGCACTTCCCTACTTTGCTACCTCAGTCACACAGGACATAGAAATGTTAGCTGTGCAAAACATAGTCTTTTTAAAAGCCATACTTCATTCTTATATAAATAACTTACTGGTCTTGAAATATTTCTTTTGATAGGCACTTCCTTTAGCAATGGAACAATCTAAGAAGAAATTACCTTCTCTATCTTCTTTCTGGTCACACTGTAATTCCAATTTCAGTGTTTCCAAAACATATGCAAACTATCACGAAGAAGTCATGAGTCAAGATGACGACAAATCAGTTACTATGGCTGTGACTAGTGATATTGCTAGAGAAAACTCAGTTCTTTACTTTTTGGTAAAGTGATGAAAATAACTCTTTCACAAAAACACATTGTTCTTAAACCTGCCTTGGCATTCTGAATTTTTCTCAGATATTTAAAGAAACTGAAAAGCTACCTTTAGAACACAGTTGCTGTTCACAAGGAGATTCCCTGGCTTAATGTCTCGATGTAAAATGCCAGCTGAATGGAGATATTTCAAACCTGAAATAACAAATGGATTTAGTTGCAGATATTTAATTCTTTTCACTCAACCAAAGATTTGGGGAAAACCACAGTAACACAGAATACAAGATTTAAGGTTGTTCTCTAAATAATGGCATAATAAACATTACTAAAAGGTTGACTTAGTCCTACCTCTAAAAACTGTGATTTTGTAAAATGAAGTGTCATCAAAGGTTTGCACAATCTACAGATAATGCCTATACTTCAAAAGATGAGTTAGGTTTAAATACGGAATTAAAGTCGACCATACCAATATTCTTGAATTGCTCCTACCTGTGGATGGCTAGTGGAGCTCGGCTATTGGTACGCACAACCTGTGATTCTGGGCCGGCTCCGGCAAATCCTCACCACCCACCAGGGAGCCCTTCCCGGGGCAGATTTTTCCCTGATCAGATAAAATGCAGTAACCTGCCCAGGTTTGTCAGTAGTATTTCCCACCACTGAGATTCAAGAGGGGTAGTTAATTACTTTCAACTATTTTTGACATCTTAAAAGACTGAGTTTTAGCACTGCTTTCAGAAAAAGGTCACAGCTTCGAGGCTGAGTCTTCTGAATAAAACACACCAAATCATATATATAAATTTTATAAATATATATAATTTTACAAGGGTAAAAAAAGATCCAATATCCAATATCTTCGTTCTGTCCCCTGCCATAGAATATCAACAAATCCATGGAAGGTGAACGTCCTAGTTTTAATACTTTGTGTGTTTTCATTCTGTTGGCAGATGCTTTGTGATATCCATAAATACCTGAATCTATGAATCCTGGTGTGGGAGCTGAGGGAGAAGAATACTTTACTAGGTAAGAAAGCTCTCAGCTTTAAACAGTTCTCCATTTGTAACAGCAAAATTCCAAAGGACAAACCTGATGGCCAGAGACAGCTCCATGAATGTTGGCTCATGGGGCCTCTCCCTCAAGTCGGCGCTCTCTAATGAGGCGGTCTGGAGAATTACCTAGCTGGCTGTTTCTCAGCCTCCTTGATGCTTTGGCTTTAAGAGTCATTTTGGTTTTTTTAGAGTTAGACTCAGGTATACCAAGCAACACTTTGACAAAACTTGAAGAATAAATATCATCCGTAAGGAAGGGAACACAGTTACTTCTCAATGGAATCATCTGACGCCGGCCACATTTTCCTACTAGAGGCTGTTTAGAGGGAACTTTGTGACAGACCACGGGGTTCCACAAACTATCCTGCTTCTTTACCTCCCTAGATTAACCTACTTAACTGAGTAATGAATTAGGGCTTTCTCTTCCATCAGTGAAAATAAGAACCATTTAGCCACCCTTAAAAGCCTCTTATTTAACATCAAGTGTAGAGATTATTAAATATACCTTGGTCAAAAGAAAAAAGGCTTTAGGGAAGAAAAAAGTCGTGGAAGGTCAGATTAAAGTTCAAATGAAAAGCAAAACATTTCATTTTATATAGTGACACTACCGTTTTCTTCACAAAGGAAAGCTTACCTCGCAAAATCTGATAAAGAAAAACTTTGACATGATCTGAGCTGAGTGGCTGAGGAGAGACGATAATTTTATGTAGGTCACTCTGCATCAATTCTGTGACAACATATCTTGAGGTTTTAAGTTAAGGAGAATTCAGAGAATTCAGCCCCCAACTCCCCAAAGTAGGCACTAAGGTCTAAAGAATAACTTCCATTCTCAAAGCTGGAAAAAGCTTAGGGGTAAAAAAGCTCCTAGACAGTATGACAGAAGTAAAAATTCGGGACCTCACAAAATAAAAAAAAATTGCCAAAATTAAAGAATTTTCCATTTCAAAGTTGGCAGAAATAAACTAAGTCTCTTAATTAGCATGATAAAAGAAAAAGATAAACATTTTTGAAATTAAATTTTTAATTCCAATGGAGTTAACACAGTGTTCTATTAGTTTCAGGTGTACAATATAGTGATTCAACAATTCTATGCAGTATGCAGGGCTCATCCTGATAAATGCACTCTTAATCCCCCTTCGTCCATCCTCCCAATCACTTTCTTCTCTCTGGTACTTGTTTTCTATAGTTAAGAGTCTGGTTTTTTTCCCTTTGTCTGTTTTCTTTCTTAAATTCCATGTATGAGTGAAATCATGGTATTTGTCTTTCTCCCAACTGATTTGTTTAGCATCATACCCTCTAGATCCATCCGTGGTTGTTGCAAATGGCAAGATATCATTCCTTTTTATATTCCACTGTGTATCTATATGCCACATATTCTTTATCCATTCATCTCTCAATGGACACTTGGGTTGCTTCCAGAATTTGGCTGTTGTAAGTAATGCTGCAATAAACACAGGGGTGCATATAGCCCTATGAATTAGTGTTTTTGTATTTTGGGGGTAAAGACCCAGTAGTGAGATTATTGGATCCTAAGGCAGTTTTGTATTTTTTGAGGAACCTTCATACTGCTTTCTGGAGTGGTTATACTGGTTTTGTGTTCCCACCAACAGTGCACCAGGGCTCCTTTCTCTCCACATCCATGCCAACACCTGTTGTTTCTTGTGGCGTTGATTATAGTCATTCTGATAGGTGTGAGGTGACATCTCATTATAGTTTTTTTTTTTTAAAGATTTTTTATTTGTTTATTAGAGAGCGAGAGACTGAGAATGAGAGGGGAGAAGGTCAGAGGGAGAAGCAGACTTCCCGCAGAGCCGGGAGTCCGATATGGGACTCGATCCCGGGACTCCGGGATCATGACCCGAGCCGAAGGCAGTTGCCTAACCAACTGAGCCACCCAGGCGCCCTCATTGTAGTTTTGATTTGCATTTCCCTGATGACAAGAGATGCTGAGAATCTTTTCATGTGTCTATTGACCATCTGTATGTCCTTGGAGAAATGTCTGTCTTCTGCCCATTTTTTTTTTTTTAAGATTTTTAATTTATTTATTAGAGAGAGAGAGAGACTGAGAATGAGAGGGGAGAAGGTCAGATGGAGAAGCAGACTTCCCACAGAGCCGGGAGTCCGATATGGGACTTGATCCCGGGACTCCGGGATCATGACCTGAGCTGAAGGCAGTCGCTCAACCAACTGAGCCACCCAGGCGCCCTCTTCTGCCCATTTTTAATTGAATTATTTTCTTTGGATGTTCACTCGCATAAGTTCTTTATATATTGCATACTAACCCTTTATTGGATATGTCATTGGCAAATATCTTCTCAAAAGGAATAAACATTTTATTTATTTTTTTTACAGATTTTATTTATTTGAGAGGGAGAGAGAGCACGAGCAAGAGAGCATAAGCAGGGGGAGCAGTAGAGGGAGAGGGAGAAGCAGGCTCCCAGCTGAGCAGGGAGCCCAATGTGGGGCTTGATCCCAGGACCCTGAGATAATGAGCCAAAAGGCAGACGCTTAGCCAACTGCACCACCGAGGGGCCCCAAGGATAAATATGTTAAATGACAGCCAGGCCAGGAAGATTGCAAAGACCAAATAGTCTCAGGATCTATTCAGACATGTTACTGGAGCATCCTTTGAATCCAAACAAGAGAGGGTTGGGGGTCTCACTCTGACCCACCACGGCACCAATGGAAAGGATGACAACCTACCCATCAACTGTGGCGTAAGTTACTTTATAAAGAATAGTACTCCTGGAAATGTGCAAAATGATTAGTTAAAATCCAAATCTACCCACAATCTTCTTTAACTTTTTTTTTACATTTATGGCTCCTTTATGAAGTTTTAAGCTTCCTATGCTTTGTACTTTTATACCCTCAGGGTTTTGTTCAAACAACACATGGCAGATGATCAAAGGCTGGAGCCTAGGGAGCAATGAAGATGTGGAATTCAGAACTCTTGTCAAGGTAACTCTTTTGCTCTATCTAAAATAGGGCAAATTCATGTCTTACCCTGCGCACAATTAAGGATTCATCACAAGTTTGGGTGAATTTTATGATTTAAATCTAGCTTTCCTTAAGACAAGGGAAGAGTACCCTTGACTTCAGGAGATTCCTACCAGGTTTCAAATTCTTTTGACACTTTGTGAAAGTCAGTTTCACGTTCTGAGTTAAAACACTAAAGCTCCCCCAAGCCCTGTAGAAAGCAGGGCAAGGCAAAACAGGGAAAGGCAAAACAACAACAAAGCAGAGTTGTTACTGGGCTGCAGAGTTCTTCTGCTTTCTTCCTTAGTTATTTAGATCCTAACTTTCTTCTTCCAGGGTGATACTATGGAATCTTCTGAAAGGACAACCCATCTGACAGCCTGTCAAAACACCTCCATATCAGTATTGTCCCACAGCTAGTCCTAGAAGATAGACCATCTTAAGGGGCAGCTGTAGTCTCAGTGTGCTTAGCACGAACTATAAATGAACTAAGACGGCCCCAGGTCTCCTGTTTTAGCATTTATAAGGGTAAATGTTAGGAATATAAAAATAAAGATAAGAAGGAGTCTGTTTTCAAAACTTACATTTTTAAAAAGTGCTGTTAGGCTTTGGATTTTACTTTTATGTGCTTTCAAGACTCTTATCCTAAGTGGTCATTATCTGGGCAGAATGATTTAAAAATCCTTCTAATTTAACATTTTAGCAAAAACAAGTAGTAACAACTTGAGAGTAGGGAGGAGAATTAATAACTGGTAACACTTGACACACAGTCAAAATGCCCTCGAGACGTTTTCTTCAAATGGCTTCACCCAACTGTTGGCTTTTCTTTTCTCTCACTGGTTGTTCTCAATTCTTTATTTCCCTTCTCCATTCACTTAATGTTAAAATGCCCCAGGGTTTGGTCCTCTTGTCTTTCCACACTCATTTTCTTGGGTAATTGGATCCAATCCCAAGACTTTAAACAACATACACGTAGGTGACTTCCAACTTTATATCCCTAGTTAATCTTGTTTCCTTAAACCCAGCCTTGTTTATCAAACTGTCTACCCATAATCTCCTCTGGATGTCTAACTGACATCTCAAACTGTCCAAAACTGTCCAAACATGTATTCGCCATTCCCTCCCCACCAAATCACTTATTCTAGTTGTAGCCTTTGCTATAGAAAACCCATTTTTCCAGCAAGCTGTTCATACCACAAGCCACAAACCTTGGAGTCATCCTAGATTTCTCTTTTTCTCTCTTATTCTACCTCTAATCCATCAGAGAGTCCTGTTGGTTCTTTCAAAATTTAGCCACAGATTTAGACTACTTCTTATCATGTTCACTGTTACCTCCCTGAGTCCTATAGATTTCTAAAACACAGATGTCAGAATAAATTTTTGACTCTTATTTCTATTTTTTCTGTATATTGACACTCTATTACATAGAAAATGTAATTTTTAATGTTTTTACATTCTTAAGTTACTTTTATTTTAGGTTTTATTAATCAGATTCTTTCCAAAGTATTACATTCTACTCCATAATGATGGTTAGGTGAGGCAATGAGATTTTACACATAGACTTTCCTAAGGAGAGTTTTCGGTGACATGTTAGAATCATTCTATAAAACAATACGTATCAGTTAAATCAGGACATTATTACCAGGGTTAGATTTAGATTTTTTTCTTAATAGCTTAAAGTTTCCTCCTACAGCAATTTTTAAACACATGGAAAACTTGAAAAAATTAAACAGCGATCACCCATATATATACAGCCACTCCCCAGATTCTACACTTAACATTTTGCTGTATTTGCTTTAGTACATGTTTATCCATGGCTCTTTCCATTCATCAATTCATCTTATTTTTTTGGCTGCATTTCATAGGACATTTTTTTTGAATGAAAGCCAGATTATGTCACTCTTTGCAAAAGTTTCCCATTTCATTTAGAGTCAAAGCCAAAGTCCTTCAAATGTCCTTAGTATGGCCATAAACAACTTGTCCTCCTTACTGCTCTGACCTTCTCTCCTACCATTTCTGCTATTTTGCTATTCTCCAAACATGCTAGACACACTCTGACCTTAAGCCTTTGCTCTAGGTGTTCCCTCTGCCTGGAATGGGTTTCCCCAGATACCACAGCTAACTCTTACCTCCTTTGTGTTTTTGTTTAAATTATATCTTTTGAATGAGGCCTACCTTGACCATTCTAATACTACATCTTGCATACCTTATATAATAGCTACCCACTTGCATAGCTCTACTTTTTTTTTCCTTCAGTACTTATCCTACATAATTTACTTATGTTTATTGTTTATCTGTCTTCCCAACCCTGCCCCAGGAGGGCAAGGGTTTTTGTCTGTTTTGTTCACAAGTCTTTCCCAAATTCTCCGAAACACGTGTCTGCACACAGTTAAGTCTCCTATAAACATCTGTTGGGTGAATGAGCTATATATACAGTGTGTGTGTGTGTAGAGAAAGAGAGAGAGAGAGAGAGAGAGAGAGAGAAAGAGAGCCCACTAGGTACACCAGCACTCTACTAAGTATTTTAAATATATCATCTCATCTAATTTTCATGGCATTCCTGCAAGGGAGGTGGTATTTCCAATTACAGATGAGGAAACTGAGGCTAACAGAAGGCAAGTAACCTAAGTTTACACAGTAGTAAAATTGGACTTGACTATGTTTAAGATTGTTTCAATGGCTGGATTTTATCTTCCTTTCTTTTTTTGAGTTATAACTTTAAAAACTGTAATAAAATATACTGAATGTTCACTATGTTTCTTTCTTTCTTTTTTTTTTTAAAAGATTTTATTTATTGTTTATTTGGCAGAGAGAGAGAGATCACAGTTGGGCAGAGAGAGAAGGGGAAGCAGGCTCCCCACTGAGCAGAGAGTCCGACATGGGGCTCAATCCCAGGACCCTGAGATCATGACCCGAGCCCAAGGCAGAGGCTTTAACCCACTGAGCCACCCAGGCGCCCCTCACTGTGTTTCTTATAGAAGACTTTCAGCTAATCAATGCAGAAGTGATGCTACATGAGTAAAAAACAAAAATTGCCTTTTTTCAACCTCTATGACATCATGGATACAGGCACCAATTATCAATGGCTGCTAAAACCATTTGAAAGGGAAACTGATCAGCATCACCTCAGTCCACCACTCAAGCAACACTTAATATCCGATATTATGTCCCTGTGATATTCACACTGCTGCAGAAAGTATTCATGTCTTTAAAAAAACCTCAATATGGGGTGACTGGATGTCTCAGTTGGTTAGGCACCTGACTCTTGATTTCGGCTTGGGTCATGATCTCAGGGTTGTGAGATTGAGTCCCATGCTGAGCCCCATGTTGGGCTCTGCACTGGACATGTAACCTGCTTAATATTCTCTCTCCCTCTGCCCCCCCTCCTCACCCCACAGCCTCTCTCAAAAACCAAAAAAACAAAAACAACAAACCCCCCCAAAACAAACCTCAATATAATCAATCTTCTAGCTCCAATTACCAGTTTACTAGAAATATGAGGAATAAAAGAACAAGACATCATGAAGAAGTAATCAGCTAAACACACAATGTGAATCATTCTTCAGGAAAAATTCTCCAACAAATAAATGACCAAAAAAGGGGGTTGGGTACGTGAGGGGAAAGGGAAGTAGGAATGTTTGAGATAAGAGAGTCTCAAGAGATGTAATAACCAAATGCAATATAATGGACTTTGTGTAGAACCTGATTCAAACAAACCTGATTTAAAAAGAGATCTTTGAGGAAAACAGGGAATCGTAAGAAATTAGCTAATTTTATTAGATGTGGTAATGACATAATGGTTAGGTTTTTAAAGTCCTTAACAGTTAGAAATGCATATTTAAGTATTTGCAGGTAAAATAATTTGATGTTTGGGATCTAGTTTAAAATAATTCCAGCCTTCCTTTTCCAGACCTTCAATAAAAAGGGAAGAGATGAGATGGGCAAAATAATGAGTAACTGTTGAATCTGGGTGTTGGGTAAATGATAGTTATTACACTATTGTCTCCACTTTTCTGTATTTTTTAAAATTTCTAAAAAAGTTAAAAAAAAAAAACAAAAACTTCCACTGTAGAAAACTAGGGAAATACAGAAAAAAAAAAAAAAAAACAACAAAAAACCAAGGAACAGAAAAACTACCCAGAATCCTACCTCTTCAAATGAACTTATCTTTGTGAAAATGTTGTATATGCATATATATGTATATCTGATATTGGAATTATAACATATACACGGTGTTGCTGCCTCTTTTCTTAACTTAATAAAATATAGGGATTTTCTCCTGTTGTTATTCTAACAAAGCAAAATTCTTATGACCATATAGTGTTCTAATGTACAAAGAGAATTCATTTAACCAATCTATCATTGTTGAAAATCCAAGTTATTTCTGACTTTTTTTTACTTTAAATAAACCTGAGATAAACATCATATATCTCTATCTACCCATATCTTTATGTGAATCTGATTATTTCCTCACACATTCCTTTAAGTGGAATTATGGTGTTGAAGTAGAACGTATTACATATACTTTTTTTTCATTTAAAATAACTTGTGAATACTTCTTTCCATGGTATATAGTGCTTTTACATAATTTTAAGTGCTTAAATAGTATTCCATTTTTTGGAATATGTCATGACTTAAGCAATCCCTATCATTAGTCGTGTAGGCTATTATTGTCTGACTCTAATGTAGCTCTGTGAGACGGCTTAGAGCTTTATAGCTTCATTTCATGACCGATCCTCAATTACGTATAGAACCTTTCTCTTGGGTAAATCCATTTCTCTGGAGAAGAGTCTTCCAAACTTCTGTCTAAGAAGACACAAGCCAGGCTGCCAGGGTTCTGTGTGAGTTGGGGAAGGGGCCAAAGACACCAGAGCTCAGCTCATGCTGGCTTAGGAATCAAGCTTTAGTCTTCTGTAGGACAGAAAAAGAAGATGCAAATCTTACTATTTCCCTCTTGTATATACTTAAAAATTTCTTCCCCACTAGGAAATCTTTTTATTTTCTCTATTTCATCATTTCCACCCACTAGAAATCTAATCATAGAGACAGGAAAAAACTTCTACTTGTACCATTAAGTCTTAATCTAAGGTCCCAATATTCTTGAGTTGGTTCCAAAATCTCAAGGGACCAAAAACAGAAACATTATACATACACAACAATAACAAAAACAGAAAAACTTTATAGCTGCCATCACTCTATTAAGTGTTGGTAACTTGAGATTTTATTAAGGAAAAAAAAATTCCTAAAGACAGTATGACACGGGGCGCCTGGGTGGCTCAGTTGGTTGAGCAACTGCCTCCGGCTCAGGTCATGATCCCGGAGACCCGAGATCGAGTCCCACATCCGGCTCCCAGCTTCAAGGGGAGTCCGCTTCTCACTCTGACCTTCTCCCTTCTCATGCTCTCTCTCACTCTCTCTTTCTCTAATAAATAAATAAATAAAATCTTAAAAAAAAAAAAAAAAAGACAGTATGACACACTATCTGTATGGGATGTCAGTCATGTCTGCTAAGTCTGGTAACTTTTTGTTCCTGTAAGGATTGAAACATCTTGCATGAAAGTGAAGAGCAGGTTATATTCTATTCTGCCTTTCATATTTACAAAACGGGCAGCCAAGTTGTGAAGCCAAAATCTTTACTGTTAGTAGTGACAGTTGGTATGCATGCAAGTAGCAGAGAGAAAACATCTTAATTTTCAAGTTATCGGGTTGAATTCATATTGCTGGCACTTGAAAAATCTTGCTTTGACTTATAAAAGGAATAAACGACAAAGAAGCCAAAAACAGAGAAAAGTATGAAATAATGTCATATGCTTTCTTCTAACAGAGATTACATTTTCAAAGAAGGGGGAAAAGGAAAACATTGGCTGGCTGGAATGGGTAGGTTCCACAACCAGAAATTTTATAACTAATTATTCATCTCAGAAAAAAATTCTTACATTTCATTTAGCATTACAAAACATATTATTTCCAGATCAGGGTGTTGTTCACCCTATACTTATTGGATTTGAACTGACAATACTGGACCATTATTGACCAATAACAAAAATAATAATTTCATATGGTCCAACCGTAACACAGAGAAAAGTATATCGGGTATCAAAATGAAAAGCAAGGCACTGAAAATGAATATAAAGCATGATTTCAAATGGTAAAGTCAATTCTTCTCTACTAAGACCACATACATATGTGTATAATTTTTCATAAAACATAAACCATCAGGTATTTCCCCTGCTAAACACAATGACTAGATTACCACGTCACTGTCCTCAGGATCTATACACCTGAAAAACTTTATTCAATTGCCTGTTATAATACTTAAGAAAGGAGAGTGCTACTTTCATTCCTCTGTTTAAGATGATAAGCTCAGTTATAAGAGAATGAGATAGAGCACTGAGTGATGTAGAGAATTGTTGAATGGCTATATTGTACACCTGAAACTAATATACCACGGTATGTTATGTATATTGGAATTAAAATAAAAAGCTTAATAAAAATGAAAAAAAAATTCTGAATGGGGGGTAGGTTGATAAACTCTTAAATTAACCAGAAAGTCTAGGGCAAAACCACATAGAGCCCCTGTCCACCTTTACCATTTTATTATCTCTGTGCAGAGGGGCTTCCCTCTCCTTTAAAATATTATTTTTAAATTGGTATTATTTTTTAAAGATTTTATTTATTTATTTGTCAGAGAGAGAGAGAGACAGAGAGACAATGTGGGAGAGCATGAGTAGGGGGAGGGCAGAGGAAGAAGCAGGCTCCACACAGAGCAAAGAGCCTGATGTGGGACTTGATCCCAGGACCTGGGATCATGACCTGGGATGGGCCAAAGGCAGATGCTTAGCCGACTGATCCACTGCCTCTAAAATATTTTAAACACAAAGACTGAAAGATTTTAAATGTATTATTTTTAGAAAGTGATTAAAATGATGACTCTGCAGAGAATAAGTTTTATCAAGTTTAGGTTTAGCAAAGTAAATTCTTCAGGGGAAATACATTTTTCACTTCACAAATGAAGGCATTTTTTTCTTCATAGAAAACATGCCAACAAACAGGCCAACCTTTAAAAACTTGATTTTTGTACAATACAATTCCTGAATTTGAAGATTTAACAATATAGCTTCAGAAACTGAGAAGCAACGCACACCACTTTATGATAAGGTTTCTGCTTTGCTCCAGCAGAAATCCTCTGAAGTCTCAATCCCCAGCATAATGTCTCCCAGATGTCTCAACTAGTTGCCATGCCAACTAAAGCAGCTCAAATTAAATGAGGGCCCGAAAAAGCACCTGCATCACTCCAGGTCTGTTGCGCATTAAATAAAGCTCTCTTGACAGGGACTCAGAGGTGCCATTAACTTGAACAGCAGCTATCTGATTATTGTTTCTGAGTAATTTAATGAGGGTCTCCAAACAAGAGGGAAAACAGGGTATGCTTTCCCTCTCTATGTCCTTCTAAATGGGACAGCCTCTCCAACAGCTGGTGTACCCACTGGGTCAATGACTTTGCTATGGCCGTTTAAGTTACCTATAGGATTAATGTTAGGGTTTTCAGGAAAATATTAACAGATTAACCATTTTCCTCTATTAAAACTCATCATTAAAAATATGATCATAAAAAAAACTGCACGGTATGCCAACCTCAGAGTGATCTGAACAGCCCTGTTATAAAATAAATTGCTGCTGATTGCAGCAATTAGTTAAGTAGCTCAACGAAATATGGATTTCTAAATGTACTGATTTGCTTCAGAAAAATGAACGATGCAAATTAACAATTAAATTCGGGGGTGGGGGGGGAGCAACTCTGATGTCTCAAGAGCCCAAGACAAACAACAGTGTTTCCACGTTGTTTTAAAGACCTTTTTGTTGCCGATCTTGTTATTCTTGCTAATGTTGACATTTTAGAAACTTATTTTTAATGGGGTAGAAAACAGTGCTTTGGATGCTTTCTCAAATATTGTTAGTCACTTAATAGATATCAAACTTAATAGAAAACAAACTCAGGGGATATCACTTAATAGAAAACAAACTCAGGCCAGGGTGGTTATGTGATTTATCTCAGATCACATTCCCAGTCTGAAAAAAGCTATTACTACCTTTGGTTTCCCAATTTCTGGTCTAGTGCAACCCTACCAACCTGTTTCCCATAGGAGCCTGCCTGCTAGTGTTCCCATTTCTTACCCAAATATCATCACAGTACGCAGATTACTTTGAAATAAAGAAAAGCTGTTACTTTTTTTTAAGATTTTATTTTTAAGGAATCTTTACACCCAACATGGAGCCTGAATTTACAACCCTGAGATCAAGAGTTGCATTCTCTGCTGACTGAGTCAGCCAGGCGCCCCCAACTTACTTTTAATTATGTGCTATGAGGAGAAGAAAAGGAGAAAGGAACCTAACTTTTTGTTGAAGCTCCTATGTGCCGTTTAATATGTTACCTCGTTTAATTCTCATAATGCCTAATTTGAAACTATCCCTATTTAAGAGATGAGCACACCAAGGCTGGGAGAGCTTAAGCTGTTGACACAGAGCTTGGATTCAAACCTAGGTTGTAATGCTTCTGCAGTCTGACCTTTTCCATTAAATTTTCCTTCACTTTGTTTACTATTAAGAGAGAAACTGAAATTCACAAGAATGCCACTACTTGCATTGTTGCAAAATCAGGTTTCAAACAAAAATCAGAAAGTTAATACTACAAAATACATGATGCATCTTTTAGAATCCCTCCCTTGCCATGTATTTTCAAATGGGAAGTCATTCTCTATTCTCCAACAAATATTCTGAATAGAAGCAAGTGCCAGACACTGTTCTAGGCACTGGAAATGCAATGGTGTGCAAAAATGTCACTGCCTTCGCTGACTTTATAGTCTAACAAGGGAGATGGACAATTAAACAGGCAATTACAATAGATTCACTCAAAGATTACAACAATGTCATGGCTGTTAATCTCATAAAGCCCCTTGGGCACTGCTTTGCAACTGACTATGCCAGACTTGCCATCACAGAGCCAACAGGAATAAGAAAAACAAAGTAGCCCAACCAAGAGATATTCTTCTAAAGAGATAAATCTCTAAATTATTAGGACTGCTGAATTCCAGTAACTACAGAGATTTAGACCTTTAAACATGCAAGAAAACCAGGGCGTCTGTCTGGCTCAGTCAGTGGAGTATGCGGCTCTTGATCTTGGGGTTGTAGGTTCGAGCCCTACACTGGATGTAGAGATTGCTTAAAAAATAAAATGTTAAAAAAAAATGTGAGAAAACCATTGAGATTTCTTCAGCTTCGACGAGATTTCTAAGTTAGATGCACATTCTAACTGGCAATTTACCTCTATCTGTAAAAACACTTATATACATTGGTTTTCTTAAAATGGTTCACCTAAAAAAATGTTTTAAACACATGAGAAATAATAAAAATGAAAGCGATTAACACTTACTGAGTTCTTACTATGCACCAGGCACATTCTAAGCATTTTGAGTTATCTCAAAGAATTCTCACAAGTCACACACAGGCTATTATAAAGAACTAATTGTTCTCTTTTTGAGTCTGAGTCCTTTTGGAAGGAACTGAATCCGAAGATGTCTGAAGTAATTGCCCAAATTCACACAAGTACTCTTATTCATTTCTTCTAGCACCTGAATTAGTCTTAGTTCTGCCACTAGGAGGCCACAGCCTCAAATAAGAAATAACCCTACAGTTGGCCAAGGGATTATCTCAGTTTGCTGAAAAGTATTTTTGGGCCTACTATATGCCATTTTTCACATAGGTCCTCTCATTTAATCCTCATAACAACCTGGGACTATTCCCATGTAACAGATCAAGACTGGAGGTAAGGAAGGATGACAGGTTAAATAATGATACTCCTTTTGCCAACAACAGAAAAATAAAAGTTAAAAAATCAGAGATGAGTTTTTCTATCTCACATTCTTTGCCTCTATCTCTTTCATCCTTCTGAATACTCAGTATTCAGTATTATTATATTCAATAATACTCCTTCTGAGTATTCAGATGAGTATTCCTTCAAATCTTACTCCTTTTACCTTCTTTAGTCAAATTATAAAGCTAAAATTGATATTCAACAAACATTTCCTTGTGCCGATGAATCACATGTGCTTACTTGAAATAGCTTCCTGAATAGCTTCATGTTCCCTATTTTCTTTAAACAGATGAGAACTTAAAAAATTAGCATATGTGTGTATATGTTAGCCTATTATTCATAAATATATAAATATAAAAATAATAGGGACTCCCAGCTAACATATTGTGTGCAGTGGGGTAGAGGGTTGGGCTAGTAGCCCTTGGCAAGAAAATCGGAAGGAAAAAAAAAAGTCTTCACTAGAGACAGCTGGACCTATAGGACAGGCCTTTGGTGGGAGGTCTAAGTTAAGAATATAAGTTTGGGAATCATTAGATATGGTAAGAAAAAATCTGTATTTTCTACTAAATGAAGTCTGCCACAGACAGGTTTTTAAATTGATTTTGCTTCTAAGGACCAAAGAAATGAGGTGGGACTATATTAGAAATACCAGAAAGGCAGAGAAAAGAGAAGTATTTAAGATTAAAACTGGTTTTGCACAATTTTCCTTGATGCAAAAATGATTATGGGCAAGAAGAGTAGGAAACTATCTGGAGCCTGGCAAGCCCACCGTACCCTCAAGGTAAACCTCCCCTGAACCCTTGCTCCAATTAAAACAAACCTGTACTATGATCAATATTTGCTTAACTCACCTCTGTGATGCTGCCTCTATATTTTAGGAAGTAATGTAAGAATGTATGATAATCAGCCTCATGTCAAAAAACCTGACTACTCTATCAAAGGTAATTCTGCAGAAAAAAAAAAAAAAACAAAAAACTACACAATCACCACAGAAACAAACACTGACACCAGTTTCTGACCTTCAATTATGAGGAAGATGATCGACTCCTTTTCTGTTTTTAGGAAGTCATGATTATGCAAAGCAGTCTCAGAGGCTGCTGGGCTGGTGCCAGCAGCGTCTTTGTGTAACCATCATCATTAGCATCCATAAATACTGACTGGGCACCAAGTGGGTGTAGAGAGCATGCTAGCTCAATGACAAAACAGTGAAGAAAGAGAGATGAAGGCAAGGCAACATCCAAGAGGTTAGAAAAGACTGAGACTGATATGTAAAAAATCAAGTAGAGAAAACAAGGAAGCAAAAAAATTTTAATGTACGGTACATGGCCACAGAAGCTTGATTGGAAAAGAAAAATATTTACTGAGGAAAAAGGTATTTACTGAGACTTTTCTGTAGATTAAGCATCCAGCTTTAAACTTATTTAGCCTCATGTACTGCTAATTATGCTAAGAAATCAGTATATCCTGGTTCCATTATATAACAAACAAGTTAAGAGGTTTAGAGAGGTAGAGGAACCAACCAAAGGTCACAGCTAGTATGCAGCAGAGCAAATGCAAGATCCTGGCCTTTGTTCTTAACTTGTGCTCTGTCTTTCAAAAGATAAGGTAAACTTTGTGGAAAATAGTGAAGGAAATAATTCTACTTCAGAAGAGAAGACCAAGAAGCTGGTTTTAAATATGAGGAGTTAAATGAATTTAGGTAGCGGGAGGCAGTGTGGCATAGACTTTGGGATGAAAGGCCAGGTTAAAAATCTCAACTGCTACTAACTAGCTTGATTACATTAGACAAGTTAAATAACTTGTGAGTTTGTTTCTACATTTATAAAATAGGCACAGTGATTTCTACCAGACAGGGTCACTGCCAGGGTTTAGCTGTTGTGTGTGAATCACATATAAATGCCTGGCACACAGGGAACAAGGATTACTTGGTAGTCGCTATCATCATCATTGAATGGGCAGGAGGAAGGGTACTGAATTTATTAAATATCAATAAGCCAGGCACTGTGCCAAAAGTACTACATACATGAATTCACTTATTCCTTGTAATAGCCCTTCAAAGAAAAATATCTCCATTTATCACCGAGAAAACTGAGGGTCAAGGAAGAGTAACAAAACTTTTTGAAGGTCAAAAAGCTAATGGAAGGAGGGGAAATAGAATGTGAACTCAGGAATGCCCCGTATCAAAGTCCATGCATTTGCCAAAATGTATAACTGATTGTATTCTTATTTTTCCCAACATTTCTCTCTCCCTGAAGAAAAAGGCAAAAGAATGCAAGTACAAAAAAACACACAAAATAGGCAACCAGTTTTAAAAGATCCTTTAAGGGCACCTGAGTGGCTCAGATGGTTAGGGGTCTGCCTTTGGCTCAGGTCATGATCCTGGGGTCCTGGGATGGAGCCCCACGTTGGGCTCCCTCCCTGCTCGACGGGGAGTCTGCTTCTCCCTCTCTCTCCCCCACTGTTGCCCCTGCTTGTGCTCTCTTGTTCTGTCAAATAAAATAAAATCTTTAAAAAAAAAATAAAAAAGATCCTTTAAGTTACTGATCGTAAAAGGAAAGATTAAGGCTATTATTGCTAAAGAAGAAAATTTTATTTACTTATTAAATAGGGTCTTGTGGTTTCTTTGGCACCAAACATTAATGTCAATGATAGTCACATTCCTTCATATGAGGACATAAAGCCCTTTTTAGACCAAGAAAAGTTTTCTACAGGACATATTATTTTTGAGAGAGACCTAGGGTTGATTTTGGACAGATTGGAAACTCAAGGGAGCAATTATAAAAATGCTAATCTCTGTGAGACTTCTGAGAACCTCCACATAGGGACCTGGTTCTGGTAAAGGGCTTCTAATAACCTAATGAGTTTCCCCGTTTTGAGCTCAGGGTGGTAAAAAATTAGTAACTGATTAGTATTCCACATATCCAAAACAATAAAAACAAACACATGCAAAACAAAACTGCTCAGCTCATGCATAACATACTTCCTTTGGAAAAAAGCCATTTCAACCTAATCCTATTTCCTACCATCTGGTTCTCCTGCCACCTTTAAATAATGTATCACTAAGAGGAAAAGACTATCAATTAAACATATAATTATTAAACCCACTACCCATTATTAATATTTAATAATGACATTCATAGAGTATGCAGAGAGCAAACCGATACACTAAGTAGTACATAAATAAATTGTATCTAGCTAAAATACAGGTCTGTGCTAGTGAGCTCTGTGAAGTTCCCTGAAGTGCTGCTCTCAATAAATTGAGTTGGTAGAAGGAGACTCAGCTGGTCTATGAAGTGGCTAAATGCCCCACTGCTTCCCCACATCCTCCAATTAAAGCAGGTTTGATATATTTAGTGGCTTCTGAAACCTCTGGGTCTCCATGTAACACATGCCTCCAAGTATCTACCAGCCTTAAAAAATAGAAATAAAGTCAGAACAGTGGGATATACAAAAAAGATAAAATAAATGGTCCTCTGAGTCTCCCTAAATTCTCACACCTGAATTAAATACGTCAAGAGGCTAATAATCAGAAGGTTAACGAGAAGGTTAAGCGGTTCGTTCAGGAGAAGGATAATGGGGTTATGAGGTTTTTCAACAGTTCAAATTAGGTGTGGCTTTGTTATCATCCAATAATAGTTGGGAGGACTGACAGCATTTCATTCCCCCAGCTGGGAAGTTATAGAGACATATTTATTTTTTAATGGAAGGGTGAAGGTGAAAAGACTAGATTCAAGCTTTCCTTTTTTTTTTTTTTTTTTGGCTTTACCTGGAACACAGGTGTTTCAAAGAGCGGGTGTGAATAAGTTGCTCTATCTATAGTGATCCTCTTCAAAGCAGAGGGAAAAAAAATTCCAACTGTGAGCTGGAACTTTAAACAGTTCTTTAAAACAACCTCAGGATTTGCTAATGCACTAAGCCAGGGTGGGTAATCCGTATGCAGGCAGGAAGGGACACTACTAGGAGACATAACCATGGGGCAGAAGAGAGAGGTTCTTGGGACAGTGGGCTGAAGGAGGAAATTATGTCCTATATTTTTAATTAATAGGAAGGGTTTGGGAGAGTTACTGGAGATAGCACTAAGAAACACATAATGTGGATTCAGTCTGGATGGAAGTCCTGGAGATGCCAGTAGGTTTTCTGGGAAGAGGAGACCAAGTTAAGTAAACAGGATGTATGGAGGTTAACAACTCACTCATCAACAGTTCACAGCTTATTTAAGAAAATAAAAATTCTCTCTAAAAACAGGCTATGTTAGTTAATGATAGGCCATTATGAACATCCATTTGTTTGTGACAAGTACTGGCTAATGCCATCTGTTGGTAGTTGGTGGTTGCCTTGACATATTTTGTTGGCATCAGAAAATTCAAAGGCATTCCTACTGTCTTTCAGCTTCAATAAATTCTGTCTCCTCTATGAGGTCTTCCCCTACTACTTTCATAGCACTTATTAAGGGCCAGGCACTGTTCTAAGTCAATCTGTCAATCTATACCAATTTAATCCTCAAAATAACTCTATGAGGTAGGTGCCATTTATTATTCTCATCTCATTACCAGGAAATTGAGGCACAGAGAAGTTATAGGTAATAAGATCACAAAGTCGCACAGGTAGTAAGGGGCAAAGCTGGATTTCAAAGCTAGGTCGTATGGCTCCAGACTCCATGCTCTTTGCCATTACAACAGATTTTCTATTACATCAAGCTAGCAGAATGCAGACAAGGTACACCCTGGAGTAAGCATAAGGATTTTGAAATAAACAGAGGATGAGGACCCCTGTTCCTGTTTCATGATGTGATAGCAAGTCATTAAACTGAAGACTGCTACTGTCGGGCAGCAGAAGTAAGGGATAATGAATATGGCAGGCAGAAGGATGGAGAAGGGGACTGATTTTAGAGGGCTCTAATATCATCCTGGACAGCTCAAGTTGCATCTAACTGTGAAATCTGTAATTTGGCCTTATGTAAAAGACTACCTCTCAGGTTCTAACACTCTCACCATCTGCAGTTCAGAACTACAGTGGTCTGACCTGCCTGCTCAAGTAAACAGAAGCCTGAGAACACATTTAATGTTTTATGTACAATGAACAACTGATTTTGTAAGAAAAATTATTAATATGTTGTTAAAAGCTCTAAGATAGCAAAATAAGGGTATTTAACTGGTTTAGCTGGACTGGGAGAAGAAAATGGAGAATCTGTTGTATCAAATTATTTCCTACAGAATGAATATGGACAAAAAGCTTTGAAAACACAATTTTAATCCCTAAACAGTCTTTACTGACTTCAGATAATGAAAACTGGGTCATTCTTTTTTCCATTGCACATTGGACAAAAACCAACACTATGTTCGACCAAAAAGAAATCTTGCATTTCTATTAAATATTTATCAAGTAGGTGTCATATTGGTCAAAGGTTCTAAAATCCATTTTTTTTTTTTTTAAGAGTCTTCATCTTTGTGTGATCCATGTTGGAACAAATATGAGTCAGGTGATTTTTCCAAAAAGAAACAGTGAATTTGTGGCTTACTAAACTATAATACGCGGATTGTCATGTCTGGCTCCTCCAGCCATTGAATTCTCTTATATGAAAAGACCAAGAATGACAGTGAAAACATGCCTAAACCCACATTAAGCACTAATTCTGAAATCTTGCCATTCCTATTTGAAAGAAAATATCACAACCATAAATATGTGAGACTTTTAGTAGACTCACCCCCACCCAATCGGGTCCACAGAGGAGGGAAATTTCAACCTAGATCTCAGATATGTAACTGCCTCTGAAATAAAAATGAGGGCATTAAATAGCATGGATAATGAAAATCTGGCTTATGGATATTGTTGATTTCAAACAATGCTTTCCATGTGGAAGAAAAACAGCAATGCATCAGAGAGAATTGCTTTCTCTTGTAACAAATGGTCAGCCCTAAATCTCATCATCTTCTTTGCAACAAAAAGCATAGGCGCCTTTGCAACTAGAAAAAAAAATATCAGTGTGTGCTTCAATTAGAATCACTGACCTTTTCTGAAGCATGCCTGTGCTTCTCTATAGAAATCAATGGAATAAAAGGTCATGTTTTAAAAATGTTTGAATACAACAATCTCTTTCCCAGGCAATGGCAAATTCCTTTTATTTTTAAGGTAATTAATCTGTTGCATATAGAATGTCCAAAATTTAAAAATTAAAACCACCTTTAATTTGCATTTTAAAACTAATTAAAAATATCAATTCTGTCACCAGAAAAAAGGGAAAAATCACTGGAAAGATACATACTACATACTTCATTCTACATACTCTGTCATAGCCCAGAAGGCTTTGTTGGCTGAGTTCCTGTCTCTAAAGCTATAAACAGAAAGAGCATGCTAGAGAAAAAAAGGTTACTTCAAACCTCAGCTCTCTTCTTTCCAAAGTGTCCTGAAGAAGGCAAAGGCAGGCTCCGTGTGTGTCAAATGGAGATGGTAGAGTTTGGTGATTACTAATTTCGCACCATCATAACGCTCCAAAGCAAATACACGTACACATAAAAATAGAGACTATGAGCCAAGAAACAGACGCCAAAAGAAATGACTGGAATAGTCCCTATTTTTTCTGACTATTAAAGAAGATATCTGAAAGAAGAGCCTTTGCCTAGATTAGAAACATTTTACTTCTCCAAAATTTTTTCAAGATTTTTATTTATTTATTTGACAGAGAAAGAGATCACAGGTAGGCAGAGAGGCAGGCAGAGAGAGAAGGGGAAGCAGGCTCCCCGCTGAGCAGGGAGCCAGATGCGGGGCTCGATCCCAAGACCCTGAGATCATGACCCTAGCTGAAGATAGAGGCTTTAACCCACTGAGCCACCTAGGCGCCTCACTTCTCCAGTTTTTTTAATTCATGAAGACAAAGGGCTAATTCTTCAATCACCTCTTAATCCATTTAGAGAATAAATGCATGTATCAGTCATATAAAATGCTTCTTACTGCCATTATAACAAATCTTAATACTTTCTCTAAGGACAATGAACCTTCAAATTAGACCCACCAACCTTTCTTAGCGGGTCTAAAAAACTTACTTCTGTGTCCAGACAATCTGGTTTCAAATATCCTTCTGCCCAACAGAATTTGAGAGCAATTTACTCCAGTCTGATCTATTGTAAAGCTGCAAGAATGATGTCATTAAAACCTGAGAGCAGATTGCTATCAGTGGTATAAACAACCCCAAACAGCATTCTGAAGGAAAGACAAGCCTCTCAATGTGACAAGCTACAGATGTTTCCTTACCTACCCAGTGAAATTCATTTTTGGTTAAGGATTTTAAAAGACAAAAGTTATAAAAGGAACCAGTTATGAAGGCAGGGAGGATTCAAAATATACAGAGAACAAAAATCTTTAAGAATAAATCTAGGAGAGGCGTACCAGAGAAGTCTAAGTACTTTTTATGGCAGTAAGAAGAGATGAAATAAAATGGTGGTCCATGTAAAGGGGTCTGCCTCTCGACATGTCAAGATAGAAGGTTTGCTATATGTCAATTTTATCTTTAAAAAGATGTAAGAAAAAAGATATAATTTCTGCCTTTTTCATTTGTTCAGAGTGCCCACTTTCTAACATTTATGTAATGAATGACCTAATACACACTTAGATGTACCACCTATTAACACTGTTCCACACCACTTACTTAGAACAGATATGCAGGGGGCACCTGGGTGGCTCAGTTGGTTAAGTGACTGCCTTCGGCTCAGGTCATGATCCCAGGGTCCTGGGATGGAGCCCCACATTGGGCTCCCTGCTCGGCGGAGAGCCTGCTTCTCTCTCTCCCTCTGCCTCTGCTCTGCTTACTTGTGCCCTCTATCTCTGTCAAATAAATAAATAAAAATCTTAAAAAAAAAAAAAAAAAAAAGAACAGCTATGCAGAAAGTTACATGGACCCGCAAACACAAAATCAGATACTGCCTAAAACTTTGTGGGCAGGGGAGGGTATGGGGAGGGTATGTGCTATGGTAAGTGCTGTGAAATGTGTAAGCCTGATGATTCACAGACATGTACCCTGGGGCAAATAATACATGATATGTTAATTTAAAAATACATTAATTAATTAAAAAAACTTTGTGGGAAAATAAAAATATAGCTGGAAATACTGAAAATACAATTTATCCTACTAATAGATCATTGATCTTGTACGGCTCCTGTAAGGAAGGACTACAGAAAATATTTCATTCTACGAAAACTTTAAGTACTAGGTAAGTCTTCCAAACTCTTTTTTGGGAAGGAGAGAAGGGCAGAGCAGTTTTTTTCTGCTTAAGAAAATTTGGTTACTAAAAAAAAAAGAAAGAAAGAAAGAAAGAAAATTTGGTTACTATCTCTAGTGTTAAACCGATTACTCTAGTGTTATAATTACTTGAGAATCATGAATCATCCACAATTGAACCATGAACCCCTTAAGGATAACAACGGCCATTATACTTCATACTACCTGCTAGGTACCTCTGTCCAGAGGATGTAGTTCTAAAGTCATGCATAAAATGAACACTGAGTATCACAAAAAGTCATCTGGGAAGATACCATGTTGGAGACAAATACATCAAATTCACATTAAATTCAACGGTATTGTGTTCTCTGGCGTTGAAGCAGAGTGCCGTTTTCTTTGACTGAACCCCATAGGAAACAGCTCACTCTATAAGTGACCCCTTAACAGGGGTCATACTATAGAAAACTACCTCTCTCAACAGCATCATGCTCAGTTTGGGGAAATTCTCTCACTAGGGAAGCCTATGGGAGCTGAAATTACCTGAGGGAACAGCCCATTCTTGATTCCTAGCTCATGCTCACTCTCGGAAGTCTGCTAAGTGAATGGAATTGGATCTCGCCTCTCCTTTCTTGGAGATGTTAACTGCTTCTCTATCAATGTAGCCAGCCATTCTGTGATGGTCTAGGGGGGCCCCTACCCATTTTTTTTTTTCATTTCCTTGTTCTGCCTCTGTGAATACCCAACCAGCCATCAACAGCAAAGCCTAGGCTGTTGAGTACATGGCTAAAGAGGTCCCAATTGATTGCCAAGAATCCTTCTGCTCAATTTTCTTGGTCTACACCACAGTTGCTGCCTCTCAGCCCTAAGAGCTGGATCCTTTTTAAGGTTTTTTTCTTTTTTAATTGTGGTAAAATATACATAATGGGGTGTCCCTCTCCATCAGATGCGGGCCCCTCAAATGTGGGACGATGATCAGGTGGAAGACGGTGGTAGGGCAATGAAAAGATTCGTCTAAGGCAGAACAAGGGAGATAGAGGTTTATTGAACACACTGCAAGGTAGGTAGTGGCAGGGCTGAACAGCAAACAAGAGACTATCTGCAAAGTGGCAGTGAGTAGGGGCGCTATTTAAAGTGGGAAGGTGAGGAGGTATGGGGATGTAAGGAGTTTTCCCTTTTTTGGTCATTGTGCCTGGTTATAAGTAGCCCATTTGTCAGTTCGGGCCAATGGATATTTTGAGATGGGTTACCTGATGGGCGTGTCTGTATTCAGCCAGGTGGTTGCTGTGGGCCCTCTGACCTTGATCATGTTTCCATTGCTCAAGTCTGTTGTCTAAAAGTGGCCTCTACATATAACATAAAATTTACTCTTTTAACCATTTTTACATGTACAATTTAGTGGCATTATGTGCATTCACAATGTTGTGGAACTTTCACCACTAATTCTAGAACTTTCTCATCAGCCCAAACAGAAACTCTTTGTTAAGTTTATAAAGGACACTTCTGATTCTGTCATTCCTCATCACAAAAATCTTTCATTGTGCCTTCAAATGCCTACTGAATAAAGATGAATTTTCTTAGTTTAACATTCAAGGCCCTCCATGATTTTCCACAACTAGCTTAATTTCTCAGTATCCATGCATGCTAAACTCCAGCCAACTAGATGACATGCTATTCCCTAAAAGACGATCCTGATACTTCGTCTCTCCATCTGGAATATTCATCCTCCTCGAGGCTACCTGTCCAAATCCTCATTTTTCAACACTCAGCTGAAATGTCATTTTCTTCATGAAATCTTACTGTTTTGTTTTGTTTTTCTTGCCTGAGGCAATCTCTCCTTCTTTTAAAGTTCCATACCACTTGCCCATATTCTTTTGGCACTTCCTACCATATATATGTGATGGTTATTTCTTTACAACTTATCTCGATCCAGACTTTTTTTTTTTTTTTTAAGGAAAGCACTAAGAGGCATCAGGGAGTTAAGTGCACTCTGGGTCCACTGGGCCAGTCAACATGGGTTAAAATCCCAGCTCTGTCATTTCTAAGTGAACTCGGATGAGTTATTTACCTCTCTGAGCTATAGTTTCTTCATCTGTAAAATGGAGATAAGAGTCAGGTATTTAGAACAGTGCCTGGTACATTAAATGGGAAAAAAAATTAAACAAATGAACAATTCTTCTTTGTACCTTCCACAGAGATTAGTATAATGTTATGTACAAAGTAGTGCTAAATGTTTGGCTGAATGAATAAATAAGGCAGACTAGATACTGACTAAGTGGCAATTAAAGTCAGGAATTCAGCTGGACTGTTCTGCTAACTTTTCCTTTGTTTTGCCTTTCTCTGTGTTTCTGCCTTAGGTTTCAGGGGTAAGGAGCCAGATTGGTAGACAACATCAAATCATCAAAACTTTTCAAGTAATCCAGCTTGGACACTAAAATGGGAATGAGTGAAAATCAGACCCCCAATACTCTCAGAATATGCTAATTCTTTTATATTGCTATGATTCCCAACCATAATTATTATTTATAGGATTGTAATCCCCATAGATTACAAGCCGGAGGGCAGAGACTATCTTATTCATTAATTTAGCAAACATTTATGTAGCACCTACTATATGTTACGCACTGTTCTAAGAGCTGGGAATACAACAGTGAGCAAAATAGAAAAAGTTCCTGGTTCTACGCACATAATTGATGCTTATGTTTAGAGAATAAATGAAGAGGAAATTCTAACAATATGGGAATCTTCAAAGCTCCCTGGATGCAGATTTCTGGTCCTTGCTGGTACTGTCTGATTGAGAGTAAGAGTGCACTTATGTATGTATACACATATTTCATTTTTTTGTTCTTAGCAATTCACAGATTCCTAAGATCCCCTGAGGGTTACAGAGTTCTTTTTTTTTTTTTTTTGAAAGATTTCATTTATTCATTTGTCAGAGAGAGAAAGAGGGAGGAAGGCAGACAGAGGGAGATGCAGGTTCCCCATTGAGCAAGGAGCCTGACAGGGGATTCAGTTCCAGAACCCTGGGATCATGATTTGAGCTAAAGACAGACGTTTAACCGACTCAGCCACCCAGGCATCCCTAAGGAGCTGTTTCACAGCACCAAGGAATCATGTATTGTGAATGCTTTAAATTACAAAATACTGCTATAAAATATACTATACAAATACTATCAATTAAAATTAAACGACAGTGTCTGAGGAGCCCAAAACGACATTATTGCTCACCAAGGACTCTAACTGGTCAATGCAGATGGAGGTTTCCTTGCTGCCTTTATGACAAGACATTCCCGTTTAAACAATGCCTGCACAAGCCAAACCTATTATAGGGACACTTCTGAAAGTAAAAGGAGGAACTTATTAATTAATAATTATACAGGACATTACGTAAAATCCAGGAGTCCTGACAGACAGGGACACATGATCCCCCATTAGACTTCTCATTTCCACTGGTTTTAGGCTGTAATTGCTTCTAGTACAGAAAACCTGTACTACCCATATTCTTCTCCATAAAACACTAAAAGCATGTTTCATTATATTTCAAGTTAAAAAGTTAAAAGTAAACTTTTCCCAAGGCAGGGCAAATTTTTATTTCTAATCCAGCAAGCATCCACTACTTCCTGGGAAAAGGCATGTTTATGTACAGAATTCAGAATGCTTACTAAAGCATGATAAATAATGATTTTCAATCAAATAATTACGACTACTTTCTCTTGGGATAAATTTCAGCAGACTCAAAAGTAACTTAGTGCCAAAGTATTTTCATACAGTTTTCCAAACAGAAACTCAAAGTGCAAAATGAATAATGTAATCCTTTAGCAACTAAAAGTTCAGTTAAAAAATAATTTTTTAATTATTAAGGAATATACTTTCCAGGTTGATACATTAGATTTTAAAAATATGAAAATAGAAAAGCTACAAAATACAGAGAACATGGGAGAATTTATTGCTCCTTCTGTATTGGACTCCTGCAAAATCTGTTGCACCCTGTAGGTAGATTTGTAAACAGTTATAATCTAGATATTGTCTTTTTAAAAGTTGCTTAAGGAGCTACCTAAAGATGCTAGGTCTTTGAAAATTCAAGCCACTGAAGGTGGGCACTGATGCAATCATTTTATTACAGTTTCAGGGGAAAATGTATGATTAACAGCATGATACTATATGAATATACTCCCATTGTATATTTGATTATATCAAAACGTTCACAGACCTCAGATTTCCTAAAATGATATTAACTATTTAAATCAGTGTAGGGGCGCCTGGGTGGCTCAGTGGGCTGGAGCCTCTGCCTTCGGCTCATGGTTTTGGGTTCCTGAGATTGAGCCCCACGTCAGGCTCTCTGCTCAGCAGGGGGCCTGCTTCCCCCTCTCTCTCTGCCTGCCTCTCTGCCTACTTGTGATCTCTCTGTCAAATGGATGGAATCTTTAAAAAAAAAAATCAGTGTAGGGCCCCTGGGTGGCGCAGTTGGTTGAGCGACTGCCTTCGGCTCAGGTCATGATCCCGGAGACCCGGGATCAAGTCCCACATCGGGCTCCCAGCTCTATGGGAGGTCCGCTTCTCACTCTGACCTGCTCTCTCACTCTCTCTCTTTCCTAATGAATGAATAAATAAATAAAAAATCTTTAAAAAAAAAAAAATCAGTGTAAAGAGATCTTAAAATGTTTCTGTACTAACAGTTACATATGCAATATAACAGCACAATTTTTTAATCTTAGAAAAAACTGCAATGATAAATGGTACTGTACATGTAATGGAAGGTTGCTTAAGATTATTTCCTTTAACGACTTAAAGATTATGATAAATATATATTTTTGACTCTATGAACTGATTCCTTTATCAACTAACTAAATAGTAGACCATCCATTAGAATAGCAACATACTTAGAACTTACCTAAAATGACAGAGCCTCAAACAGACCTCAAAAGTTTCTTCAAAGCACAATTCCATGATCATACATTTAAAACTCAAAATATTATCCATTCTAAAATCTGTAAAGACACAACAATCCTCTAATTTAAAAAAAAAAAAAGCCACTGTCTAAAACCATGTATAATGTGTATGCCATGTTTTTGAGATACTACAGAGGGAGCTGCAAACACAGATGAATAATACATTAAGATGAAATCAAGTACTAACTTGAAATATTATTAATCTTCAATATTTTTATGTTTTGGTAGTAAGTTTTCTTTTTCAGTGTGAAACAGGAAAAATTTTTCTTTACTATGGCTACAACAAATCTTTTTGTATTAAAAAGTACAGGACACAGAAAACTTCCTATTTAGGATATTAAAAGAATCACCAAAGGCAGAGCTTATATGTAATTAAGGCAATTCTTATGTTTCCATTTAATAGCTAAAACATCCTAAAACACAAATTTTAGTATACTGTTCTCCAAGCCAAATAATGCCTTCCTACAAAGTCTTTATAATCCTGGGGCAGCTATAGGAACAATTCCTTTTTATGCTGAAAAGATTCAGTGTTTTCCAAATAGCACCACCAGCTGAAAACACCTTTTTTCTGTGCATGATTCTATATATAGCTAAAAATGATACAACAGAAAACAAGAGTAATTGAGGTTTAGGTTTGAAAGAGTCTTCTGTAGCGAACTAATTACAACAGGTGTCAATTTTTTACCTGAAGGTAAAAAAAATAAGTAAAACATTTAAGTAAATGGTATACCAGATGGTTCCACAAATGTTTATGGCAAAGACTTTTAATTCAATATTCATGAACAATTTTGGGGAGAGGAATTTCACAGAAACATTATGCTAACTAATGAAATGGGCTGAAATCAGCCACCAACAGGAACTATACTACCTATGCCACTCACGGTTTTAAACTATATGCTAACTTTCCCTCTGCTCTGCAAGTATTTGCAATAATCATCAATCAAGGATCTCCCAGACTCCAATTATGGTCACTAATAATAAATGATTGAGAACTCCTAGCTTATAGAAGCACACAAAGTTTTTAAAGAAATTGACAAACCCAAGTATACAGAATTAATGCCTGATATAAACAACTCATGCTTGAACTACAGAACAGAAAATATTATAGATTAGCTAAGTGTTCGGTGAAGAGAATCTAAATATATCTGGCAGTTATTAAATATAAACATATTCACCAATTAATTATCTTATTTGAAAACATTCTTTCCTCACAGATGGCCCAGGTGCAATAAAGGGTTAACTTAGCAGCTAGAGGCTACCCAAACCCTACACATTCCAAAAGTCTTTAGGACTGGCTCAGGACTAACTCCTGGGAAATAACCTTTGAGCCCTTGCAATGTCCTGCCTCATAAGAGTATCTTAGAATACCTGGGGCTTTGGTCACATCAAATAGTTGATGCTAATGATATGATTTATGGTGACACCCGTTTTTGTTTGCCTGGGGCCTTGGGCCAGCTATATTAGTTTAACCTCTGGGTGGGGAAGAGGAGGAGGGCTGGAGACTGAGTAGCTAAGGTCAGCCCTGTGGGTGCTCTATGCCTACCTGACTGACTTCCAATAAAAACCCTAGACACTAAGGCTCAGGTGAGCCTCCCTGGTTGACAATATTTATCTGTGTTGTCATTCATTGTTGCTGGGAAAATTAAGCAAGATCTGTGCGATTCTACAGGGAGGCCAAATTGGAACTTTGTACCTGGATTCTCATGACTCTGCCTTATGCACGATTTTCCTTTGCTGATTTAATCTGTATCTTTTTGCTGTAATAAACTGTAGCCATGGTAGAATACCTTTCTTGGATCTTGTGAGTTCTTTCAGCAAATCATGGAATCCGAGGGTAATTTTGGGGACCCCTGACACAACCTATAATACAATAAAATTCTTATTTAATAAAGAAGATTTCTTCTCATTTCAAGGTTTGCTGTCAGCAACATCATTTCCAAATAGGTAGAAATTGCATTACACATTCATAGGAACGCCTTCTAATATGTAGGTTCCTTTCCAGCCAACTAAAAGGATAAAGGTGACTCCTGGCCAGGTGTAGGAAGTTACTTTGGATGAATGACACAAGGATGAACCCACTCCCACGAGTTCCCTTCTTCAGTGAGAACCTGGGTAATTTTCAGGAAGTCTATGAAACGGAATCATCAATGCTTTCTCCTCAGTTGCGACTTCTGATCTACGGTTGAGAAGAAAAGAACTTTCTCAATTCTTCTATCCTTAGGGTGATTCTGTGCTTTTTAAAAAAGCATATGGCAAGAACCATCTGACCAGGCCCAAGGTCTCAGGTATACAAAGACACGCTTGTCAGCCAGAAGCTGGTCAAGACCCAGTCTCTCCTCTGGCAAGTGCAGGGTTGGAGCACCCCAAATCTACTGAGGTAAGCCTTTATTAATTCCATAAAAGACTTGTGGGTTAAAATATCACCGAGGATTGGAGCATTCAAGAGCTTTAGGTTTATCAGATCGCAACATCCCAGCAGTGTTGAGTAGCGACAATTCTATCACCGTATAACGTTTCCCAATTCCCCAGTCAGCTTTGCCATTCTCCTTCCCTTAGGGAAGCTCTTAATTGTTCCCAGTTACTAAATTATCAAAGACAATTGTCCAGTATAGAATTACCTACCACCTGTGTAAGAATGAGATTTTTATCTTACTGCTAAGTCTGAAAAACTATCTTGCTTTCATATTGGTTTCCGTTCTAAGTCATACACCTAGTGTTAATAAAAAGCCGAGAGTGAATAAACTATACTGTCATGAGCTCACTAAATTCAATGATTTAGGATTCCCTGTCTTTCACTTAAAAGTTTTACCCAGTTAAATACAGAAAGGTAAATGGTGATGCTTTGCCTAGGGCTAACCTATGTCCCAATTTCTTATTTTCATGCACAGTCCCAAGAACTAATACTAGGCATTATTTTACAGTTTGTTATTATTCATGATACCTAACATACTATTTTTACATATTAATAGTAGTAATATAATGTTAAAGCCTCTATCCTGAGAGAATCAGGTAGGAGTTGAAATAAAGACCACAGAGTCAGACCATCTAGAACTGAACTTCAATCTCAATGCTTACTAGGCCTGTGATCTTGGTCAAGTCTTTTTTATCTTTTGTGTCTCAATTTCCTCTTCTGTAAAATGGGAACAGTCAAAGTATCTTTCCCAGATGGTTGTTATAGGGATTAAATAAACTCATATGTGTAAATAACTTAGAATTGTGCCTGGCATCTGAAAAAAAATTATGTAAGTAATGACTATTACCAGCACTAACACCATCACCATTATTCCAAAGAACTTGGGATTTGACTTACATTATCTCTTTAATTTTCACCTTACCCCAAGTGGTAGAAAAAAAGGACAGTATTATCCTCTTAACTGATAGGCAGTTGCTGGATAGCAACTAGTACTTTCTTGAGCTCTATACAACATAGTTGCCTCACTGGTTTCATCTGCAAAATGGGGATGGTAATAACCTATCTCATAAGGCCGTGTGGAGATTAAGTAAAATACATGCTCCAAAGTCCTGTTTTATGGTATCACAATTCAGGACACATTGATAATACTGCTCTCTGTCAGATTTCAAAATTACCTGGTTCCAGGTACTCAACCACCTCTGCAAGGATGAGATTTTATACACCTTAAAGCATGAACCCCCAAAGGTACTAGAAGAATAAATTAATATTGTCCCCTTCTTTCACATTCCCTGGTTAGGATACATTTCTTCAAAATAGTCAATGTGTGGAGGTTGGAGTATGTCAAGGGCAGAGAGTACCTGAGAAAAGGAAAAAAAAAAAAAAGAAATCAAATTTAGAGAACTAAAAAGGAAGCAAAATATGACATAAATGCAAGTAAACACTATTAACTCTAATGATTTAAGGCTTAGTTACAATTGCCCACTGAGATTAACTAAATTTATCAGTCAAGTAACAGTCCTAAACACGAAGATGGGTTTGTAAACCTACTGTGTAAGAGACAATTCTATCTAAACTAAAATGAGAGGGGCGGTTGGGTTCTATCATATGTCACCAGACCGTTGCATGGGAAGTGTGTTGAAATGCCATTATTTTTAGCAATCAGTGTTGCTCTAAGAGCATGAGGAGACACACCCACCATTCATTCCTCTACTCCTCTGTTCAAAGAATGTTTACCATGGGGCGCCTGGGTGGCTCAGTGGGTTAAAGCCTCTGCCTTCGGCTCAGGTCATGATCTCAGGGTCCTGCGCATCGGGCTCTCTGCTCAGCGGGGAGCCTGCTTCCCCCGCTCTCTCTGCCTGCCTCTTTGCCTACTTGTGATCTCTCTCTGTGTCAAATAAATAAATAAAATCTTTAAAAAAAAAAAAAAAAAGTTTACCAAGTACATTCTACCTGGCAGGCACCGTGGTAGGCTCTCTGGTTATACTGAGAAATGAAAGTGATACCATCCCTGCTCTCATGACTAGTAGAGAGGAAGGTATGAAACAAACAAGTAGTTATACAACTATATAATTATGATATGTATTATTTCAAGGGAAAAAGTCAAGAGGAATAGGGACAAAAAGTTTCCCTGAAGTAACACTAAGAGTTGAAGGCTGAATAGAAGTTGGTCAGGCAGTGAGTAGGTACTGTAAAGGCACTGAAGCAAGAAGGAACCGGACAAATTCTAGAAACAGAAATGCCAGTGCTTATGGAACACAGGGGGTGGGAGGAAAACAGACTAGGATAAAATAGAAGAGGAAGGCAGGGGATATATCACATAAAATCTCTTTAAATTTCTGTTAAGCATTTTGGATTTTATTCCAAGTACAAAAAAAGAAGTCACCAGGGTGGAAAGAAGACTTTAAGGCATCTGAAATTCAAGTCCTTTATAAAAGCAGCATACTAACAAAGTCGGTTCTGCCTTTGAAACATAACAAATAGGCCTACTTCCCCTACCAGCTGTCCAGTTATTCTTTTAAGTCCCATCTATGATATCACACTTAAGAATGTGAACCTACCTAACTAATGAGAAACCTGAAGGTCAAAGGATATGGAAGAAGTTTTTAACAGGAAATAAACTGTGTGGTACAAGTTCAAATTTTCTATCTTTGGCTAAGTTTTTTTAAGAAAAAAATTTTTATTATGGAAAACTTCAAACATATAAATATAGATAAAATAGTATCAAGAATGCTCATGTAATCAATAGCAAGTCTTAGTAATCTGCATATGGCAATTCTTATTGCTTCTATACCCCCACTCTCCCTATATAATTCTTTTTTTTTTTAAAGGAAGAGTGTTATTTTTTTAAAATATTTTATTTATTTATTTGAGAGAAAGAGAGAAAGAGAGAGAGAGAGAGAGAAAGAGAGAACATGAGATGGGAGAGGTCAGAGGGAGAAGCGGGCTCCCCGCTCAGCAGGGGGAGATGCGGGACTCGATCCCGGGACTCCAGGACCATGACCTGAGCCAAAGGCAGCTGCCCAACCAATTGAGCCACCCAGGCGCCCTCTCCCTATATAATTCTGAAGCAGATACCAAACTTATTTCAGCCATATAGCAGTAAGTTACCACTAAAAGATGAAAACTTTTATTTTGTTTATTTATTTATTTTTAAATAATGTGGGGCTTGAACTCACAACCCTGAGATCAAGAGCCAGACACTTAGCCCACTGAGCCACCCAGGCGTCACAAAGAGAAAAACTTAAAAAAAAATACAATTATCGAGTCTAAAAATTTTATGTTTTTTAATACCATCAAATACCCAGTTAGGGTTGATTTGTGTTACCTATAGATTTCTCCTTTTTCTTTTCTCCTTGCAATTTACATGTAGAAGAACCTTTGCTCATTTTTTTTTCAGCCAAGCATTTGTCACTTTAAAATTCTAAATTAAACTAAAACCTCCTGTAATGAAAGTCTTTACTCACTTTAAAACCACTTACACATGAAAGTTTGAAAATAGTTTAGACGCTTTATAAAGAATCTTGATCTTTCCTTTCTGAATTAAAATGTTTATACTTAGAATCTTGGTATAAATGAAAGATAACAGATTTTTCAAAAAATAATTTTTATCATATAAAAGATAAATTATTTCATCTCTATAAATTTAAAATCCTATAATTATCTCGTGTCACAAATTCACGCAAATTCATTTCTCATTATGCAACAGAACAATTTTTAACATGAATATTTGATGTTTGAGGAAGACAGAAATTAGTGTTTTACTTGACATCTTTCGGACTCTCCACTCTGTATCTGAACAACATACATCCTGTCTTGGGGGAAACCAGAATGCAATGAGTGACAGCGTCCATTAGACAAAGCTATTTTACACTTCAAATCTATCTGCTATAATTAGAGGTTATCTAGAGAAAGTGACAACCATATATTTTAAACCTTGATGGAGAAGAATGAAGCTTTCCTATTCCAGATTTGATGAGGCTTTTTGTAGAAAAGCCATATAAAACAGGGTCAGACATTTGCACTAAAGCATTTAGCTGTGATTGTTAGCTTCAAAGGCACAATATTTTAAATTCTGCTTGGAATTTTTTAAATGCCTGTTGTTTTATATTACCATTATTTTATCTCAAAATGTTTATCAGAGGATGGCATTCCACACTATTTCCAGAGGGGCAAAAACAGTGCTTAGATCAGTAGAAATGATCTAGGAATCTCAGAAATGATATAAATAAGAAGGAATAGTACCAGTTCCAAACTCCAGACTTCATGCCTGACTCTCTATTTAAATAGCCTGAGTCCCTCTATAACCCCATTATTTGTGGGAATAGAGTGTGTGAGATTAGCCTTATGATGTAAATAGGAGGACTCTTGTAAAGACTTTGACTTGTAAAGAGTCAAAGTATCCCAAAATACCACCAACTCTTCAAAGGATCTCAAATACAAAAAAAGCAAGCAGACTTGTCTAATTAAAAAAATGAACTAAAATACTTCTGTCAATAATGGTCATTACCAAACAGTGTCTCAAATCTTTTAAGAACTGGACAATAGGCCATTATAGTGGCAGTTTTTTAGAATTTGAACCTCTGTGATGTTGAGATTCACTATAAATTGGTTACACAATACAAAACTGGCTTCTTTCTCTTAGCCCTTTACCAATGAAACTACTATAAATAATCTTAATCCTAAATATAAAACTAGAAATTTAACTATTCATAAAATACAATTAAATCCCATGTTTAGCAAAGGAGCTACTCCTTCCTCAATCTTACTCCCCAACAGATCTGAAGTTCTTTTGGGTAGAGCCTATGTAAGTACTACTATTTTTAATAGAGTTGTAAAATACAGTACGCCAAGTGTGTAATTTGATAAATCTTTACACAAAGTGTATAATATGATGAATTTTTACTTCATGGTTAACATCTAGATCAAGAAGTTAAGCATTTCAACAACTCAGAAGGTCCCCTTTTCCCTTTTTGGTCAAAACCCCTCCCTGCTCAGAGGTCACCACTATTCTCATTTCCATCACCACAGACTCATTGTGCCTGTCCTTGAACTTTATGCAAATGGAATCATAAAGAATGAAATCTTTTGTGTACGACTTTTTTCCTTTACTGTTATGCCTATAAAATTCATCCCGGTTGATGTGTGGATCAGTGGTTCATCCTTTTTATTGGTGTGTAGTATCCCATCATGTGAATGGACTGTAACACAATGTACTTATCCAGACAATTCAATTGTCTGCGGGCAGACATTTGGGTTGTTTCCAATTTCTAAGTATTACGAATAAAGCAGCCATGAACACTCTTGTACATGTCTTTTGGTAGATACATGATTTGTCTGGAGTATACCAAGAAATATAAATGCTGGATCACTGGGTAGGTGTGTATTTAGCATTAGTGGAAACTGCCAGCTTTCCTAAGTGGTTTTATAAATTTACGCTCTCATCAGCAATGTTAAGAACTTCAGCTGATTTGCATTCTTGTCAACAGTAGGTATTGTCAGTCTTTTTGATTTTAGCCATTCTGGTGAGGATATTATTATCTCATGCTTTTAATTTACCTTTCTCTGATGACTAATGACTTTGAGCACTTTCTCATATGCTTATTAGCCATTTGGTTATACTCTGTTGTCAAATTCCTAAATCTTTTACTAATGGGCAAAAGTTCTTGATCTGTAGAAGCTCTTTATAAGATAAATGACGTTTAGATACAGAATTTACAGTTTGAAAAAATGTCAAGTAAAATAGTTACTTCTAATGGTCTTCCTCAAATATCAAATATTTGTAATTGCCTATCACATAATACATTCTAGAAACAAGTTTTTTTTGAATATATGTCTGAGGCCTGTCCTTTCATTCTCTTAACCTTTGATGAGCATTAATTCTTAAGGTTAATGCTGTCCATCTGAGCAATTTTTTTTTTTTTTAAATGGTAATGCTTAGAGTGCCAGGGTGGCTGACTCAGTCAGTTAAACTTGATTTTGGCTCATGTCTTGATCTCATGATGGTGAGATCTAGCCCCCTGTCCGCCTCCATGCTGAGTGTGAAGCCTGCTTAAGATGTCCCCTCTCTCTGCCTGTGCTCCCCGCTCAAAAAACAAGTAAATAAAATGGCTAATGCTTTACTTGTCTCATTAAGAAATCTCTGCTTACCTCAAAGTCATGAAGATATTTTCCTGTTTATTACAAAAGCTTTAGTATTTTACCTTTCACATTTAAGTTTATAATCTATTTTGAATTAATTTATGTATCTCTTATGAAATAGACTTTGTTCAACTTCTTCAAGACTGTCTTGAGTACTTTAGGTCTTTTCCATCTCCATAAACTTTAGAATGTTTGTCAATTTCCTCACACACATATATACAAAACCCTGCTGGTTTTTGATTGGGATATCAGTGAATATAGAGCTCAACTTGGAGAGAACATGCATATTAACCAAATTGAGTTTTTCAATTTATGGAACACAAGAATGTGTTATTTTAATACATCAAGAATCTGCCCAGTACCACAAGATTTTAGGCACAGAGCAAACAAAACCAAATCCACTGAAAGGTAAGCCAGTCTACAGCATCCTTTGCCTTTTCACACTCCTTAGCAGCAGAAACATTAGCATTAATAATGTCTGCAGTTAAACAGCATGTCTGCATTCAGAGAAGGGTCCTATTGGTCCCATATTGGCATGATTCTTCATCCTACTTATGAACCCAGGGCCCTGAGTTAGGTCAGACTATACAAAGGAAAACAAATCGTTCCTCTTTGCCTCTACTATCTCCTCTTTGTCTTCTCTATCCCTCTAGAGTATTCCAGAATTAAAAGACTGGGAAAAAGTAACTCTGAGAGATCACTGAGGTTATGCCAGACTTGGGAGATTTCTTTTTTCTGTCACTTTCATTTACTTACTCATTCTTCAAATAGACTGACTGCCTACTGCATACTTAGTGCTATTGCCTAAGGACAAGAAAAAGCTCCAGATTTGTATCGCAGGGGATATTTGCAGGAATCAGTGGACCCTTAAGGGGGCTCTGAATGGGCTTTAGAGGACTAGTGAAAGCCTAACATGACATAAACATTATGTGTATGGGCACTTTTTTAAAAGAGGATTCATGGCTTTTATCAGATTCTCAAAGGAACACAAAACTGAAAAACAAAACACAAAAACCCCTTAATCATGCCTTCTCCTATTATCCATGCTGATAATATGACAATTATGTGTGTGCATAAATGCATGCACAAGTGCATTGGTGGGTAAAGTAGAGAACATTTTTGCCAGGTTTTATTATAGCTCAGATTCTGACTAGACTCTAGTGATAAGCCTAGCCAACAACAACCTTTAGAAAGTTAAACCCACTACTGTATCAACGTGAATTTATCCTTAAGAAAAAAAGTGTGTATGTGTATCTCAATCAGTCAGATCAGCTAAAATCAATGAATTTGATTCAGTGACTTTTTTTTTTTTTTAAAGTAAGCTCTGTGGCCAACATGGGGCTTGAACTCACGACCCTGAGATCAAAAGTTGCATGCTCTACCGACTGAGCCAGCCAGGCACCCCGGATACAGTGACTTTGAAGGTTCTGTTCAAAAGAAAATCCAAAGCCTCCCAGGGCTTTGTAGCTATCCCCTGACACAGTAAAAGCCATCCAAATTAAAATCCAACCTTCCTATAGTGGCTGGGGTAATCTTTCTAAATGCCATTTTCATCGTGACATTCTTTTCTTCTCTTTCAATCAAATCTTAATCTCAAAAGGTTCATCTTAAGGTTTACCTCCTCCATGTTTGAAGCATCTCTGAGCTTCTAAGTCCACAACAATTTCTCTTTTCCTTAATATTACGGTACTTGTGTGGCAGCATTCACCTCGACCCCAGAGATTCCAATTTAGTGGGTCTGGGATGAGACCCATGAATCTGCCTTTTTAAGGATCACCTTTGATGATTATAATATACTTCTCGGTTTGGTTGCCCAGCGTTTTCCATACACAAAACACAGACTGTCTTGCCTTAATACTTAACTATGCAGGCAGTCCTCCCAGAGCACTGTAATCACAGTATTCATCACATTACTAAACTCCTTAAGGGAAGAAAGCCCTAGAAGCTAAATAGTTTAGGAATATAGGATGTGCAAAATAAATGTTGTTTGAATTAATGAACGTGGACTCTGAAGCAAGACAGACTCCAATCTTATGCCACCCTGACCCTGGGCAAGTTACTTAACTCTAAGCTTTGGTTTCCTCCTTTGTAAAGTAAGGATAACAAACCCCATCTGACAAGATTTTTAAGGATTAAATGAATTAATGTATGGAAAGCCTCTAGCATACATCCTGACACAGAGTAATGCGTTAAATACCTGATCCCTCAAAAAAGGACATTTTAGACTTTTTTTGTATCCTCCACATGACGTAGCACTGCCTCTATACAGGACATAACATTTGTTGCCTTAACTACATCAAATACCAGCTGCTTCTTAGACTGGCATTCCAAACATACCAGGTATGTGGCACTGAGGCACTTTTGGAGATCTCAGAGCACAGGATAAATTCAAGATATATAAAATAGTGGTGCCGTACTATCTTCATCTCTAACCGTCTGTCTCACTTTTGAATATTCCCACAGAAGTTACGAGCACTCAATTATGATAGAGCTCAGGAGCTCCAATTGGTTCCTATGTTTCGATAGGTATGATTTTCAAGAATTTCTTTTATTTCTTTTCTTACACTACTCGCTGACACCACCTTTGTAACTTAATTACTTACTCTATAGGAAGGAGTCAGGAGCAAAGATACCAATATATACAGATAGCAGCCTATTACATCATCCCTCTTTTATGACGCCAACAGATATCTGAATATAATAAACCACTGAAATCCTTAGTAAGCAAATTTCTACTGCCTCCTTCAAAAAATTTCTTCACCAGGGATACCATTATTTGAGTCTCTTAAAAGTAAGGCTTGTCCTCTTTGATGCTGGGATGGGACTCAAATTCGAGAAATAACTAAGCAAGCACTAGATATCTTTTTAAAACACTTACAAAATTTGAGGGACCAGTCATAAAATAGCAACTTGAGTGGTACTTTCAAAGTCACTGAAACAGATACATTTTTAGGCAGTTCCAATTGACTGAAAGATAGCAGTAACTTTTTAAAAAAAGTTTAAGGAAAATGGATGCCAAGAGGAGTAATCAATAAAATGAAATATGTCAAAGCAAGGAATTTCAAGTAAACCTATCTGTTTGATATTCCTAGTTTTACTAACACCTCCAACTTCTCCAAATTTCTCTCTCAAAGTGAAACTTACACTTTGGCCAAAGTTCTAAAGTTCCTGCGCAAACAAGCAGTCAGACTCACAAGGAATTATTATATTTCTGATAAAGTTTTTATTTTGGCAACTAAAATAACACAGGCTGAGTACCAAATGAAGAATGTGAGGCAGTTTTTCTTTTCATATGAGATCGAAAACTCGAGAGTCCAATGCTAACATAACATCCCCACGTAAATTTTATATGTATCAAACATTTACTTCAGGACTGAGGAGAAGCTATCTCTCAAAGCACAATGATTCTATTCACCATGAGTCTTGACATCTCTAAACACGGCCATAAATAAGCGAACCTATGTTAATTTAACAGCTATATTGTTTTTTAAGAGAAGTAACTGTTCCCCTACATCTTTATTCTCTGATTTAAAATATTAAAGTTTAAGAATAAAGCATTTAAAAGCAGGGACCAATTATTTCCACTTAAATCACTCATACTACATATTACACTTTTTTATGTTAAATATTAGTATCATTCTTCAGCTAACTATGAACATTTGCTTTACATCAATGAATATTTATGTGTTGATCAATACACCTTGGAATTCACTTAAGTTTGCTCATTGTTCACAAAAAATGGTCTACTTTGTCTCAGGTTCCTAAACTTCTTAATAACTTGCACATTCCCTTTTTAACTCTCTTTTGCCTTCTACTAACACAATTAGGCATGCATAGGAAATAGTCTATCCCAAACACCAACTTCACTTACATTATCATGTTTAAAAAAACACAACATCTTCAATTCCCGGAAGACCCTTTTGCAAGAGACCAGATTCTGGAAGACGTTGGGCATCTTTTTGAGTGCTACTCTCTTTCCATCTCTTGGATCTGTTACTGACCTAAAGAAGCAATATTTGGGGGAGAAGGAAAAAAGAAAAAAGAGAGAGAAATCAATTCCAAACTTTGTTCTTCAATGTTTCAGAGCATGACAATCATCTTTATCTTAGACTACTCAGTCCACTTAAACAATGTTTAAAGGTATCAGTGAGAAAGAAGATTTAAAACAAGTACACACTTAAAATCGAAGAGAATGTTTAGGTCATCCAACTTAATTGCCATGCTTTTTTTTTTTTTAAACCCTTCTCTAAATTTCTATAAACACTTTTATTGAGAGGTCACTTAACAATACATCTCCGGTAGGAGGGTTTTAGTGGTAAAGCCATTTTAAAAATGAGGGGGGAGTATAGATTAATACAACTGAAGTCAAATTAGTTTGATGCTTCATTTTTGGAACTAAATTCAAGATGGAAGAGATGTTCATTCAGATGTTACATTTAGTTCAACACAGAGAACACGATTTAATTATTTTGGCTTCTTACATAAATGAACATCTTTTAGTAATAAGGATTTTAATCCCACCAGTAGCTGTACAGTATCCCCTCCTCAGAAGTCCGAGTGCCAACTTAGGGCCATAGCTTCTAGATTATGAAGACCTCTTTCCTTTTGCTTCTTTTTCTTCTCTTGGTTTGATAACTGTGTCTCCTGTAGTTTTTCTTTAATAGCTCAGTGTTCCTCCTTTCTTATCTTTTAGTCTTCTAACACCTGTATAACCAATTCCTTGTATTACATTTCCCTATGTTTGACATACTAATACAGTTTCCATTTTTCTGACTGGACCCAAACGATACATATTAAATCAAATAGTTAAAGGAAACGAAGCAATAAATTTGTTAAATATGGCCAATTGACCATTTTACAAGTGATTTCCCATGACTTATCTTAAAGCTTTTTTTCCTTCCACCCAACACATATGACTGGTTGTCCTTGTAGAATTTATTCCTGTCAAATTTATTTTGCTGATTCCTGCCTGTCATTCCTGGCTACCATTACCTTTCAGTTTCCAGTTTCAGTCATCCAATGCTTTGGCTATCCCTCCCAGATTTGTGTCATTTAAAGTCTGTTCCATAGGTTATCAATGACTTTATCCAAGTTATTAAAACTTAAAATAGGAGAGAATAGATCTCTGCCACAGATACAACACTAGAAACCACGTATGAGCCTGGCATCCAATTGTTATGAATTAATTACTTATTTAATTAACTATAATCATTCAGTTTATTTCTCCATTTTGTCCACAAGAAATCACTCATCAAATTGCGTTCTTGAAAATGAAGCATTCCTGTTATCTATCAACCTAAAAACTATACCGAACTTCTTTATGAATACCATGACTTTTCACAAATTCATCTTAGTGATCACTACTTTTCTTAAGTGCTCATGAAACTCTTAAATGGTGCATTCTACTATTTAAACAGCATGAGGGGGCGCCTGCGTGGCTCAGTTGTTAAGCGTCCGCCTTCGGCTCAGGTCATGATTGGGATCGAGCCCCACATCAGGCTCTCTGCTTGGCGGGAAGCTTGCTTCTCCCTCTCCCACTTCCCCTGCTTGTGTTCCCTCTCTCAGTGTCAAAATAAATAAAATTAAAAAAAAAATAGCATGAGGACTCTATTTGTCCACTGACTGAAAATTTGATAAAATAATTAAGAATTATAATTTTTAGGTTTTCAATAGCTTGAACTGTAATTCAACTAAGAGACTTAACATTTGCAATAATTGCTTAAAAAACACCTACCCAGTGCTCACTTCGGCAGCACATATACTAAAACTGGAACATAACAGAGATTAGCATGGCTCCTGTGCAAGGATAACAGGCAAAGTTGAGAAGTGTCCCATATTAAAAACAAAAACAAAACAACAAAAAACAACCCAAACCCAAATCAGATCCACAACACTGCCTAAAAATCCATATAAACATAAAATAGGAAGGAAACTGGATATAGTATTATAGTCAAACTGTTCAAAATATTTTTTTTTCTGTTCAATACACCACTTCTATAACTAACTAGAAGACAAATATGTCAATGAAATAGCAAGGAAGGAAAATTTTGGACCACACATTGTTTCGTGGTCAATCTCTTGAGACTTCCTTAATGTAGAATAGTTTACTTGGCATTCCTTTGTCTTTTATGACACTGCCTTTTTTATAGAGAACAGGCCACTTACTTGTAGATTGCTCCTCAATTTGGGTTTGTGTGGTGTTTTCTCAGGATTAGATTCAGGTTAGGCATTTTTAACAGGAATAACTCACAAAAGTGATGTCTTCTCAGTGAACATAATAGGAGGCAAATAATGTCAATTTTCCCCATTTCTGATGATCAACTTTGATCACTTGGATGAAGTGTCTGTCAGGTTGCCACATTGCAAAATTACTCTTTTTTTCCCTTGGTAATTGTGTAACTGTTCTATTCCTCATCAAACTTTGACCCACGACCTTTAATATCCATTGATGATTTATGTCTGAGTCAACTATTACTACGATGGATGCCAAATGGAAGCTTAATAATTTTAACGTCTCCAAACAGCTAGTCTGTACAATTTAAAAAATTTTTAAACTAAAAAAAAAAATGAGTAAATTGCTTTAACACAAGATCCCTTTCCCCAGGCCTCATACAGCACTACTTCTTCCCAACTTCTGACTTCTTAATGGTCTTGACTCTACTGTGGTGAGGAGAGTTGCTCTAAGATAAAGCCCACTCCTGGCCCAAGGTTAGTCCTGTGCCTTGCAATGTTTTTAAGGTAAAATTCACAAAGCAGCATTTTATTTTATTATTCATGCAAAAGCCAGTCATGCCTGTGGCTGGTAACAATATAACTCTAATGAATGTGAATGGCTGTGCAGTAATTTCACGCCATGTTGAGTTTTTTCTCTCTTAACTTGAGGTAGCAGATGCTTTAGTTCAGCTCAAACGGTACCACAGAACACAGATAAGTGTGGAAGCCTGTTACACAGGAATTTTTTTATTTTCTTTGTTCCTGAAAGGCTTGCCGTGCTTAGTTCCTCTGTGGCTGCAATACCCTGGTTATTCCAACTGTACTTGTTAATGAAGCTCCAGCTGTAGAAATAATGAACAACATTTAGGGCAACTTGCCTTGTTTCAGAAAAAAAGGAGCCGTCTCTTGATCTACAATTCACTTACTGGTCAGTTACTTTCTCTACTAAATATTGGAAGCCCTACATAAAACAGTGCATCTGTCATTTCACTTCCTTATCTTCCTGGGCAATCAAGTTACACTAAGGTATTTCCTTCTTAAGTTTTTTAAATCAATGTTTGATTCTGTAAACAGTCTCATAAAAATAGTTTTAAGGGTTGTGAAAAAAGAATCCTTTCTTATTTCTGCCCGGGGTACATCAATCCTTCTCTACATTGCGAATACCAGTTCAACTGTTTTTCAGTCAGAAGAATCGACAAGCCATTCTTCAGGGAAATATAGTGAGCCAAAAGAGTACAAAGCCAAAATAGGAAGCTTTTTAGATCTGGTGTGGTTGTTTTGTTGTAGAGCTTTCTTAATCCCAGGAAACTCTGACCACTGCCACAAATCTGCTTAAATTACAGACAAGCAGAAGGGTTGGAATAAAACAAGTGTGAAGCTTATTGGCGTTACATTCCCAGGCATTAGAACCTAACATTAGAACAGCTTTAAATTAGTATAACTACTAAGCAAGAATCTCCAAGAAATTATATGCTCCGCATTGTTTTTATATGAGGATTCTTTTCCCCACATGGGTTAGCAGTTTTAAAAGTTCATGGTTCTGATATAGGTTTTTAACTATTCAAAAGCAAATAAATAATTTATAATGAGAATGTTTCACTCGGATTGAGAAAATCAGGTTCTTCTAATTCTATTCACATAAACTTGTAATCAGCAATCTTCTATTTTTTGCTATATACACTACAATTACTATGTCAACTGTACCAATACAGTATGTGTCTCAGTAACAGAACCTCCTAACTAGACTCTAAATATTTAGATTATTGCCTTCGCATTCATTTTGAAATTCATTTCAAGTTATTTTTACTTGTATTTACATTAAGTCAGCTTGAGAAAACAATCGCAAACTATGAAGTAAAATTTCTGACAACAAATAAATCTAAAAAAATGTATCTTATCTGTAACTTAGTCCTTGTTATATGTTCAAAGATACTATAGCTTAAGGAATAAAGAATTTATTTTTACATCTCTTTGGTCTTTCTAACCAATATTTTTAACAGGCTGCAGTTTGTGTACTTTGGCATAATTTATAAAGTTGCACACTATTCAGAGGAATAAACTTTCTAGGTTTCCCTGCCTCCATGCAAACACACATGAAAAAAGATTCTCATAGTTAAGTAATCTGTTTCATCATTTGGAGTTTTCTGATGTTTTGTTTTTCTTTTATGTTTATCCTAATTTGCTATTTGTTGAGTTTGTTCTATATATAAGAAAAAGATCCTTTTCCTTTTTTTCAAGATACTTCTACTAAACTGATCCTCAAATTTGTTAATCTGATATTACAAGGAAAAAAGACCTTATATAACAGCTAAACTGAAGCAGTAAAATTGTTCATTCTTTTTCTCATATCCTCACATTCCACATTTGATCAGAAGCAGCAAAACACCTACATTTACTTGAAAGAGTTAAATACAAACTTAAACATCCTCTAACTCTGTGTTTAAACAGGTATAAATAGCAGTAATCCCAGCAGGTGAGACATCCCTGGGCCATTCTGATCTGTAGTGAGATCCCCAGGGGCGTTGATAAAGGAGGAGAAATAAGACAGAGGCAAATCATCCAATATCAGGCTGTCGTATTTATTTTCAAATACTTGTTACCAATGAATAAGATCTAACTTTTAAGACCCCAATTCCCCGCCAATTATTATTGGTTAAGTTAAAATATAGGTGCAAAATCCGCATATTAATTATTGTCAATCTGAAACAATTTTTGTTATTTAAACCATGAATTGGTCATTAGTCTCATCCTTGCTGCAGATGCTGGGAAACATAGAGAGACTCTAACTCCTTAGTCACTGTCAATTATCTTTGTGAGGAGTATGACTAGCCTGCAGGAAAGTTGCCACATTGTCTTTTCAATAGGGATTTTCTCATGTTGGAGGGTTAACATGACACAGCCTAGCTTGCCAACTCTAGGAAGTTTCCATGTCCCACTAGCCACAGTCCTCTCCTAGAAACAGACTCATGAATATTGTATGGGAAGGAGAACCACCTGCAATGAAAGACAGGTTTCTGTACAAAGACAAAAGAAAAAATTCACAACTGCACCTTCTTCTTACATTTTAACAATTTATACCAAAAGAGGTTATAAAGGATAAGCAAAACAAAAACTATGTCACACAAAAATGTGCTTGTGCTTTTAATTCCACTGATGACTTCTTGAAAGACAGGTATTCAGTAATAGGAATACTGAGAAATATAAAGATTTTTTTTTAAATTAAAGAATGGCAATAAATGAAAGAATGGTTTTGTTTACACAGGTTTTTAACAGTATGGTTTTGACAATGTTGAAAATTGTAATGAATTTATAAATGCAAAGTTCACATCATTGGAAAAAATTTTTGTTTAATTGCTTATTATTTAATATTTTAGAAGCTAATATTTTCATAATTACTTAACAAAAAATTCAACTCCTAATATGCTGCTAGTTAAAAGCAAACTGAACATACCAACAAACATACCAGTAAAATGTAATTTTTGAAATAAAAAGGAAAATCTGAATATGGCTTGGAATTATGGTCATAAATCAAATGTCCATATTTTCTAGGAATGTATACTTAAGTATGTATAGGTGAAATGACATGAGACTTAAGATTTGCCTTAAAATACTTCATCAAGGATTGTTGGGGCGCCTGGGTGGCTCAGTCGTTAAGTGTCTGCCTTTGGCTCGGGTCATGATCCCAGGGTGCTGGGATCGAGCCCCGCATCGGGCTCCCTGCTCTGTGGGAGGCCTGCTTCTCCCTCTCTTCCTCCTCCTGCTTGCCTACCCTCTCTCACTGTGTCTCTCTCTGTCAAATAAATAAATAAAAATCTTTAACAAAAAAAAAAAAAAAAGAAGGATTGTTGAGGGGCGCCTGGGTGGCTCAGTGGGTTAAAGCCTCTGCCTTCAGCTCAGGTCATGATCTCAGGGTCCTGGGATTGAGCCCCACATTGGGCTCTCTGCTCAGCGGGGAGCCTGCTTCCCCCTCTCTCTCTGCCTGCCTCTCTGCCTACTTGTGATCTCTTTCTCTCTGTCAAATAAATAGATAAAATCTTTAAAAAAAAAAAGAAGGATTGTTGAAACAAATGAAGAAAATGTTGATAATTACTGAATCTGGTGATCAGTATAATGGAGTCAAATGATTCAAAAATAAAGAAAACATGTTTGAAAGGTTTCAAAATAAAAACACTGAAATGAAAGAAATTAATGATACTATCTATAATATAAAAAATATCTGGTATCTGGGATTAAAGCTAACAAAAGCTAAGTAAGCAACACTTCTACATAAAAAGACTAAAAAGCATTATTGAGAGAAATTAAGGACATAAATAAATGGGGAGACATACCATATTCATGGACTAGAAAACTCTTATTATAAAAATTTCAATTCTCCCCAAACTGATTTCTTATAGATTCACTGAAGTTCTAACCAAAACTCCAAAAGGTTTTCTTTTTGTGGAACTATCCAAATCAGCTCTAAAGTCCTTATGGAAATGCAAATATGCAATGGACTGCTAAAACACTCTCTTGGAAGTGGGAAAAATTGCTACCACATATGAAAACTTAACATAAAGCTAGAATAGTTTTGATAACATAACTCTGGAGCAAGACCAAAGAAATAGAACTATGACCACAAAACAGATTCTCACATATACAGACACTTGGCTTGTCATAAAGGCGTCTTTGTAGATAGGAAGGCTGTGCCATAAGCTATTGTCTCTCAGGTTCAAACCCATCTGTTTAAATACAACTCTATAATACCAGGGCTACAACTCTGCAAACCACATTTTGGTTTTGCCAACTAGCTCCATGTTAGGCTCTATCAACAGGGGGCTTTAGAGTATACTACAAAGTTGGAGGAGGAAAAGAGGACTTACCCCTTCCTGTGGGCTTCCTGCCTGTCTCTTGTTTCTGTGTCACCCTAGCAACACTTCTTTACTTCCAGCAGTGGCAATGTCTTCCTATAACTGCAGCTGAGCCCAGTTTATAGTTTTCCCATTTGCAGAACCAGCCTCACTGCATCCTCCACCCCAGATACCAGCACTAGTGAACTTGTATCCTCTCCTTAGATATCTGAATTTCTGCTGCATGGGGTTCTAAGTCTTAATAATTCCAACCTCTTCCATGATATTCCTCTAGCCATAGTTAGAGGTAGCTGTTATACCTTAGTGTGTTCTCTTCTTGTCTTTTTAATTACCTAAAACTTTAAATTGTACAAACAACTTTATAGCTAATTAGCACCTCCCCCAACTTTAAAAACTGTTTAAATAACTGGTATGGGCTTCTTTCTCCTCATTGGACCCTGACAGATAGAACATTCTTTTCAATGCATGGTATAGAATAGCTAGATAGCCATATGGAAAAACAAAATGAATCTTTACCCCTACTTCACTCTGTACACAAATTCCAGGTGGACTGTAGATACAAATGTGAAAAGCAGAATCATACAGTTTTTAGAAGATAACATATAGTAGAATATCTTCAAAATACTGGGGCAGGGAAAGAGTTCTTTAATAGAACACAAAAAGCACAAATCATAATGCAAAAGAAAAATTCATATATTTGACTACTTTAAATCAAGAACTTCTTTTCATTATAGGTATATTGTTAAGAGTAAAATGCAAGTCATGCAGAAGACATTTGTACCACACATATAAGGAATAAAGTGCTTATCCAGATATATGCAGAATTCATACATACCAATTTTTAAAAAGGGCTAGAATAGGCATTTTACAAAAAAGGATAATCCAAACAGCTAATTAAACATATGAAAAGGACCTTAACCTTATTAGTCATTTGGGAAATGAAAATTAAAACCAAAATGAGAAAGTACTATACAACCACCAGAATGTCTAATAGTAAAAGGTGGACCAATACCAAAATTTTAGTGACAATGTGGTACAATGGCGATTCTTACAGACTGCTGGTAGGAATGTAAATTGGTACCATTGCTAAGGAAAACAGATTGGGTTTACATACTAAAATGAAGATAGGAATACAATGTGACCCAGCAACTTGACTCCAAGGTATATACCCCAGAGGAATATGCACACTTATCACTAAACATATGAGTGTGTTCACGGTAATATTTTTAGTATCCTTAAAACTGGAAACAATCCAAATATCCATGAACATTATAGATTAACAAATTGTTGTCTATTCATAAAATGGAAAACTCTACAGTGGTTAAAACGAACTACTGCTATGTGCAACAACACAGATGAATCTCATACAACCTGATTTCGAACAAAAGAAACCAGTCACAAATAATGTAAGATTTAATTTCCATAATATTAAAAATATAAGCAAAGTTGAATTCTAATGTTTCGACGTGTATACTTAGAAGACAGAAACTATTCAGAAAGGAAGTAGTTACTGTAAAATCAGGACAGTGGTTATCTTGGGGAGGCGATAATGATGGGGGAGACCAGAAGAGACTTCTGTGTGCTAGTGATGTCCTATTACTTACAAGAACGATGGCTATAGAGGTATGTACTCTGTGATAAATCACTGAGCTGTATATTTTGTGTATATTTCTATTATTATAGAACTAAAAAGGTAAAGACAAATTTCTCAGTTAAAATTTTGAGCATAAAAAGGCACTTCTAATTGAAATTTGCATGATGAGTAATTTTTTCAGGAGGACAATTCTTTTTATTATTTTTTTAAAAAAATACACATCTATACCAGGCCAATGAATTCTGTCACATATTTCCTTGTGCCACTGATTTATTTTGTAGCAAGGAGTATACATACTATCTTTCTTATGTTTTGGTAGAATTCCAAAGGAATTTGCTTACTTGAAAAAATAAACGTTTTCTTCATCATTACACAAGAATATGCTATTAAGAAACATTCCACAGGAGAGTGCTGTCAGCAGAATTACAGCAGAACTACAGTCCCACCCCTAATCTAATCACAATCTCCTAACTTCTTCCATTGTAAAGCAAACTGCTGAAGCAGCTACAATATATAGATGTGCTTCAGGTTTTTTAATTAGTTAGCCTTTTAAAAATAACCCAAACCAAAAATGCTGCAAATACAAAGCAGGAGGCAAGACTTCCAGCTGTGGCAAACTGAAGAGGTCAGCAAATCCTTTCCCCTCAAAACAACTATAAAACTAGACAAAAATGTCAAAAACAATCATTTCAAGACTCCAGAAAACAACCGAAGTCAAACAACAAGTTCAAAAGTGTTTATTTATGAAAAAGTATGGAACTGTGGGTAAGAACAATGAGAGTCAGTGGTGTTACTGCTTGGCTGCTTCTTACCCGCACCCAAGCACAGTCCAGCAGTAGTTGGCCATGAAAACAGCAACTTCACTGCCTGAGGTTGCTGATGGGATCTGAAGTGGAGGATGAAAACCCCACACTCAGTACCACTGACCATAAAAGCGGTAAACTCAACTGGAGAAGAAAAGAGAAAGCTCTGCAAGTCTGAGGTTGCTATTCCAGTTGGGACATAAATCCAGAAATTTAACAAGGAGGTTCTGGAAATGAGAGCCACGGTGCGCTAGATAAACTCTCCACATAATCCTGGCTAACTGGACGCTGCTTATGTATTCAGAGCTGATCTGAGGGGGCCTAAGCTCTGCACATACCCGTGGCTGACTGAGAGGCTTCCCACATGTGAAGGGAAGAACTCGGGTTCAGCAGAAAATAAAAGCTGGGGCATAAGCTGAAAACTAGATGAGCTCCCTAACATAATCACAAAGGAGAGAAGCCTTACTGGCTCAAGTTGTTTGAGCATAATCTTTAACCAATCACTAGATGACCACTAAGCTACAGAGACACAAAGGGGCACCCCAAGCTAAAATTAAAATATAAGGCTAAAAATTAAAATATTAAATTATATTTAATATTATAGAATTATAATTATAAAATTATATTAAAAATATAAATATAATTTATATAAATATATAAATTATATATAATATATTATATATAAATATATAAATTTAAAATATAATAATTATATTATATATAATATTTTATAATTATTATAATTATATAATAATTATAAAAATTATTAAAAATCAAAATATAATTTTTAACAACCTGAGTGGCTGTACCCCATGGGGGAGAAAGACTATGCACACTAAGTTGAGTCAAGTTACTTAAATATAAGCGATCATACACAATAACAGCAGCATGTCAATAATGACAACCCTCAGGTGGGAGGGAGGCTGGGGAGGAATCCAATCCAGAGTTGTTGCAATATATTATTAAATATGTCCAGTTTTTAACAAAAAAATTACAAGAAATGTAAACAAACAGTAAAATGTGACTCATACTCAGGGGAAGAAGCAGTCAATAGAAATCGCTTCTGAGTGAACCCAGATGTTGTATTCAGTAACACTTCAAAAGCACCTATTATAAATATGTTCAAAGAATTAAAGGAAATCATGTTTAAAGAATTTTTTAAAATGATGACAATGACAACAAATAGGATATCACAGTATAGAAACAAACTAAAAAAAGAAATCAAATTCTAGAGTTGAAAAGTACAGTACCAGAAACGAAAAATTATAAAAAAAAAAATAAATGAAAAATTCAGTAGATTGGCCCAAAAGTGGATCTGAAATAGTGTAAGAATCAGTAAACTTAAAAGATCAATCAATAGAAATTATACCTTCTCAAGAACAGGAAAGTTTGAAGAAAACTGAACACAGCCTCAGAAGCTTATGCAATAACACTGAGTGTACATACATCTAATAGGAGTACCAGAAGAAAAGGTGAAAGAATGGGACAGAAAAAAAATATCTGAAGAAATAATGGTTTAAAATTTCCCAAATCTGATGAAAATATACAGATCCCAAAAGCTCAAAAATCCCATGTAGGATATCTACAAGAGTTCTGCACCTAGACATGTCAGAGTCAAAGACCTATCGAGCCAAAGAAACTCTTGAAGATAATGAGGAAAAACAATACAACAGATGCAATGGAGGTTAGAAGACAGTGGAATGCCATATTTGCAGTGGTGGTGGTGGGCAGGCAAAAATTCTATATCCAACAAAAAAGACCCTATCCTTCAAAAATAAAGGCAAAATAAAAACATTCCAAAATAAGTAATGGTGGACAGAATTTGTTGTCAGCAGATATGCCTTACAGGAAATAACCCCAGATTATAACTCAAATCCACAAGAAGAAATGAAAAACTAGAAATGCCAATTATGTGGGTAAATAGAGGAATATATTTCACTCCCCACCTGGATGGGTCTGGTTAAAGGCTTATTGAGTTTGTTGATCATTTCAAAAAACCAACGCCTGGTTTCATTGATCCATTCCACTGGTTTTGTTTGTTTGTTTTTTAGTTTCTATTTTGCTTATTTCTGCTCTAATCTTTATTATTTCCTTCCTTCTACTGGTTTTGGGTTTTGCCTGTTGTTCTTTTTCTAGTGCCCTTAGATGTAAGATTCGGTTGTTTATTTGGGATTTTTCTTGCTTCTTGATGTGGAAGCCTGTATTTCTATAAACTTTCCTCTTAGAACAGCTTTTCCTGTATCCCAAGGATTTTTGGACTATTTTGTTTTCATTTTCATTTATCTCTATTTTTTTATTTTGTCTTTAGTTTGTTGACCCATTCATTGTTTAGTAGCATGTTATTTAACTTTTCTGTATTTCCAGGTTTTTCTGTGTATTTTCCTGCTTTCCAGGTTTTTTTTCTTATGGTTGATTTCTAGCTTCATAGTGTGGTCAGAAAAGATGCATGGTATGATTTCAGTCTTTTTGAATTTGTGGAGACTTATTTATGGCTTAATATATGATCTATTCTGGAGAATGTTCCATGTCTGCTTGAAAAGAATGTGTATATTGATGTTTTAGAATGAATGTTCTGAATATATCTGTTAGATCCATCTGGTCCAATGTGTCATTCAAAGCCACTGTCTCCTTGTTGATTTTCTGCTTGGATGATCTACCCACTGATGTAAATGGGTGTTAAAGTTCCCTACTACTATTGTATTACTTCAATTATTTCTTGTTGTTATTAACTGCTTTATGTATTTGGGTGCTCCCATGTTGGGTGAATAAATATTTACAATTGTTAGATCTTCTTGTTGGATTGTACCATTTATCATTATATAATATCTTTCTTTGTCCCCTTGTACAGTCTTTGTTTTAAAGTCTATTTTGGAGCCACCTGGGTGGCTCAGTTGGCTAAGCATCTGCCTTTGGGTCGGGCCATGACCCCAGAGTCCTGGGATTGAGCCCTCATTGAGCTCCCTGCTCTGCGGGGAGCCTGCTTCTTCCATCCACCTCTTGCTCTCTCTTGCTATCTCTGTCTCTCTCTCAAATAAATAAATAAAATCTTTTTTTAAAAAAGTCCATTTTATCTGGGGCACCTAGATAGCTAGTGTCTGCCTTTGGCTCAGGTCATGATCCCAGGGTCTTGGGGGTCGAGCCCCACATCTTCTCCTTCTCCTTCTCCCTGTCACTCCCCCTGTCAAATGAATAAATAAAATCTTAAAAAAATATAAAGTCTATTTTGTCTGATATAAGAATTGCTACTCTGGCTTTCTTTTCACTTCTATTTGCATGATAAATGATTCTCCATCCCTTCACTTCCTGTCTGCATGTCTCTTTAGGTCTGAAACAAGTCTCTTGTAGGCAAGAAGAATATATTATTGGGTTCATAACACATATAAATTATACATACTTATAAATACTTTAATATATTACATTGGATAAATGTATGTATATATTACATATGTCATGTAATACACATAATAATAATAACACAGGGGGAAGGAAATTGAGCTATATTAGAGCAAAATTACTGAATTTTATGAAAATTAAGATAGTATTAATCTGAAATAGACTGTTCAGAAATTAAGATGCATACTACAATCCTTAGAACAATCAAGGAGAAAATAACTAAAAACTAAAAGAGGATTAAAAAAAAAGAATTAAAAAAAAAAGTTTAATGTAAAAGAAGAAACATAATTTTGAAATACAAATTTAACGAAAGAAATAAAGAATGTAGAAACAAAAGAAATGTGAGATAAATAGAAAGCAAATAGCAAAATGGTAAATATAAATTCAATTATATCAATAATTACACTAAATGTGGACAGGCTAACCACTTCAATCAAAAGGCAGAGATTGTCTGATTTAATTTTTAAAAAGCAAGATTCAACTACATGCTATCTATAAATGACATACTTTATATTTAAAAATAGATATAGATTAGAAGTTAAAAAATAGAAAAGATATGCCATACAAATGGTGGCAATAAGAGAGCTGGAGAAGGTATGTTAATATAAAGACAGGAAAGACTTTAAGATAAATATTACTGTAGACAATAAGGGACATTTCATAAGGGTAAAAGAGTCAGTATATCAGAAGATATAACAATTATCAATGTATACATACTTAAAAACAGAGCCCCAAATTTCACAAAGCAAAACTTGACAGAAAAGAAGAAACAGACAATTCAGTAACTGTATTTGGAGGTTTTTTTTTCTTAAAGATTTTATTTATTTAACAGAGAGAGAACACAAGTAGGCAGAGGCGGAGAGAGGAGCAGGCTCCCTGCTGAGCAAGGAGCCCGATGCGGGACTTGATCCCAGGACTCCGGGATCATGACCCGAGCCGAAGGCAGCTGCCCAACCAACTGAGCCACCCAGGCATCCCAGTATTTGGAGGTTTTAATATCTACTCTCAAAACCAGAACAACTAAACACAAATTAAGAAAGGACAGAAAAGATTTAAATAACATCAACTAATTTAAAAGATTTAAATAACATCAACTAATTTAACATCAACTTAAAGTGACATTTATAGAACACTGTACCTGATGAGAATAGAATACATATTTTTTTTCCAAGCACATTTAGAACCTTCTCTAGAAAAGCCCAAATACTAGGGCATAAAACAAGTCTCGATAAAAGAAAGGATTGAAATCAAAGTATGTTTTGTTAGCCCAAAACAGAATCACAAATAATAGAAATAAAACTTGGAAATCCTCAAATATTAGGACATTAAACAAAACATTTCTAAATAATCCATAGGTCAAAATAGAAATCACAAGGGATATTAGAAAATATTTCAAATTGAATGAAAATTAAAACACAATACATAAAAATATATTGGATGCAGTGCTTGGAGAGAAAAATTATAGCTTTAAAGAGCTATGTAGGAAATAAAGGACTCCAGACAGTAATATATAAGCTTCTACCTAAAGAATACTAGAAAAAGAGCAAATTAAACCCAAAGCAAGCAAAAGGAAGTAATAAAATCAGAGCAGAAACAATAAACAAATCAAGAAAATCAATTCAAAGATGGTTCTTTGAAAAGATAAAAAAAATTGATAAACCTTTAGCCAAACTGATCAAGAACAAAGACATAAACTGACAAAATCAGGAATATAAAAGGGGACATCACTACTGAGCCTACACAAATTAAAAGGATCATAAGCGAATGTGAAAAACAACTTTGTGCTAACAAATCAGGAAATTTGTATGAAACAGAAAGTCTGAGAGAGATATAAATTACTGAAAAAAATCTCAAGAAGAACAGAGAATCAGAATAAACCTAGAACAAAAAACTGGATCAGTAATTCAACATATTCTCTCAATGATAGAGAGAGAATTCTCTCTATCAATTCTCTCATTGATATAAATGGTATTCACCCATTTATATCAATGGGTAGATCATCCAAGCAGAAAATCAACAAGGAGACAGTGGCTTTGAATGACACATTGGACCAGATGGGTCTAACAGATATATTCAGAACAGGTCATTCATTCTAAAACATCAACATACACATTCTTTTCAAGCAGACATGGAACATTCTCCAGAATAGATCATATATTAACCCATAATAAGTCTCAACAAATTCAAAAAGACTAAAATCATACCATGCATCTTTTCTGACCACGCTATGAAACTAGAAACTAGAAATCAACCATAGGAAAAAAACCTGGAAAGCAGGAAAATATACAGAAAAACCTGGAAATACAGAAAAGTTAAATATCATGCTACAAAACAATGAATGAGTCAACTAAGAAACTAAAGACAAAATAAAAAGAGATAAATGAAAATGAAAACAAAATACTTTTTCATTTACACTTTATTGCCATTTTAACAAATCCTTTAAAGCGGCTACCATCAAATTTAGCATATCATAACCAACTGGTGGGCTTTAGAAAAAGGAATACAGGGACGCCTGGGTGGCTCAGTTGGTTGGGCAGCTGCCTTCAGCTCAGGTCATGATCCTAGCGTCCTGGGATCGAGTCCCACATCGGGCTCCTTGCTCAGCGGGGAGCCTGCTCCTCTCTCTACCTCTGCCTGCCTCTCTGCCTGCTTGTGTTCTCTCTCTGTTAAAATAAATAAATAAAATCTTTAAAAAAAAAGAAAGGAAAAAAAAAAAGAAAAAGGAATACAAAAACTGAAGCAATTCTATTTCATTAAACCCATGGCAGGGCCTAAAAATTTGTATTTTATAGAGCTCCCAGCTGATTTTGACTTTTAATAAGATTCAAGAATTATTGCTTTACACAGTGCTTTCATAACTTTAATATACATAAGAATCATCTGGAATTCTTAAAGTCTTAAAATGTACATTGATTTGCTATGTCTGGGGTGGGGAATTGAGCTTCTGCATTCATAGCAAGCTCCCAGATGATGGTAGTGGCAAACCTTTAAGATATGATGGTATCTCACTTTGTTAAGTACTAAATATACAAATACAGTAAACATAGGACTTAAATACATTTGGCCTTCCCTTTAGCTAGGGTATAACTCCCTGTTTATTCAAACTGCTTTTCTGCTTGCCTTGAAGCTTTTTTTTTTCAAATACACCTAACATTAAGCTAAAGTACTTAATGTGTACCACTGTAAATAAGTGTACATTTACTGTTTTATAATCTATTTTTATTTTTTGTTTTTATTATTTTTTAAAGATTTTATTTATTTATTTGACAGAGAGAGAGAGAGATCACAAGTAGGCAGAGGCAGGCAGACTGGGGGGGGGAGGAAGCAGGCTCCCCGCTGAGCAGAGAGAGCCTGAGGCAGGGCTCCATACCAGGACCCTGAGATCATGACCTGAGCCGAAGGCAGAGGCTTTAACCCACTGAGCCACCCGGGCACCCTGTTTTATAATCTATTTTTAACATACTTTTATGAGACTGATGCACTGCCTACTGTGCTAAGAAGGCACTGTTAGCATACTTTTAAAATTTGCAACTTTCCTAGATTCAGTTGTTATGCCATTGAGTTCTTGAGAATTTTCTAGGTATATAACTATCATTTACATTGTTACAAATTTCCTTCTTGCATATATCTATACCTTATTTTGTTCTACCTTTATACACTGGCTGACATTCCACAACAAACAACATTATTTTGTTGATGCCTCTACTTTTTTATTTTGGTTAATGTGGACTTTTAGTTACAAATATATCGGGAAAACCTTTTTATATAAGGAAAATATATTTCCTTTATACTTTTCAGAGTTGTCAGAAATAGTGTTGATTTTTACAAAATATTTTTATAATATTTAAAAATATTGTGGGGACATCAAGATTTTTACTAATTTTCTTTTTAATTTAACCAGATTATAAATCCTTGGGAACAAGGACTCTACTAGATGTATTTTTGAAACTTCCCAGTGCCTAGAATAATATTTTCTCTATCCTTGGTCAGTGAGTGTTGGTTTAATTGATTTTACTGTTTTTCCTAATAATGAAATGGATTATGTTAATAGTTTTCCTTTCACAGAAGCAATCTTAAATTTCTATACTAAATCTCACTTGGTCATGGTGAATATTTTTTTTAATGTTGAACACCTTTTAATGTGTATTCTATGTCATTACTTTATTTAGAATTTTTTCATCTGTGTTCATCAATAAGATTGGCTTTCATTTTTATATTCCGATCATATCAAGTACCATATCTATCTGCCTCATAAAAAATAAAACAGTATCCTTCAGTATTTAGTAGTTATTTATATGATATAGGTATTACCTGCTGAAAAATATTCACCAGTGATTCCAGCAAATTTTCTTGTGTTTCCTACTGCAATTGACTTATTCAAAGTATTTAGTGTACTGTTTTAAATTTTTATTGTCTAGTTTCTAAGTCTGTACAAAAAATTAACCATTTCAAAAGTTCTTATCTTGGGGGGGGTTGGTGGGATGGGGTAACTGGGTGATGGACGTTGGGGAGGGTTGTAATGAGCACTGGGTATTATATAAGACTAATGAATCACAGATCTGTACCTCTGAAACAAATAATACATTATATATCCAAAAAAAAAAAAGGTTCTTGGGACGCCTGGGTGGCTCAGTCGTTAAGCACCTGCTTTTGGTTCAGGTCATGATCCCAGGGTCCTGGGATAGAGTCCCGCATTGGGCTCCCTGCTCAACAGAAAGCCTGCTTCTCCCTCTCCAGCTCCCCCTGCTTATGTTCCCTCTCTCACTCTCACCCCTCTCTCTGTGTCAAATAAATAAATTCTAAAAAAAAATTCTCATTTTAATTTTGTCTACATTATTACTGTCTTCTTAGATCTTTTTCAGATTAGTCCATCATATTTTTTTTCTCATTGAAACAGGCATGTAGAGTTAAATAAAACTTAGCTTTCTTTGTCAGCCTTAAGAGTTGAATAATTAGTAATTTAAAAAAAATGTTTTTCAAATAGTATAACTTTCTGTAGTATATATTTATCTTTATCATCTGTTTGAAAATATGCTATGTTTTGCTACTTGTTTGTAACCTTATTGCACTATAATCTAAGGATGCTGTATGTAAAATTTATGCTGAAAGTATTTATGAAGAAATGGTGTGTATTTAAATTTAAATAAAGCATATATGCCCACGATTTCCATTTTGTTCTTTAAAAAATTTATTTTATTAGAGAACAATTAACTTTTGGATCAGCTGAATTGAAATTCTGATAGTGAGATATTGTCACCTACTCAAGTGTTCTTGGTATATAGCTCTTGCATTTATTAGGTTTTATTTCCCATGTTTTCCTGTTATGTAATCTGGACACATCTGCTGGCATATAAGCAGCATATATGCTGCATATAAACAGTGTATAAGACATATACCAATTTTGCAAATGAAATTTTGGGATAAATACTTTATATATCTTCACTGTATATGAATTGGAAATTATTTTACAGTGATCATGTACAGGAAAACAGTATTTGCCTGTATAAATAAAGCATGCTATTTTAGTTGAGGATAATTTCTGAATATGCAAAAACATTCTAAAAGGTAAAAAAAATTAAGAAATTTTCTTGTTTGAGCTATATTTTCAATAAAATAGGTAAAGTGAGGTAAACAAATCATTACTCTATGTATTTCATGCTAGGTTCTTCAACCACAATACAAATACTTTTGATGCAGGATAAGTTTTGGAACACATATTTGGAAAAAATGGAGTGGCAAATGTTGTAATTTATTCTACCTCTGATTTTTAATTATTATAAACAGAACAATAAAGGAAATGAAGTCACTCACAATAAGAACATCAAACATTACAAACAATAAATTTTCATATGTTGGTGTTCTAACACAGGGCTCCACTCAATCTTGGCTCTGGACATTGAAGCCTGCTGGCATGATGCAGGGAGCAAAACAGTTCTAAATGAGCAAAGTGATCATCATTAGCTAAAAATGTCTATCTCAGACCCACCTGGGGAAATAGGGGTGGGCTTCAATGTTGCTAGTAAGAGATAACAAGGGCTTTGTTCTATGGTCCATCTATGGGAAAATTACCAGATCTTCTTCATGCCTCTCTTAAGGGGTAACGGGAGGATCTGGCTGCCCAAACACCTGGCAGGGTTGTATCTGATGACTGAGACCTCACTTTTTCTCAAATCCATTTTTCATCAGCAAATGATACCTGCAACCCTTTGAAGGATAATCCATATTTTCTCCCACTTGAAAAGACAGCTAGCTGGAGGGAAGGAGATGAAAACACCATTCCAGGTTTAGATCTGAAGCACACCAGCCTTTGGATCAAATACACATTTAAGAATTTTATATTACCGGTTTAAAATATATTTATAGGTTAATTTAATATAGAGAGATTTATATAATTGCAAACTATAAAATCTCAGGTAAGCAGGGATGCATTTGCTTCAGCTACAGCTCATTAGCCATGTTAGAGAAGCCACCTGTTATACTACAGCTAGAATTTCAGGTGTGTATTACATGGTAGGAGGATTTTCAATCCTCCTTTGGGATATGAATTTGAAAGGTTGCATTGGGTGAACAGAGGTGCCTGTTTACTTTCCCTTCAGCTAAGACAGAAAACCTTAAACTAAGGTGAAGATTCAAAGGTAGCAATCAGAGACAGTCATGCAAAATGTGGTTGAATACAGAAAATGGTCTGCTGCCTGGAATTCTCCTGAGGAGAGGAACACCTAACAAAACCACCAGGAAAATGGAAGGCTATGAAATCAAGCAGAACTAAAGTGTGATTCAATAGTGCAATAGTTTCAGTAGTGGGAGTTCAGAGAAGGTGACCACAAGAAAACCATAAAATGGATTTAGAACTAGGACACTATCAGATTGTTTTTGGCTTTTCTTTTGCCAGTTTCATCCAAAATACCGTCCCAGGGAAAAAGAAAGGTTTTCCTGAATCTACAGGTACAGGGTTCCACGTAAAAAGATTTCAAGATTATTACCACCACCTCCTACCAAATAAATGCAAATTATTTCCACATGGATCCTGACTCTCTCCTTGAAAGCCCTGCTCTGTTTGTTAGTTTCACTTTGCTTCAGGAAAGATGAAACTAACCATCAAAGTCATGAAGGATGAGAAATGTCGTTTGCCAAAAAAGTCTATCTGAAAACTATCATTTACAACATCTAATAAAGGTAACTAAAACCTAGCCCCTGTCTTCCTTTGACTGAAAAAGTTCCACTAGGGTAAAGTAAAAATGATTGTTTATATACAGCAATTTGTTATCGGGTCACACAACTTCCCAGGAGAAACAAACCAGAAAAGTAAGAAGCTGCCATGGTCTGAGAAGAAGACTAGAAAAACAGCTATATTCCAAGAGTCTATCTCAAAATCTCTGTCTGTTCTTAGAGAATATAGTAGTTTTGGTAAACAATGTAATGAAGTGAGCACCAGGCAGGAAATGTATTTATCACCAGACAGGGTCAACAGGGAATCTCAAGTTGAAAAGGAATTCTGAAGTGTTACAGTAATTTAATAGCAACTACAACCAGTAAGAGAAATAGAATGAGAATATACAGTGTGATAAATATAGGTGTCAAAAAACTAGCAGGTAAAGTGGTCAGAAAATTCTTGTAAGAGCTTATCAATCTTAAAGCTATTTCCCTTGAAACTATAACCTACCAACCTGCTAAGTTTAAGAATATATTCACTTTTTGCCTGTTTTCAAAACTATTTACTCAGAATTTGGTTTCAAAAGTTTATCACTGACATATTAATTTTCTACCACTGTGTGAAAAAGATAAGATTTTAAATCTAAGCATATTTCTAAATCCATTATTATCTCAACTATAAATACACATTAAAATTTTCCTTAATTAAATCTTGAGGACTTTAAATATACAGTGACTACCTAAAGCAGCTCTTGTTGAACTATTTGGGGGGGGAGGGGAAAAGGGAGAGAGAGAAAGAGAGAGGGAATCTTTTTTTTTTTTAAGATTTTATTTATTTATTTGAGATAGAGAGAGCGCATGTGCACAAACCAGGGCAGAGGGTGGGCAGAGGGAGCAAGAGAAGCAGGCTCTCCATTGAATAGGGAGCCTGACTCAGGGCTCAATCCCAGAACCCTGGGATCATGACCTGAGCCTAAGGCAGCTAGGTGCTTAACCAACTGAGTCACCCAGGTGCCCAGAGAGGGAATCTTAAAGCAGGCTCCAAGTTTAGCAGCAAGCCCAACGCTGGGCACAATCTCACAACCCTGAGATCATGACCTGAGCCAAAATCGAGAGTCAGATGCTTAACTGAGTCACCTATGTGCCCCTGAACTATTTTTAATATATGGCTGAATACAAACAACTTTCAAAAAAAAATTTTTTTTCAAAAGAAATTTTTAACATCAGAAAAGCCTATAGTTCAGAAAAAGGGGTAAAGCATAATTAGAAAGTTGAGTGCCCAAAGATTTTTAACTCGCACTAAAAAGGCATGTGATGCATAATCTCAAAGGTGGCTGGTTTACTAAACTTTCTTTCCTTCCAGAGAGCTACCTATAGGACTTATCCTTGTCACTCTTCTCACACATTTTTAACACTATCTATGAAGTTGCAAGAAACAGTAGGAATCACGTATTACAAAATAAAATCCCCTCGGGGTGCATGGGTGGCTCAGTGGGTTAAGCCTCTGCCTTCGGCTTGGGTCATGATCTCAGGGTCCTGGGATCGACCCCTGCATCGGGCTCTCTGCTCAGCAGGAAGCCTGCTTTCCCCTCTCTCTCTGCCTGCCTCTCTGCCTACTTGTGATCTCTCTCTGTCAAATAAATAAATAAAATCTTTTAAAAAAACCAAACATTTTAAAAAATTAAAAAAATAAAATAAAATCCCCTCCACTTCACCATTGCTTTGGATAGAATGGCAACTTCTAAGCTCCCTGATGCTTAGAAGCCAAAAGTTAATTTCCTTTCCAAATGGCAATTCTTAAACATATAGCTTAAAAGTCCTCTGAAGAGTTAGTATAGCACATGAAGGTAGAACAAATTTATATCATATTAGAAATATTCTACTTTGCTTTGCAAAGACAGCCTTTTTTAATGTTAAAATCATACTAAGGATGAAAAATATAGTAATATGAAAAGAGACCCTCAATGATCCAAAACATATAGGAATAAATCTAATAAGGAATGAAGGACAGGTAGATAATAGATGAATATAGATATATAAAAATGTAACATTTTACTGAAAAATATGAAAGACAACTTGAATAAACAGAATTAACCACATTCCTGAAAGAGAAGGGGGTGACAGACTTTATCTTCCAAAAATGGCCACCAATTCCACATTACCAATGAAGTCTTCAAAACTTCACTGTTTCTCTCATGAGAGATGGGCCCTATATTCTTCCCTTGAATCTGAAGGAAGCTTGCGACAAATAATGTTATTCAAATGCTGAAATTCTCCCAAACATAAGCCAATCAAAGTTCTCTTTTGACCCTTGGAGCTGAGCTACCCTGTAAGGAGGTCTGGTTCTCCTGTAGCAACTATGCTGAAGTGACTACGCAGATATCTGGGGAGCCCTAGCTGTTGTAGCCTAGCCACCATTTACGTTGAGGAAGGAACTTTCAGGTAATTCCAACCACCAGTCTTAGAGTTGTCCGGGCTAACACCAAATGAAGGAGCAACTAACTATCCCAACTGAGTCCTCATCAGACTGCAGATACACAAAACACATTGTTTTTTGCCCTAAATTCCCAAGTGGCATTACACAGCCATTTAAATTAAGTGGGAAAATATTATTAACATGTAAAGTACTGATTCATATGTCGATTCAACAAAATTACAATTAACACTAACAAAAAAATTTTTTAAGATTTTATTTATTTGACAGAGAGAGAAAGAGAGAGAGAGAGAGAGAGAGAGAGAGATCACAAGTAGGCAAAGAGGCAGGCAGAGCGAGAGGGGGAAGCAGGCTCCCCGCTGAGCAGAGAGCCCGATGCGGGGCTCAATCCCAGGACCCCGAGATCATGACCTGAGCTGAAGGCAGAGGCTTTAACCCACTGAGCCACCCAGGTGCCCCAACACTAACGAATTTTTGAGAAAATCTGATAAAATGACTCTGTGGGGCTGATAATGCATTACATATAACTATGCTGTAAATGAGATGGTTTATAAACTATAATGTCACAAAACTTTGATATTTTGTGAGAAGTAGTACATTACTAATTGTAGGTGAGCTGTGAAAAGGTAAGGATGTATACTACTATCCCTGGTGCAAGTACTAAAAACATAATCCAAATAAGTATAGCCAAAAAGGCAAAAGGAAAATTGAAATAGAATTTTACACTTGATCTTAGCCAAAAGGCCGAGAAGCGATTAGAATTTTAAAAATATAGTTCAAATGGGGGCGCCTGGGTGGCTCAGTGGGTTAAAGCCTCTGCCTTCAGGTCAGGTCATGATCTCAGGGTCCTGGGATCGAGCCCCATATTGGGCTCTCTGCTCAGTGGGGAGCCTGCTTCCCCCACTCTCTCTGCCTGCCTCTCTGCCTACTTGTGATCTCTCTCTCTCTCTCTCTCTGTCAAATAAATAAATAAATAAATAAATAAATAAAATCTTTAAAAAAATATATATATAGTTCAAATGATCCCAAAGTGAGGGGCAGGGGCAAGCAAAAAGGAGCATAAAAACAAAAAACAAGAGATGATAGAAAACAAATAATAAAACAGTAAACCCAAACTTTACCATATCACTAATTATGTTAAACATTAATGAACTAAAAATCCAATCACAAGGCAGACTGTCAGAATGGATATTAAAACAATACCCAACTATAGCCTGTCTATAAGAAACACAGTTTAACCATCAAGACAGGTTAAAAGTAAATGAATGAAAAAAGATATATCACACCACTTTAATAAGCATAAGAAGTCTAGAATGGTTTTGTTAATAGTAGATTAAATAGATTTCTAGACAAAATTTATATAGGATATAAAGAGAGACATTTTATATACATTAAAGGGCATTTCATCAGGGGGACATAACGATCATAAGTGTGCCTGTGCCTAATAACCTAGCTTCAAAATAAAGTTAAATTTACAGAACTAAAAAGGGACTAGACATTTCTATAATTATAGTTGTGATTTTAACCTCTCTTACTAATTGGCAGAAGAGCTAGATAAAACATCAAATAAGACATATCTGGTGATGCCTGGGGGGCTCAGTTGGTTGAGCATCTGACTCTTAGTTTCAGCTCAGGTCATGATGTCAGGGTTGTGAGATCCAGCCCCACATCGGGCTCCAAGCTCAGCACAGTCTGCTTGAGATTCTCTCTCCCTCTCCCCCCGCCCTTCCACTCACTTGCCCTCACTCAAGCACATGTACACACTCTTACTCACTCTTCCTCTCTCCAATTTAAAATTAAAATAAAAAAAGACATATCTGGCCTTCCCTTAATTAGTATTTATAGAACATCACGCCTAACAACAGCAGAATAGATATTCTTTTCAAGAGCACAGGCTATGTTTAATAGGACAGAACATATTCTGAGCTGTAAAACAAGTTTCAATAAAATATAAAAGAGGGATGCCTGGGTGGCTCAGTCAGTTAAGCATCTGCCTTTGGCTCAGGTCATGATCTCGGGGTCCAGGGATCAAGTCCCATATCAGGTTCCTTGCTCAGCAGGGAGCCTCCTTCTCCCTCTGCCTGCTGCTCCCTCTGCTTGTGCTCTCTCTCACTGATAAATAAATAAATAAAATCTTTGAAAAAAAGTGTAAGGGCATATTATAAAAACTTTTATGCTCATAAATTTAGGAACCTACATGAAACAAGCAAATTTCTTGAAAGACAGAAATGACCAAAAGTGACCCAAAATGGAACAGATAACCCACATAACCCTATATCAATTAAAGAAATTATATTCATAATTTAAAAACTTCCCTTAAGGAAAACTTAAGATACAGATGGCTTCCCTGATATATTCTATCAAATGTGTAAGAAAATAACAAAATCAATTCTATAAACTCTTTCAGAAAATAAAGAAGGGAACAATACTTCATTTTATAGGGTCAGTATTTTCCCAGTATCAAAGCAGACACAGACATCATAAGAGACTTATAGACCAATGTCCCTCAAGAACATAACATAAATTGCAAAAATCTTTAACAAAATGTCAGCAATTTGAATCCAATGGTATATACAGAAAAAAATTTATCACAATCAAGTGGGGCTTAACCTGGGAATGTGAGGTTGGTTTAGCTCCTAAAAATCAATTTGCCACACTGGAATAAAAGAGGAAATGAACACAATCATTTGGATAAATGCAGAAAAAGCATTTGACAAAATTCAATACTCTTTTCATGATTAAAGGCAGATAACTTCCTCAACCAGATGAAAATTGACAGCAAAAACCGTACTCGATGAAAGTCTCTGTGTTTTCTAAGATCAGGAACAAGGCAAGGATTTCCACTCTCACCACTTCTATCTAACAGTATATTGGAGTACCTAGCTAACACAATTTAAGGGGAAAAAAAATTAAAGGCATATGGGCGAAAATTTAAGAAAAACTCTTCTTATTGACAGATGACACGATCATGCATGTAGTAAACTCTAAGGAACCCTCAACAAAACTACAAGAATTAATAAATTAATGTAGCAAAGTTCTAGGATGTAAGGTTAATATACAAAATTCAACTGTATCTCTAAATACTAGCCATCAACAATTAGAAGATAAAAAATTTTAAAAACCCAATTTACAATAAAATGAAAATATGTTAGAATAAATTTAATGAAAGATGTGCAAGATCTATATACACTGAGAACTACAAAACATTGTGAAGAGAAATTAGAGACAACCTAAATAAAGAGAAATACCATGTCCACAGTTTCATGTTCATTGGCTTCAAAAACTTAAAACTGTTCAAATAGCAAATCTTCCAAAATTTATCTTTAGAGGGCACCTAGATGGCTCAGTTGGTTAAGCGACTAACTCTTGGTTTCGGCTCAAGTCACGATCTCAGGGTCTTGAGATCCAATCCTGTGTCAGACTCCACACTCATTGTGGAGTCTGCTTGTCCCTCTCCCTCTGCTCCTTTCCCCACTTGCATGCTTTCTCTAATAAAAAGCAAATCTTGAAAAAAAAATTATTTTTAGAATCAGTGTAATTCCAAACAACTAATTTAAAAATCCATATGGAAAGACAGAAGATCTAAAATAATGCAAAATAGCTTTGAAGAACAAAGTCGAAGGACTTAAACTACCTGATTTCAGGACTTATTACAAAGTTACAGAAATCAAGATGGTGTGGTATTGGCATAATGATAGACAGACAGACATAAAACAAGAGAGTAGAGTCCAAAAATAGACCCAAACTTACACGTCTACTGATTTTGAACAAAAGGGCAAAGGTAACAGAGTGAAAGAGTTTTTTTCAACTAGTGGTGCTGGACCAATGAGATAACCAACCACACGGAGAACAAACTGTAATGTATATCTCACACTACAGACACAATTAATTCAAAGTTGATCACAGACCTAAATATAACAGCTAAAACTAATACCTTTCAGAAAAGAAAAAGAGAAAATGTCGTGATTCTTGGTTAGGCAAAGATGTCTTAGGATACAAAGCATAAGCTTTTTATAAAAGAAAAAAAAGATGAAATGGACTCCATCAAGATTAAAAACTTTTGCTCTTCCAAAGAAACTATTAAGAAAATGAAAAGGCAAGCCACCAAATGGAAGAAAATATTTTTTAAAACAACAAAAGACTTGTACCCAGAATATATCTCTCCTTCAACTCAACAGTAAGAAGACTAATAATCAATTAAAGATGGGCAAAATATCTGCACACTTTAAAAAAAAGAAGATATGCGAATGGAGAATAAGCCCTTAAAAGATATTCAAAGAAATGCAAATTAAAGCCACAGTGACCCTCCACTACACATCCACTAGAATGGCTAACATTTAAAAAGAGTGACATTTTTGATCCTGATCACACTATATTGTAATTATGAGTATTTCTCTATTTGGATAAGATATAAGCTCTAGAGAAAAAAAAAAAAAGCTTGACAATTAATGGTAGTGAGGATGTGCAACAACTTGAACTCTCATATATGGCTGGTGGAAATGTAAAGTGTACAGACACTTTGGAAAACAGTATGGCAGTATCTTATAAACTTAAGTATATACTTCACATGTGACCCAGAAATTCACTTCTAGGTGTTTATCCAAAAGCAATGAAAAAATATATATCCACGTAAAGACTTATATACAGAAGTTCGTAGCAGCATGATTCATACAATAGCCAAAAATGTGCAAACCAAATGCCCATCAAGTTGAATACACTTTAGTGCATCCATATTACAGAACACAGTAACACAAACAAATGAAATTGTATTAAACAAAACAATGTGGATGAATCTCAAAACACACTAAAAGAAGCCAAACACAAACGACCATGTACTATATGATTCCATTTGTTTGAAACTTTAGAAAAGACAAAACTAGTGACAGAAAGCAGATCAATGGTTGCCTGGGGTTACAGATGAGGACTGACTGTAAAGGCATGGGAAGAAACTTCTTAGGGTTAGAGACCCATTCTATGTCTTGACTGTGGTGGTGGTTGCATGATGGTATATAATTATCCAAATTCATCAAACTGTGTAATTAAAATGAATGAATGTTATTGTATGTACATATAACTTATTTATTTGTAAAGATTTCACCCATTTATTTGAGAAAAAGCACAAGAGAGCCAGAGAGAGAGCACAACCGGAGGGGAGTGCAGAGCAGAAACAGACTCCCCACTAAGCAGGGAGCCTAAAGTGGGGCTCCAGCCCAAGACCCTGAGATCACGGCAGACACTTACAAACTGAGCCACTCAGGTGCTACAATATAACTTTAATGTTAAAAAAATTTAGGGGCGCCTGGGTGGCTCAGCAGGTTAAAGCCTCTGCCTTCAGCTCAGGTCATGATCTCAGGGTCCTGGAATCGAACCCTGCATCGGGCTCTCTGCTCAGCAGGGAGCCTGCTTCTCCCTCTCTCTCTGCCTGCCTCTCTGCCTACTTGTGATCTCTTTCTCTCTGTCAAATAAATAAATAAAATCTTTTAAAACAATAAATAAATAAAATTTAAAAATTAAAAAAAAAGGCAATGGTGCTTTACTTCACCAATAAAAGGAATGATATTAACGTTGAAACCATGAACTATATTGTTTTTTTTCTCCATAGACTTAGCCAAAATTATAATACTGATAAAAAGTGCTAATTAGTATATTTCCCTAGAGTAGTCTGGCATTGTATACCTGAACTCTTGAAAGATGAGTGGACTTTTTGATGCAGCAATTACTTTCACTACAGAAATAATCAGACTAAAAGTAAAACTATATACGTAATGGTATTGGAAAGCCTTTCATAATGATGAAAAGTAATTAGGAAAAAGCCCTATATGTCTAACAATAGGGGACTAGTTAAATAATGGAATGTCCATATAATTAAAATGATGTGAACAATATACATGTGTCTTTTTAAATAAAAATTTTTTTATTTAGGTGGCCTGGGTGGCTCAGTGGCCTGGGTGGCTCAGTGGGTTAAAGCCTCCACCTTCAGCTCGGGTCATGATCTCAGGGTTCTGGGATCAAGCCCCGTGCCAGGCTCTCTGCTTGGCGGGGAGCCTGCTTCCCCCGCTCTCTCTCCCTGCCTCTCTGCCTACTTGTGATCTGTCAAATAAATAAATAAATAAAAATCTTTAAAAAATTTTTTTAATTTAAATTCAGTTAACATGTAGTGTATTATTAGTTACAGGGTAGAATTTGGAGATTCATTAGTTGCAAACACCTGCCCTTACTGATGTATGAAGATGTACTCAATGTTGGTATTTTCCCCCTTCAATGCATACTATGCCAGGACTTTTCACTTGTACAAGTTACGATACAAACAATAACTAATAACTACCATAAGTTAGATTTCTATTATTAGAAGAAAAAGAATTAATCACTCCTGCCCTGTTTTACACCACTTTGGCATATGAGGCTGTATTTTCTATTTAATTCTTATGATAATAATAATAAGTAAAAAGTAACCTTTGGACTCACTACTACCACAAAATACTCAGTATTATCACAAAAGATCTGACACGGGCAACTATTTCATTTCAAAAGAGCTCTGACCCACAAATTTAATTAGTTATTTTAATAATTTACTGACAGTCTGCTCCGTGATAAAGGAGTAACAGAAGGTTCTGGTATATACTTTCTAGGTATTATTTGGGCCTCAGTTCCTTACCTATAAAAGGAAAATGGCTGGGTGTGGAATTAGGTCATTTCTAGTTCTAAGGAAGAGTAACCTATTAAAAAAATCTGTCAACGCTTTCAAAAATTACAGAACTGGCAAATGCAAAATGTCCAGAAATAAACCTTTGTCAATGAGTCTGGTATTCCTTATAAATAATCACTTAAAAAAAAAAAGGACTAGGACCCTTATAAAATCCTGGTGAATTTAAATCTAGGGAGCATTCACTGTAACATAAAATGGAAATTCAATCTGTCAAGGAGACTAACAAAGGCAGGAATCACAAGTGAAAAGTGATATATCCTCAATGGTTTCCTAGTTGCTAAAATTTAAAGTCACTTATCTTATTGAAGATAGCAAAAATGTACGAGCATCTGTCTTTATAACCACATCAGCATCAGGTAAAAAGATGTCTAAAAGTCCCACAACTACAGGTAATTTCAAACAGGAAACAGTAATATACTACTAGTTATTCAAGGCTAATAATTTATTGTGCCTACTTTAAAATAATAATGTTTCCCAATTCAACTAGGTTCATATATTCAAACCAAATAAGGATAATTCATTTATAAAAATAAACTACAACTTGCTTCTCCACTTAACAAACAGTACCAAGTCTAACAAATTTACCCTGCAATTAAGCATATCTTAATTCAAAGAGAGTAAATAATCTATATAAAATGCTTGTAAGCTTAACCGTAAAGAAAGAAGATTTGAGTTTTACTTGTTTAATGCCAAATCAAGAAAACAAGTTAAATACAGGGGCATCTGGGTGGCTCGGTAGCTCAGGTCATGATCTCAGGGTCCTGGGATCAAGCCCCCCAGGCTCCCTGCTCAGCAGGGTGTCTGCTTCTCCCTCTGCCCCTGTCCCCTGCTAGGGCTTTTTCTCTCTTCAATCAATCAATCAATCATTCAATCTTAAAAAAAAAAAAAAAGGTAAATACATACACACATGAAATATAACTCATTTATTAAATCTTAGGAGAAGAGCCAATTTTTTATAATCAAGCAAATATTTTGCTATCTGAACATTCTTCTGTGCAGTTGTCTTCAGAAGTTACACAATGAAAATAACTTGTAGTATGGTCCTGTACCTTGGTGCCTCATTTTATTTTTCTTTAAAGATTTTATTCAATTATTTGACAGGAGAGAGATCACAAGTAGGCAGAGAGGCAGGCAGAGAGAGAGGGAGAAGCAGACTCCCCGCCAAGTAGAGAGCCTGACGCGGGGCTAGATCCCAGGACCCTGAGATCATGACCGGAGCCGAAGGCAGGGGCTTTAACCCACTGAGCCACCCAGGCGCCCCTGGTGCCTCATTTTTAAGTTAAATTATAACCCAAACCAAACTGAAATACAAGCAACTGGCCCAAGCAAAATTGCATTAGATGGGAAAATAAAACTACCATCAAGTCTGGCTAGAGATGGTGGTAATGAGATATGGTGCTGAAACATACAAGACACAGCCAGACCAAACAACGCTGCAACAAGGGAAAGGCTCCATCCTACTGCCGTTTAGACCCCACAGTGTCTTACTTATGTATTCCACAAAGCGACTGCTGAGAGAAGAATGCATCTCTTATTTTCTGGCAGAAAAGGAAATGATTCTTTATCTGCCAATAGCAAGAGATTTCTTAAACAGTTTCCCTGACCTTGTTTTCCTTAGTCATTTGTAAAAGTACATTTTTTATTAGGGTCTCATTTCTTTACTGAAAAAAATGAAAGTGTTTCAATATTTTCCTCCCTTTTCTCTCTGCTGGTTGGAAACGGAAGTGGGAACGGGGAACTAGAGAAGTGTCTTCAGGATCTACATAGGCTTTTTACCAATTTGTATCAATAGCCAATTCAAAGTTTCTCTTTTGAAGCCCAGGCGTCAGGATTCCAATATTAAAGTTCAGATGACCCTCTCAGTCCAAATGCAATGACTGATAGACATTTTCTACTCCTTTGATTATATTCCTTTCAGTCTAGAGATCTAAGGCTATGTTGTAGGAGGTTTCAAAATATGTAAGAATATTACATTTTCAAAAACTCAAGGCTATACCAACTGAATCACAATAATAACAGTTCTGCAAAGTTTTGATCAGTCTGCATTTTCTAGGTTTAATATGTATATTACACTAAAAGTAAACTAGTTATATGTTTGTCTCATGTGTAAAATTATGATTTTACATAGTAGAATCAAGGACTTATGCATTTTGTCATCTTCTTCAAAAACTAATTCCTATTTTTAGTGAGTCAGCGTAAGTCCAGAATGCTGTTTTTTGGTTTCGGCTCAGGTCATGATCTCAGGGTCCTGGGATCGAGCCCCGCGTCAGGCTCTGCACTCAGCAGGGAGCCTGCTTCTCTGCCTCTCTCTCCCTCTCCCTCGGCTCCTTCCCCCTCAAATAAATAAAAACATCTTTTTTAAAAAGTGAATTTTACTAACATTTCACTCTATAATAGAGCCTCTGAAGATTAGAGTATACAGTTATACTACAATGCTTAGCGGTAGGATCCCTGACTCTAAAAGTGACACTTGGATAGAGAGATGGATCTTTTCCAAAGAACTCTAATTTCGTCCACAACTCTGTGAGTTATAGTCTGGGGGGAATAAAAGTAAAACAATTCTATCACATGTGGAAGCTACTAGTGTGAGTTAGGAATGGCATGAATGAAATACAATACCCGGAAGAATGGTCAGCAAACTCTTCCCTAGGGTCCAGGCCACTGTCCAAGTCGACTACACTCCCAGTCTGATGGGGTACTGCACTGCTTAGGGGAGTAGAGGGAGATCAAACAGGAGGACTAGGAAAAGGAGGCAGCAACAGTATAACAATGTGGTGTTAACATTTAATCCCACTATATATAACACACGGTCTCTTCTCCCCTGAAAACAATCCTTTCCTAGCACATGTAGCAACAATTTCCTCCTGAGATGGCTAATGGTTATTTATGCCTTCCCAAAGTTCTTTCTCATCTTATTCTGATAAACAGACCCATCCTCTACTACCTAAAAGGATTTCTTTGGAAATTTTAAAATTGAAGGTGGGAAAGATCTCCTTTCCTCTTTGGTTAAAGAGCTAGAAGACTGGGGTGCCTGCATGGCTCAGTCGATTAAATCGACAGCTGACTCTTGGTTTTGGCTCATGTCATGATCTCAGGGTCATGAGACTGAGCCCCACGCTTGGCTTCACACTGAGTGTGGAACCTGCTGCTTAAGATTCTCTCTCTCCCTCTCCCTCTGCCCTCCTCCCCCCACAGTTCATGCACACGAGCTTTGCTCTCTCCATAAAAAAAAAAAGAAGAGCTGTAAGAATGTGTAAGTGAGCTTGCCTCAGCCATATAGAAAAAAAATAATTCCGGAAAATAAACACAATTTGCAGAGAAAGAGAAAGGAGACAAGAATCAAGATAATATTCAAGTCTTACATTTCACATATACATAAGGCTGGTTCTACTACTTTTGTCTTTAAGTCCAGTTATGTGAGCTAACAACTCTTTTCTGGCAGTTTGAGTTGAACTTTTATAATCCAAGAGACCCAGGTCATATACCAACCTTTACTAGATGCTCATTTTCATCTGTGTAAAAATATTACCTTTTGTATCTCCCTCCCTTCCCATATCATAAACATTATAATTTGCTACTCAGGGCACCTGCATAGCTCAGATGGTTGAGCCTCTGCCTTTGGCCCATGTCATGATCCTAGAGTCCTGGGATCCAGTCCTGCATTGGGCTTCCTGCTCAGTGGGGGAGTCTGCTTCTTCCTCTTCCTCTGTGTGCTCTCCTTCTTGCTTACTCTCTCTCTTTCTCTCAAATAAATAAATTACAAAAAAATCTTTAATTTGCTCCTCAAGCCCCTCAGAGATAGCACTGTTTAAAATAATCATTTTCATCAGCGCCTGGGTGGCTCAGTCGGTTAAGCGGCTGTCTTTGGCTCAGGTCATGATCCCTGAGCCCCACATCAGACTCCCTGCTCAACCGGGAGCCTGCTTCTCCCTCTCCCTCTGCTGCTCCTTCTGCTCTCTCGCTCAAGCTCTTTCTCTCTCAATAAATAAAATCTTAAAAAATAAAATAATCCCTTTCTGACATTTAATCTTTTTTTTTAATTTTTTATTAACATATAATGCATTATTTGCCCCAGGGTACATGTCTGTGATTCGTCAGGCTTACACATTTCACAGCACTCACCATAGCACATACCCTCCCCAATGTCCATATCCCTACCCCCCCACCTCCCAGCAACCCTTAGTTTCGTGAGTTTAGGAGTCTCTTATGGTTTGTCTCCTTCCCCAGCCCATTTTGTTTCATTTCTCTTCCCCACCCCCCACGACTCCCTGCCCTGCCTCTTAAATTCTTCATATCAGAGCAATCGTGTGATAATTGTCTTTCTCTGACTGACTTATTTCGCTTAGCATAACACCCTC
>CM052804.1:36041306-36161747 GCA_028533885.1 Nasua narica | reverse complement strand
TGTAAATGGAATCGACTCTCTAATTTCTCTTTCTTCTGTTTGCTGTTGATGTATAGGAATGCAACTGATTTCTGTGCATTAATTTTATATCCTGACACTTGACTGAATTCCTGTATGAGTTTAGCAGTCTTGGAGTGGAGTCTTTTGGGTTTTCCACATAAAGTATCATATCATCTGCAAAGAGTGAGAGTTTGACTTCTTTGCCAATTTGGATGCCTCTGACATTTAATCTTTTATCACTGACCTTACATTATATGCTACCATGGACACAAATCAGTAGCTCTTTTATCAAGAACTCCCCTCATCTCTCCCAAAACTACTTCCCTTCCCTGGTATGCAAGCCTTGAACTTGGTCAGCAAAGGACAAGTGGTCATAGCTGGGTTAATAATGCACCATTTATAAATATAACCATGATAGTCATTTCAAAAGTACAAAAAAGAAAGGCAGCCTTATTGAAATGTGTTCTGCTTTTAAGATTCTTAAGACAGAAACAATCTAACATCAACTTTCAAGCTACTTGGATTTGAAACTACTTCTGGTTTTGTTTTGGTGGTGTTTTTGCTCAGAAATCTGAAGAATCTAACCATTCCCTATATAGCAAATCCTAAGGAAGCTGTGAAAAATTATAGCCTTTTCAGAGAGTTTAATTTCACCACACATAAACAAAAATAAATCATTTTGCTTGTTCAGAAGTTATTAAGTATCTTCTGATGAGAATATAACTGCTACTGCCAAAACTTGCGAATCTATCATATTCTAGTAGAAGACTACAGCTCCTTTCTGCTATCCCGGTTACTGAGCAATAGCCATTTTTTGCATCCTTTCTTGTCATTCTCTTTTTAGAGATGTTGGGTTGAAATTCTAATGTGTTCTAATGCAGACCTGACTTAGCCAGTCTAACAGCTGAATAAAGCCTGACTGTGTTCATCAATTATTAACACTAGCAGAAACCATTAAAGAGTCTAGTATAACATCAATAAATTAGCTGAACAAATGAAATAAATGAATAGTGAGAGCCTTTGATGTGCAATTTTCATGGGAAAGACTGTTACCTTCATTTTTCAAAAAGGAAAATTGATACACAGAGAAGTTAACAAATCTGCCTTGGGTCAGAGAATAAATGGCAGAACTGGGACTGGATTAAAGTCTGCCGGACTTTATAGCATGTGTTCTTTTTTTCTATACTAGGCTGCTCTCTCTGAACTCCGAAGTTCTATGAAGCAGCAATTACAAAGCTCTCCCTTTATACCTCCTAAGGACCCCTTTGACCACAATTACATTTCACAGAATTCTCCTTTTTATTATATATCATTCCTTTTGGCAAGCCTATGGAGTAAGTTAAGAGGAATATGCAGTGAGGACATGAAGGGAGAGTTAATGGGGACCGCCCACAAAAGTTCTACTTTTAGAAATGCTATTCTATTATATATAGATCAGCCTACTTTAGGAGTGCTCAATTTTGGTTTCATTAAGTATGTATGTTTTTCAGAGCCAGAACTATATTTAAGAAGCCCACTGTATATTTTTCCAGCATCTGGTCACAAGAATATTTCAAAGAAACCAAAGTTCTTTGTTTCATTAATATATGTCCCCTCCTCCCCCAACTATCTTCCCAGCCAGTTATTATTCATTAGCTGGGAGAGAGCATTTCTCAGAAATCTGGTTAAGGAAAACTTTAAAAATACAACAAAAATTACAAATATAACAAAAACCATTTAGTTTCTGAGCTGTTTCTATGCAAGGATAGGACAGTCTGTTTCCTTTCATCTTTATCTCCATGCCACTTGTTACACAGTAGGTGTGTGTTGAAAGGGAGGGCTTTTCTAATGTAAACCTGGTTAGGAAACAAGTTTTATAAAATATTTCTGAGTCCTAAGATGGAGTAACCTTAGTAAAGGTAAGAGAAATCCTAAAATAATGTTCCAAAAATATGTACGTAGTTAATGGGAACAAGAAAATCCCTTGCAAACTATGGTTTCCTCCAAAAAGAGTATCACACAAATGGAAGACTTATCAAATACTGATAAAATGGAGATAGTAAAAAATGTTCTAGATGTTATTTGTTGTAAAGAAACATGTATACCTGTAAGTTTTCAGAAACTGCTAACATGTTAAATGTTGCATTTCAATGATCTAAAGTCTTTTTGAAAACAAAAAATGTTGATAAACCTACCCATTCTTTTATCTTCTATTCTCCTTTCCTTTCTTCCTTTTTTTTATGTTTTCCCAAGCTATAAGCAATACATCAATCTTAATGTATTAAGACCAGAATGTATTAATAGCACAGAAAAAGTTGGTCCTGAAAGAGAGACATTTTACTTTTGAAATGAGAAAAAAAGCTGCTGTGCAGGTGCTACATGTCACCAATCCAAAGAGATTTTGCTCTTTGGCAGCATATTTAAGAAAAACTTATATATTGTTAGTTACAATGATTTCTAGGTCTTTCTTGTTCAACAAGGAGCACCTACGTGCCAACATTTTAAAAATGACAAATGACATTCAGGACATAGAAGTCAGGCTAGTTGTCAAAAGAGAAAAGAAATCTGATGCCAGCATGACAAAGGCTTTTTATTTTGGAAGATATGTAACAACCACATTACTGAAAATGAAGCTGAGAAGGGGACATCAACCAATATAAATTGTTTTACTTGGATTAAATGCCATAAAACTTACAATGTGTCTTCTGGGATACCTCAAAGTAGAATCAACAAGAGCTTCCTACAGGAAAAAGAATGGTCCCACAGAATGGATAGTCTCACTTTATAGAGTACTATGTAAAGTTTGGTCTATTTTTTAAAGGAGACTATAAGAAAACAGGTCATACATCAGTGTAACTTAGTTGGCAGATTACTGAAATGTAACTAACCATGTGGATAAGATTTATGTGGGAGCAGTTATTATACATTTAATAAACTGTGGTAAGTTAAAGATGTATGCTAAATTCTAAAATAACTTCTAAAATAACAAAGCATAGGTTTATAGCTAAAAAGACAACAAAAAAACATAAAATGGAGTAATAAAAATACTCATAATGCATATAGAAAAGTTGATACACTGGAAGTCATCAAAATTAAGAACTTCTCTTCAAAAGACTCGGTTAAGAGAATGAAAAGATATTACCAACCAAGAGAACTTATCTGAAAATCATAATAGTTGATAAAGGATTTATATTGAGAATAAAAACCTCTTAAAACTACAGTACGAGGGACGCCTGGGTAGCTCAGTCCTTAAGCGTCTGCCTTCAGCTCAGGTCATGATCCCAGGGTCCTGGGATCGAGCCCCGCATCGGGCTCCTTGCTCAGCAGGAAGCCTGCTTTCTCCCTCTGCAAATCCTCCTGCTTGTGTTCCCTCTCTCGCTATGTCTCTCTCTGTTCAATAAACAAAAAAAAAAAATTAAAAAAAACTATAGTACGATACCACGGGGCGCCTGGGTGGCTCGGTTGGTTAAAGCCTCTGCCTTCCGCTCAGGTCATGATCTCAGGGTCCTGGGATCAAGCCCTGCATTGGGCTCTCTGCTCAGCGGGGAGCCTGCTTCCCCCTCTTTCTCTGCCTGCCTCTCTGCCTACTTGTGACCTCTCTCCTCTCTGTCAAATAAATAAATAAAATCTTCAACCTCCTCCAAAAAACTACAGTAAGATACCATCACATACCTATTAAAATATCTAAAATTTAAAAGACTGATCCTACTAAGGATCAGCAAGAATGTAGAGAAACTAGAATTCACACACTGTTGGAAATGTAAAATGGTAAACACATTTTGGAAAACCGTTTAACTTAAAAAGTTATACATACCTTACCTTATTACCTGGTCATTCATTCCTGGGTGAAATGAAAACATACACCCATACAAAGACCTAGACATGGATGTCCATAGCAGCTTTATCTGTAATAGCCCCCAAACAGCAATAACCCAAAACTATGGTAAATCCTTACATAGACAACTATTTAGCAATAAAAACTAATTAATTATTGATTTGTATAACAACATGGATGTATCTCAAAATAAATATGTGAAATAAATGAGATAAAAAGAGTACATCCTATATGACTCCATTTACATTATATTCTAGAAAATACAAACCACTCAACAGTGACCAGAAGCCTAGAAATGGTGGGGGAGGTAATGAGCTACAGAAGGGAAAGATTACTAAGAGACAAAGAAATCTTTTAGTGGTGATGAATATGTCACCCCAATATTGACTGGGGTGACAGTTTCATGAATGTATACATATATCAATCTTATCATATTGTACAAATTAAATATGTGTAGTTTGCGAAGGAAACACAGTCAACAAAACTGACAAGACAACTGACAGAATGGGAGAAGATATTTGCAAATGACATATCAGATAAAGGGCTACCATCTAAATTTACAAAGAAATTATCAAACCCAACACCCAAAGAACAAATAATTCAATAAAGAAATGGGCAGAAGGGATGCCTGGGTGGCTCAGTTGGTTAAGCCCCTGCCTTCGGCTCAGGTCATGATCTCAGGGTCCTGGAATCGAGTCCCACATCAGGCTTCCCGCTGGGCGGGGAGCCTGCGTCTCTTTCTGCTTCTATCTGCCACTCTGCCTGCTTGTGCTCTCTCTCTCTGACAAATAAATAAAATCTTAAAAAAAAAAAAAAGAAAGAAAGAAATGGGCAGAAGACATGAACAGACATTTCTGCAAAGAAGATATCCAAATGGCCAAGAGGCACATGAAAAAATGCTCAACATCACTCAGCATCAAGGAAATACAAATCAAAACCACAATAAGATATCACCTCACACCAGTCAGAATGGCTAAAATTAACAAGTCAAGAAATGACAGATATTGGCGAGGATGCAGAGAAAGGGGAACCCTCCTACACTGTTGGTGGGAATGCAAGCCAGTGCAGCCACTCTGGAAAACAGTATGGAGGTTCCTCAAAAAGTTGAAAATAAAGCTACCCTACGACCCAGCAATTGCACTACTGGGTATTTACCCTAAAGATACAAATGTAGTGATCCGAAGGGGCACATGCATTCCAATGTTTGTAGCAGCAACGTCCACAATAGCCAAACTAAGGAAAGAGCCTAGATGTACATCGACAGATCAATGGATAAAGAAGATGGCATATGTATGAGGGACTATTAGTCAACCATAAGAGAGAGAAAGAGAAAGGGAGCAAGAGGGAGTGTGCTCACCATTTGGAACAACATGGATGGACCTAGAGGGCACTATGCTAAGTGAAATAAGTCAGAGAAAGACAAATACCACAAGTGGAATTATACGTGGAATCTTAAAAACAAATGAATAAACAAACAAACAAAAAGCAGAAACAGACCCATAAAGACAAAGAATAAACTGATGGTTGCCAGAGGGGAGAAAGGTAGAGGTTTGGGCAAAATGGGTGAAGGGGAGAAGCTTCCAGTTATGCAATGAAGAAATCACAGGGATAAAAGGTACAGCATAGGGAATATAGTCAGTGGCATTGTAATAGCGGATTGTAAAATGAAAGGTGGTAGCAACACTTGTGGTGAGCATAGCATAATGTATAGAGTTACCAAATTATGTTGTACACCTGAAACTAATATAACTCTCGTGTCAACTATACTTCAATTTAAAAAAATCTGTTTAAGTAATCTTAACCTGTTTTCTAAAAGGGTACAAACTTTCTGTGGTAAGATGAATAGTGGAGGATCTAATGTATAACACGGTGACTATAGTTAATAATACTGTATTGGATAACTGAGAGAACTTAAGCATTTTTACCAAAAAAGGGAAAAAAAAGTGTATGAGGTGATGGACATGTTAATTAATTCAATTGTGGGAATCCTTTCACAATGTGTACATAAACCAAATCATCACATTGTACATTTTAAATATTTTACAATTTTATTTGTCAATTATATCTCAATAAAGCTGAAAAGAAAAACCTTCACCTGTTTTCATTAATCAGAACTCAGCTAAACCAATGCTAAATTGATATAGCTGAGTTCTGTGTATGTACTATGAAATGAAATAAATGCATACTTCTGTGATGTTTTACTTCTGTCATTTCTGCTGTCATTGAAAACAGGATTCTCAATGTGAGAAAGAAGATACTAGTCTAAAATCAGAGTTTTAGTAATTTCAATTTGACACATCTGTATGAACTCTTGATATCATTTTATTTTAAAAAGATCCGTCTACAAAGAATGAGCCTTAGAAACAATGACCAATCCAAAAGGAATGAGTACCTCTATTGTCCAGGGGACCCTGGAGAAATGTATGGGATAAGTCTGGAACATTTTATCATATCTACATTACTAGGTTTATGTTGAAAGTACTCAGAAACCCAGTGCAAAACAGTCTCATTTGTATAGCAGTAAAGACAATAACTGCACTGAAGTTAAGATATCAAATATTTTTAAATCCATAAATTAATACTAATTGGTTGCTGGAGGATGCTAGAAAGTCAATTCATCATTTTTAAAACAGATAAAGGGAACAAATCATCCATTTATCCTACCTTTCCTATACAAACTATATCAATCAACAAGCAATAAAAAAGAAGACAAAGTTTCACTTTACAGAAGTACTTCAGCTAATAAATGAAGAGGGATAATAGAATATCAACATTTTGCAAACCTTAGCAAATCAATGAATGTAGGCATGAATCATCAATATCTACTAATATCACACAGGTGAGACAACCCAATATTATGAGCCTCTTGATTAACTATACACCACTGCCCAGTGAAGCAGTCATGCCCGTCCATGAAAAAAAGAAAAAAGAAACAAACAAACATGAATGGGATCAAGCCTCTAGATCCAACTACTAATGAACAGAAGATAAAATAGAACAGAATAGCATGCTAACCCAGATGGACACAACTAGAAAATCTCAGGAAACTCTAAGACAAAGCCACCTAATTCCTTAAAATTAATTTCTAAGGGGGAAAAAAGGGAGAAAGAAGAAGGAACCACTCTCTTGATGTGGGCATTCTCAGGGTACTCTACCCTTTCCTCCTTGGTGACCTCATGCACTGTATTAAGCTATAAAGCTTAAATGACTGATGACTAAGTCTCTCCAACTGATACCACAGAGGCGACATGTCTATAGCCCAGCCCCATCATGACCAGATTTGTAGTACTAAACAGCATCTTAGAGATCATCCAGCCTAACCACCTGTTTAATATATTCGCCTAATGCAAACAAGGTCACTTGCTTCTTCAAAAACTCCGAACAAACAAAACTGAACTGAATAAAATACAAGTTTCTTATCCTAACACTCGAAGCCCAACTTGTTTCTAGTCTTGCCTCTCTTCTCTATTACATACATTCTTTGCCACTGCCAAACTAGGCAATAGCTATTCCCAAATCTATAAGCCCTTGCCTGATTTGTTTCCCTGCCCCCCATCTACTACTTCCATTAGCTGACATATTCCCATAATGGGACTAGGAATAGTTTTCTTTTCTGATTTATATTCCTATATACAATAATAATGGCAAATGATTAACATTTCTTTGACACTGAAGATACAGTATAAAATACCACTTTGTTAATACCTAGGTAGCTCTAATTCGTCTCTGACCCATATCTCCTGAACTATCTCTCATTTGGTACATATAAGCAGCCTATACAAAGTTTAAAAAATCAACCTAGGTAATTTTTGAAGTTATAAACTTTAGGCATGCTAGAAATGAGACAGTAACTTTCACATATATATATGTAAGATTAGCTTTTCTGTCTCTGTGAAAACTCACTTATTTTGCCTAAGAGCAAAAGACTCACCCATAATCCTTGTAAGAAGTATTTTGCTTGTGGTTATACTCAATATCTAGCTAACTCTCATTTTTTTAAAAGATTTTATTTGTTTATTTGAGAGAAAGAGAGGGAGAGGGAGTGAAAGCACGAGAGGGGAGAAAGTCAGAGGAAGAAGCAGACTCCCCATGGAGCCTGATGTGGGACTCCACTCGAGCTGAAGGTAGTCAGCTGAAGGTAGTCGCTTAACCAACGGAGCGACCGAGGCGCCCCTAACTCTCATTTTTAAATGAGATGAAAGTGTAACCAAGGTCCTTCGAACTTCATCAGAGTCACACTTTATATTGGAATTCGATTCTAAAGTTAAGGCAAAAACTTAAGTTCTTCAGCTTATACAAATTCAATTATGCATGGTTGGTAAAAAGTAACAAAACAACTATAAACGTGTATTTTCATACATTGTTGGTGAATGTAAATCAGAACAATCTCAGGCAAAGACTCCTGGCTGCCATCCAATACCATCACCTTCTCCTTTTCCTAAGAAACAGAACTGCTCCTTTTTTCAACGGAGCAAGGCATTCAGCTAAAAGACTCTTTTGCAGCTAGCTGGCCAGGTGATCCAGTTTTGTCCAATGAGATACAGATGCAATATTGTGTAATTTTCAGGAAGGATCCTTAAAAGGAAACTAGTAACATGCTTTTCTTTGCTTCTGAGAGGGGTGACTGGGGAGACAGAAAATTGTATAAATGGCAATTTCAATCTTTTCAGAGTATCAGAAGAGATATTTGCTGTGGATGCCAAGTAAACTAGCTCAATAAACCAATTAGTATACCCATTCTACAAGAAAGCAGTAATTTTCTAAGGTAACACAACATTTTACTACTCTGAATCTTATGTGCTTTAAAAACAGATTCTAAAAAAAAAATTCTAAATGAGTACATTTGAGTCCCAAACGTGATAAAAAATAAACCTGAGCTATTTTCCCAGAATAAACCTAACACATGGAAATATATATTTCCCTGTATCTAGGTTAAGTAAGTTTAAATCAATCAATCAATCAATCTATGAAAGATTCTGTGAAAGATGTCTTTTGCGGGGGAGAGGAAAGTATCACAAACTTCCTTTTTGCAAGTTGAAGTCAATTCATTTACTGCATGAATATCAGAAAATTCACTAACAGAATAGGGTCAATGTAAAGAAAAACCATAAAATATGTATGATCCTTCTTACTTAAATAAATTAAAAATGTTGAGCAGTTGAAATAAAATAATTTTCCTAGTTATACTTTTTCTGATTAATCATATATTGAACTTTCTTTTTTAAAAAAGGATTTTATTTTTAAGTAAACCTACACCCAATGTGGGGCTCGAACTTAGAACCCTAGATCAAGAGTCGCATGTTCCACAGAATGTGCCAGCCAGGCACCCCATATACTGAACTTTAATGCACTGAAATTTGGTTTATCCAGCACGCACAATACTGCAAAAAATTACAAAATGCAGTGATACAGAACTTTCAGTCCTACTGACAAGTCACAGCCCAGACAATTCAGAAGCCTAGAAGACTTTAACTCCATCACTGCCCCTTTCTGGGACTGGCAGTTAGGTGGCTGGGTTCTATCTATTACTAGCTCTGCCACTCACGAGCTTTCAGACTTTGGGTTAGACATTTAACAAAACAGTATTTTCTAATTCAAACATCCTTATATGCTAGTGAAAGCATGCTACAACATTCAATCATTATGATGACCATGTGAAGTAGGTTCTTTTACCTTTATTTTACAGACGAGAAAACAACACTCTGAGGTAGTAAAGAAGATGCTCACAGTCACGCAGCTACCAAATCAGAACTTAGATACAAGCCAGGTTGCTGCCTCTGTGTCCAAGGCTAAACCTACTACATGTATCCCTAATGGGCCTCAGTCTTCTCAAATACTGGCCTAAATGGATCTTCTACACTTCCTAACCTACTGTGTCATGACACAATTCATCCCTTCCACATTGTTTTGTGCTAGGCATTGGGCAATAAGCTATCAACTGAGGGAAAAATCTGCAGACCATTCAACATACCTTAACCCTCTTTTCTCTTGCTATTTTCTCTATATTCTCTCATAAAGGTCACATAAAGATTTTTCATGGTTATGTGATTAATACAAAGTCCCACCTCTAAAAGAAAGATACAAAAATATCTATTAAATGGCCAGTAAGATTTAAAGGAATTATTGTGCTCATGACTTGTATTCAAACTCTAAATATATGGAAATACATGTCACACAAAACAATACTTAATTGCTACAAAACCATCAAAAAGAACCTTCAAATAATAACAATACATTCAAGTTTCTGATAGAGTTTCTAAAAATGAATGTCTCTCCTTCCAGAGATTAGGATTTAGCAGGTCTGGGCTGGGAAGTGGACATCTGACGTGCATCTCTGGTTAACATTCACTACAAAAGCTCAGACTCTGTGTTTCAAATTTATGTAATAATCTAGAACTGCAACCTTTTCCTTCCTGAATGTGATATAAAGGTAACTTCCTATCAATATCACAATAAATGGTATTATTTTCTATTCCAAAAACATATTTGCTTAAAGTAATTAAAATCTTCAGGGGGTACCTGGGTGGCTCAGTTGGTTAAGCGGCTGCCTTCGGCTCGGGTCATGATCCTGGAGTCCCGGGCTCGAGTCCCACATCGGGCTCCCTGCTCTGAGAGGAGCCTGCTTCTCCCTCTGACCTCTCCCCTTTCATTCTCTCTCTCTGTCTCAATTAAATAAAATAAATCTTTAAAAAAAATAAAAAATAAAAAAAATAAAATCTTCAAACACAAATTCATTTTTAGGGATGTTATTCAAAGAAGGATAGTACGTTACTTTATTAATTCAACGAATATTTATAAATCACCTATAAGCTGCTGTTAGGCACTATCAACATACACAAAGGGGACACCACCCACACTGACATCAAGAAATTTTCAATCTAGTAATTAAACAATACAATTAGATTATAAAAATCAAGCCTCTTCATTGGTACAAATAATTCTGGAAACAGAATTAATACAAGACAATCTTTCTACCTCTCAAACAGCTCAAGGGATGGTACAGAACTAATAGTGTGGGGAAAGGTAGATGTAATATACAACATAAGGATGTTCTTTTCCTCTGTTTATTTCTAAACCATGTGTCTATTATTTCAAATAGTCCTCTGCACACAGTTTTTATGATGACCAAAATGCTTTTTAAGAAGAGCCACAAAAGGAACTGTGGCATTAAACTATGCAGTATAACCCATTCTGATGGTTAAAATTTCCCGTATAAATGACTGCTTAGTTGTAACTTTTAGGATAAATGAGAAAATTCTAAGATGTGCACCTGCATATGTTATGTTACTTAGTCATTACAAACATGCTATTTCCTCAATGTTTACATTTTAAAGCTTTTACAGCCAAAAGCACTCTACTCAATTCAACAATTGACAGGCTTTAGTCAAGATAAATAAACCCTTTTGGACCATCAACTTTAGAGGTCAACATTAAATTCTGCACTTCACTCTCATCTTACAATCCAAACTGATCCTGCAATAAGAAGAGCTACAGGAAACACAGGGGACTGTGCTTCCCTTTTAACCCCATCTTCCCTTTTTCCCAGACTCCTATTCACAACGACAGGGAGGCATCCTGGTTTCAGACAAAAGGAATGGATAAAAGTTAGATGAATAATATATTAACAGAAACTCAATTAGGCATCTGGGACTTGTAAAGATGCATTTTGCCAAAATATTTTCTTATAATTTAGGTAGCTCAAATGCATTTTATATGCTATGCTAGCACTCTTTTTCTTTTTAGTAGCCAATAATGTTTCTAAGAAACAAGATTACACAGAGAACTATTTTCTTTGGCTAAGCCTGTCAGAAAAAGCCATTACTAATATAATACAGATGCAACATTTCTATATAAAGAGTTACTTAAAAAAAAAAAACCATGACATTTGGGGTAGGGGGAAGCTTTCCCTTGTGTAGTTGACAAGTTTTCAGTGATGTGTAGGATGGAGGAAGAGGTAGGAGGGAGAGGTGAGGGAGGTTAGAAATCAAAGCATTCTGAACACATGCTCCTGAAGGGTGAATTTGCCTGGAAGTGTCTATCAAATGCAAACCTGATAACAGATAACTTTCATATCAACATAAAACCCAAATACCTTTGCTCCGCCAGTATATATATATATATCATTGGTCTATGTGAAGGGTTAAAAAATCCTCAAGATAAAAAGGTTAAAGGTAAGCTTTATTCAATCTTGCCCCACAATGGAAGAGACTTTCCTCCAGTTCTTTGTGGTTTGTATTTGAATGTTTGGTTTTCTGTGTTCAACAAATTTTCAGAATATTTGACAAGAATATATACTATGCTAATCTGCCAACCAGGTCCATGACACTACAAACTAATTGAATTAACTAAAGTGCCTGCAGATGCTACACTTGATACTGGTCCCATCCTGCTTCTCACTAAGACTCTCCATTTCATTAGTAGCATGAACATACCTTGCATTCATAAATGTGCTATGTTCCAATGATAGCCAGAATTTTCCCTAGCCAGGCTCAATGACAAATTTACATTTAGATAATTACCTCTTTTAGACTGTCATCGTCCTAGCCTTGGGGGTGGAGGGAATCACTTCCAGAATCTGATGAAAGATAATGGATCTTCTTAAAAAGTCACACACACACACACACACACACACACACACACACACAGAGAGAGAGAGAGAGAGAGTACTGCATACAATGTCAGGGATTCACAGATCTCCTTAAGTATAATCCATAATATTGGGAAAACTGGATATCCACATGCAAAAGAATAAAGTTAGACCCTTATTTATACCATATACAAAAATTAACTCAAAATATATGAAAAACAGAAATGTAAGACCTGGAACTATAAAACTCCTAGAAGAGAACACAGAGGAAAAGCTTCATGATATTGGATTTGGCAATGAATTCTCGACACCAAAAGCAGAGGTGATAAAAGTAAAAATGGACAAATGGAACAATATCAAATTAAAACTGCACAGCAAAGCAAACAATCAGTAGAGTGAAAATTCAACCTACAGAATGGGAGAAAATATGTGCAAACCACGTATCTGGTAAGGAATTAATACCACAAATATTTTTTTAAATTCATACAACTCAACAACAAAAAATGCTCAATCATTCCTAACCATTTAGGAAATGCAAATCAAAACCACAATGAGATATTACCTTACACCATTAGAATGGTCACTATCAAAAAAGAAAAAACAAGTACTGGTGAGGATGTGGAAAAACTGGAACCCTGTGCATTGTTGCTGGGAATGTAAAATGATGCAGCTGCTATGGAAAACAGTATGGGGGTACCTCAGGCACCTGGTGGCTCAGTAAGTTAAGTGTCTGCCTTCAGCCCAGGTCCCAAGATTCTGGGATCATGTCCTGCATGAGATCTCGGGTCAGCGGCAAGTCCCTCTCCCTCAGCCCTTCCCCCCTGCTCATACTCACTCTCAAGCTCTCTCTCTCAAACAAATAAATAAATAAATCTAAAAAAAAGACAACAGAACAGTATGGAGGTACCTCAAAAAATTAAAAATAGAATTACCATATGATCTAGCAATCCCACTTCTTGGTATATACCTAAAAGAACTGAAAACAGGATCTGGAAGAGCTATTTGTACACCCATGTTCACTGAAGCATTATTCACAATAGCCAAGAGGTAGAAGTATCCATCCATCAAAAGGATAAAAGAAAATATGTATATATACGTATATATATGATACTCCTTTACATATACTTGTAAATATATATATATATATATACACATGTGTATTTAAAAGACTTTTAAAAAGGAGATCCTGTCATATGCCACAACATGAACGAAACTTGAGGGCATTACGCTAAGGGAAACAAGCCAGTCACAAAAACAAATACTGCATAATTCCACTTATATAAGCTATCTAAAGTAGTCAAACTCATAGAAACACAGTAGAAAATTGATACTAGGGTTGGGAGGGTGGGGGACGGGAAGCTGTTGTTCAGTGGATATAGAGTTTCAGTTTTGCAAGATGAAAAGTTCTAGAGATCTGTTAAAACAACAATGTGCATATAGTTAACACTTGTACTGTACACTTAAAAATGGCTAAAAGGGCAAATATTATGTCATTTTTTTAATAATTAAACAACAAAAAAACAAAAGAAAAGAAGTAACAAGGAAAGAATCCATAATAGTACATAAATCTGGGAAGAGAGGCTGAGGTGGGTTTTTAGTGGTCCTTTAACAGCATGCTAGGGCTATGGATGAACTTTATGAACAAATTGAAGAAATGGGGTAGAAAGGGTGCTATACCAAATATTCTATGACTACTCTGAATCCAGCCCTGCACTAGGCACACATTACATGCACAATCTCATTTAATCTTCCATTAAGCCTGCAAATGAGGACAAAATAAAATGGAAAGTGGGGGCAACTGACTATAAGGAGACCAACTATGAGAACATTGCAGTAATGCTGGCACAAGGAAATAACAGCAGTGACAAAATTTACTAGCACCACAACTGAAATGACCCCCAGAAAAGTCTTCAACAATTGCCAGGACCAGGTTTAATTCTACTAGCAAAAGGAAGATTTTGTGAGTCTTTTATTCTACAGAATTTCTTTTTTAACAAATAGTAACATGATCATAAAATCCAGTAGTCACATTCCTTGGCATTTACCCAAATAAGCTGAAAATTTATGACCATACAAAAACCTGCACATGAATGTCTACAAAAACTTTACTCATAATTACCCAACCATGGAAGCAACCAATATGTCCTTTAACAGGTAAAGTGTGCTAAGTCCCTACAAAAGAATATTATTCAGCACTAAAAAGAAATGAGCTATCAAGCAGCAAAAAAAGACAAGGAGGAACCTTAAATGCATATTACTAAGTGAAAGAAGCCAATATGAAAAGGCTGCATATTACATGAGTCCAACTATATGACATTCAGGAAAAGGCAAACCTATGGAGACAGTAAAAAGTTTGGGGAGAAGGAGGGATAAAGATTGTGGGGGGCAGTGAAACTATTCTGTGTGATACTTTAGGATTGGAAATGTCATTAGACATTTGCCAAAACCCACAGAATACACAACACAAAGAATGAACTTAATGTAAACTGTGGGCTTTGGATGATGATAACATGCCAATGTTGGTTCATCAATTGTTACAAATGTTCCACAGTGGTATGAGATACTCATGGTGGGCAGACTGAAGGGGAAGGTGAGAGAGATACATGGGAACTCTGTACTTTCAACTTAATTTTTCTGTGAATCTAAAACTGCTCTAAAAAGTAAAGTCCATTAACTTTTTAAAAATAACATGATCTATTTTACGATATAATCAAAGAAGATTTTATAGACACTTTTATTGCAGTGCTTGAAAAAAAGGTATTATTACTTCAGGAAATCGTCTAGTAAATAAATTTTAATTTTCTTCTTTTAGATAGGCAGTGATCTAAATTCCCATTCAGCCACCTTTACCAAAAATAAGCACACCGACACCTTCCAGGAGAAAAAGAAAAATGTACGGAAGCAGATTGAAACAGTATTCTTTCATAATTTTAACTGACTGAACACATTAATAAGCTCCATTCAATGCCATTTTATTTGTTTATTCTTTTCAGTGTTTAAATAATAACATACACTTTAAGGTAGACTAAACACCTTGTAAGAATTCTGTTCCACAATTTGAACTATAAAATGTTTGAGAAAGACCGGAATTTTCTGTGAATTTTTACTTGTTAAAAAGAATTAATCTTCTTTCAAAGCTTACAAGTGGAGACTATGATAGTAATGTAAGGTTAATGTTATACAACATGAATATCAAGAAATCATTTATCATCTCCAGTATGAATGAATAACACATCACTGACAAGAAGCAGCTTACGTTTCCAAACATTTTCTTATAAATTTCCTCCATACTAATGCAAGGTTTAATGTAATAGTATTCTCTGCATCAAACTGATCAAGATGCCTGGTCTTAATCTCTAGATTAATGTTTTAGATTAATTTATAGTGCCAGATGCCTAATAAGCTTAGAAATAGTTATAATTTCAGTATTCCAAGACAATTCTCTAGAATGACTTCAGTCCCCAAGGGCTGGCAAATAGGGGAAGAAAGGGAAAGGAGGTTTATACCTAGTGTAAGAAAGAGAAGTGCACAGCAAAAAAAAGATAAGAATAGGAGAAAGGAGGAAAGGGGACCTAGGTACTAACAACAACAGAAAGCACCAAGAAGAGCAAACATTAAAAAAAAAAAAGAGTTGATGGGGCGTATGGGTGGCTCAGTGGTTTAAAGCCTCTGCCTTCGGCTCAGGTCATGGTCTTGCGGGGGAGCCTGCTTCCCCTTCTCTCTCTGCGCAGCTGCCACTCTGCCTACTTGTGATCTCTCTCTCTCTCTCTCTCTCTGTTAAATAAATAAAATCTTTAAAAAAAAAAAGAGTTGGCATAACACAAAGTATTAGATTAGTATAATTTTATGTATATCTTTGACTATAATTCTCAATCTTTCATGCTACACTGATACTTCAGAGGCAGAAGAAATAGGGAGAAAGAGGAAAATATGCCAATGGTGCGAGGAGTCCAATTCCCACTTTGGACTCGATTTGGTTAGAAAGGACAAATGTTTGAATAAATGCAGACACCAATGACAGTTCACCCTGTTCATCCCATTTCCTTCCTTCCACTGTTTTATAAACTATAGGTTCTCTGTTTCTTATTCACATAATTAATTCAACTGAAAATATGCATCCACAGATACTTAGAAACAAGGGCACTTTCCTGCCTTTTCCATGCTCAAGCAAAATGCCAGGAGAAAAGCACATTTCCTGTTAGAAAAGAATGTAATTCTCTCACACTATTTCAGCTAAGCAATAGTAACTAACTCTAAAAGTCATTCAAATGTTTAATTATCATTATCATTTTTTTAAAAATCCAGTCTCTAACTTAGAAATAACTTGGAAGAGTTCGCAATCCTTTTTAGCCCCCAAACATGAGAACAATCACAAATGATTCAGCAAAACAAAATTCTCTACCCAAAACAACTCACCTCATTTAATACACGTATGAGGAAAGGAAAACACAAATGGACTTTCTGCTTCACCTGTTTCAATTTGCTGCTTTCACTATTTGGAAAAAAGGTTTTAAAAGATGGATTTTATTGTTGGTGTTTTTAGCCTTTATTTATATCCTACCCATTCCAAAAGGAGAGGTAGCTAAGAAAGAAACATACAGTATAGGACTTAAAAAAAAAAAAAAGAGGAAATAAGTCTGGGAAGGGGAAAAATGGGTAGGAAAGTTTTGAAATGAGGATGAGGGGGGCCAAAGGTGGTCTGCATGCAAGACATAAGTTAAATTATTCCACATTCCTTAACCAAGAAGGCTGCACAGTTGGCTATGAGCTTTATAGCAGCCAAAACAAAAGAAACTTAAGAATAGTTTTGAGTTATTTTCACTGAAATGACCAATTATGTCAAACAAGACAAGTAGTCCGTGGGCTCAACAGTTAATGTCAAAATTCCAAAGAGATTCAACAATAAAATACGTAGATGAACTTGAGACACAAATTGTGCAAAGATGTTATCTAAGCAATGCCAATAAGAAGTTACAAGTTTTTCTTGCTTAATAAAGAATAATTAGGTGTTGCAGGGGAACAGCCCCTCAACTAACAAGGATGGGGAAAGGTCACTTTCATTTCTGTCTAGTGACTACTTACACAAGATTCGCAATTTCTGGCAATTTCAAGCGTAGCCTGTTCAGTGGTGGGCATTTTACAAAACTAGTTGCTCATTTCACATAAACTGCCTTAGAGATTTCCTCTGAAATAACATCAAGAGTCAGCTTTCTGAATCAGTTTAATGCTGAGAATGTCTCTGAATGTTTCAAGAAACTGCTTTGTCTACCGGATCACATAATGTAAACAGGTTAACATAGCCAGTATTCTTCCTTATGAGCAATGTAAAGTTATACCCTATTTCATTAACTGTAAGATGCCACTAATGGTAAATGTGCCATTGTTTTATGTACCACTAAAAAGAAAAACAAACAAGCTGTTTATTAATCTATGAGTTATGACTGATGGTAAAAAACATCTTGATTGTGGAGATATCCACAATCTGGATAAAACAAAAACTGGATTATCAGAAAAACATTTACATGTGAAACACATTCCTTTGAGCAACATGAGTGAGCTTCCTGTCCATCCTCCAACCTTTAATACTGGCACTTCCTTCTGCCTTCTCTTACCTGTGCCTCCTCCACTGTTAAGTCATCTCAACTTCTGTTCTAGCTGGTCTTCTCCCCAACCTGTCTCAGTTCTCTCCTAAGTGCTCCTCCCATCTTTTTTTCATACTACTACTCAGTTCTTTTCTTCATCTACACATCTTCAAATATGCAAAAGAATGCTAAGCAGAGGGATATGTGTTTATAAAATCAGCTTCTCCAATGGACACCCACTTGTTTTCCTCTTTACAGGACACGTATATAATAGCCACAAAATGATCATGTAATTTTCTATAGAAAAAGAGAATTAAATTCAGGCAACAGAAAAACAACCCCATACATGCCCACCTCTCAAAGTAATTATTTTCATTTAAAAAAATATTTTATTTATTCATTTGAGAGAGACAGAGACAGAGCACAAGCAGAGGGAGAAGCAGACTCCCCACTGAGCTGGAAGCCTGATGTGGGACTCGATTCCCTTACCTGGAGATCATGACTTGAGCCGAAGACAGATGCTTATCCATCTGAGCCACCCAGACACCCCTTTTTTCATTTTTAAAAAACAGTCCCCCAGGATGCCTGGCTGGCTTAGTCGGTTAAGTGTCTGCCTTCAGCTCAGGTCATGATCCCAAGAGGTCCCAGGATAGAGCCCTGCATTGGGCTCCTTGCTCAGGGGGGAGCCTGCTTCTCCTTCTGCCAGTTGCTCTCTCTGCTTGTGTGTACTCTTTCTCTCTGACAAATTATAAATAAAAAATCTTATATTAAAAAAATAGTGCCCCAAAGGCAAAAATTCCCTTTGAGGGTCCAGACACAAAGGCTACTTCCAGAAAAATTCTGGATTCCATTTGTTAAGTTTTTCCCCCCATCACCTTAACACCCCATGTGGGGCTCAAACTCACTACCTCAAGGTCAAGACTTGCATGCTCCTCCAACAGAGCCAGAGAGGGACCCCTACATATTCCATAATTTTAAAGTAAACTAGGATTTAGAATTGGGATCTAAATATCTATCTGTTCTAAAATCATACCACCCCAGTCCCTCTAGAGATTTTAAGAGGTAACATTTTAATCACACTTTAATCTTTCCTTAAATATAATCAGCCCAAGCAATTTAGCAAACACCAGATAAAATTATTTTATCTTCAATATGCTAAATAAACTTTACCTGCTTAAAAAGTTATTTCCTAAAAATAAACAGTAAATAAAGTTACAAAGGTTTTGCGAACTCAATTCAACAAACTTAATGAATGCCTAATACATGCTAAGGACATAGAAATAAATGAAAACAAGTATCTGTCTTTGTGTCTACAGGGATATCTCCCCCTTTAAGAAAGATATATATAAAATAGTATGGAAACAAATGTAAGAGATTAATTCATTCTGTCTGGGGGTATAGATGAGGGTGGGAGTTGAGCGAAAGGTGGAGACTATCTAGAGAGAATAAGAACTGAAGTGAGTAAAGTGTAGGATGCTTTTGTCACCAAAGCAGAAGGATATTCCAAGCTCGGAGACAGGACTGAATGTGGACTTTATTTTTCCCCTTATACTATACCTTGTTGCTTGTCATACTCCGATAACAAATAGAGGTCTAACTCCCAAAGATACACTGGTATAGGGTAATAGCAAGAAATCAGGTTGAAAAATATACTTAGAATGCTGGATAAAATGTACTTTAAAATATACATGCTTTTCATATGGCTAACTTTGAGAGGGAAGCAAAGGAAGTCCTAAGGGCAGAAACAAGAAAGCATAAATTCAGAAGAGTGAGGAAAACTATAGCTAGAGCTTTTCCTGGAGCTATGGGCTAATGGGGGGGGGAGGAGTCTAGATTTTAATGGGCTACTGATTGAGATGAAAAGGCTACTCTGAGGGTGGCCTGAGTAGCTCAGTCAGTTCTGCCTTCAGCTCAAGTCTTGATCACAGGGTTCTGGGATCAAGTCCGGCATCAGGCTCCCCGATCACCCTCTGGCCCTCCCCCCTGCTCATTCTCTCTCTCTCTCTCTCTAATAAATAAAATCTGAAAACAAAACAAACTCTCCCTTCCTCTCCCTCTACCCCTCCCCGTGTGTGCACACATGCAGATGCTCACACAGTCTCTCTCTGTAATAAAAAGAAATCTTTAAAAAAGAGAGAGAGAGAAAGAAAGAAAAGAAAAGACTACCTTGAGCACTACCATGGAGACAGAATGGATTAACACCTGTCTAATGCCAAGACTCCTCAAAAAGCTGCATCCTTAGAGGGTAAAATAGAAAAAAAAAAAACAAAAAAAACAAAAAAAACTCATTCTGCAGAGGGAGATGATGGGAATAGGGTTTTTACTGGCTTTGGTTCATGGCAGAGCGGTTAAACAGAAACACGTCTTCACTGAGAATTCTTTTTTTTTTTTTTTTCACTGAGAATTCTTAACCACAAGGCTGCACCCTTGTGGTGCTACAATTCAAATTAGTTGTGTGGCCTAAAAAACTAAGGTCGAAAATTTACTTAAAAGTAGGTGATTCCTCTAGACACTCAAATTATCTCTGAAGAAAGATCTGATTCTTAGCCTCAAAAAAAAAATCACAAAAAAGTTCCAAAGGCCATAAACTCACAATTTAAAAAATCTCAAGAACCATCTATGGGGCGCCTGAGTGGCTCAGTCGTTAACTGTCTGCCTTCGTCTTGGGTCATGATCCTGGGGTCCTGGGGTCCTGAGACAGAGCCTCGCATTGGGCTCCCTGCTGGGCGGGAGGCCTGCTTCCCCCTCTCCCATTCCCCCTGCTTATGTGCCCTCTCTTGCTGTGTCTCTGTCAAATAAATAAATAAAATCTTTAAAAAAAAAAAAAGCATCTATGAATCTGAGCCAATGAAGAGTAAACTATAGAATTAGACCAACAAAGACTGCAGATAATAAAATGATCCGATAATGTAAAATAAGTATTTTAATATGAAGAAATAAGATAGGGAAAAAATTATGATATAGGAATAGGAGACTATTAAAATTGACCAGATTTGGGGGCACATGGCTGGTTCAGTTGGTACAGCATGCAACTCTTGATCTTGGGGTTGTGAGTTCAAGCCCCATGTTGGGTGTGGAGCTTACTTTTAAAAAAAAAACTGACCAGACTCCCCTGGCTGACTCAGTTGGTATAGAATGCAATTCCAGATTATAAATGTGAGTCCCATGTTGGGTAGAGATTATTTAAAAATAAAATCTTAAGAAAAAAAAAAGACCAGCTCTGAAAACAGGCAATATTATTGCCTATGGACTTTAAATTCACACTTTAAAATTTCTACAACAGGGATGCCTGGGTGGCTCATTCAGCTAAGTGTCTGCCTTTGGCTCAGGTCAGGATCTCAGGGTCCCGGGATCCAGCCACGTGTCAAGCTCCCTACTCAGCTGCGAGTCTGCCTCTCGCTCCTCCTCTGCCCTCCCCTGGCTCATGGTCTCTCACTTGCTCTCTCCCAAATAAATAAATCAACTCTTTAAAAATAAATAAATAAAATTTCTATTACAATTGAAAAAATAGAAATAAGAAATGAAACTTATTAGAGAAAGGGGGTATGAAATCTCAAGCAATTCAAAATCAAGAGAAGAAATACAAAAATAAGAAAAGCAAGTCATATGAAAATTATAAATGATAAAAATAAATTCAAAAAGATCAGCACTCATGCTCAATGTAAATGAATTATGCTTCACTTAAAAGATTGTCTAGAGGGGAGCTTGGGTGGCTCAGTGGGTTAATGCCTCTGCTTTCGGCTAGGGTCATGATCTCAGGGACCTAGGATCGAGCTCCACATCAGGCTCTCTGCTCGGCAGGGAGCCTGCTTCCCCCTCTGTCTCTCTGCCTGCCTCTCTGCCTACTTGTGATCTCTCTCTCTGTCGAATAAATAAATAAAATCTTTAAAAAAAAATTAAAAGACTGTCTAGATAAAAAATTTTAAATAAATGATGCTTACCAGAGACCTATAATAAGGACATAAAAATGCTGAAAGTAAAAAGATAATAAAAAAGAAGTGAAATTACATACCAGAACACTGAACAAAGAAAACAGGAAACCATTTCCAATTAGAAATTTACAAGATACTCCTTCCTAACAAAGGAAAAAGAAATAACATAGTTTTCTGGTTCGTTGTGTACATGAAAGTTAAGAATTCAAAGAAATGTAAATAAACTAAATTCCAGAAAGAGATAAGCCCTTGCTAAGAGAGAAAACATCCAAAGCCCCTTTCATCCTGAGACAGTAAGAGAAGCAAACTGACCACTAAGAATGCTAAGGAGAAAACAACAAACTGTTTAGCGAATTTTATTTGCTGAAAATGCGTTGGTTCAATTGACTAGAAACTTGAGGATCTGCAGACCCAACATCTATACCTTTTCTGCCAATTTTTTCCATAAGGCCTTATGGTAGGGCAGAACTAGATAGAGTAGGATATAGCAATAGGACCAGTGAAAGAGATCCCCCTTCCAGTGCTCTGGTGCCTTAATTGAATATAAGGTTGTGGACAGAGCAAGAGGGCCTACAACTAGTCAATGTGATTAAACAGTGAAACTTAAAAATACATTTCCAAAAGCATTGGAAAATATTAAATACCTAGGAGCAAATTTAATAAAACGTGTGCAAGACCTCTATAATGAAAACTCCAAAACACTGCCAAGAGAAATAAAAGACAAAACTAAGTGGAGACATACCACATTCATGGATTAGAAGCCTCAATTTTGTTAAGATGTCAATTACGTTCCATTTGATCTATATATTTAACATCATCCTAATCAAAATCCCAACAGATTTTTAAATAATAGACAAGTTAATTCTATAATGATATAGAAATACAAAGGTTCTAGAATAGCTAAATACTCCTGAATAAGACCATGAAAGTTGGAGGACTTTCACTATCTGATTTCAAGAGTTACTTTAAAGTGGTTCTCAACTGAGGGTGATTTTGTCCCTTAGGGAATATTTAGCATTTTTGGTTGACAGAACTAGAGGAATGCTATTAGCACCTAGTGAGCAGAGGCCAGGGATGCTGCTAAACATCATACAATACACAAAGAGAACCTTCACAACAACATGACGAATACATGTCAATAGTGCTGAGGTATAGAAATTCTGCTCTAAAGCTACACTAATTGAGACAGTATGGCATTAACATAAAAAGAGACAAAAAAAAAACCCCAATGAAATAAAAGTACAGACTAGATTATATTTACACAATCAAGTGATTTTCCACTGCAGAGCAAGACAATTCAATAAGAAAAGGAAAAGTCTTTTCAACAAAAAGTACTGTTAAGACCAGGTTATTAGTACTAAAAAACAAAATAACAAAAAACCTTCAACCTTTATGTTATTCCATACACAAAAATTAATGAGATAGAACATAAAAATTAAAAGTATATATATAGGGGCCCCTGGGTGGCGCAGTTGGTTGAGCGACTGCCTTCAGCTCAGGTCATGATCCCGGAGTCCCGGGATCGAGTCCCACATCGGGCTCCCAGCTCCATGGGGAGTCTGCTTCTCACTCTGACCTGCTCTCTCTCACTCTCTCTCTTTCCTAATAAATAAATAAATAAAATCTTTAAAAAAAAAAAAAGTATATATATATTTTTAAAAAAAGCAAAGGTGAATACTTTCATAACTTTGGAGTCAGGCAAGCAACATGTTTGAGTTATAAAAACACGTAGAGTGAAATAAGACTGGCAGAAAAGAGGGGCACCTGGGTGGCTCAGTGGGTTAAAGCCTCTGTCTTCAGCTCAGGTCATGATCTCAGGGTCCTGGGATAGAGCCCTGCATTGGGCTTTCTGCTCAGAGAGGAGCCTGCTTCCCCACCTCTCTCTTCCTACTTGTGATCTCTCTCCTCTTTGTCAAATAAATAAATAAAATCTTCAAAAAAAAAAAAAAAATCCTACAAGGAAAGTATGGTGCTTTAAAAAAAAAAAAAAAAGACTGGCAGAAAAGAGTACATACAGTATGATTCCATATATATAAAATCTAAGAACAAGTAAAATTAAACATGATAGCAACAAAAGTTGTTGCCTAGGGCAGGAGGAAGAGAGTGCACATGGTGGTGAACTTCCTGGGGTACTGAAATGATCTGTATCTTCACTGGGGTGATGCTTGCTTACTTGTCAAAACTCAAATTATATACATAAGTATATTCCACTGCATGTAAATTACAATAAAAATTAACTAAAAATAAAGAAAAAGGGACGCCTACGTGGCTCAGTCAGTTAGGTGCTTGCCTTCGGTTCAGGATCAAGTCCCCCATTGGGCTCCCATTGGGCTCCTTGCTCAGCAGGGGAGCCTGCTTCTTTCTCAGCCTGCTGCTACCTCTGCTTGGGCTCTCTCTCTCCCTCTCTGATAAATAAATAAGAATCTTGTAAAATAAATAAAGAAAATAAAGAAAAAGCGGTAGCTATATTATTAAAAGATAAACTTTGTGGGAAAGGAATTTTTAGAGCTAAGAATGAATACATGTTTACAGGCTCAATATAATAGAAGGATATAAATTCTAAACTTGTACATAATAAAAGTTTCAAAACATTAAAAGCAAAGTGATAAATCTAAGAGGAGAAATAATAAAAATTCACCAGAGTAAGATTTAACAATATATTTATCAGTACTTACCAACTTAAAGATTATGCATATAAAAATATTTAACTACATATTTAATTATATAAAGTATATAACATTTAAACACAATTAGCAAACTTTATCTAGTGAACGTACACAAAACTACACTAAATAACTACAGAATAAACATGTTTCAGACACAAAAATTTTTGTAAAGTTATCACATACTAAGTCATAGGTAAATCTCAACAAATTCAAGGAAAATGGTATAATGTAGACATATTCGAATCGTAACGAAATAATGTTACAAGGCAGTAAACTAAAAATAAGTATCAATTTTTAAAATTAAAAACACACTTCTAAATAATCTATCAATTAAAGAAAAAATGAGATACAAATATGGCCAGTTGATTTTTGAAAAAGATACAAAATCATCAATGGAGAAAGGATACGATGTGCTTTTCAACAAATGGTGTTAGAAAAACTAGTTATCCATATGTTAAAAAAAAGAAGCTCGGCCTAAACATTACAACTTATACAAAAATTAACTCAAGCATGGATTATAAATCTCAACATAAACCGTAAAACTATACAACTTTTAGAAGAAAAAACACACGAGAAATCCTCATGACCTCCAGGTAAAGAGTTTTGTAAACAGGTCACCAAAAAAGCAGGATCCATGAAAGAATAAAACTGATCAACTGGACTTCACCAAAATTAAATGTCTGTATTACGAAAGACACTGTTGAGAGAATTTTTAAAAAGAACTACAGAATCAGAGAAAAATATTTGCAAATCACATACCTAAAAGAGGACATACATCCAGAATATATAAGGACTGCTCAAAGCCCAATATTAAGAAAACAAACAACCCAATTTAAACGGGAGCAGAGACTTGAAAAGATACTTTACAAAAAGGATAAAGAGATGGCAACAAGATAAGATACTCAATACCATTAGCCATTAGGAATAATGGAAATAAATCATAGGGCTAAAATGTGCTCACCGGATTTAGTAGCTTGTCAGAGCAGTTTGGGCTGTACAGTTTGTGCAAGAAAGGAACATACACAGCAGACTGGGAGAAAATGAGAAGTGGAGACAATAATCAAAAACTAATCTTTCAAGGGGCGTGGCTATGAAGGGAGAGAGAAGTTGGGTTGGTAATCTAATCTAAGGGATGATAGATTGAATTTAGGGGTGAGCCTTGAGGAAGTTTATAGGTATAGGCAAAGGTATGATAGAGAAGCAGAGAGTGAAAACCTAAGATAATAAAAGGGAAAAAGGCCCTGGAAAATAATGGGAGAGAACAGGATTTAAAGAAAACTTGAAAAGTGGAGGAAAGCTGAGTAACGTCGACATGCATATTTTTCTGTGGGTGGAACAGGAAGTTATCCAGTTCCTGCATCCTTTAGCTTTATTTTCTCTGTGAAACAGAGGATGAAGTCATCTGTGGAAAGTGAGGAAGAGGTGGAGTAGGAACTTGAGGAGAGTGACAGAGGTTTGAAATAGCTGTTGTGGGCAGTGGAGAAAAGAGCTGTCTTGAGATGAGTGTAAGACTTGCTGAAGAACACTCAAAGTTCAGCAAAGGTTATCAACCTTGAACTATGTCAAGCTGCCATCAAGTTTCTAAATGTCTAGGAATGAGCCTCAAGCAAGTAAGGACAAAGGTACTTTCATCACTCCCAGACTGTAATAAAGTCTGTGGTACACAATAGGAGTAGCGCTGACCTAAACTACTATGGTTGCCTTCTCTTTGCTTCTAGATCTGTTCCTGCTGCAAACCATTCCCTCTCAGTACTGCCTGGTACTGCCTGACCACATTATAAAAATAAAGCTGATCACTTAACCCTCTGTGTAACGTCACCAATAGCTTCCTTGATTCAGATAAAATCTGAAAACATTAAAATAGCAAACCAGGTCCTTCTTAATCTCATCTCTTAGCAATCATTCTCAACCTTCCAGCTCATCTTTAACTTTAGTCATAATTAAGTAATTCCAGGTCCCCAATGTACCATGGTCTCACATGTCCCCGTTACTCTGTACATGAAATTCCCTCTGTTGGTCATCCCTTGACCTTTGCCAACAAAATTTAACTCAGATGCCCCTTCCCTAATTTGGCCTATTATAAAATAATAATAATAATAATACATTGCATAACTACAGGGACTATCATTCACAATATAATGCTGTAAGAAATGTCCCCTTGAAATTGTACAAACTGAGGGCCTGGGTATCCCACCTATGTCTTCCCACAGTAAGCATCCTGTGCCTACCTGTATGCATATCTTAATTGAAATTTGTTTACAAAGACTCAAGGACAAGTTTCTTCAAGGTATGGATTTTGTCAGGGAAGCTTTCTGGGCCTCACCAATTAGACTAGGTACCAAAATCACTCTATTTTCCTCCATACAAAAAGATGGTAGGTGTTAAGAGATAACCATAAGAACAGCTGATATTTATTGTTTACTACGGGTAAATCTCATTTAATTCTCAAAAGAACACTAAATAGGTACCATTATAATCCCTGTTTTATAAAAGATGGAACTGAGACACAAAGAGCAACAAAGCAACTTGCTTAAAGTCACATGGCCAATAAGAAGCTGAATGAATGTGAGTAAATTATCTCAGGAGATTTTTAAATGTCTACCTTCCCTACTTAACATCATATAAATTTTGTTCCCCGTACACCCTCAGTGCTCAAAGTCTAGTACACAGGTCTTCAATGTTTGCTCATTTAAAGATAACTCTAAAGTAAGACCTTTACATTTAACCCTCCTAAATTTCCACTTGTCAATTTCTGCCTCTCATTCTTAGATTGCTCTCCCTGAATACTTGTTATCTACTATATTAGCCATCTTTCCTAACTCCTGTTGATTGGGAAATTTGATAAGCTTTCTATGTTACTGTCCAAGTTAGCAATAAAAATGTTAGTCTTATATTTGGATTCAGTAAATTATTATTATTTTTATTTATTTATTTTTTTAAGCAGGCTCTCTGCCGAGCAGAGAGCCCGATGCGGGGTTCAAACCCAGGACCCTGAGATCACGACCCGAGCCAAAGGCAGAGGCTCAACCCACTGAGCCACCCAAGTGCCCCGAAAATTATTTTTGACATTTAAAAAAAATATTTTTGACATCTTAAATCTGTATATTCACCCATCTATTTAACTGAAATCACAGCTATTTAAACTATTTAAAAGGTTAAAGAATAGAACCATTACTTTGATGGGTTTTCCATAAAACATTGTTTTGCCTTAACTTTTCTTAGGTCTTGCAGTTTTTCAACAGGTAAATAATCACTCCTTTGTCATTTCATTCAGTTTTTAATTATTTATTAGTCTCCAAATGCACCTCTCAGGGTTTCTCATTATATCATGTTTCCTTCCTGTGAACACCCTATTTGTCATAAAAGCTCCAGAAGAAAGAGTGGGGAATAAAATGTTCCATATTACTAATTGAACTTTTATGAGAGTGAAGGGATAAATCTTCCACAAGTTGACTCTACAAACATCTTTGGAGAAAGAAATTAGGAACTTACTTTATATAGACAAATACAGACAAAACATAAAAGGACTTTCATACTATAAAATTATTTCCCCTTTCAAGAGAACATTTTAGCAAATTCTTTTAAAAGAACAAAGTTTAATAAGAAAGACACAATGAAATGATTTTACAACCCAAACCCTGAGAAATCAAACTAGAAAATGAGTAGACTGAGGAAAAATGGTACATACATAATCATCATGTACAAGATGTACATACATAAATCATCTTCAAATTTTTTTTTTCCTTTTGGAGGCTATATATCAAGCTTTATACTCGAAGTACGCAATCTTTGGACCCTAATAGTACTCAGCCATGATTATTTGGGGGTAAATTATTCCAGCTGGGTTACCCAACTGAGAACATAATAAAAAAATACAGGTGACTTGGTTATTGTCTTAATGATACAACAATTGTCAGTCTATCATAATTTAATAATTTTTGCTGAAAGCATTTATTCCACAGTTTACTGTGTTAATTATACCAAACACGGCTTTAATATTAAACTTCATCACTATCCAAAGACACCATAGTACGTTTTAGCAAATTTAAGAATGTTTACTTAAAACATTGTACAAGTCCAGCTTTTGTTTTTATTAAGTAAGGATTTTTTTAATCCAGAAAGTCACTTTGAGAATCCTCACTTACCCTCATTTTTTTTTTTAAGATTTTATTTATTTATTTGAGAGAGAGCATGGGGTAGGGGTAGAAAGAGAAGCAGGCTCCCCACTGAGTAGGGAGCGCGATGCGGGACTCGATCCCAGGACCCTGAGATAATGACCTGAGTGGAAGACAGATGCTTAACTGACTAAGCCACCCAGGCACCCTCACCCTCATTTTTTAAGTGTTATAGGAAGCTTAATAATGGTATTAACATTCAGTGAAAGAAAACTAAATGAAAGGAAATGGGCATAGAGTTAGTATTAGATCTAGAACTCTTTTGAGCAGAAAGTCAAAAGGACAATAACACTCAGAATTAAAGTCACTAAATGAGGACTAGAGTCACCACTACAGGGATCCTAAGAAAAAAATGTCATGAGAGACTGTGGACTCAGCAACAAACAGAGGATTTTGGAGGGGAGGGGGTGGGGGGTTGGGTGAGCCTGGTGGTGGGTATTGAGGAGGGCATGTAATGCATGGAGCACTGGGTGTGGTGCATGAACAATTAATCTTGTAACACTGAAAAAATAAACGTATTTTGGGGGAAAAAAACTAAAAAAAAAAAAAAAAAGTCAAAACCTGTCCTGTCTATAATTGTTTTCTCTCTCTCAGGAGTTTGAATACCCTATACCAATTTATGCAATTTCAACAGGTACCACCTTTCAAATCTTGCCCACTAAATTACATGACATTATTTTCTAAAAAATTAACTTTATAATAATTTGAGAAATCCATTATATCCCCCTGTATAGCAAAACTGAAGAAAGGAATCACCAATTACTGGAGCATCATTTGAGTATATTAGATGAAATGATCTTTGTGTCTCTTTTACCTCTACAACCACAAAATAAAGCTTTTATGGAAATGAACTGATTTTGAGTTTTGAGGAAGAATGGACCCCGTGAAGTACAGAGACCCCACAAAACATGTAGGCATTTATATTACTCTCAAATTCAAGTTAGGAACTCAAGTAAATTGAAATACAACCCCAATTAGTTGCTGCTACTTTTGTCACTAGTACTGCTGAATCAGAACTAAGGCAAAAGAAAAAACCATCTCCGGGGACTGTGCAGTCATTTTTTTTTTAATGTCTTTTTTTCAATTTTCTTCTAATGATAAGAGTATGAACTCCTTTCACAAATACCTCATGGAATTACAGAATGGTAAAACACTGAAACTGGAAAAACTAGTACTTCAACCTTTAAATCTCAACAACTTGAATCACTGGGGAAGTCTGTAAAACTAACTGTCCCTCCCACCATCTCTTATAAACCACGTTCTCACAGCATTCTGCAAAGAATCAAGTTATCTGAGGATGCAGCTGTTAAGTAATAGCAGCTGCTCAGTATTGAAATTCAGGAGTTATCCCTAAAACCAAATTCCCTAAAACTCAGATTTGAAAAATAACAGAATCATTAGTTTAAGTAAAAAACCCAACTAAGTTTATTTTAATAGGAAAGAATGATTTTATTTGCTAAGGCTAACAAGACGGTGAAACTTACTCAAATATCTTTGAAGATACCATGGACACTATAAAAAGTTAGCTACAGAGAAATTGAAAGGTATGCCTCAAAGAACCATTTTTATATTTAACCCAGTTTAGCATTTCCTCTGCTTTCAGGAGCTTGAATAAATAGGGCAACCATGCTCTCAAGTATACAGATTCTATATAAACCCTGACTCATCTGTTCCCTCAAAGATTCATTAAACTGTTGATGAAGAAAAAACAAATCCATCTTAAGTCTTTATCACTTTTGTTATAATTAGAAAAAGAACCCAAAGTTGAAAGTTACTGCATTCTGTATTTATACTTTTCTCTAAGGAGTTCCAAGTACTCTAGAATCTGTTTATCATTTGTATAAAGCCCCCAAATAAGCAAAACTAAACAACATATTGTTTAGTGAATTTTGAGGTGAGGGTGGGGGAGTGAAAGAACTGTTTTAAAACTAGTGGTTTTAATGGTGGATAGTTGCATAACTGTATAAATTTACTAACTCAATGAACTATACACTTTAAATGGGAGAATTTTATAGCATGTGTATTTTACCTCAATAAAACTTTTCATAAAGTATCACGATAACGAGAAGACAAGCTACAGACAAGGAAATATATTTGCAAACAATATCTAATAAAAGATTGTTATCTAAAATCTATAAAGAACTCTTAAAACTCAATACTATGAAAACAGAAACACCCAATTAAAGAAATGGGCCAAAGACCTTAATGGACACCTCACCAAAGAGGATATACACACTGCTCAGAATGGCCAAGTTCGGCACACCAAAAACATCAACTGCTGACAAGGACATGGAGCAACAGGAACTCTCATTCATTGCTGGTGAGAATGTATTCAAAATAATCCAACCACTTTGGAAGACAGATTAGCAATTTCTTACCAAACTCAACATAGTCTTACCATACAATCCAGCAATCTTGCTTCTTAGTATTTACCAAAAGAAGCTGAAAAAGTTATGTCTACACAAAAACCTGCACTTAGATGTTTATAGCAGCTTTAATCATAATTGCCAATACTTGGAAGCAACCAAGACACCCTTCAATAAGTGAATAGATAAACTGTGGTACATCCAAACAATGGAATATTTTTCAGCACTAAAAATAAAAAAGCTACATATACTTTGATTCCAACTATATGACATGAAAAGGAAAAATTATGGAGGCAATAAAAAGAAGAATGGTTGCCAGGGGTTAGGGGAGAGGAATAAATGAACAAGCAGAGCACAGAGGATTTTTAGGCAGCAAAACTATTCTGTAGAATACAACATCATTACACATTTGTCAAAACCCACAGAATGCATAATACCAAGAGTAAACCCTAATGTAAACTATGCATTTGGAGTGACAATGATGTGTCAATGCAGGTTCATTGATTATACTAAATGTTATCACTCTGGTTAGGGATGTTCATAGTGAGGGAGACTACATATGCCCAGGATCAGCGGGTTTATGGGAACTCTCTGTACTTTCTATGCAATTTTGCTGTGAACCTAAAACTGCTCTAAAAGATAAAGTTTATTTAAAATAAAAACAGGGGTGCCTGCGTGGCTCAGTTGTTGGGTGTCTGCCTTAGGCTCGGGTCATGATCCTAGCATCCTGGGATGGAGCCCCATGTCCGGCTCCCTGGTTGGTGGGGAGCCTGCTTCTCCCTCTTTAGCTCTCCCATGCTTGTGTTCCCTCTCTCACTCTGTAATAATAATAAAAAAAATCTTTAAATTAATTAATTAAAAATAAAATAAATAGAAACAAAAATAAGATAATAAAGCTCAATCAGGGTGCAGAGCAAGATCAATATACAAAAATCAACTACACACACGAGCAATGGGCAATCCAAAAACAAAATTAAGAAAACAATTCCAACTATGATAGTGTTAAAAACAATAAAATACGTGGGAATAAATTTAACAAGATGTGTAAAACATACTCTGAAAACTACAAAATTGTTGAAAGAAATGGGAGAGCTAAATAAATGGGAAAACATCCCATGTTCATGGATTGGAAGACTTAATATTGTTAAGATGACAATACTCCTCAAATTAATTTGCAGATTCAATGCAATTTCCTATCAAAATCCCATCTGGCTTTTTTTTTTTTTTAAAGAAATGGATAAACTAATCCTAAAATTCTTATGAAAATGCAAGGGACCCAAAATAACCAAAACAATCTTAAAAAAGAACAAAGTTGGAAGACTCACATTTCCCTATTTCACAACTTACGACAACATTAATCAACAGTGTGGTACTGGCATAAGGAGAAATTTATAAATCAATGGAATAAAATTGAAAATCCAGAAACAAACTCTTACATTTATGGACAAATGACTTTCAACATGGGTGCCAAGGCCATTCAATTGGGAAATATTAATAATCTTTCCAACAAATAGTGATGGGACAACTGGATATCCAAAGGCAGAAGAATAAAGTTGTACCAAACCTCACATACAAAAAATTAACTTAAAAGAGATCAAAGACCTAAAAACAAGTTAAAACTATAAAACTCTTAGAAGAAAATACAGGTATAAATCTTTATGATCCTGGATTAGGTAAAACCTCAGATATGACATAAGGGCAAGCAACAGAAAATAGATCAACTGGATTTCATCAAAATTATTATTTTTTTTTTAGATTTTATTTATTTATTTGACAGAGAGAGTGAGAGAGCACAAGCAGGGGAAACAGGAGAGGAAAAACAGGAGCCTGATGTGGGGCTCATTCCCAGGACCCCAAGATCACGATCTGAGCTGAAGGCAGATGCTTAACCATCTGAGCCAACCAGGTGCCCCCCAAAATGAAAAATTTTTATGCTTTAAAGGGTACCAATGACCAAGTAAGTAAAAAGACAAACCACAGAATGGGGGAACATATTTACAAATCATGTATCTGATAAGGGACTGGCATCTAGAACACATAAAGAACTTATTAACTCAACAATAAAAAGACAACCCAATTTAAAAATGGTCAAAGGACTTAAATATAAACATATTTCTCCAAAGACAACATACCATTAGCCAACAAGCACAAGAAAAGATGCTCACCATCATATTAATGGGAAATACACATCAAAACCACAATGAGGTATCACTTCACACTAAGATGCGTATAATCGAGAAGACAGATAGTGTTGACAGGGATGTGGAGAAAGTGGAACCCTCTTACATTGTTGGTGGAAATATAAAATGGTTTAGCCACTACAGAACATAGTTTTAGTGATTCCTCAAAAAGTTAAACATAGTTACCAGATGCTAGATGACCCAGCAATCCCACTCCCAGGTATATACCCCCAAGAGAAATGAAAACATATGTTCATATAAAACTTCTCTGTGAATGTTCATATGCTCATGAATCCTGAGCTTATTATACTGATTATACTATTATACTTGAATAATACTGCTTATTATTCAAAATAACCAAAAAGTAGAAACAATCCTAATATCCAACTGGTAAACAAAATGTGGTATAACCATACAATGTAATATTATTCAGCCATAAAAAGGGATGAACTTTGAAAACATTATGCTAAGTGAAAGAAATCATTCACGAGGACCACATATACTAATGATTCTATTTATATGAAATGTCCAAAATAGGCAAATCTATAGAAACAGAAACATTAATGGTTGTTATCAGGGACATGGGGAATAGAGTGATTTGTTTTTTTTTTTTTTTTGTTTTGTTTTTTTAGAGTGATTTGTTAATGGGTATGTTTCTTTTGGTGGTGATGAAAATGTTCTGAAAGAAAATTTACTCTGGGGGCGCCTGGGTGGCTCAGTGGGTTAAAGCCTCTGCCTTCGGCTCAGACCATGATCTCAGGGTCCTGGGATCGAGCCCTGCATTGGGCTCTGCTCAGTAGGGAGCCTGCTTCCTACCTCCTCTCTCTGCCTACTTGTGATCTCTCTGTCAAATAAATAAATAAAATCTTTAAAAAAATTTACTCTGTGAATAAACTAAAAACCATTAAATTGTACACTTTAAACGGGTGATTTATAGGATATGTGACTTAAATCATCAAGAAAGCTATTTTTTTTAAAGCAGGGAATAAAAAAATTCTGGGGAGTAGTTTCTTCTTGGCAGGGCAGGTTAGGCAGAAAGATGGAATGGGCAGGTGTTTATAAGGGCAGCTTCACAGTATTGGTTTTATATTCTATTTCTTAGGCTGGGTTGTAGATACTCTAATTTTTTAAAAGATTTTTAATTTATTTATTTGAGAGAGAGAGAGAGACAAAGATAGGCACAGAGAACAGGAGGGAGATGAGGAAGCACAAGTGGGGAAGAAAGGGAGAAACAGGCTTCCTGCTGAGCAGAGAGCCTGATGCAATGCTCAATCCCAGGACCCTGGGACCATGACCTAAGCTGAAGGCAGATGCTTAAATAAATGACTGAGCCACCTAGACACCCCTGGATACCTTATTATTCTTAATAACCTCTTTCACATATCTTTTATCTATCTCTTAATTAGCTCTGACACCTTAGGCAAGTCACTTAGACCTCTCTGAGTTGTAGCTTCCTCCTCTAAAAAAGAACAACACTATCACGGACCTCCTTAGGGCTATTCTTTATAGTAAAGAAATTCTTAGTGTTTCTTTAAAGTGGAAGTTACTATAAACTCCAAAGTGAAAATCTGCTACACTCTCACCTCACTAAAACCATTATTGGCAAATACCCTCCCAAACTTTCCTGGAACATACGAGTAATTTTTTTTTTTAAAGGGGACAATCTTTGACACTGATTTTCACTTAATTGTGAGTATCTTTCAAAGATAACCACTCCACTATTCAGACATTTAGGTTGCTTTCCTTGTAACTACATCTTTGCATCTATAAGCTCAATGACATCTCCAGTTAAAAGGTATGTACATTCAATTTTGAGAAACTGCTCTCCCAGAAAGTCTCTACCCATATATACATTATTATCAAAAGTTTCAGAGGATCTGTCTCACTATATCTATAACAACTGAAGGAGCTATCACTTTTTTAAAAAATGTCAATCTAGCAGGGCACCTGGATGGCTCAGTTGGCTAAGCCTCTGACATTAGCTCAGGTCATGATCTTGGGATCCTGGGATCGAGATCGGCTTCAGGCTCAGCAGGGAGTGTGTGCTTGTCCGTCTCCCTTTGCCCTCTGCCTACTCATGCCTGCTAGTGCTCTCTCTCAAATAAATAAAATCTTTTTAAAAAGTCAGCCTAGCAGGTTAAAAGTGATACCCTATTTCTGCATTTCTTTGTGAGTGAAAAGAATCTTTTTCAAATATTTTTAAACAAATTTTATTTCTTCTATAAACAGCCCATTCTCTAGCTTTCGCCCATTTTTAGTTAGGTTAATCACCCTTACTTTTTTTTTCTTTTTAAGATTTTATCCATTCATCTGTCAGAGAGAGAGAGAGAGAGAAAGAGAGAATGCGTGCATGAGCAGGCAGAGAGGCAGACAGAGGCAGAGAGAAGCAGACTCCCTGCCGAACAAGGAACCCGATGCAGCACTCGATTCCAGGACCCCGGGACCACGACCTGACCGAAGACAGCCGCTCAACTGACTGAGCCACCCAGGTGTCCCAATCACCCTTACTTCTTATTGATCTTAAGAGCTCTTTAAGTATTTAAGATATTAACTTGTCTTGGGGCACCTGGGTGGCTCAGTGGGTTGAGACCTCTGCCCTCGGCTCGGGTCATGGTCTCAGGGTCCTGAGATCGAGCCCCACATCGGGTTCTCTGCTCGGCGGGAGGCCTGCCTCCCCCTCTCCCTGCCTCTGTCTACTTGTGATCTCTGTTCAATAAATAAAATCTTAAAAAAAAAAAGACATTAACTTGTCTTTCATATATGTTGCCAATATTTCCCTCCAGCTTATTGGGTTTTTTTTTCCCCCCTCTTAGGCTTTTTTATGGTGTATTTTACCAAATACATCTTTTAAATATCTACACAGACAGAGCTGATTTTTTTTTCTTGCTTTGAAGTCAAGGTAATAAGTCTTTCCCTGTAAGATGATAAAAATAATTATCCATATTTTCTTATTCTTGGCTTTATTTTTTTACACTTAAATCTTTAATCCACTTGGAACTTTTTGTACAATGATAAATATGGATTCAACTTCATCTCTCCCCAACACTAGCAAAACCTCCCAACAAAGATCTAATAAATCAGCAGTGTGTTAGAGCTGGTTCATACTGGCTCCTGAGAGATTATTACATTTTCTGGTATTTTGCAAGCGGACTATGAAACATAGGGATTATTTAAAATTGAATTATATAAACTTACAGCGAAATAAATCATTACTAAAACAAAGGTAATAAACACTCAGAAATCATCATTTCCTAATTATCTTAATATGATTTATACTCTTAAGGTTAACATCTACTTTACCTATAGGGTAAAAATACTTTATCATGGTGTGCTATTATGTTTCTTTTTCCAATTCAAGCATTTGGTGACTTCACATTGGTAGCTTGAAACTGGCCATTACAGAAATATTTACACCACAGGAATTTGGCAGGCTATACAAACCAGGGCTGTTTTATTTTTCAGAGATCCTGTGAAACGTATACCAGCACACCACTGAAATAAGCAATTCTTTCTCACTAATTTTAAAGAGCATGGCTAGCACATACTAATCTGTCATTTATTCACAAGTTTATAGAATGGAATATGGAGCTTAGAATTGAATGTATTTTTTTTTCCTGTGCTAGCATCAGGGACAGCTTTGGTTTGTTTTGATATAGGAGATGAGACTTTAGACATAGTTTCTATTTTTCTAACATGAGATCACAGCTCTGCATCGAGAATGTATTTTTCCTAAACAATTCAACAGCATTCTTAACTTAAAAGTAGATTATAGAGGGCACCTAGGTGGCTCAGTTGGTTAAGTGTCCAATTCTTGATTTCGGCTCTAGTCACAATCTCAGGATTGTGGGACTGAGCCCCATGTTAGGCTCTGTGCTGGGCATGGAGACTATTTTAAGATTCTCTCTCTCTCTCTCTCCCCCTCTCTCTCTGCCCCCCCCCCAAAAAAGTAGACTATAGAGAGCAGTAGCAAAATAAGGACTATTTGGAGGGATAATTGGTTACTACACACTATTTTTATATTAGGGCTCTTTACTCTTTAAAAAAAAAAATCCAAACCCCAAAAAACAAAATCACTATCACGGGGCAGTCTGAATACCACTAAGTATTCCCTCATAAAAATTCCTGCAGTGCATGAAGAAGGAGGGATCTACAGAGCGGCAAGGGTCAGCGAGAGTACTCTTTGACAGTCCCCAACACATCAAATTTAGCATTAGCAACTTTCAATGTTAACAACAAACAATAAGTACCCAGCAAGGAGCACATCTGGCACTGGAGATACAAAGGAGACATGGCCCCAGTCTTCGAAACACTCATCATTTTCAGTCAATCAGTGGGTAGAGAATTTATCATAAGTGATTATAAGCATTTGCTTTTATTTGCATTGAGAGGGAAAGAAGGACAGAACCAATTTTGATTTGTCTAAGAAACAAGCATCTACTTTAAAAGGAAAAAAAAAATCAAGGTATAAAAACTAGTTATTTCAAGTTTGCCCATCTACAGAGATAAGCTGATACATGCTGATAACTAGATCTTCAGCATCTACACGGGTTAAACACCACAGTGTCCCGATTTAAATGTCTTTACTGCTGAGGTACTGTAAGAAGTCAAATTTGCACATAGTGACATCAACTGTATCAAGTAAACCAATATCTGCTGCCTATATATTTCCTTACCTGTCACAAGCCATTTAGATTTGAACTCCAGCTACCTCATTCTAGGTGTTTATGCTATGAAACTATGTAATGTAATAGCTGGGTAGATTCAATAAAACAACTCTTTTTGCACATAAACCAAAAGACTTCATTTTTAAAGACATGTCAGTTGGTTTCCAGTAAGCATAATATCTCATATTGTAGCCCAAGGAGCAAACACAACAGCTGCCCTTTTCATAGACACAGTTGTGCCTTGATATACACAGGGCAATGATTTCAACCACTTCCAATCACTAACTAATATTTTAAACTTTAAAATCTTTTTCTTAGAGATTTGTGCATATAGCAATAATCATTACCCTTTGGGAAACAATGGCTCATTTACTGAAAATGAGTTTAACAAAGGAATTATTTGGTACTGAAAAATACAGAGCAGGGAATTGGGTGACACAAATCACAGCATCATCAGATCATGTGACTAACAGGGTAACTTACTTTAAAAAAAACTACTGTAACTTAAAATTTAGTTTCAATAATGTAATATCCTCAATCATGTCCTCTGTCACAAAATTATGAAACCAGAAATCATGTTATTTTGAAAATGCCCCTTTACTCCCAACCTGAGATGAATACCACAAAAAAAGAAAAACTTCGCAGAATGGAATATTTCCATTCTGCCTGAAGCCTAGTTTTGACTGGTATATGTTTCAATTACACATTTGATTCACACTGAATTTTCTTTTAAGTATTAGGAGAATAAATAGCATTCCAAAAGTCACAAGCTTGAAAATATCCAGTTCCTTCTCTAGTTGGAGAGCTTACAAAACTTACTACATGGAACAATAAGTTGAGGCAGTGATTATAACCCAATCTCAAAAAATTCTGTACAAACAGCCTCTAACTAGATAAAACAAAAGTCACAAAATGTTAATCTGGAAGAATGGTTCATGGATTTATCACTGTTCAATTCTTTCCTATTTTCTGAGGTTTAAAATTTTTCAAAAAATAAGAGTTGGGGGCACAATACTCTTAAAGCAGATACACAACACAATTACATATAATGTGAAAAGATCCAGCTGTTTTTCCACGAAAAGCCTTGTGGTTCATGACATTAAACTTTTACCAGGAACCTTAGAGTCACAGGCACACAAAAAGCAACCAATGGAGTAAATATTCTTCTTCTTCTTCTTCTTCTTCTTCTTTTTTCTTTTTCAGATGCACCGTTCCTGGTTTCATTCAGTTTTTGTTTTTTATTTGTTTTGCTTTTATAAGAACACTTCTTCCAGTTTCAACGGGTATTAAGTTGAACAGGTATTACTAATAAAGCAGCAAAAGAGCAAAGGTTTTGGCTCAGCCTCTAACCAGCTGTGTGACCTTGAACAAATCTCTTAGCTTCCCTGGGTTTCAATTTGCCTATTTAAAAAATGAGGCAGTTACACTAGATGCATTCTAAAGTATCTTCTGACTCTAATTCCTTCCAATATAGAGCTCTAGGCATGTGAGAATGAAAAAATTAGCTCTCCAAAAAACAAACAAGCAAACCAAAAACAACACCCAAAATCTTTGTGATGTGACACAAACAGGATACAAAAATGGGAATACCCAATGCGATCATGATCCCAACTCTTCACAATCAAACACACTTTCCAGATGCAAAATTGGGGGAAAAAATGTATCATATACTATCTATCAGTGGCTATCTCTGAGTTGTAGGTTACAACTTCTCTAGGTTTTTCAAGTTTCCTACAATAAAGGTATTGTTACTTTGATAATGAGGTGGGAGGAGGGAGTTAGAGAGAAAGAGAAAAACCCTTCTTTTATGTGCTAAAGGAAATTTTACATTTGGAAGGCATTCTACAATTTGAATGACTTTTCAAAACCGGCTGGAGCTAAGCCAAGCGGTAAAAAAAAAAAAAAAAATCTCTCTGATAGTCACACCTATCAACGGTCAGACAAATACTGTTGGGTTATTTACCCTAAATTAGTAAACTTGAAGGAGGTACTACATTTTTCATTCAAACTGGTAATAATAATTATGAGAGTCAACACATACCTAGGGCCAGGCACAGTTCTATGACTTTACATATATATTGATTCATTTAATCCATACAACAACCCCTTTGAAATAGATATACTATTTACTATCCCCATTTTACACACTAAAACACGAGGCACACAGAAGTTAAATAAGAGAGCAGAGTCAAGATTTAAATCCAGTCTGTAATCATAGTACTGGCTCTTAACTACTAACCTATACAGTCCCTTTGTACTTAAATTTTATCCTTCTCTGGTCATTCTTTAACTGCTTTTGTTCTCAAAGTTCTTCTGAGCTACTTTTCTTTGAACTGAAAAGAAATATGTAAGTGCTGGGCTAAAAAGATTGGCCAAACTTAATTTGCTAGCCTAAAATTATGATTCATTTCAAAATTATTACTTCCAAGCTACAAAGAGTATAATTTAATTTCCATATATATCGCTAGGTAAATAATACTGTAACATCTGAGGAATTCAACAGAATTAATTGCTAAGATTAATAATGGGATTTATTGTTTGGAAATACTGTTTTAATACAAGGAAGTCACTTTAATTGATATTCTTTGTCCTCCTGAATCTTCTGGGAAAAGACCCCCTTAAAGTAACTGTTGTATCTTTCTAAAATATCTAACATATTGAAATGATATTTTAAAGCGTATTGTAATTAATTATTTTGGTTTTTTAAAAAGATACACATAATACTCGTTTTGACTACTGGCTTTAATACCCATTCAGTTAACTTCATATTAATCCCAATTCCTGCAACATGTAGAACCTGGGAAAAGGAAAACGGAGAAAGCCAACCAATTAAACATGGTTGAAGTTCTCACCTAATTCTCTCAGGCAATTCAAACACAAACCATGTACACATGTGTCCCTTTTTGTGCACAGTACCAACATTACTTGCCAATTTTTTTTTGCTTCTGGATTACTTTGAATAAAGCTCAAATTTCCCTACATCTGTATAACCAAAACTTTAGCCATGTCAAGGTAAACACAGAAATCAATAGTTTCCTATATTTAAAAACTAAAATGAGAGAGTAGAGAAGAAAGGGGGAAAAAAAAAACCTTTCACCAGGCTGCCTGTTAACTTAGATGTGCAATGAGATAATCACCCGATAATTGCACCCTTTGGGTACTTCTGTACTGGTAAGATAATAAAGTGAAACAAAGTCACCTGGTTTATTTCAATTTACTTACACAATTTGCAAATCTGCAGCTCTCTGCCATGGTACATTAAGAAAATTAGCATGTAAGAAAAATCACCTGCTTATGCAAATTGGAGGATGGTTTTTATCCATGCAGATAGAAAAAAAAAATAGCTGCAATCTGGGTCAAATGACTAATTTTATATATTTGTTCAAATGTCTCTCTTCACCTTTTCTCTGTAGCTCAGAGCAAGAATTTTAGGTCAAGGAATGGATAAACAAAAAGTTTCTGTGTTGTCCTTTCCCCTGTAAAGAGTTTGCTGCCCGACAATACTGAGCCCTATACTACTGAAATTGAAAACAAGACTGAGAACTTTATCTAGATAACAAAACCACAACACTGAGAGAGGAAAAGAAATCAATGGAGGATATCTGATCTAACCGGGAAGGAAAGCAAACATGGCAAGGATCAGGTACCAATTTTACCTTCTGGTACCTTAGGCAAACAAGGCTTTGGAAAAGAAAAGGAAAAAAACTCCAAATAATTCAGGGCAGACAGGACAACTTCTCTACAGAGAACATTATTCCCCTTTGTTCTATAAATGCACCCAGTCAAGATCTTCTGAGTCTGATGTAAGTTAGATGAATGCATTCTTGGTAACTAATGACTGCCTTCCCAGCATCTGTTGCTGGAATTCATCCTTCCCCACTTATAACTGACTTCATCTCTGGGTCCAAGGTGGACCTGATTGCTCCAAAAGTAATTCTAATTCTACTGACATCATTGGTTCAGAAATCAGGATACAACCCAATAAAGGTCAAAGAGACTCTAACTACTGTGCTGGACAATAAGGTAGTCAGTACACTTTGTATGAAAAAAAGAATGTAAAAGAATTAATTTTCATGGTAATAACATGCTAAAATGACAATATTTTGGCTAAATGGAGTTAAATAAAAACATGTTACTAAAACTAGTTTCACCTGTTTCTTTTCACATTTTTTAATGTGGCCACTAGAAAACTGAAAATCACATATGTGGCTTGCATTATATATATCTACTGGATAGTGCTGCTCATTTGCTGAGGGCTTCTGTGAAAATGCTCCCTTCCTATTGTGTAGGAGCTCTAGGAAGTCACACTCCCGGCTCTATCTCTGGGCATTGTATGCCCTAAATGGCTACAGCCTTAAAGCTGTGACACAGCTCATTTTGTGTGAGGTCAATCTGCAAACTAGTAAATTCCCTACCCAAATTCAGAATTTAAAAGAGACAGAGAGAGAGATTCCTAAAAACAAAATATTGTAAATCAACTTGCTAATGTAAGCACTGGCCCCTAAATCATCTTAGCTGATTACCCAAACACACAAAAAGACAAAATATGTAATATTAAACTTCATTTAAAATTTTTATTTATTTTTTTTACTTCATTTAAAATTAAAAAAAAAAATCACTCCAAATATTTAGGAAAGCAAGAAAATAAATCTAGAATGCTAAAAGGTAAAATATTACCAGAAAAACAGTATCAAATTTACATTTAGGAAGGAACTGATTGTCCATTTGCAAATAGGCAGGCTCTTCATAATTAAGTATGTACAGTCCTTACCAATAAGTCAACAGGAGGAAATAAATGTCTTGGACAAACTGCACATTTAAAATCTGATCCCAAATTTGAAAACTCTACGAAAGTCATCACACTGGAATAGGGTTACATTTATCTCATTCTTCCCTTAAACAATTTTAGAAGCTATTCAACATCTGTAGTCCCGAAGAAAGGTGTCATATGGTCAATAACAGACTTGACTTGCCCACAAATAAAGCTACGATGCTTTATAAATATTAATGCAATTTTATAATAGAAACTTAGGAAACACAGGATTTTATAAATGAGGAAACAAAGACCCAGAAAACTTAAATAACTTTATCAAGGTCATAGGTAGCATATTGGCAGCAAGGCAGGACCAGAAACTTGTCTCCTACCAAGTTTAGTTGAGTACTCTATTACCCTGTCATTAAAAAAATTCTTCCAAAGCAAATAGCACCTTGAACATGATAAACACTAAATTCTCTGGTTTATTAAACTAGAAATAAAAACTTGGGATTTGGGAGAATTTTATTAATAATAAAAGTGCTGCTAATACTTAAGACATTCTTTATAATCAAATATATAAATACACATATATATTTATATATCAGAGAGACAAAAAAATCACATACACAATCGTTCTCTCAAATGTCATCGATGACCTACCTCCTAAATTCAATGGCCTCCCCCCCCCATTTTGACTTTTTTTATCTGCACCAAAGATGACTCCCATCCTCCTAACAATCTTCTGCCATGCATAGGTTGTCAATCACTATGAACATATTTTCCTACCTGACTGCCCTTTAGTTCTGCCTCCAATAATTTCCATCTACAACTGAGAACATTCCCTAAGGCTGAGGCCTCAGCTACTTCCACTCTTCTCTTTATATGTCGAAATATGCACATGTATATCTCTGAACAAGTCACTCTCTGAAAAACTTTCAATGGTTGCCATTCCTAGTATTTCAACTTTTTTCATTATCACCCCTTCCAATGAACCTTTTTAGACAATTTACTCCCAATCAGACTCCTCGTGAAATTTTCATACCATAGATAAGCTATACATTTATATATGTATATATGTGCTTTATTCATAAAAAGTGTATGATTTTGCCCCTCTCCCACTACCAGTGGTCTCTTCAGCAGAACACTCAAACTTCCAGGTCCAGCTTTCGTTTTTGTCTCCCCATCACCTCCCGCCCTTTCCACTGCACTTAAATTTCAGTAACTCCAGTCCTACAGTCTCTTGCATAGAAACAAATCCATCTAGAATGCTCTTCCCCATTAGCTCTCGTTCTTAAAACTCATTTGAGGTATTACCTCTTCTGGAAAACATTCATACCTTCCACAGAAATCCCTCCGCTGTTCCCAAAATATCCAGGGAATATCTCTATTGAATCATATTTACTACTACATATCAACTACTATTGCATTGATGGGATGAATTATAATTATCCATTTGCAAGTCTCTTTCTTTCACTAGATCATAATCTTCTTTAAATTCCTCTCATCTAGCAAAGGGCCTGGGAAGTAGTCAATAAACAATAAATAAGTATTATAAGAACAAGTGAAAATATATCCTCATGGTTTTTGGGTTTAAGATTTCATTTTTTATTTGACAGAGAAAGAGAATACAAGCAGGGGGAGTGAAAGGCAGAGGGAGAGGGAGAAGCAGGCTCCCCACGAAGCAGAGAACCTGATGCACTAATTGATCCCAGGACCCTGGCATCAGGATCTGAGCTGAAGGCAGACGCTTAACCGACTGAGCCACCCAGGCACCCCATCCTTTTGTTTTTATTTCAAACTGAGTTTCAACTTTCCATCAAGATTCCCTGAGAGCAGGGATGTGTTATTTTACACACTGTTTACTTAACTATAAGCTCCTTTAGGGCAGTATCATGAGTTAACTCTATATGCCAGTACAAGCACAGAATAGATAACAGCAGAAGCTTGATAGAGTTTGTAAGATTATTTATAGAACTAAATATCCTCATTAGAGCCTACAGTAGTGCTGGGCCATAGCAGGTTGATAATAAAAATACACTGACTAGTGAGTTCCAGCAATGTCAAAACCCTGTCTGAGAAAACAAAAACAAAAACAGAAAAACAACCCTCTGTCTGATAGTAGATATGATTCAATTAGCCAAACTAATTCAAAACACAGATATGAAGCTAGGTATAGGTAAAGACTGCCAATCATAATCAATGACAGGCATCATTATACACACTTCCACTACTCGCACCATTATAATTAACTGTTAGAGTACAACTCAACAGTTTCCTTAGTTTCCTTTTCATAATGCCAGAGTGCTAGAATTTTTTCTAATGTCTCTTGGCTGGGTACCTTAGAACTACCAAGTCTACGATGACGTGTCACATGCTTATCAACAGCACTACAACTGTTGCCTCAGGCACTCTCTGTGTTACCCCCAAGCAACAACCGGATCACACTGACAAACTCTATTAGTTAGGAAATCATTGTTGATCTGCATTAGATGACCCAATCAACAAATAATTCACTGGAGTATTACGGATGCACAGGGGATCATAAATAAAACCCAAATAGAACTTTATAATGGAAGAGCTTCTACCCAATGACTTCTTTCCGTTTAGTTGGATGACAAATGGGAAAGTTTCTTTGGCTTTTACAATTTCCATCAAAGAAATCAGATTAGCATAAAAAAGAAACATACATTATATAAGTAGTTGATTCTTTAACTGCTAGGACACCAGCAAATCTAATAAAAACCACCACGAATAGTCACTCAATTCTACAATACAGAAGTCAGTGAAAACTCTAATACGCCAAGTTGTGAAGGTAATGAAATATTCCAATACTGTATTACAAGATGGCCTTCTATATTATGGAACAACATTTCTATAATCGCTCATGCTTTGAGGGTAAAGCCCCAGAAAACCCAGAACTTAGATTCAAACAAATATTCAGTTGATGTATTTTGCAAATACTCTTCTTCTAGAAAGCATTTGAAAGGTAACTTTATCTGCCCCCATCTTTTTTTTCAGGACATGCACCAGTGGTACGAAGTGATGGGCTAAAAAACTGGGATGTAGGGGTGCCTGAGTGGCTCAGTCGGTTCAGCGCCTGCCTTCGGCCCAGATCATGATTCCAGCATCCTGGGATCGAGCCCCGAGTGGAGCTCTCTGCTTAGTGAAAAGCCTGCTTCTCCCTCTCTCTGCCACTCCCCCTGCTTGTGCGCACTCTCTCTCTCTCTCTCTTGCATAGATAAATAAATAAATAAATAAATAAATAAATAAATAAAGTCTTTAAAAAAAAAGTTGCATGTAGTTTTGAAGGATATTGTCATTTTAGCTCGTTTGAAAAGGCGATTATAATAAAAATATTTATCTTCTTTTGGGGCGCCTGGGTGGCTCAGTGGGTTAAAGCCTCTGCCTTCAGCTCAGGTCATGATCTCAGGGTCCTGGGATCTAGCCCCGCATGGGGCTCTCTGCTCAGCGGGGAGCCTGCTTCCCCTTCTCTCTCTCTGCCTGCCTCTCTGCCTACTTGTGATCTCTTTCTCACTGTCAAATAAATAAATAAAATCTTAAAAAAAAATTATCTTCTTTCTTTCTAAGCTAGTAATCAATAACATAAAATTTCTGCCCAAGAATAAGACGAGTTTCTTTTTTTGTGAATAAAATAAGTTCTTTTGTTGTACTGTAGTTTTGTTTTATTTTTGGTTTTTGAATATAATTTGGAAAAATCTTGTCAGGAGCCTAAATACAAAATGACTTCCAATGTTAAAAGCTATAGCGTTTGTATCATCAAAAAACCAGTTCAATATCATTAGACTGTTACTTTTATTCTCTCTGACTTCTCCACTTTAAGACCATGAGCCTGCAGTTTCTAAAAGTAAGTTCGTCTGTAGTTAAAATTAACAATATAGATTTCCACATTTCTAGTTTCACACGGATGCTTTGTTATGTCTAGAAGAGCGACCGTTTCCTTTTTATGGTGCAGGCTCTGCTTCTTCAAAGCTCTTTTCACAAAGCAAAGCACCCCCCCCCCCAAGAATCCAGCTGTGGCAGTTAATCCTGGCTGATAGAGAAACTTCTCAATACTACAAATTCTTAACCTGTAAAACACAGTTAACAGAATATGCTCCAGTATACTTTCTGATGCAACTAACTCTAGGATTTTCCCCAGACATATTCCAAAAGCATTCCCTATTTTTCCAAATTATAGTTGGCTATTTGAGGAGTAAAAGGACCAAAGAAAACATCAGAAAAAAATGATGCCTCTAATTTTCACAAGATGAGCAAACTAGATGATATCTGCCACGCATGAGGATTTACACTGAAGGATTTTTCATTAAATCACACATATTTCCCCCACCTCACTGGGATCTTCTTTAGCAATTCACACTCTTTCATCCAAACACAAGTAAAATGAGTTTCCACTAAAGCTGAACTTTGTCGATAAGAATGTCCTTCATTTGTTACATTCTGAGAAAGAAAAAATTAATTTCCTTCCCACTAGGTAAATCCATAATACTTTCTAAAACAGTGCAGATCAACTGACTAGAACACCTGCCAAGTCCATGCAAACATGTATTTTCTATATTTCAATGTATTTGTTTTTAATTATTAATTAATAGCAGATATACAGCACATAGCACAAGTAAGGGGGCACTTTTTGGAATCTCAAGTCATGCATCCAAAAATAGTCTGCATGTTGTTGATTTCACCTGATAAATCCCACCATACATGAAGCCACTTCTGCATACATTAACGACAGGTTTTTTGTACCAACAATAACTACAATAAAAAACAGCTAACATTTACTGAATACTTACTATTTACTGTATGCTATACACTATAATCATTGGTTTACAAGGATTATCTCATTTAATCCTCATACCAATCCTAGGAGAGGTGCTATTATTATCCTCATTTTATAGTGAGGAACAGAGAGGTTAAACAATTAAGATGACACAGTAAGTAACTAAGAATCACTACAGTGATGCTTAGGTTTTGAAAGACTGACATAAAAGTAACCCACTGACGGTATTAGAATAATAAAATTCAAAGTTCTCCAACTTTACTTGGAGTACAAAGAGAACAGACCAAATGAATCGCAGGATCTTTGATCTTTCAATTATTCAGATAAATTAAAAACCAAAACACTAAAATTCTAAGTAGAAGCTTTTCCCAGACTCATTATCAAGGTGGCACTATGTGCCATCCAATCAATATTGCAGGTTGTCAATGTCAAAACTGCCTGAGTTTAGCAGTCCTCAAACCTCTCAAACCTTCTTCCAATTCTCAAAATTATGCACTTCCTGAGTCCCTGAAGCCTTATGCTGTAATACTCTTTGTTCCAAGGTTGTCACATTTTTAAATTTTAAGCACTGCATACTCACTTTCCTCTGGCAAATGTGAACTATGGACAAATGGATATTTATATTATCCTCACCAAATGACTGAGGTTTTTGTTTGTGGGTTGTTTTGTGTTTTGGTTTTGCATTATGAAAACGTCCATATGGACATCTGAAGCCTTGACATCTGATAAAGAAAGGTCAAATTATAGATGATGCTTTGATAACCCATAAATAATATTCTGTCATTGGAATGAATGTATCTCAGGCTACCCCATGATCATATCACCAGGTAAACTGGAACCCTTACTTTGAGATAAAATACAGCAGACAGTTGTTAATGAAACCTTAATTGAACTGTCAAAGCACCATCTTTACCAGCAAGCTAATAGGTAATTCACTACTTTTACACAACTGTCCAATACTGATAAGTTATTCCACTAGTTAAATTCAACAGACAGATAAATCAAGGCTGGTCGACTAAATTGTTCAGTGATAAATCTGACTGGTAAAATTCTATACCACTTCTATAAATATCTTTCTGTGTCTACACAGAGGAAAAACAGTATCTCTCAAAATTATATAAAATGTTTTCAGCCATCACTTAGTAATTCTAGGTGCATGTCCAGAAAAGGACATGAGAGCAAATACAGTTTCCTTTTGTGTAGTATGCCAAAAGAAAAATACTTGCAAAATGCATTAAATAAATATAAGAATCTAAGTGAATCTTATGATGCCCGGGTAGTCATATGGTGTTTTGATCGAATGATGTATCACTGGGAAAATACTTTTAGGTCTCATTTTAGTCATTTTAGAAAATAGTTTCAGGTTCATTAGGTGTTCTCTAAATTAAAAAGAAAAATTCCGGTTCAGCCAGTTAATATGTAAAAAAAAAAAAAAAAAAAAAAAACCACCTCGCTAATATCCTTAGCTTGGGTTTCAGAATACTAGTGCAATTCACTCTGGTTTTGTGTTCAAATCACTAGTTTCAGCGATTTTACTCAGATCATATAGCAGTTAAATTCTAAATATAATAAACAATTCAGACAGCAAGTCATCAATATGTAAATACAAAAATAGAAAAGGATTTGCATACTAAAACACACACCTGGAACTGTTCCTTTTTTTCATACTGAATTGTACTTCACCTGTAACAACTGATTAAAAACACTCAATGCAGCTAACTGGAAAAAGGTGGTTAAAGAAGAAAGGACAACCTGACCAGGAGATCAAGTAATAGAACAGCAAAGATTCCACAGCACCGTGCTAAGTGTAGGGAGAAAAAGATGTACTCTGGTAGATACAGTCCATACCCTCAAGGGGCTTACAGATGTAGTGAGACAAGGCAAACACAAAAACACCGGCATACAATAGAAGATGGTGTACAGAAGGAGGTACACTTCGAGCACAAGGAATGAACTCTGCCAGTGATGGAAGGGGTCAGTCAACGAAAGAATCTAGAATGAATTCAAATCAAAACCATTTGGTTTTTCATATGAAAGTACTTCAGAAGAGCCACTACCAGAATGTTTGCTATGAGAGATGTTTCAGCACTCCAGTTTCTCACTTTCCTCCCCTTAAAAAGAATCTTTTCCTTTAGCACAGGCTTGAAGTGAAAACTTCTACAAGTCATATCATCATTCCAGAAAAATGTAGAACAGTTTTAGAACATAGTCAAGAATGCTGCAATCTACTTCCCCTTCGGTAGCTCTAGTTCTTAGCGTTGTATCTAAAGCACTAAAATGAAAGAGAGCATCCAGGTCTAAGAAAATCCAAACAAATTCTCAGCCAGTAGATGACAAAATTTAAAGCAAGGAACCACCTTTTTCCTGCCTACACCCCCCAGACCCCACAGCTTTAATCCTCAAGCGTTAGGCAAGGAATGGAAGTTTCACAGTGCAATCCCTGGGGATAGGATATGGAAGAGATGAAGGCAGGAACAGACAGGTCCCTGAGCAGAGCGACTGAAGAGGCACCATTACCGGCTACACTCTTTCCCACCAGGAATCCCATACACCTTGGAGGGAGCACTGCAGCAGCAACCTCCTTGGAGAGCTAGCTGGGAAAACACTAGACCCCACTAGTTTAAAAACAAAACAAAACAAAACAAAAACAGATCACATTGTAGTCTAGAGTATAAAGTCTGAAATATAAAGAAGGCCAGATATAATGCAAACATGACACTTGTATCCATTACAGCCTGAAATACAATGACAAAAGGAGACATTTACCAGGCTAGTTCCAAAGAGTTCATTTTCCTGTGGTGATGGGGGCTTTTCTAGACATTAACAAGAATCTATTTCTGAATGCACTGAAAACATCAATTCATCTGTCCACACCAGATTACTTAACCCTTGAGAAAAAAATTGTTTGTTCTAGTTTTGATAGCAACAGCCCCTACAATGATAAATTCATTTTATTATAAACTACTAATCTTACCAAGAGGAGCAAATAGACAAAATGTGGCATTTAAGAAGTGCTCAGACTTTTTAAAATACCCTAGCACTAGCGAAAGTGGAGCACTTTCATATGTTTAAAAAGTATACTACTACAGCAACCAACCAAGGGATAACAGCAACTTAAGAGGCACTAACTGACACTAAATGACACTAAAACATTACACCGAATGTGGGCCACGGCATAGCTACAGTCTACTGACCTCATTTGTGGTACTCATGTGTGATGCTATATTTAATGCATTCTTATCAAAAAGCTAAAGCTACATACTTCCCAACTGTAGCATTATGGTTTAAAATAAACCACTCAAGCAACGACTTATCTGGTTCACGTATGAACCCTATCTTGCTTCTGGGGAATCGAGATCACAAATTGAGGAATGAAAAGGCAAAAAGGAGAGCAAAGTAGTTATGCAGAGTTATGATCCAATGACAAGACCGTTATAAGGAACCAAGTTTGGGTCATCGGTGACATCTGCAGCAACTGGGCAACTGATTCAAACTCCATCCAACCTACGAGATGACCCAGGTCTGTAGGAATTCAAATTTCATACATCCACCTAATGATCCTACATTCAGTGGCTTGCTTAGGTTCCAAACCAAAAGTCTGGTAGACAGCAAACATGTGTGTGACTCCTCAGGGGGTGTTCTCTCCCATGATTTGCCAGGACTCGGAAACAAAAACCCCAGCCAGCCAACGCACTGGGCGTCTGGGTGCGGGCGGCTTCCTCCAGTTGAGACGCTCCACTTTGGTCAACATGGAGAGAAGCATGACACGATGACGCGCCCAAGCACAACCGTGAGAAGAAACCACGAGAAGTTGCGTTCTTCTTTTGATACTCACCAGACGACGCCAAAGGCTCCGTATCCGATAGGTCTATCCGGCTCAATATCCAGCTGCTGTTGTGGATGATGCGAGTGTTGATGGTGGTGCGCCTTAACTGTAGCAGCTGCGGCAGCCTGTACCTGAGCTGGGGCTGCTGCAGCTGGTCCAGGAGCCTGACCCGGTGCGGGTGATGGGAAATATGGCTGCTGTTGCCCAGGGTTTAACATGGCTGCAGCTGCGGCCGCTGCTGCGGCTGCCGCAGCTGCCGAAGAGGTATGCTGCTGGACAGGGTGGACAGCAGCAGCCGACCCCGGATGAAGATGGTGTTGAGGGTGGTGGTGGTGGTGAAGGTGAGGAGGAGGGAGGTGCGGAAGGTGGTGGTGATGGTGGTGGTGGTGACCTGCTGCTGCCGCAGATGTACCGCCATTGTAAGCCGCCATCATTTTTGCGTTGGCTCTTGCGCCACAAAGAGACATTCAAAAAAATGCCCTTTGATGGGAAAGCAAACTGGGTCAAGCTGTCATTTGGCCATTTAAAAATGAAGAAAAACCACTCGCTCCACCTCAAAAAACATGGAGCGTAACTGGCTTTATGTCTTCATCAGTCAATCCAAACAAGTTAGAGGATCTTGGTGTTTAGTTTTGGGGTGAGCGTGTGCGGAAGGGTGTGGATTGCCAAAAAAAGAAAAAAGAAGAAAAAAAAAGGAAAAAAAAAAAAAGGAAAGGAAAGGAAAAAGAAAAAGAAAAAAGGAAAAAGGGACCCCTTCCCCCCAGGTTTCCTGCCACAAGTGGGTACTAAAACTCCATCCTTAATTGGGGGGAGGTTCCAACTTTGAATGTGGGAATAAAGGCCAAACCTCCCGACCCCCTGAACTCCACACACGAAAAGGATCAGGTAACACGCCACCCTTGGAATCTTGTAAGAGGGTTGACTCATCTACCCCTTCCATTCCCACATCCTTTTCTAAACACCTACCACCTCCTCAAAAATACAATTTTTTAAAAATTCCAACCACCCCAAATTCTAAAGATGGGGGGAAATTTTTCAGGGAAACCAGCTTCCCCCCCCTCGAACTCTCAGGCCTTCCTACATCTCCCCCTACTCCTAATCAGGCTGACCTGATTGGAGGGGGGTACTAAACTTTCCAGAACAGAAAAGAGCCACGGAAGGAGGCAGGAGAGACAGGGTGAGCAGAGGAGGCGACAGGGCAGGACGGAGAGGAGAAAGAGAACCGGGGCAAAGTAAAGGTAAGGAGGTGCAGGCAGGAATGAAAGAGAGGTGGGCAGCACTCGGACGCCCAGACAGAGGGAACCGCCCCGGGATGAGGTTAGGGTCCCGGGGCCAAAGAATAGGAGCCCCGGGAGGCGGGCGGGGTGCAGTCGGAAGCTGGCTGACTCCTGCCCCCGCCGCCGGCTGCTTCTGCTGAGGAGGGTTGGGGGGGAGAGCGGGTGGGTCCCCCCGCGCGACGGCCCCCGCAGGGCTCAAGGCTGCTCCGTCTCCCCCCCTCCCCCCCACCCGGCTTCCCGTCCCCGCGGCCGCTTTCTCCTCAGTCGCTGCCGGCCGCTTTCTCCTCAGCCGCCGCCTCCTCAGCCGCCGGTGCCGCCGCGGCCGGACTCACCTCCCCTAGCAAAGCCGGATAGAGCGGAGCCAGCGGCGGACACGCGCAACCAGCCACCGAGGCCCCGCCCCCGCCTCGCACTGACCGGCTGCCCTAGCCAATCCACGCCCACCTGTCTGCGTCTGCCTCCAATCCTGGGCCCGTAGCTTCAGACAGGCGCACTGTTCGGCCAGTGGCAACAAGGTGTGGGTCTCCTGGGGAAATCCCGCCCCCGATCCGGGATGGGCAGATAGAGAGACCAATCAAAAGGCAGAGTTTGGCCTGACCGACAAGACTAAAAGCGAATTAAAACCCAAAGATCTGCGTGACATTTTCTTTCGCCTCTCTCCTCTTTTCTTTTTCTTCTTTTATTTTTTTGGCAGGAGCAGGAAGCTGCGTGCTAATCCCGCCCGCAAAAGCTGGAAGAGAGGGTGGAATAAAACAGCCAATCATGAGCCGGAGACCAAGAACAGAGCAACCAATCCTTGGCTTGAAGACGAAGTGGGCTGGGACTGGGGCCAGATAGACACTTGATTTGACAAATGGAAAGAAAGATTGATCTCGGTCCCACCCTTCAGGTCTACCGCAGGTCAGGATTGTGGAGAATTCGCGGTCGTATCAGTGACGACCCCTTCGGGGGCGGGGCCAAGTGAAAGGGGTGTGGTCTAAGGAAAGGTGGGCGGGATTGAGACCAAGAAGGCGGGGTACCAGTCGTTGCTGGTCCATTGATAGGAGCCATATCCTATCCCTTCTTAAGTCATCAAGTGTGGAGAAGAAATAGGGGGAGCAAAAAGGGATGTCGAACTTCAGAAACTCAAGGTCCAAGATTACTCAACGAGACAGTCACAGAAGAAACTCAGTAGACTGATAGTTCGTAGCCTGTGGCTGGTCCTCCATGGCTAATCCCGATCTTGGCAAAAAGAGGTGATGTCTCCAGCATTCACCACTCCACTCAATGGATGATAAGGCTATTGATAACAAACTAAAGCGACAAAAATAATAAACTTAACCACAAAGATCGTATATTTCTGAGTTTTCGTCATTGAAATCTTACTAAAATAACATCTTTCACTATCACATGACTTCACTTACTTGAATTTTCTTTTAAAATATGAAATAATAAACTCACAGAATCTTGTCCTTACAAAAACTGCCCTCAGAACCCTGGAGATCAGCTCTGATTTCTCTTTGCCTGCCCACTCCTCCCCTTCTAATCAATCATGAAGTCTTAAACCCTTTAAAACACTTCTAAACACCCCCCCTTTTCCCCAGTTACCACAATATTACCCCAGTTTATGTCACTAGCATCTTTTTTTTTTTTTAAGATTTTACTTATTTATTTGAGAGACAGAGAAAGTAAGAGAGAGCATGAGAGGAGAGAAGGCCAGAGGAAGAAGCAAACTCCCCGTGGAGCTGGGAGCCCGATGCAGGACTCGATCCTGTAACTCGAGGATCATGACCTGAGGTGAAGGCAGTCGCTCAGCCAACTGAGCCACCCAGGCGGCCGTCGCTAGCAGCTTTAAGGGATCTCCCTGCCTGCAGGGTAGCACGCCTCTATTCCATCCTCCACTGAGTGTATAGCAATCTTTTAAAAACCCAAGTCTCACCATGCCCCCACCATTAAGAAAAGCCAATTAATTGCACCGCTTGATCTGGTTCTCATCTTGCTCAATGACCTTATCTATCACCTCCATCCTCTATACTTCAGACATTCTGAACTTTCAGTTCCCCAAATGGTCTGTGGCTTCTAAGCTTTCATGCATATCTTTGGCCCCAAACACTCCCCACCCACCCGCCAATCTTTTAATTTATCATTCAGATGAATTTTGCTTTTCACCTAAATTTTACCTTTTTCTTTTTTCTGGAAAAATTTTCCTGACTCTGTTGTAGAGTATGTGTCTCTGTTATGTATCTCCATTGCACTGCCTCCCTCATAGCACTGAAAACTTTATATTTTAATTTTTACTGAGTTTGACCAGGCCTGAAAGCTGGTCTGTCCCACTCTATGCTGTATGCCCAGTTCCCTGGGCAGTGTCTAAAAAGTGGAGACACTTAATAAGGAGTTGCATGAGTTACTGAGTGCAGGAGTGGTGGATACCAATCCAAGCTCTGCCGTTTACTAGCTCTGGGACTTAGGCAGTTTAACTAATCTTCCTCAGTCTCAGCTGCTTCAACTGAAAATGAAAATAAAGTGTGCCTCATCAAGTTGAGTTGAGGGTTAAATGAGATCATGTATTTAAAAGTTCTTGGCAAGTAGTAAAAGTTCAAAATATGGTAATTTTCCTTCCCTATCCCTATCCTCACATAATATTTAAAGATGCCTTTCCGATTTCCCAATGTGTATCAGCCTCCTCCGAGGTATAGTTTCCCGAAGCTTCTTAGAAATGCAGAGTCTCGGGTTTTACCCCATATATACTGAATCAGAATCAGAATCTCATGGGGAGGAATCGGCTTCATAAGCCCTCCAGGTGATTCTTTTTTTTTTAGAGATTTTATTTTTTTATTTATTTTAACAGAGAGAGAACACAAGCAGGCAGAGAGGCAGGCAGAAGCAGAGAGAGGAGCAGGCTCCCTGCAGAGCAAGGAGCCCGATGCGGGACTCGATCCCAGGACGCTGGGATCATGACCTGAGCCGAAGGCAGCCGCTCAACCAACTGAGCCACCCAGGCGTCCCATCCTCCAGGTGATTCTTACACACACTAAAATTTGAGAAGCATTGGCCTGGAAGAAAAGGGCTTGAGTCTTAAACTTTGTTTACTTTTCAGCACCTACAAAGTATTCAATACATATGAAATAAAGAAATACATCCAATCCACCAGAAAATGATTGCATGTTAGGAACTATTTATTCCTGCCACAAACATTTATTGAGCACCAACTATCTCCAGGTATCCATATCTCCATATCTCCAACTATGCTAAGGCCAATAATGTGGGAGGGAAGATACATGGCCTAAGAGTCTCCACCATTCAGGAGCTCTATGTCTGGTGCAGGAGTTCCCAAAATGGTGTGGGCACACCCTGGGTGGTACACAAAGTGAGCCATTAGGCACTAGGAGGAAATTAGTACAACTTCTATTTCTGCCTATGTTTTATTTTATCTTTTTTTTTAAGTTTTTGTTTATTTGAGAGAGAGAGAGAGAGAGAGAGAGAGCAAACGTACATGTGCCTGCTCGAGGGGAAGGCCGGAGGGGGAGAGAATCTGAAGTAAACTTCGACAAGCCCAGTGCCCTACTTGGGGCTTATCTCATAACCAGAGATCACCACCTGAGCCAAAACCAAGAGTCAGTCACTTAACTGACTGACCCACCCAGGCACCCCTATTTCATCTTTTAAAATGTCTATTTTGGGGTGCCTGGGTGGCTCATTTGGTTGAGCAACTGCCTTTGGCTCAGGTCATGATCCTTGAGTTCCAGGATCAAGTCCCACATCGGGCTCCCAGCTCCACGGGGAGTCTGCTTCTTCCTCTAACCTTCTCTCCTCTCATGCTCTCTCTCACTTTCTCTGTCTCTCAAATAAATAAATAAAATCTTTAAAAAAAATAAAAAATAAAAAAATAAATAAAATGTCTATTTTGTCAGTGTTTTATAATATACACAATATGTAGTGTAGTGTCATGTATATAACTTAATAAATGAACAAAAATACATAAATTGGGGATTAATGCTCAAAAAATTTTATCAAAAATATTGAGAAATCTGGGTTGCCTGGGTGGCTCAGTCAGTTAAGCGTCCAACTGTTGATTTCAGCTCAGGTCATGATCTCAGAGTCGTGAGATCGAACCCTCTGTCCAACTCCACACTCAGCACAGAGTCTCCTTAAGACTCTTTTCCTCCCTCCTTTTGCCCCTCCCCCAAGCTCTCTCCCTCTCTCTCTCTCTCTAAAATAAAGAAATAAATCTTTAAAATCACTGGCTTGTAACTACTTAATGTTCATGGTTTAGATCAGCTCTCTGATAGAAATATGAGAACCACGTATGAAATTTTAAGTCGTCTAGTAGTCACATTAAAAAGTTAAAAGTAATAAGGAGGATTAATTTTACTATATTTTACTTAACCCAATATATCCAGAATAATGTCATGTTAAACATGTAATCAAGGTAAAAAAAAGATGTATGTATATATGATAAATACTCTGATACTAAGTCTTCGAAATCTGGTGTATAGTTTGCATTTGCAGCACATCTCAATTGAATTAAAAACTCCACTCTCTCTGTCACACTAGGCACATTTCAGTGCTCAATAGCCTCGTGTAGCTAGTGGCTACCATGTTAGACAGCACAGACCTAAATCATGGGTTTGAGTCCCTGCTCTGTCCCTTATTGTGTGATCTTGGGCAAATTCCTTAACCTATCTTAGTTTGAATTTCCTTGTTCATAAAAATAGAGAAGATCCTTGACTTCTCCAGATGTGCTGATTCAAACTGACGACCATGGAAAGCACATAGCCTGGGGCCTGCCTAGCTCCTCATCAGTGACACTGAGAGGGGTGGTTATTATTAGTATTATAATCCAAGGCAAAGTGTCCTCAGTGTCAGATGAGAAATACACTCTGTGCGCTGCTCGGTTCATGTCCCCAGCATTCCATCCACATGGGGCTGGCCTGACAGACACCCAATTCCCCTTAAACACATCACCAGACAATACAATATCCGGCCCTTTCCATTCTGTTCCATTTTCAGGAGCTGAGCATGATGAACGAGAAGTCGGAAGTGAGTCAGCAGGATAGCACTTAGAGCCTAAAAAAGCAAGCAGGACATCAGAATGCTTAAGCAGGAATAGAATGTACAGGAAGTGGGAGGTGATCTTCCCTTTCTTCCAAGAACTGGCTCCCCCCCATTGCGTTGTCTGTGGAGACTTTGTAGAACTTGGGCCAGGCCGAGTGGTGGGGGTGGTGTTCAAGGACCACAATGGGAGCAACTCACCTTCAGCAAGAGCTGGGTGCTCGACGCCCGTTATCTCATGTGATAAATAGTCCCTAAATTCCATTTTGCAAATGAAGAGAGTCAGGAAGCCCAAGTAACTGACCTGAACCTCACAGAGCTAAGGAATAGCCAGCTCCCTGGGGCATGGTCTTCCCACTGCCCCACACAGCCCACACAGCTGGAGGGAAGGAATGGCCAAGGAAGTGATGCTACGAAGTACAGGGGAGAACCAGGTAGAAATGCTTCCATTTAGGAGTCTGGCAGCCGAAGTCCTCCATCACTGAGGCCATGATACCTTCCCAGCATTTGTTATCTCGACCCCCAGGGGCAGACAGGTAGGACCACCTCTGGCCTTCCAGCACACGCACTCTTCTCCGTGGTGCTTTCTCCATGCTCTGACGCCTTCCCACATGCCTGGAATATCCTTCTACTTCTTCTTCTACCCAAGTTCCATTCACTTTTCAAGGCTCTGCTCCTGGAACCTCAGATCTTTCTCAAAGCCTTTCTCTTATCCTAGTCCCTCCGTACGTCTCCTTCCCTGAAGAACTTAGACAGGCAATGTCTGCAACATTTATTTGAAGCACGTGATGCTGTGAAAAACTTTTCAGCTATGTGACTTTGGGCCCCTAATGCTTCTGAGCTTCAGTTTCTTCCTCTGTCAAATGGGGGTAGCAATACTTACTTTGAGATAAAAACTAGTACCAACTTTGAAGGGACAGTGAGAGGATTAAATACATTCCTATGTTAATAAATGAAATACCTGTCACAGTACCTGACACAGAGTAACCACTCAATACAGGTAGCTTCCTTCCCACCTCTGTGCATTGTTGACTGATCAATTTCTTTTTCTTGGTGTCTCCATTTCAAGTGCTCTTCAAGTTGGGGAGCTGGGGTTGGGAGATGAGATGTGATACTTAAATCTTAATAAATTGCAAATTGCTTCTCCCATTTCCCCTCATCTATTTTCGTGTGGCCCTTTATCAGCCTTGTGACAGGGCATAAAGCTCTCAGTGCCAAAGTAAAGCCAGAGGCTTGATAAAAGAGAGTGCGAGCAAGGCTGTGAACCTCTGAGCGTTTGGTGATGCTGTGGGATAAAGACCACATCCACAATCAACGACAAGGAGACATAGCCAGGGAAGCCAGACAGGACAGTGGAAGACTCGGTCTGCGGCTGAGTAGGATGTCAGTAGTCAACAGCAACTAAGAACGAGATGGGGCATGGTAACAAGCTGGTACTGGAGAAGGCCAGTCAAATTCAAGTTCATGTGTTGTCCAGGCCCTCCCGTGAAGGCCTGGGACTTCCTTCCTTGCAGCTAGGCCTCCATTCAACTCAACAACACTACTTAAACTCCACAAGAGTTCCCTTTGCATGCATCGGAGGACTTTGGCTTCATCTTACCCCTCTCTTTCAGCCCCTGGGTGGGATGTTTGTCCTATCTCCAAACTCCAGGACCAACCCTTAGCCCTGACCCACACATCCCCAGCCAGGAGGGCCAGGCAATGTCCAACATTTTCCCCCTTCCCAAAGGAGTCAGTAACGAATATTTTGTCTTAAAATTGGATTTTAAATAAAGGTCTTTTTCCCCTCAAATACTTTTATTTTATTTTTTCAGTGTTACAAGATTCATTGTTCATGTACCACACCCAGCGCTCCATGCTAAATAAAGTTTTAAAATATGTACTAAAATTGTTCCGTTTAACATTTGTATGTGCCCTTTATACCTTTGACTTCTTAAGTCAATATAAAAAAGTATAACTCACATGTGGACATACAATAATATAAGGCATACTTCATCATGTCATACAGGAGATGTACTGTGGATCCCTTTTCAACTTGGGCTTCGAATACAACAAGATACTTTTTACTAAAAGGTGATAATGAAAAAAAAAGGTGATAATGAGCCTTGCACAAAACTTCCAACTATCCACCCTGAACACATCAAATTACAGAGCTCAGCCTCCAGAACAGAATAAAAGATACCCTCTCTGGAAGTCCCCAGGGTAGAAAGAGGGCTGAGCCTTAAGGAGCCATTTCTAGAGTTAGCAAGTGAAACCAAGTTCCCCGAGACAACACTGAGCACAGTGCAGACGAAGACTAAGACTGCTTCCCAAACCTTGCCATTGGGGCCGCCTGGGACCATTGGGACCACCTGGGGATTTTTAAAAACTACAGATGCCTGGCTTCAGGGACGTGCTGGTAAATGTTTAACAACTGGCTTTTCAGGGGCACCTTGGTGCCTCAGTGGGTTAAAGCCTCTGCCTTCAGCTCGGTTCATGATCTCAGGGTCCTGGAATTGAGTCCCAAGTCGGGATCTCTGCTCAGTGGGGAGACTGCTTCTCCCTCTCCCTCTGCCTGCCTCTCTTCCTACTTGTGAGCTCTCTGTCAAATAAACACATAAAATCTTAAAACAATTGGCTTTTCAGAAAGAAAGATGTGGTGTATATATATATACAATGGAATACTATGCAGCCATAAAAAATCCCAAAGTCTTACCATTTGCAATGACATGGATGGAACTAGAGGGTGTTATGCTAAGCGAAATAAATCAATCAGAGAAAGACAATTATCATATGATCTCTCTGATAAGAAAGAAAGAAAGATAAATTCCTGCTCCAGGACACCCCTCCAGGGATGTCATGACCCGTCTGTTAAAACCATCTGTATTCTGACCAGGTGGCAAGAACTTGATTTGTTTAATTCTCTTTTTTGAAGATCTTATTTATTCATTTAAACAGAGAGAGAGAGAGAAAGCATGAGCAGGGGGCAGAGGCAGAGGAAGAGGTAGAAGCAGACTCCCCACTGAGCCAGGAGCCTGACGTGGGTCTCGATCCTAGGACCCCGAGCTCATGACCTGAGCTGAAGGCAGACATTTAGCCATCTGAGCCATCCAGGCGCCCTGATTTGTTTAATTCACAATTATATGCCTTTATCTGTGCTGCCTGGACCCTAGTCATTTTGGTTGAAGTGTATCTAAACCTAGTTTTCTCCTTCTTCTTCTTCTTCTTCTTCTTCTTCTTCTTCTTCTTCTTCTTCTTCTTCTTCTTCTTCTTCTTCTTCTTCCTTAAGATTTATTTATTTATTTGACAGAGAAAGAAACAGCAGAAAAAGGACCACAGCAGGGGGAGTGGAGAGGGAGAAGCAGGCTTCCCACCAAGCAGGGAGCCCAATGCGGGGCTCAATCCCAGGACCCAGGGATCAGGACCTGTCAAAGGCAGATGCTTAACAACTGAGCCACCCAGGCGCCCCTTCATGTTTTCTTCTGATAGATTGCTGGCTGGGTTCCATCTCTGAGTTCCCGAAGTCTCTTCTGCTTATTTCTGTCGCGGTGCTCATCACAGAGCATTACAGGTGTTTACCTGTCTGAAGCTCTGGGAGCTCCCTAAGGGCAGAGACTGTGTTCTTATTTTTCTCTACTTCTCAGGTGCCCAGTGTCAGTTCTTTAGCTGAAGGAAACTGAACTCATCCATTAGGTTATAAAGTATGTTAATCTTACTTTTAAAAACACAAATAATTCAGAAATATATTTTTGTTTTAAAAATTCCAAGGTTTGCTATTTAAGTGAAAATCTCCCTTCATCTCTCTTCATCTCTTCTCTCTTCATCCAGTCCTACTCTCTGTGAAGGTAATCACTGTTATCAGTTAAGTGTGCATCCAAACTAGATTGTTTTATATGAATTCACGCACACACACATTTAGAAATATATGGGGGGGTGATATGTTTTAAAATACATATGATTATACTGCACTTACAGTTTTATTATGTGCATTTTCACTTGATAGTAAGTTTTTGGTGATCTTTCCATAATAATTTGTGAATTGATTTTTGTTCTTTCAAAATGATGAATTCGGGGACATCTGGGCAGTGCAGTTGGTTAAGCAATGGACTCTTGGTTTCTGCCCATGCCTAGATCTCAGGGTCACGAGACTGAACCCCATGTCAGGCTCTGCACTTGGCACAAGAGTCTGCTTGAGATTCTTTCTCCCTCTCCCTCTGCCCTTCCCACTTATGCTCGCTCTTATGCTCTCTCTCTCTCAAATAAATAAATAAATCTTTTTTTAAAAAAAAGGTGGGGCACCTGGGTGGCTCAGTGGGTTAAAGCCTCTGCCTTCAGCTCAGGTCATGATCTCAGGGTCCTGGGATCGAGGCCCTCATCGGGCTCTCCACTCAGTGGGGAGCCTGCTTCTCTCTCTCTCTCTGCCTGCTTGTGATCTCTCTCTCTGTCAAATAAATAAATAAAACCTTAAAAAAAAAAAAAGCAACCCCAAATGCTGAATTCGAAAGTGAATTCAAGAATTCAAGTGCAAGGGGCCCCTGGGAGGCTCAGGGTTAAAGCCCCTGCCTTTGGCTCAGGTCATGATCTCAGGGTCCTGGGATCAAGCCCCGCATCAGGCTCTCTGCTCAGGAGGGAGCCTCCTTCCTCCTCTCTCTGCCTGCCTCTCTGCCTACTTGCGATCTCTTTCTGTCAAATAATTAAATAAAATCTTTAAAAAAAAAAAAGAATTCAAATGCAAGTACTTCAAGCGAGAAGTGATTCTAGAAAATACCAATAGGGAAGTGGGGGAAGTGAGACAAGGGAAAGAAAGGAAGCCAGTTAAGGGTGTTTCATTAAGCAAGTCATCACTGTAGGTAACCAGAGTTCAAGTGCACTGGGGAACTCCAGGAGCCAATATATAACATGAATGCATAACCCCTTCATCTAAAGAGAGCTGAAGTATTTATACATTAATTCCCCATCTACTATTGGTTGAGGGCTGCTTTGGAGGAGCATTAACTCCCTAGTACTTATGGCTTGCCACGTATCTGGGCAGAGAGAGCTCTGGTGGCCAGAGAAAGTCCTTAGTCAGTATATGCAGGTGTTAGCTGTTGGAAGTTTGCCAGCATACAGAGATGTGGCAAGTCCCAGGTTATGCGGGTAGAATGCTGACACGGTCTGCCTTGCTTTATTAAATAATTTCCCATTTAAGTTGCTTACAGTTTTTAGCTTTTACAAACAAGGCATTAACAAATACGCAATTGGTATTTCACTGAGTCCACAGATCAATTTGAGAATACTTGACATCTTAACAACATTGAGTCTTCCAACTTATATAGTATATTTCTCCATTTGTTTAGATTTTCTTTGATTTTCCTGAGCAATATTTTATGTTATTCAATGTATAGGTCTTGAATGTATTATGTCAAATTTATCTGGAAGTATTTCAAGATTTTTAATGTTATTGTAAATGGTATTGGTTTTTATAGTTCATTTTCCACTGCTTCATCGCTGGTGTATAGAAATACAGTAGATTTTTTAATTTTTAAAAGATTTTATTTATTTATTTGAGAGAGAGAGACAAGGATAGTACAAGCAGGGGGGGGGGCGCAGAATCAGAGGAGAGGGACAAGCAGACTCCCTGCTGAGCAAGGAGCCCAATGCAGGGCTTGATCTCAAGACTCCAAGATTATGACCTAAGCCAAGGTCAGACGCTTAACCGACTGAGCCACCCAGACACCCCTATAATAGATTTTTTTTTTTATAGTGACACTGTATTCTGTGGCCCTGCTAAATTCATTTATTAGTTCTAGTAGCTTTTCTTCTGGATTCTTGAGGATTCTCTAATCTTATTATTCTATAAACACAAAGTTTTATCTCTTCTTTTCCAATATTTAAGCCTTTTATTTCTTTTTCTTGCTTTATTGCACTGGCTAGGACCTCCAATGAATTGTTGAATAGAGATGATGAGAGCAAACTTCTTTGCCTTGTTCCCAATCTTAGGAAATAGTGTTCTAGTCTTTCAGCATTAAGTATTGTGTTATTGGTTGGCTTTTCATAGACGATTTTTGCCAAGTTTGAGTCATTCTCCTTTAGTTTTAACCTGCAAATATTTTTTGTTCCAAGTATTTGTGTTTACGTTTTACTATGCTAAAAGTTATTGGGACTCTAGGTCTCTGTTTTCTTTAGCATTCTGATAGAGAAGTATAGTTTTGGGGTTGAATAGGCTTGAACTCTGCCACTTCGTAGCTATGTGACCTTATTCAAGTTCTCTATCTTCCACCTCAATTTCCTCACTTGTTTAATAAGGATAACTAAGTAGATTTTCAAGTTTATAGTGAATGATATTTGATTTGCTTGCATGTATCTGACACATAGTAGCCACTCAAAAATATTATTACCCTCCTTCTATCCCTTGCTTTCTATTTGTAACATGCTTTTGACTTAATAATGATGTTTATAATGTCTGCCCAAATTTCACAATAGGGTTTTTTGGTTTTTTTTTTTTTTTTTTTTTTTTTGATGGGTACTGGTCATATAGGAAGGTCAAGATTTCATCCCAACGGATGACAACTTTTGACATCTAATCAGGCCCTTTCCTCTGTTGACTACAGATTCCATAATTATTCCCAGACTAAGACTTCCTGGGATTAACATGTTATCCCAACCACTATGAAAACAAATGCATTATTCCAAATGATACCTAATTATAACATGTTTGATGCTTTTAATAGTATATCCAGAAAGAATGATTCATAAGTCTTGGCTCTAGCTCAGATGTGCAGAGAAACTTTATTGTTAATTCATATACACATCTTCTTAGGCCTGGAGTTCTCCAGCTCTGAACACAGCAGGAGTTAAGGATCCTAGGACAAAAAGTGTAAAAATGATGTTATAACTCCCAGAACGGTGATTCCAAATGCCAGACCTAGAGCAAGAGCAAGAAATATAAGGATGGTTTGTGAGTTCTTCATGAAGCTAAATGTATTATCCCTTATTCTGAGATTCTAGCTCTCCCATCTTTTTGGTGTGAAAATGCCCCTATGTTGTTATTTTATGATGATGGTTATTCATTATCATGATTTGATAAAATAAGTTAGCAAACTTATCTTAATCTACCACATACTACCAATAAAAAAAAATGGTACCAGTCTGAGAGTTAGAGAATATATAACCTTAGTCTGCTTAGATTTGTCCTACGCTATGATAATAGATTTTCTATTGTCATTATTACTTAGGGCCACTATCGACCTGCTCAGAGACATTGCAGAATTCTAGCCTCCATCCTCCAGCTACAGGGTGTCAGCCCCAGTGACAGAAACGCAAGGGACTGGAGGCAGAAGGCCTGCGATGCTTTAGTGGATTGAGGTCAATTTCGCCTGACCTGAAAAAAAGTATTAACTGTCAATATTGTGGCTTTAAACAGAGGGATATATAGGACAAGTTGAAACAAATAGAAAAATGGATAAACAGCAAGAGAAAGGACCCACATCCACATGTTGAATATTGGGAGGGAACCCAGGATTTGTGGGAAGCCTGGTGTAGGACATTAAAGACTGAATCATGAGTGAGAAAAAGCTCAGCCAACTTGGCTGAGGCTTAACCTTATAAGCCTCCGTTTCCATAGCTGCTAAGTGGAAATGATCACCCTGCCTTGTCTTTCTGGAGTGTTTGCCTGTGGATTGAATGATAATGGATAGGAGAGTGCTTTGCAAACTACGGCGTCCCAGACAAATTTAAGAAATGACTCCCTTTTACTTTGTTGACAATTGGGAAGGCAATATTTCTAGACACATGCTATGGCTCCAGGCAATCTCTTTACTGAGAAGAGATGATGGAAATGTACATGGCCTGTAGGCTAAATACTGTCAGAACATATTATCACCAAATAAATCTGGATAATCGTATTTTTAACACCATGTTCCCAAACCTAGTAACGAGGCAGAAAGGCTCGGCTCTTGGTGAGATGCTGGTTGCAAAGTGGAGTCTGAGGTTCACAGAAGGACAACCAGGGTCCGAGTAAATCAGCTGCTCATCCCTCCATATTATGGGTAAATTTCTCAGATCATATTTGAACTGCAAGGACATGCCGGTGTAAATTCAGAAGGTTCACCTGAAGATCTATCCGAGCATGAACAGATTTTTCAATCAACAAATTATTTTAATTGCCCTGAAGTCCAGACTGTTAGAATATATTCAGATCATTGTTAGTTCTTTAATAATAATGGTTATTTATTCAGGCTACCTATGCAGGAGAACTATTTTAAGTGGTTTAATATGTTACTTTATTTAATCCTCCCGACAGCCCTATGAGGGTGGTGCTACCATTATCTCCATTTTTAAGACAAGGAAACTCAAACACAGAGAACTAAGTACCTTACCCAAAGTCATAATACGACAGAGACTAGATTTGAATAAGGCAGTCTCACCCAGGTTTAACCTACACTGCTCCTTTATTTTTATTAAACACATTCCAGGTACTGGACCAGTAAGTTACAGGGATCAATAAAATGAGTCTGTGCCCTCAAAAAATTCTCTATCTAGGGGTGCCTGGGAGGCACAGTCAGCCAAGGCACAGTCGGCCGAGCTGCCGGACTCTTGGTTTTGGCTTAGGTCCTGAACCCCGGGGTGGTGAGATCAAGCCCTCTGTGGAGCTCTGCACTCAGTACGAAGTTTGCTTAAGACTCGGTCTCCCTCTCCCTCTGCCCCTCCCCCTCTCAAATAAATAAATCTTTTTTTAAAAGGATTTTATTTATTTATTTGACACAGAGAGAGAAATCACAAGCAGGTAGAGAGGGAGGGGGGAAGCAGGCTCCCTGCTGAGCAGAGAGCCTAATGTGGGGCTCGATCCCAGGACCCTGAGATCATGACCTGAGCCAAAGGCAGAGGCTTTAACCCACTGAGCCACCCAGGCACCCCAATAAACAAACCTTAAAAAAAAACTCTACCAAAAAAAAAAAACAAAACTCTACCAAGTGGGAAAGAGAGAGGCACAGATAATTATAATACAATGTAGCAAGTACCACAATAGCCATGCTTTTTACTCTCATCCTGATTTATTTTCCTCCAAAGCATCCTTTATTGCCACCCAACAAACTACATATTTACTTGTTTATTTATTATCTGTCTCCCTCTACTAAAACTATCAACTGCATGAAGGCAGGGGTTTTGTTTTGCCTGATAAAGTTTATGCCTGATAAGTAAATATATTTAGAAACTGCCTTCAAGGCACAGGAGTTGGAAATTAAATAAAAACGAACAGAGATGTCACAAAATATCACATAATTCTTCCTCGGTGATCTGGCTTGACAAGATCTTGGTAGAATGGAACGTGCTGAAAAGCTTCAGGCAGAAGAAAGGATATCAGCTAGAACTTAGGCAATGAAGTTGCCCTTTAAATATCCTGGAGTTATTTTATGTCTATGTTCATGTGCATTTCAGTTCAACAATCCCCCTCCCCCGCCCGCCCCCCCCTTGCCTTCCTCATGCCCTCCAGCCAGAGTGAGCAGGTTGTCCTTTTCCACAAACTGCCATACCTTCACTCATTCTGTTCCCCTTCACTAGAGAGCCCTCGCTTTCCCTCTGCTATACCATCACAGTTTAATCCTTCAAAAGTCCTATCAATTCATTAAGATGACACACTTCTGTGCTCCCACAGCACTCTCTAAACCCATTCAGTGCTAAGAATCATAGGTTTGCTTCTTTCTGCCCTTAGACCGAAGGCTCCTTGAGACCTGAGTCCACGTCTTACTCAGCCTGTATTTCCAAAACCAAACACGGGGCCTGGCAGGAGAATAACACTCATGAAATGTTTTTGAATGGTTAATGGAAGAATCAATTTCTCTCTCTCTCTCTCTCTCTCTCTCTCTCCACATACACACACACATCCCTCATTGCAGGGACTCTGCTCTAATTCCAGTACCCCAAATGCTCCACAAGGAAATTGTTCAATAAATTTTGAGGGCGCCTGGGTGGCTCAGTTGGTTGAGCAACTGCCTTCGGCTCAGGTCATGATCCTTGAGTTCCAGGATCGAGTCCCACATCGGGCTCCCAGCTCCATAGGAAATCTGCTTCTTCCTCTAACCTTCTCTCCTCTCATGCTCTCTCTCACTTTCTCTGTCTCTCAAATAAATAAATAAATAAAATCTTAAAAAAATTTTTTTTTGAATAAAAACAAACATAAAATTATGAAGAATGATACCACGGGAGTGCTTGTACTACTGGTATTTGTGAAACATGTTACAAACCTATCTAAGGCTACAAAGTCGAGTAGTGCACTCATTGTGCAAGAACAAACAGGCAAATCGATAGAACAATAGAAACCCCCTCACAATTAAAAGTATGTATAAGTACCATGCAAGGAAAGTGGCATTTTCCGATCACTTAGGAAATAGTGGATCATTCAAAAGATGCTGGGACAAACTGATTAAAAATGTGGGGTTGAAAAAAAAAGTTCAATCCCTATATCATACCATTTACTAAAATAAATAAAGATGAATTCAATAACTCATACTACTGTTTACTATATGTCAGACCTGATACTAAGCATGTCACAAGTCTTTACTAATTTGAGCATCACGACAATTCTATGAGGTTGGTATTATTCTTTTATTTCTGTTTTCAGATGAGTAGATTGAGGCTCAAAGAGTTTTAAATCGACCAAGTTCTTAGAGTTAATAAGTAAAGGGAACTGGTATTCAGACTCAGGCCTAGCTAATGCTGTCGTTCTTAGTCTTAACCACTACATTACAGGGCCTCTCAGTAAGACCTGTAACCACTTGAAACAGAACAATTGGGGCACCTGGGTGGCTCAGTAGGTTGGCTACTTCCTTCGGCTCAGGTCATGACCCCAGGGTCCTGGGATGGAGCCCTGTGTCGGGCTCCCTGCTCAGCGGGGAGCCTGCTTCTCCCTCTCCCACTCCCCCTGCTTGTGTTCCCTCTCTCGCTGTGTCTCTGTCAAATAAATAAATAAAATCCTTAAAAAAAAAAAAAGAAACAAAACAGTTGTCACTAAAAGAACATTTTTAGGTATCCCATCTCATTAGCCTCCTCTGGTCTGTGAGTTTCTCAGACCTTTCTTGTTCTTGATGACCTTAAATGTTTTGAGGGGTACTGGTAAGTTATTTTGTAGAATGCCCTTCAGATTCTATCTGTCTGGTATTCTTCTCGGTGTTAGACTGGTGCTATGGGGTTTTGGTAGGAAAAGCATCCCATTGAGGTAAAGTGCCATTCCCATCATATCTTACCAACGGCATACGGCCTCACATACATACCACTGTTGATGTGGGCCGGTCGCCTGGCCGAGGCAGTGTTTGCCAGATCTCCCCATTGTAAAGTTACTCCCTACATCCCTCCTTCCATACCGGACTCTTTGAGAGTGAGTCACCAAGCACACCCCAAACTCAGGGTGTCCTTTTGACATAGCTTCTTGGTTTCCTTAGCGAGGCCCTTCCCCTCGGAACAGCACCCCCTTTGGAGCTTCCGCTGTAAGACAGATCACCATGGGTTGGCTTTTGGAATTTTTTAGGTGGGTACTATTTAGAAGCCTTTACGAACCATGCTCAGTTGTACAGGGCCTTGTGTGAACCCCTGAGATTAATAGTGGGAGAGGGAGGCTACCGATAGGCAGATTTCCAGGGCTCGCTGATGACCCATCCCCATTTAGTTCCAACTCTCCCCAGCTAAGCCATATCTTCTGTCTTGTGTTTCACCCTCACCAATAAGTGTATGGTAGGGCTCCGTACATTTTATTGCCTAGTGGGTATATTAATTTGCAGGTTCTCGTTTACCCAACTGCATGATTCTTCAAGGCTTTATTTATGCTGGCACAAGTCAGCACCCTTTTTTTAAAAAAATGACATTGAGATATATTCACTTAAGTAAATTAATGTACCAGTCTCAGCAGTTCCCTTTGGCTACATGCACAAGCTTGCATTCCAAAGCATGTGACCCTAGCACTGAAAAAAACAATGCCTTGGGCCTTATGATGTTGCATTTGCTTGTGAGCATTAGATGAGGTGATGTAAAACCTTTTACCCTGTACCAGATGCAGAGTTTGCACTCAAGAAATATTAGCTATTATTACTGAGAAGTACTAGGTCTTTCTTTTTCTTTGCTTTCTTGGTATGAAATTATACATTTCTCCAAAGAAGATCTATGAATGGCCAGCAAGCACTGAGAAGGAGAAGATGCTCAACAGCATTAGTCATTGGGGAAATGCAAATCAAAACCATGATAGGTACCACTTCGCACCTGCTGTAATAAAAAAAAGACAGATTAATAAGTGTTGACAAGGATGTGGAGAAATTGGAACCCTCTTACGTGGCTGATGGAAATGGCTCAGGCACCTTTGCAAGCAGTTTGGTAGTTCCTCAAAAAGTTAAACATAGGGGCACGTGGGTAGCTCCATTGTTAAGCATCTGCCTTCGGCTCAGGTCATGGTCCCAGGGTTCTGGGATCCAGCCCTGCATTGGGCTCCCTGCTCAGCAGGAAGCCTGCTTCTCCCTCTCCCACTCCCCTTGCTAGTATTCCCTCTCTCACTGTCTCTCTCTGTCTGTCAAACAAAATAAAATAAAATAAAATAAAATAAAATAAAATAAAATAAAATTAAAATAAAATAAAATAAACATAGAATTATTTGACCCAGAAATTCCACTCCTAGATACGTACACAAACAAACTGAAAACTAGTACTCAAATAAATGCACATACATAAATGTTCATAGGGGTATATTCGCAGTAGCCAAAAGGTGGAAACAACCCAAATGTCCATCAGTGAGTGAGTGGATAAACAAATTGTGGTACATTACATGGAATGTAATATTATTCACCCATAAAAATGGATGAAGTACTGATATATGCTATAATGAGAATAAACCTTGAAAACATTATGCCAAGTGAAAAAAGCCGGACACAGATCATATATGGCATGATTTCATTTATTTGTGTGTTTATTTGAAGTAGGATGCATGCCCAGTGTGGGGCTTGAACTCATGACTCTGAGGTCAAGAGTTGCCTCCTGTACCCACTGAGCCAATCAGGCGCCTCACATGATTTCATTTATATAACATATTCAGAACAGGTAAAACAGAGAGACTGAATGAAGATTGCGGTTGCCAGGGGCTGAGGGAAGGGAGAACAGAGATCAACTGTTTAACAATGGAGTTTCCTTTTGGGGTGACAAAAATATTTTGGAAGATAGAGATGTTGGTTGCACAACATTGTGAATGTACCACATGACACTCACTTGTTCACTTTAAAACAGTTCATTTTGTGTTATGCGAATTTCACCTTTAAAAAAAAAAGAACAGTCCTTTTCGAAAGGAAGTCATTTTGTGCCACCCTTAGTGGTTTTAGACTAGGTTGAAGAGGCAGCTTGAGCCAAGTCAAGCAGGGCCTTAGGACCAAGCTTCATGAGATGCCAAATCATGATCCATCAAAAGCCATTTACCGTGAAAGACCACTGTCTCAGGGACCAGAAATGCAGACCAGCACTTTCTCTCCCTGTAAGAGAGGAGGTGGGAAAGTTGCTTGAAGGAACAAGGAATTAGCCCAGGGATAATAGACTGATGGATGTCTACTGATCCTGGCCTTGGGTGGCCTCATATGTTCTCATGGCAGAGGGGTTTTTCCAATGGTCCTTGATGCTGGAGTCTGATTGTTGAGGCTGCCTTGGAGATGGGCACTACCAACCCCTTGCCTCAGCAACTTTCTTTTGTCTATGTTCTCTTAACTGACCAACCTTCTCTTACCTCTGCCCTACCCACCTGTTCACTTTGACACACTCTTTAGTCTTGTTAATATCTTTAGTTATGCAAAGGAGTCACCTCTGTCTCTTTCAGGCAATTATGCAAATGCCTAATCCCATCTATTATCTTATTTACCGTCCACATCCAGTGTGTGTGTGTGTGTGTGTGTGCGCGCGTGTGTGTTAATGGGCACCTCATTTGTACTCTGTAGCCACAGTACTCTCTCAAAGTAACCCAAGTGGACTGGGCAATTCTCTGTTTAATGGTTTTCAATTAAGTCCAGAAATGAGGATATTGTGGGAGAGGAAAGGAAAGTGAATCAAAATCACTTAGGGAGATTTTTCTGAACTTTACATGATTGACATTCTATCTATTGACAACTCTGGTAGACCAGAGAGGGTCTGGGGTGGATTGGAGAGGGTTGGGGTGGATTGAAAGGATGAGAATTAGTATTTTGGATAGGATCCAGAGGTGATTCTGAAGTCTTTTTCTTTCTTTCCTATCTTTGTGAGAACTCCCATATATTTCGAGTGAGTCATTGATTGTGGCTGGGAACCTGAGACCCACAGACCCTTTTATCAAAGGAACTACACCTTTAAGCTGTAATTCCAGAGCCCAGCTGCTTTTGGAGAGACAGGAAGATCCCACAAAACTTCCTTGGATACTTCTCCATCAGCCAGGTCTTTGCCACTATTTTTGTTTCAGAACCACCCACCTAGTTGAGGCTTTCTTTCTCAGGAAAAGCATTTATCCACCAGAGTTCTCACCCACCAGAGAGTGGGAAAGAAGAGGACTGGTGAAAGTGGGAGTTGCAAGGCAAGAGGAATATTTTTCCTCTATGACTGATCCCTCCCCCAACCACTACTTCTTTATGACAGAAAAGATTGACTGAAGGGTTTTAGAAAGGGTAGGAAAATGAATGAATTCACAGTCATTTTATGATGGTAGAATGTAAAGAAGCAGGTTAAATATTCTTTACAAATGGTCAAATACCCCAACTCACTTAGCATCTGGGTTGACAAGTTAAACAGAGGGTAATGCCCGGCTCAAATTGTTTCAGTTGCAGAGGGTGGTGACTGTGAATGGAGGTGACTCTTTTCCATGGGAGATTTGGGATAGGTGCAAGAGGAAAAAGAACCAGTATAACTGCTGGAATTCTAATAGCTTTGAGCTGGTCACTTGATTTTTTGGGTCTGGACAACAGTAAGATATGAGTGGTTTTTAGCAGTGGAATTTTAAGTCCATGTCAGTAAGTTGCTTTAGCACAACCTGCCAGAGCATCTTTGGTGATGATAAGAAGTGACTCTGTCCCTTCTCCCTCAATTTCTCTCCCTAAAACCAAAGGCCACACTAAGAGCTTCATCCTGACAGGTGGCCAAATCAACACAGCAGTGACTAAGTGCTTTAGAATTGCAGTTTCCAAAATGGAATTGATTCCTTTGGCAGACATGGCCATGTGTGGCAGCCTGCTCTCAGGCTAACCAAAAATCAAGAGGCGGTTGTCTACTGCTGAGTTTAGTTTGTAAACTGGCCAGATGTGGCCTACAGAAATCTTTTGTTTGCGCACATGATATTTTTAAATTTTAATTTGAGCCAACATTTAGAAATCCCTATTTCTGGCCTTATTTTATTTTTTTTTTAAATTAGAACCTCTGGGAATACTGAGCTTGCATTTCCATATAGCAAGAATTGACTGGTACTGAGAAGCAGCATCTCACTTTAGACTGTTTACCTTAGTTCCCACTACTCCTGTAGCATACAGATGTGCTATTATACCTATTTGAACTCAGACCTCCCTCAGCGTGCAACCAATGTGTCCCAGAACACTCAAATATGAAAAGAGGGAGCACCAGTCCCTTATGTAGAAAAGCCCAAAGAGAACCTTCAAGTGCAAACCACCTCAAGTTGTAATGGGGGAAACCCGTGGGAAATTCCCCAGAGATTAATTAGAAGTCCTCCTGGAAGACATACCAGATGGTGAAGAAGGTAGTGGCTACTCTGTAATAGTGCAGAAGAGGTTAACATTAATCCCTGAGGAAATGGTTTTCTCTTCCTTCCAGTAAGTTCATCTCTAGGCTCATTGGATATGCAATAGCTCTCAAATGGAGTATGTTGGGGTTAAGAACATGTTCCTGGGAGCTCTAGGTGGCTCAGTCGGTTAAGCGTCTGCCTTTGGCTCAGATCCTGATCTCAGGGTCCAGGGATTGAGCCCCATGTCAGGCTCCCAGCTCAGCAGGGGAGTCTGCTTTTCCCTCTTTCTCTCCCTCTGCCCCTGCTCTTGTGCTTTCTCTCTTGCTCACTCTCTTTCTCAAATAAATAAATTCTTAAAAAAAAAAAAAAAAGAAAAGAAATGTCTCTGGTTTTGACACAGGGCCTTCTGATTGAGAACCACTGACTTAACCAGTCTTTAAGTACTGTGTGACCATTTCCATGGGAATTGTAGGTCTTTGTGGTGCCTTAGTTCTGAGTCTCCTGAATAGTGTTTTTTAAGTGCAGGCAAAAGAGGAAAGCCTGAGGCTTTTAAGATTGGCAAGAGAAGTGGTTCCTGAATCTGTCTGTAGAAGTGATTCTCATACAGACATCCTAGCAACAGCTCGTGCTTCTAAGATAAAATTCTGAAAGGCATTGGCTCACAGATGTGAAGGATGCCCCTGAACCTTCCACATGCATCCTGGAACCGTCAACCCTGTGCTCCACACTCAGTTCCTATTGTGCTAACAGAGCCTTTTGCCTTATTGGAGTATCTGAAGCCACAGGTAGGTAGTATAGTCTGGTGTTAAGACTGAACTGTTTGAATTTTACCTTTGCTATTTGCAAACAGTGTGGTCTTGAGTAAGTTATGACCTATCCTCTCAAGCCTTGAGTTCCAACCACATCTATGAAATGGGGTTCTAATTCTTACCTCCAAGAATTGCTATAAGGACTTATTGAAATAACATGCATAAAGCATCTAACTGAGACTTGAGTACACAGTAGGTATGCAGTAAATGCTGGTTCACCTTCCAGAAGTAGGATCATCTGAGTATTCTTAGGAAGTCTTTATCAGGCTTCTTCCTCCAGATACCCTAATACCAGAGTGCTGATACCGGCCCAGGACTCGGGTGAAGAGATGAAAGACTTCAACTTAAGGAGGCCTGAGGACAACATGCAGCATTTAACATTTTAGCTTTATATGTCAACATTTAAGTATCTACTCTCTTTGTTAATGTATGTATCATTTAGTTTAGTTCCCTTAAACAAAACAAAACTATTCCCTATGGCAACAGTTACTATTTTTTTCCTTCCATAGTCCATGCCTGTCTCTGGGGGAGAAGAGAGAAAAGAATTATTTAAGCTATATACTCTCAATGTAAGTCTAGAAGACCAAGTCCCCCCAGATGTGCCCTTAATCCCTTGACAATTTGTGAAAAGCTAAGGCAGCTATACAAGTATTTTCTTAATGATTTTTAAAAATTATTTATGACACAGAGAGATAGCAAGAGAGGGAACACAAGCACAGGGCAGCTGGAGAGGGAGAAGCAGGCTCCCTGCTGAGCAGGGAGCCTGATATGGGGCTCTATCCCAGGACCCTGGGATCATGACCTGAATCGAAGGCAGATGCTTAACGACTGAGCCACCCAGGTGCCCCATACAAGTATTTTCTTAAGATGTGGGGAAAAAAACAAAAACAAAAGCAAAAACAAAAAAATACGTGGAAAACAAAGCCACAGAAAATGCAACTATAAAAGCCATTAATTTCAACCCGGTAGGGGCTCATTAAAAAACTTTTTAAAGTTATACTGTTTGCAAAACATAAGCTTTATGTCAGAATCAGCCTCAGTTGATAACTGTGCAACTACTATCCTTATAACTGTTTCCTAAATAGCTGGACAGTGGTACAGGTTTAGAAAGTTTATCTACCTGAGCAATTTTTAAAAGATGTTGTATAATCTGGTTTGTTTGGAACCAGGCACTTTCTGCTATTACTAAGTGCCAAACCTATGGACTCTAACTTGAGTGCTTAAAGCTGCGGCAAGAGGGCAAGAAGGTAGGGAAATCCTGATCAGAACCATGGGCAGAGGCCAGGTTCCGGAATTAGAGTAAGGAAATCCTGGGGAAGGAGCTGTCCACGCCTTTGGTGCTGATACCCCCAGCAGGGAACCCACAGTGCAGCTACAGGCAGAAGCAGCATATCCAACAATCTTGCAGTCCTAGGAGAGCCTTATCCTAGTGAATTTATGCACCCCAGATGGGCATGGGCATATTTCTAGATCAGGATGGAATGCAACTGGATCAGGTAAAGTTGTCAAAGCCTGATGCCTTTGCTCTGCCCAAACGTAGAAATTGACCCATAAATACCACAAAGGACTTAGGAGATATCACACTCCAAGAATCTCACAAAGGGGAAGGGGAATGGAACTGATATTTGTTGAGCACCTAATTGCTTCTGGTAGGTTCTTCACTTCGAATCACTCGTGTCACCTTTAAGACACAATTATCATTACTCTCATTTTCTTTCTTTTTTTTTAAGATTTTTTTTTGACAGAGAGAGACAACGAGAGAGGGAACACAAGCAGGGGGAGTGGGAGAGGGAGAAGCAGGCTCCCCACCAAGCAGGGAGCCTGACTCGGGGCTCTATCCCAGGACTCCTGGGATCATGACCTTAGCTGAATGAAGGCAGATGCTTAACAACTGAGCCACCCAGGTGCTCCTCATTACTCTCATTTTCATCTGGGGAAACCAAGACTCAGAAAGGTTAAGTAAACTTATCCAGTGTCACATAGCTAATAAGTGGTGTGTCCCCCTCCTTGAAACCCAGCTTCTGCATATGAAATTTGTCTCATTTCCAAGCTTGTATCCTTTTACCAGCCGACATTTATCTACAACTGACGTCAAGACCTACGGGGAACCATGCCTATTATATGGAAAGGAGGGTGGTCCTGGGAAATTAAACTTAGGATACAGGTATTCAGGCCAGAATCTGAAGACACCATGTTAACTCCATTGCCTCTTTTCTTTCTGATAGAAACATTTGGTGAAAATAATGCTCATCTTCTTCCACAACTAGAAACCCATCACTTGTAGTTAAAAACAAGATGTTTATCATTGAGAACAACTCTGCCAGTAAATGGAGGTGATCTCAATTCTGATATTCTTTCCTGCATAGAGAGCACTGGGCATTTAATATGTCCCAAATGAACTAATTACTCACCTCACCCTGCTTTCCCTCATCTTCTCTGTCTGAGTTGTTTCACTGAGCCAAGCTGCAAATCTGAGATCCATATATATGCCTTCCTCACACTTGTTCTCCTAACCATACCAAAATCTACTGGTGGGCATTACTCCATATATCTTTGCAATTCTTCATTTCTCTCATTTCTACTGCCACTGACCTGGTTCAAGACATCATCATCTCCTGCCTGGACTATTGCAGAAACTTCTAACTGGTTTCCTTGCCTCCAGTTTTGTCCCCCACTAATCTCTCAAAACAATAAAAAAAATGCAAAGCTGATTATGCTATTCCCCTACATTTAATGTAGTGAGCATTGTGGTTAAGAGTGAAAGCTCTGGAGCCAGACTACTGGGGTTTGAATTCCAGCTCTGCCATTTACTATGGTCCCTGCACTATTACTTAACTTTCAGATACGTTAGTTTCTGTGTCTGTAAAATGGGAATGATAATAATGGCACCTACTTCAAAAAGTTGTTATCGAGGATTCAGTAAAATAGTACCAGTCATTGCCTTATTTCTCCAGTCTCCTTTACAGTAGAACTCCTTGAAAGAAGGAGTCTCTATCCACAGTCTCTAATTTCTCTTTCTTCAGATTTCTATTTTTACAAATATTTTTGTAAAATTTCAAACATATACAGAAATGAAAATGGTTTAATATATTCTCATGTGCCCATCACCCAATTTTCAACAATTATTAATTTATAGCAAATGTTGTTTTATCTCCTGCCCCTTCTCCTAGATTACTTTGCAGCAAATCCTAGACATACATTTTCATCTGTAGATATTTCATTATGTACCTCTAAAAGATTGAAACTCTTTACCAAAAACCTCAATACTATATCTCACCCAAAAAAATAATAAAATCAATTACTTAATATAATCAAATATCCAACCACTATTCAAATGTTTGATTATTTCAAATGCCAAGTTTTTCCTCCCAGTTTGTTTGAGTTAAGATCTAAATAAGGGTCATTCACTGTAATTTGTTGATTTACCCTTAAATCTCTTTTAATGTATAAGTTTCTCCCTCCATCTTTTTTTTTTCATTTTTGAAATGTTTTTGTTAAAGAAACTAGCCATTTTTCCTGTAGAGTTTTTCATAGACTGGATTTTCCTGATTGCCTTCCTGTGGTGTTGCTAAATGGATTCCTCTCTTCCTATGGTTTTTGTAAATTGACAGTTAGATCTAGAGACTTAATCACATTCAGGTTCCTTTTTATTCAAGAGTACATGTCTTTTTATCATACCAATGGTGAGTATTGTTAAGATCCATTTATTCATCAGGGTCTGAAAAATAATGATATTTTATTATTCCTTCCTTATATGCTAGCTGCATACTTGTATAAGAAGAAACTTCATCACTTGTGTAAGCCTGATGATTCACAGACATGTACCCTGGGGCAAATAATACACTATATGTTAATAAAAAAAAGAAGAAACTTCATCTCATCAACTATTCGGTCATCCAGAGGGAAAAGAAGATAGGTATTTGATTTCCCCCCCTTTTTTTAAAACTAATTTTCAAAATAATGAGTTTGTTCACTCCTCTTTTCTTCTAAACCTACTCTAATAAGGATTTCACACATGCCCCCCATAGACACCATTGAATCTACTATTGTTGAGGTCACTAATGAACTCTGTGTTGATAAATTCAAAGGTTATTTCTCATTCCTCACAACGATCCATCAGCAGCATTTAAAGTTGAGTATAAATCTCTCCTTCTCAAGACACTGTTCTCCTAATACCAGCTTCATCCAAATTCTTCCCCATCTTAGTTGATGGCAACACCCTTTCAATTGGTCTGGCCAACATTCTTGAAATAATTTTTGAGTCCTCCTTTTCTCTCACAACCCATATCTAATTTGTGAGGGAATGTGTTGATTTTCCTTTCAAAATATACCCAAGACCAATCATTTCTCATGCCCTTCAGTGCTATCCCTCTGGCCCAAGACACCACCCTCTCTTACCTGGGTTATTGCAATAGTCTCTGGTTCATGCTGTCTTCCTAGCCCTTATTATCCACTTTCACTTGCATTGCAACCACTCAATATTTGAGACTCAAGTCAATTTAGTCATCTCTCCTTCACATGTAAGCCAGAGCGATCCTTTTAGAATATATTGGATCATATCACTTCTCTCTTTAAAACCCTCCAAAAGTTTCCAGAGTACTCAAAGTCAAAGCCAACTTCTTACAATGGTCTATAAGGACCTAGTCTGCACTCATTACTTGTTGGTCTGCACCTATTACTTGTTCTCTGATCTCACCTCCTACTAGCTTCCCCTCACTTGCCCAGTTCTAACCACACTGGCTTCTTCGAATAAGCCAAGAACACTCTTGCTTTAAGGCCTTTGTATTTGCTGTTTTGTTTGTTTGCAAGTGTTCTTCTTATGCTGCTACCTCACTCTCTTACTTCCTTCAAATTTTTGCTCAAAAGTTACCTTCTTAATGAGTCTGTGCCTGACCTCCCTTTTAAAAACTGCACTTTTCCTAGCACCGTTATGCCCTCTTCCTACACAGTTTTCCTCCATTTTACTTATCCCCACCTATTTGCCTCATTTGTTTTGTTGGCTTGCTATCCCCACTTGAAGGTAAGCTGCCAGAAGGTGGGATTATTATTACCTGTTTGCTTTGTTCAACTGCTTTACCTTCAGTCAAGAACACAACCACACACATGGCAGTACTCCAGGAACAGATTCCTGGGCACAAAACTGGAACCGCTTGTACAGGGGTCCACTCTCAGAATGGGGACCCCCATTTTTGGAGGTTAATGCTCTGTGGTCACCTTCTTGAAATTTGTAATAATTTTATCTTTGAATCTGTGTTTAAAAGAGAAATATAATGGAACAGTAGAGCATACCCCAGGATTTGGAGCCTCAGTTCACATGTGATCCTTCCCCTATTGCTCTCCACTTCTTTGGGATAGATTCTTGCCTACCTGCTCCTCCACTCCTACCCAGCAACCACTGCCACTATATGTCCCAGAGGAGATTTCAGTATAGGCACAGGGAGGATCAGAGCCAGGCATATGTGTGCCCATGGTCCAAGTCTCAGGGCAGGGCACCTGTGATGTTTTCTTTTCTTTTTTTTTTAATTTTATTTATTTATTTGACAGAGAGAGAGAGAGAGAGAGATCACAAGTAGGCAGAGAGGCAGGCAGAGAGAGGGGGGGAAGCAGGCTCCCCGCTGAGCAGAGAGCCCGATGCGGGGCTCGATCCCAGGACCCCAAGATCATGACCTGAGCAGAAGGCAGAGTCTTATCCCACTGAGCCACCCAGGTGCCCCACCTGTGATGTTTTCTACTTGCCCTGCCAGTATCTCTGTGCTCCAGGAATGCAACATGAAATGACAAATAAAAAGTACCATGACTAGTGGAGAGAGAGACAACAAAAGTAAGTAAAAAGTTTTTTTTTGCTTTTGAACAAGAGCTTCCACATTTTCACACTGTGCTGAGCCTCACACAACAGGTAGCCAGCCCTGTAGTGCTCAATAAATATTTGCGGAGTGAATGAATGAATAATACATGTAAAGCTCTTAGAAGTATCTGGCATGTGGGTAAGCATTCAATAGAAGTTAGTTATTATCAGCTCTTGCCTTATTAATGGCCACTTCTTGTTTCAAGCTTAACACATTACATCCAACCATAGTTTTCTCCCCACTTCTTGATTTCTGACATGTGTGTCTTTGTTTACTTTCTTTTCTGCTGGGAAGCTGGGAATTTTTTTCTCTTTTCCTCTCTCTCACTTTCACTTACATGGCTACCACTCAACTGAATTTTCCCTTCCTCTAGGAAGTCTTCTCTGCTCCTTCTGGGTCAGATTCTCACCTCTGTGTTCCCTTGACATTTTCTGTCCTCTTTCCCTCATGCTTAGTCTTTCCGAGGTGGGTCTATGTCTGAACTCCATCCAAAGCCCAAGACTTCATTGGGTGGGATTTGGAATGTTGTTGTGCCATGAACCAGGTTAAGTATCTATTCGGCCAGGAGAGAGCCCCCTCCCCAGCCCTCTGCCCCGAGTTAAGTAGTTGTTCTTCTTCTGTTTCATGCCTTATCTAGAATCATGTTGATTTCTCTGCCTTAGTCCCCAGAGTCCCAGGAGGACAGGAACTTCCTTGAACCACGGCCTGGACTGGGATCTTGACACTCATCTTGGTTGCGAAAACGGACATTTCTTCTGGAACCATGATGCAGTTCTGTTTAACAATGAATTTTGATGCATTTAGCCTGTGCATTTTATCTTTCATGTATAATTTTTAACATCTCTGAGCCTTAACATCTTCATCTGTGAAATGGGGATAAGAGTGTCTATCTGGCACAGTTGTTGATAAGTTGAAATAAAGAACGCCAGCCCATAGTATGAGCTTGGAAAACATCTGTTCCCCCTTCTTGCCAGGTGTATCATTAGCCACTGGTATGGACTATTCCCTTCAGCAAGGGCATCTTGGTTTCCATGCCTGCCGTAAACACTTTTAAGCCACCCTAACTCCAATCCATATATCATGCCGGTCCTACTTTAGTGTTAGCGACTATCTCCCCAGTAGGTCCTCCTGACCCCAGAGAAGGAAAAAAAAATCATTGTTTTGGTTCAAGTGTGATAAACAGTGATTGACAGACCTGAAAAAGAAGCTGTTGAATAACAAGAAAAAACCCTCTAATTATTCCCCCTAACCTGTCTGTTATCCCGTCTGTTCAATTCATTCTTTGACAACTGCCTCACCCCCCACTCTGCTTTAACTGTTTGTTTAGGAATAAATCATTTTGAAGAAATGTGTTTTCAAATAAATTTGTTAAAGCTAAAATGTTGACATTTGGGAGACTCTATATTCTGAATCTGAGCTCCCTTGTCCTCCACTGAGAGACTGGGAATCACGCTTGCTGGGAAACCACTGGTGACGGCAACTACCAGAGGTGCCCAGGTCCCAAAGGGGGAGGCCAGGCTTCTGGTCCTGGATCCTTTACAATCAGCTGAGTGGCCTTTGGGCAATCCCTTACCCTCTTGAGACACAGCTTCTTCATCTGTAAGATGGGTACACTCCACATACCTCTGGGAATAATGGATTCCCATAAAATAAATAGCACTTAAATAAAATAAAAGCAATAAAAACACTTAAAAATAAATGTTTTCTTTTAAAGATTTTATTTATTTATTTGAGAGAGAGAGAGAGGGAGAAAGAGAGAGAGAGAATGTACACAAGCAGCGGGGAGGGGCAGAGGGAGAAGCAGACTCCCCGCTGAGCTTGAAGCCTGATACGCTGGCTGGATCCCAGGTCCCTGAGATCATGACCTCAACTGAAGGCAGACACTTAACTGGCTGAGCCAACCAGGCGACCCCAGATGTAAAGGCACTTTGAAAGTGCAAAGGATTATTATTATTCTTACACTGGCTTCAAAATACTGACCAGTTCAGTGAAAGAGAGAGGATGACTGATTCTGGGCTGGTTGCCCCATTTCCTGGGTTCTTGGAACTCAGTCTCTGACCTTTGCCTCTCAGCCAGGGTCCTCTGCATAAGTCCTCACATCTCTGTAGTGAAGATAGCCAATGAGCCCTTCAGGGACTCTCCTGGGACTGGGAATGGGGCAAGATGGTGGTGGAGGAAAAGAGGAAGAGGAAGGCTTTAAGGAGGAGAAAGAAGGTGGGCAAACTCAGGATTTTACTATGGGAATTGGGAACCACAGGTTTTGTGGTCCTTGTGGTTATTATTATCCTGGCCATATCACTTGCTCATCCTCCCCACTGTTGCTGGGCCCTAGAAAACCACAAGTTACCCTGACAGTCACTGTCAGTAACCTGGGCATGGTTCAATTCATGGTGTGGCTTCTCTTGGTGGTCAATTTATTGTGGTCTGTCCAATGTCCTGGTGGATAACATTAAGGGGAGGAGCCTGAACCAGGAGTGGGAGTCCCTGTCCAATCATACAGTCTGCTGTTTGGAGCCACACTAGTGAATCTTGAAGGATGAATAAGCATTTTCCAGGAGGATCAGAAGTGAGGCTAGGGTACTGCAGGCCAAGGAAACAGCAGGAACAAAGGCATAAAGGTGTGAAAGAACATCCAGGAGGTGTCAGTACTGTGGCCTACCAGGAACACAGGGTGTCTCTGGGAAGGTCACGGGAGGTGAAACAAGAAGCAGATCATGGCGGCAGGGGCGGGGGCGGGGTGGGCGCTAGGGCTATGCTAAGGAGATGTGACCTAATTCTGTAGATGACAATGGAGGGGCAGGGATGAGTGTTAAGGAAGGGAATGACAAGGTTGGATTTGTGGATCTGGCAGCTATGAGGAGAAAAATCAAAGGGGCAGATCCTCCTAAGTCCAACAGTTCTTTGCCTACTCACGAGCATAGCCTCATGGGTTCCGGAGGTAGGTAAGCCTGGAATTGCCTGTGGTCATCTGGAAGCCCAACTATAGCAGCAAAGAATGAGGTCAATACAGACAGGGAAGCAGAGCTGAGAGACTGACAAAGAGCAATTGACAAAGTCCCTCGGAGACATCATTTGAGCCCCCGAATCCAGATGTGCCTGAAGGTGTCTCCAACCCCACTCCATGCCACCCCTTCCTTCTGAGTTATGAGCCCATGAATCTCCTTCTTGGATTAAGCTGGTTCGAGTTGGGTTTCTGTTCAAGCTCTTGAGTCTTTCAGTGCCTCAATTTCCTCCTCTGTAAAATGGAGGTAATAATATTACCTATATCATAGGCCTCTAGTAAGAATTAAATGAGATTTTTGGATACAGATACAGATACAGCTATGTACCCACAACGTGTAGTACTTTGTCTGGCACGTGGAAAGCACTCAATAAATGTTAGTTAGTATTATAATAATTATTATCATCATCATTATCATTATCATTAAACTCCTGGGCTTAAGTCCAAAACCATCAGTCTGAGCCTACACACCCTGTTGCTAGTAGAGGGACAGCTGTACTTTCCATCAGCTTATTCTCCAAATGCTCAGGATTTGGCAGTTGCCGGCAGAGCATTTTAATGTGGCTCAGTGTTTTCATTTCTGTCATTTTGTTGTACCTGCCCCCTGAGGTGGTTGGAGCAGAGAAATCCCAGAGAAGAAATAAACAAAACAGGAAGCTGCAGCAAAGGCCCCTTTGTTACTCTTTTAAGTTCAAGCTGGTTTTTTAGGTATCTTTTGGTAAGCAAGACAAGACTCTGAGCCACATAGGTTGTGGCCCCTGGAGGTGACAGATTATGTGGGGCTGGGGCCAGCACGTGACAGGGACAATATGGGGAGGCTTGGCAGGCAGTAGTCAGGGCAACGATGCATTCTGGAAACAATAGTGTTCAAATTCATAAAACAGCATGAAGATCACCCATCAATTAGAGCCATAGATATTCAGAAGCCAGCTTAGAAGACTCTAAAGATTATTTTTAACTACACATACTAGACAGCCAGGCTGTCTCCTCTGGCAGCCCTGTCAATCTCAGCAAATTTGAGTTAGAGTCATGGAAGGTGACAGCAGGGGAAATGGTGGACCACGACAGAGTTCCTCCTGGGTGTGCAACAATCGAAGAAAACTCTTTGGGCTACGCAGACCCACTGCTGCATCACACCAACATGGCAGATAAGAAAGAAATTTTTTCCCTTTCTGGAAAAAATTTTGAAAAGCCCCCTTCTGTTATCAGTGTTTTAGTCAGTACTTCAACCTGCTCGTTTCTGACTGATGAAAGAATCTTTTAAGTGCCTAACCCTTTGGCTTAGTCTCTTGCTTTCAGCCCTGCTCCTGTTTTTTTTTTTTTTTTGTTTTGTTTTTCAATTTAAAGATGAAATGCAGCATCTCTACTTTGACCTTTAGTGGTCTCAAGGATGCTCCCGTATCTCCAGTAAGTCTACCTTGGATAACATCCTACCTGCCTGGAACTTCATTATGTACAGGTATTTCCTGACCCTCTTCCCACCTTCCTACCAAGGGGTTACTGGACAGCTTTTTTTCCCCTTCCTCCTTCTTCTTCCCCTGAGAGTGTGGCTGGGGCGAAGACGCAGCATCTAAATTTTCACAAGTACCTTAGGTGAGCTGGTGCAGGTAGTGCATGGATCATGCATTCAGACATACTGCTTAACAGGTCCATGAACCTTCTGTTCCCTATCTCCATTATTTGTATAAGGGATCTTTTCTCTTAGACAAGGACTTTTAGGTCCTACAGAGGAAGTAATTCAGCTTGCAGAGATTTGGGAAATTTATTAACTCCATGAGGCCAAGAGGCCACAGAAGAATAAGTGATATGACCTCTCAAGTTCATCAATGAAGAGACTTTACACAGATTCTGTAGGTAAGATTTTGCCACTATCTTTTCCACTTCCTCCCTGTGTCCCATAAAAACCCTTATTTCACAGTGAAGAGTAAGAGAAAAAAAAATCCAGTGGTTGCCTTTCTGGCCCTTATGTTCTTCCAGAATCTTCATAATGGATAGCATCACTAATCTTATCCTCAGTTCCAGAATCTTTTGCCTCTCTTAAGACTATCACTATGCTTCAGAGACCCTCAAGTTACCTATGTGCTATCAGATAGGACAACTTGGATTCTAGCATGGCCATAAAACACTTGAGATGAAGAAAAGTTAAGTTGCAGTAGATTTGGTGTAAAAAAAAGTTAAGAAAGTCACCATGTAAACAGGGGCACCTGGGTGGCTCAGTGGGTTAAAGCCTCTGCCTTCGGCTCAGGTCATGATCTCAGGGTCCTGGGATCGAGCCCCGCATCGGGCTCTCTGCTCAGCGGGGAGCCTGCTTCCCCCTTTTTCTCTGCCTGCCTCTCTGCCTACTTGTGATCTCTCTCTCTCTCTGCCAAAAAAAAAAAAAAAAATTTAAAAAAAGTCACCATGTAAACAACAGGTAATTCAAGGCCATTCCATCTTAAAGGTGAGATCCTTGCTTTAGACACAGGGAGAAAGGACAATGGTAGTATTCTGTCTATTAGCATGCTTTAGTCCATCTCTGTTTGATATTCAGACCTTTATGTCATTCTGTAGCATTAGGTCTATGTGACTTATAATACCCAACTATCATGCTTGAACCTCACAACCTTTTGACAGTGTGATTAATTAACTAATAAATTAATTTACAAATATTCATTAGGCTAGTACTGTGTGCCCAGTACTCTGCTAAGTCTCTGATATGTACAGAGGTGATTACACCAGACAAGATCCTTGTGCCCGTGGAATCTACAGCTTAGGGGCTCATTTCTCACAGGAAAATCAAGGATAAGAGAAGATAAGTGACCTGATTAGAGTTGCAAAACAAGTAGTGGCAAAGTCACAACTGGAAGCCAAGACCCCCATTCTTTTTTTCTGGTCAAGCATTTCCCTCCATCTGCAGTTTCAGCCCATTGGCCAATGGGGTCTGGAATTAGTCTTACTTCTGAAGACCTGGATATGACATGCTTGGAATCTTAGATTGCTGAATTCTTAGCAAAATGAGCTTCTCATTGCCTTCCCTTCTTTTTCTTTCTTTTTCCATCTTTTCACCCCCAACCTCACCATGCTGGTACTATTCTGATGACTGGGCTTCTGCCTGGGGGACCTGCAGAGGACTCTAGCTCTCTGTGGGAGTTCAAGCACTTCCCTAAATTTATTTTATTTGGTTGGGGTCCTAACACTCTACTTCATTCTTGGAAGCTCTTTTTCTGGGATGGGAAGAAAGGATACTAAGTCCTTCTGGCCTGATTTTTGCTGTGAAGGGACATGTTATCTGAAGCCAGGAACCCTGATTTCACTTGGATTCCCTCTGTCACACCCTAATCTACAGACTGGGAAACCTTGGTGCCTGTGCTAGCTGAACCACAGGTGAGCAGGAACTGCTCAGTTTGCATCCAGCCATGTGGTTATCCCAGGACGCATTCAGGGATTCAGCTTCCCCAGCTTGGTCCCTGCCTTTTCATACTTCTGCCCGCTCCTCACCAGGTACGTGGGTGTGGTCCCAACTCACTGTTTGGCTGAGCCTGCCTGAATGAGGTCCAAGATGGATTTTCCCTGACCCATTCATCCTCTTTTGCCTTGTGATCAAGTGCATATGTGTTCCCTGAGAGAGCAGAATGAAATCATCTAGCTTATACAGGGGTCACGCCTAGAGCCACATTGCCCTTGTTACAATGATCATTTCCAGCTGAGCCACCTCAAGATGATGTACAGATATCAGCAGAAATATTTGTAGGAGTTAAATGACCCAATGGAGGTAAAACTCTTTGCATGGTGTCTGAAATACAGGGAACAATCAATTTAGCAATTTGTTTAGCATTGACCTTGGGATCTCAAGTGGATCTAAGCTTGTGGGAGTACAGTTCAGGAGCCTGGAAGAGAAGTCAGCCTGACAACATCTGGCTAGGAATGGAGTGAAGGAGTAAGGGATTCCAATGGATAAACTTCTCTTCCATATTCAATTTATTACTATACTTAAAACTTCTGTGGGACTTCCTACAAGTCTAAGCACTCATTTATCTAGTTCCCCCCAAATGTGTCCCCTCTACCTTTCACAAGCAGGTTGGGAAGATTCCTAAAACGAAACATATCTTCCTTTTGCCTAAAGTATCCCCTCCCTCTCCCCCCAAATTGTAGGAGTCACAGTCTCTGTAAAGTGAGAGCAGAAACAAAAATAAGGGTGTGCATGGACCAGCATAGTAAAGAGAAGAAGATTCTGGAATCAGATAGTTTTGTTTTTAAATCATACACCTGCTCTTTACTAGCTATGTGATCTTGGGCAAGTTATTTCACTTCTCAAAGTCTCAGTTTCTACATCTTTCAAGTTTGAGGTGTTTGACCTGGCATCTAGAAGGCGCTAACATTGACAGGTGTCAACTATTATACTATCTTGTTGTTAGGGGACTCCAAAAGTCAAGCAGAAGAGATTGTAAAAGCTATTGTCTAGAGAAGAAATTAAAATTCAGGAAGAGAGGAACAAAGTTAGTGTGTATGTTTTTTTTGGGGGGGGGGGCTGATGGTGGTAAAGAATTAGTTTCACTAATGCTGTCTAGTACTCCTCTAAGTTGGCCCCCAGTGATATATCTATCTCCTGGTATCCCCACCCTTGTGTAATCCCCTCCCCTTGAGTGACTAGTGACTCAAGTGGCTTTGAGCAAATAGAATTCAGCAAAAGTGATGGAGCACTTTGGTATTGGGTTACAAAAAGACTGTGGCTTGCATCTTAGATGGGCTTTTTCCTGCTCTCTCTCTTAGCTCACTTGTGTCGGAGGATGAAAGCTGCCATGTGTAAATAGTCCTATGGGGAGGTCCATGAGGCATGGCAAGGAATTAACATCCTCAGTCCAACAAGCATGTGAGTGAGCTTGGAATTGAACCTTTGGTTCCAGTTGAGCCTTCAGATGAGACCACATCCCTAGCCAACAGCTCGACTATAAGTAACCTCAAAAGAGAACTTGAACCAGAGCCACCTAGCTAAGCTACATCCAGATTCCTAGCCAATGGGGACTGTGAGATTACAAATGTTTTAAACTGCTAACCTTCAGGGATAATTTGTTATATAGAGAGATAATATAGCATCTTTGCCACCTGGGCTTTTAATTTAGTTCTCTTCTGCCTTGAGGCTTCTCCAAGGGTCCACTCAACCTGGTGATAATTAGAACAGGGAGAATGAAGTGTGTTGAGGGCACTGGAGTTGCAAGAGAGTGCCTGGAGCAGCAGGAAGTAATTTCAACATGATCTCCTCCTCCCTCTGAGAATGGCCCTGGAGGAGCACAGAGGCTGGAGAATAAAACCTCTCTGTGGTACAAGTCCAGTTGGGTTGGGCAAGGCTGTATTGCCAAGCTTGGGCTGCAGGTTTTAAAGACTGTGGACTTCCCCTTGGCAAGGTTGGGGCTCCCAGGAGGTCACAAGGGACAGGATCAAAAGTGAGAGGGATTGTAGGCAGCATTACAGAGACTGGAATCACTGCCATTAGCATCCAAAGGACCAGGCTCTGCTATTTACTAGCTGTGTGACCTTGAGCAAGTCGTTTAACCACTCTGAACTAAATACTCAAAATAGAGATTATAACAGTATCCACTTTGAAGTTTTATTTTGAAGATTAAATGAGATAGTGCAGGTAAAGCTTTTAGCAGAATGCCCATGAATAGTTGCTATTGCTATTATTCCTAGAAGGAAACCAAACGGGAGGTCCTGCCTTGAGTGTTTATGCTGGGTTCTAGGCAAATTGTAGACACCAGCAGGGTCTTCCAAAGCAGGGTTGTGGAGGGCAATTTGATGAGCCCCTCCCTGAAAAACAAAGGCATGAATAAAAGGTCACTGGAGAAACCAAGAGACCACCTCAAAGGGAATTAAAACTTAAAGAGAATTCATATGAAATTCATATGAAAAAGTCCTGTGGTCTATTGAACATGGGATACATTTCCAGATACAGCTCAACCCTCATACGACATAAGAAGCTCATATAGACAACTTATTCTAAGAAATCAATGAACAAAAATAGGCAAAGGTTTTCATCTAAAAGTCATGACTCACAGTTCTCCAGAGAATTCATACAGGAACAAAACCCGGGAGAGTGAATTCACACCTCATTGATGTCAGCAATTTTACACGGAGAAGAAAATATCAGTCTAACGAGTTGGGAAACCGGATAATATTAGAAGAGAAGGGGTGTTTCAGGAAGGATACTAAAGTATTTGTAGAAAAAATTGCAGAGAATCCATAATAATAAAGGATATCCATGATTGATCATGCTTAGTTGTAAAGATTTAAAAGGATGAACAAATTGAGTAATAAGAACATATATGACCACTTCCCAAAGTGCACAAGGGTTATGCTACATTTTGAAAATTATGCAAGTGTTGAAGTTGCATCTGTGAATTTAATGTGATTCTCAAGATGAAATATTGTATACAAGGCCCTACAATTGCTTAATGCGATAATATCCATATACGATCAGGCCCTAAACTGTCTGAAGCAGAAAAAGTGCACATTTGCAATTTAAAGATCATCATTTTCTGTATCTGGATTTAGAGACCTTATTTCACCTTTGGGGAAGATTGCTGTTTTAAGAAAAATCTCAGGGGTGCCTGGGTGGCTCAGTCGTTGATTGTCTGAATTCGGCTCAGGTCATGATCCCTGGGGTCCTGGGATTGAGCCCTGCATCGGGCTCCCTGCTCTGTGGGAAGCCTGCGTCTCCCTCTACCACTTTCCCTGGTTGTGTTCCCTCTCTCGCCATGTCTCTCTCTGTCAGATAAATAAATAAAATCTTAAAAGAAAAATCTCAGAATAGTCCTTTAATTATCCAAATGTGAAACACTGTACTTCCTCATTGTTCTTGAAGGAAATAGTGACCTCATTGTTAAACTGATGATAGATATTGATAAGTAAATTACAACCCTATAAAGCTACCATTTATTGAACACTTATGATGAGGTCATAAGGACCACTTGGGATGCTCATTAAACATACTGATTCCGAGCCCCTCTCTGGAAATCCAATTCAGTAGGCCCGGGGAAAAGCCCTGGAACTAATAGGCAGGCTAAGCATTCCTCAAATGACACTGTGGCTTCCAGCCACAACCCCAATCCCGAGAACTCTGAATCACAAAACAACTTGCCCAAGGTCATGTAGCTAGCAAGTGGTGGAACAGGGGGCAGAGCCCAAGTCTGTCTGATTTTTGCTCTACCCTAGCATGAAAACCTCTGCACAGTGGGGGAATGCAGTGTCCTCCTGGATTGAAAAAGCATGGAGTTTCTAGAGAGGCCAAGCCTACTGACCCCCCTGGGTGGGCCATAGGCATTGGTCTTAGGAAGAGCAGGGCTAAGGTGTCCCAGTCTGTGAGTACTGAGGCACAGACCTGGCCTGTGGAAGACAAGCCACCCATGCCACTGTCTTCCTCATCTCACTACAGGCTCCAGTAGTACTGACTGAACTGATTACTATTGCAAAGAAGCCACCATCCCAGACCAGCAAGAGGACTTCCCATTCCCCAGCCAGCTGCCCTTCTCCTTCTACCAAGAAAGGAGTAAATGCAATGTGTTGGTTGACTTGGTTTCCAATTCTATCTCCAGCCAATGACTTGCTACAGTCTCAGTTACTTATTTTGGCCTCAGCTTCCTCCTCTTTTCTCATGCATGCTGCAGAGATGCTCTTCAAGTAAACATGACTTAAACTTTTGGACCTGTTTTTTATTTCCATGTTCCTAGAACCTAGTGTGGTGCCTGACGCATAATAGGCATTCAGTGAAGGTTTGATGGCTGCGCGAATGAATGAATGAATCAGTGACCATTCGGGTGTGGGGGAGATTCACAGGTACCTGCCGCTCTGCCCTATGAGACATCTCCCTCTCTGGTCTTACAAACGTCCCTTACTCTGGACCTGATGTCATTAGCCAAGACAACAGAGGTAACCTTGGCACAGATATCTCCTGCTTAAGGGAAGCCCATTGTGCAAAAACCTACAGTTATGGGAATAATAAATTATGATGATGGTGGTTCTCTTAAATAGACATCTGTGAGCAAAGATAAGCAAGATCTCACCATAAAGGCCTTACAATTGTGGGTAGAGCCTGGGAAAGGGTGTTAAGAATACAAACAATGAAGGGCTATCACAAAAGACAGAAAATTGTTTCTTGTAGTCATGATTATGCTTTTAAAAACCCCAACCAACATTTGGCGTGTCTTCCTTTGCATAGCTCTTTCTTGTAGAGATTGTAATGCATATATATTTTGAATCTCGCTTTTAAAAATTCTTTTTTTTTTAAAGGAAAGTTTTTTTTTTGTTTTTTGTTTTTTTGTTTTTTTTTTTTTATTTATTAGGAAAGAGAGTGAGAGAGAGCATGAGAAGGGAGAAGGTCAGAGTGAGAAGCGGACTCCCCATGGAGCTGGGAGCCCGATGTGGGACTCGATCTCGGGACTCCAGGATCATGACCTGAGCCGAAGGCAGTTGCTCAACCAACCGCGCCACCCAGGTGCCCCTAAAAATTCTATATAACATAAACATTTCCCTATGTTGTTATAAACTCTTTATAAATATCAGGTTTAGTGGGTGAATAATACTCCATTTTATGGATGTGCCATATTACGTTGTAGATTATTTATTTAACCTTTCCCCTGTTGTTGATCATTTACTTTCTAATTTCTTCCCTATTATAGGTAAGTAAATCTGCCAAGGCAATCTTTGTGCATTAAACCTGATTCATATTTAAGAGTCTTTCCTCAAGATAGGTGATCAAGGGTCAAGGCTTGAGATCTCAGAGAGGGATATTTCTTGAGATTCTTGAAAATACGTCATTGTTAATTTGGGGGATTCTCTCCTTTTTCTTGAGAATCCAGGCTCTGGATTCAGACACATTGAGCGCAAAACCTCACGCAGGCACTTATGTGCGTGATCTTGGGCACCCTGGTGGATTCCCCTAAGTCTCAGTTCCTCAGCTGTAAATTAGGGGTGATTGAACCCTCCACATGGGGCTCTTGCGGAAATGGACAATCAATATACACGAAGCTCAGCGCTTGGCAGAGAATGTGCTCCATAAATATTAGTGGCAATTAATTTGTTTATCCGATTATCAACAAAGATGGACCTTTTAACTTGTGTTTATTGTCTGTTTATATTTGCGTGCGTGCATGTGTATGTGCCTATAAATTAGGATATATTATTTTAGAGCCAAAAAACCCAAACCATAAAGGACTTGAAAAGAGCATATTTCTCAGGCAACCCACTGCACATACGGTTCTTTCTTGGGGCTCACATCGCCCAGAGAAAAGCAGCCACGTCTGCCCTATATTTTCTACACGGCCTTCTCCTTTTTGCTAGTTTTAAGATCTATCATCTCCTGTGATTTTTCTCTTTAAGTGATGCCTTTCAGACTAACTCCATTTTTAAGTACGATGCTTATTACGTTGTAGAATCCTGCGGGAACGTATCGCCAACCATGGAACAAATGCGGAGGGAAAACTAGATTTGAGTTCCCGAAATCTGTGGTACCGCCGACCCTTCTATAAGCACATTTCTCTGTAAAGCGAGAACTCTCAGGACCAGAAGCAAAGCGGGATGCTCTGGGCAGCTCTCAGCCCCATAGGAACCCAGAAGCAGCCCCAGCCGCGGCCGCCGCGGCTCCCCGTCCCACTGACAGTGTCTATAAATCCATTTCCTGTCTTGTAATTATGTTTCATGTAGTAATTAGTCCCTTCATATCAATGAAGCCAAATTTCCATGTGTAATGGAGTGAAGCCTGAGAATGTGAGACAAATTGAAACGCAGCTTTGGCAAGTGGGGGCCTCCTAGAGCTCCTTGGGGGGAGGGGGCAGGAAGGACCATCCAGGGTCTGCAGTCCTACTGTGTGCCAGGCTCTGCGCCCTACCTCATAATAATCCTCCCGCTGGTCTCTTTTCTGCAGAGCCTTCACCTTTGTTTTCATCGTCAGAGTGCAGCTCCTTCCCTTCTGGAATCTCTCAGCAGCACCACAAGCCCTTCACAGCCCCCTCCTTCCCCACCCCCCCGAAGGTGGGCGGCACGCATGGAGCCAGCAGCAGGATGGGACAGAGGCCCCGGAAGCCACTTCAGGCTCCCAGGAGCCCAGAGCCTCTCATAGGGACCCCGCTGTGGGGGTGGGGGGACGTTTGAGGCATCTCCGTAAGCCCCTGGGAGAACCACGAGGCAGGTAGGCACGGGGATGGGCGGGGCGGGGGGGGGGGGAGAGACACAGGCTGGGGGGCGGGGCACGCAGTGTTGGGTGCTGCTCTTGGCCTTGAAAGAGGGGACTGGGTCTCAGTAACAAAGACAGCGCCCCTCCCTTCACCTCACCCTCTTATTATCCTTTGCTTTCCTTTTCCTCTCCCCTCTTCTAAAGTGTCTCCTTCCCATAACCAGACCCTGTTTAGAGGAATCCATAATCCTTTTGTTTGAAAAAGAATTTGCGTGGGATGGGAGGGTGGGCATATAAATTCTGAGGAAGGCTAAGAAAATGCTAGAAGGGACATTGAATTAGCCTTGAATCCTTGAGCAAGCTTCCCTGATCCTGCCGAGTCCCTTAGATTCCTGATCTCTAAAATGCGGGTAATAATCGCCGTCTCGCATACCTCACTGGACTGAGGAGTGGGTAGAATGTGGCCCATTTTGATTCAAGCTCGTGCTGGTTTTTCGGTGACATATCTGGGGAACCACGTATAACTGTATGTTTATACCTATGTATGTCCATATCCCCGACAACTGGTTTTTATTTTTTTCCTGTACTCCAAATTTTTTATTTAAATTCCAGCTAGTTAACAAGCAAGTGTAATATTAGTTTCAGGTGTAGAATTTAGCGATTCATCGCTTTACATACAACACCAGGTTCTCATCACAAGTGCCCTTCCTAATGCCCATCACCTGTTTCCCCATCCCTCCCGTCCTACCTCCCCTCCAGCAACCCTCAGTTTGCTCCCTATAGTTAGTCTGTTTCCTGGTTTGCCTCTCTTTTTCTGTGTTCATTTGTTTTGTTTCAGTATTTTTGTCTTTCAGAGATTTAAAACCACCACTGTAACAAAAACTAGTTACTACTTATTAGCCGCTTGTTCTGTGCCAGACGCTATCTAGGCTCTGTACGAATTCTCTTATTAAATCCTCAAAACCCTATGGGAAGGTATTGTTAGCCCCACTTCACAGATGAGAAAACCAAGACCCCAGCTTCAGACCATCTCCCAAGGTCATGGATCTGTGTAAGTGTTAGAGCTGAAATAGGCCAGAGTTTTCTGAGTCCTTAGTCTCAGTCATTGTGCTGTTCCTAAGAATCTGGGCTTTTCCATAGCCAGACATTTTTGGACTCAGAGGGAGGATATTTCCAAATACCATTTTCCCCGGTCTGACTCCCACCTTCCAAGTCCCATTGTGGCTCTGGTTCAAAGTGATCTAATGCTTGAAATGAAAAAGGCATTGGGAGTGTGTCTTGACTTTCATCTCCACAGGGACCTAGGATGTTTCTCCAGCCCCCTTCCCAACACGCAGGGGAGAGAGAACCTTAGCCAAAGCTCAGCACAAGCTTCAGGCTCAGCACAGGGGCGCTGGGGCCGGGTGATGGTCTTCTCACACCAAAAGATGGTTGCCTGCCGATGGGATGCCCTGCCTCTCTCTCATATTGCATTGGGAAAGCACTGTGTCGCCTCTACCTTCTCCTTTACCTTCCTCACCTTTCTTGACCAGGTGCCCTCTTTTTCTCATTATGCAGACTTTCTGGAAAGGTTCAGGACAAGACCAGCTTCTGTGCCAGGCAGGGAGACCCCTTCTCCATCTTTGCCAGTTCAAAAAGTAAACTGGCAGTAGCTGAAAGGTAGGAGCCAGAGCTTGGGCTCTACAGCCACAGGTTTGACTCTTAACTGGGCCACTTTGCTGTGTATGGGGGTCTTCAGCTTCCTCCTCTTTTTTTTTTTTTTTTTTTTTAAGGCTGTTTCTGGTGTTAAATAAGTACACATAAAGGATCTGGGACAGTGCTGATGTGTATGAATTGCTCAGTAGTTCTCATTTTTACCCTATGTCAGACATGTCCCAAAGCGCTTTCCACACGTGATTCTCATTTAGATCACGCTGCAACCCTATGAAACAGATGTCCTTATTATCCCCATTTTACAGATGAGGAAACTGAGGCTCATGGAAGCTAGGGTCACCCAGCAGGTAAGTGAGACAGCTGGGATCCAACCACGACTGCCTGATTTCCAAGCTCATGCCCTTAACCTCCTCACCGCACCGTCCCTCAAAGACCTCCTCTTGAACACAAGGTCCTAAATGGCTTCCTCATCTTCTTTCTGGGGCTCCCCATGGGAAACCCTGCAGTCCAAGGGTGGCTTCAGTTGGCTCATGTCATGTGAGGAGGGGTGGGAGCAGTGCGGTGCTGGAGACCTTGGGGTGAGCTGGACCCTGCGATTGCCAGGGTCCCCTCCAGGATCAGTGTTGGGGGTACTGGTGCCAAACTGACTTGTAAGGGGTTTTGGGGGGTGGGTCTGGCAGAGTCAAGATGTGATTAGAAAGGATCTTAAGAGCTGAGAACAGACAGGGCAAAAATAAACTTTTGCATTAATCCATTATCCTAATGATCGTCCTAAAGATAAGCTTGATCAGATATGAGCATTGCTGAGATTGATTTGCCTAAAATAAGAATCTCATTTGCATTTTTCTGATTTTTCCCTACTTCATTTAGCCGCATCAAGACAGCTGCAGCTCTCACCAAGGACAGACATTTGAAATAGACAGATATCGCCTACATGTATTTATGGGGCACAGGATCCTTCCCACCCACCTGTGTGTGTGTTGTAATTTCTTTGAGGGAGGAGAGGAGGACAGTTTAGGGAACTTCAAAGCGACAGCTTCGACTTGCTAATGGAAGGTCAGCATTTTCAACCTACCTTTGATCACATTTTTAATTTACGTAGAAGCTCTATCTCTGTGGACCAAAGAAGATGCACAGGTAAAGTGAATTGGAAAAGATCCTAATAGTCTCAAGTCTGAGTTAGAAGATGTAATAATATCACACATATCTTTGCATTAACTCCTCCCGTCAACCCCAAGGGGTAACTAGGGCAGGTATCTTTATTCCCATTTTGCAGATGAGAAAACTGAGGCCCGGTGAGGTTAAGGTGTATGATTTAGGTTATATGTTTTGTGAATAAGGACAAACCTCAACTCCCAACCCTGGGTCTCAAACCTTGTGACTTGCAGGCCAGGGTTCTCTGCTGTTGGAACCAGCGGTCAGTGAGCAGCTCTGGGAAGAACCATTTCTCTCAGAGAGTAAGATTTGGTCATGGTTGTATAGACTATGCATTTTGTTCATTTGTCCCTTCAGTGATCCTTCTGAGGAGAGACAAGACCATTGAAAATATTGGGAGTGCTGATGACGAGCGCCGACACATGGTTCCTGGCAGAGCTGATCATGAATAATAAAGACCCACGAGGCCATAGCATCTAAGTTTCAGACTGATCCCATTCCCATCTTCAACCTGGGGACCCTCTTGAACTGGATCGGGTGATTAAGTTTCGGATTGGAAAGCACACATACTGTGGAATCAGGTCGTCATGGGCTGAGTCCTGGCCTTGCCATTTATGGCAGCTGGTGTTCAGAACGGTGCTCTCCATGCAGAATTTCATTTATTACATGACTTAATTGAGTATATTATTTCATTTAATTCCACAACACTGCCAGGACGAAGATTCTAATGTTATCGTCCCCATCCCATAGATGGAAAACAGGTTCATAGAGGTAGAGGCTGAATCTCAAGCTAGACAGGTAATTCTGATTCCAAATCATATATATATGTATTTTAAAGATTTTATTATTTATTCGACAGAGAGAGATCACAAGTAGGCAGAGAGGCAGGCAGAGAGAGAGGGGGAAGCAGGCAGGAAGCTGAGCAGAGAGCCCGATGCGGGGCTCGATCCCAGGACCCTGAGCTCATGACCTGAGCCGAAGGCAGAGGCTTTAACCCACTGAGCCACCCAGGCGCCCCCAAATCTTATATATTTTTTAAAAATTCAACTTAAAAGCATAGGTAATGCATTCACTTGACTCAAAACTCAAAAGAAGCAAGGTGCCTGGCTGGTTCAATCAGTAGAGCATGTGACTCTTGGTCTCGGGGTCGTGAGTTCAAGCCCCATGCTGTGGGTAGAGCTCCAATAAATAAATAAATAAATAAATAAATAAATTTTAAAAATAGTCTTACGTTTAAAAAAAAAAATCAAAAGATGCAAAAAAGGAAACTGAAAAGTCTCCTCCCTGCCTGGTCCTCTAGCCCACGTCCACCTTCCTGGAGGAGACTGATTTTACCAGCTGCGTGTGTTTCTTCCAGGAACTGGTGACACACATACGAGCAAAGAGGCGAGTCTATTGTTTCTGCTCTTTTTTTTTTTTCCTTTTTGTGGGCGCAGATTATCTTTTTTTTTTTTGCATATTATCTTTTTTTAATTGAAGAGCTATTGTTAAATTTCTGTAGATAAGACAACAGCGAGGTATTGATTTTGGTAATTTTTAGACAAAAGTCGTATTTTTAGTTAAACATGCTACATTCTTTCAAGTTTCCTGCCTTTGCTCCTGCTTTTCCCTCAATTCAGAGCGTGTGACGCCTCACACTCCGCATCTGCCAAGCTGCTGGGCATCTTTTGGGCTAAAGCCCAGATGTCATCTCCTCTTGAGAAATCTTCCCCAACTACCCCCTCCCCCGCCTTACGGTTATTCATTTCCTTCTTCATATCCTCACATTTTCCAGACTATACTATAATTACTTTTAAGCTAATTTTATTCCCAAATAGTCTGATAGTTCCCAAGAAGATATTCATTCATTCAATACATCTGTATATGTACGCGCGCGTGTGTGTGTGTGTTCTTGTGAAGGTCTGCTCTTTTTACTTTACTTAGCTGAAACCAAGAGTCAGTTGCTTAACCAACTGAGCCGCCCAGGTGCCCCCACTCTTAAAGCCAATCCCAGACATACATATAATTTCATCTATAAATAATTCAGCATATATCGCTTAAAAATGACTTAAAAATATAACTGCAGGGGCGCCTGAGGGGCTCAGTGGGTTAAAGCCTCTGCCTTCAGCTCAGGTTATGATCTCGGGGTCCTGGGATCAAGCCCCGCATCGGGCTCTCTGCTCAGGGAGGCTGCTTCCCCCCCCCGCCTGCCTGCCTCTTTGCCTACTTGTGATCTCTCTCTCCGTCAAATAAATAAATAAAATCTTTATATATATATATATATATATATATATATATATAACCCCAATATCTATCACATGTAAAAAAATATATCATAAACTATCTAGTCAGCATTCAGATTTCCCACCTCCTTCTCTCTCTCCCCCTTTTTTAACAGATGCTGCTTTGTTCAAATAAAAATTCAAGCAAGGTCTACACATGGCATTTGGTTGAGCCCTCATTTTTTATCACCTAACAATACTCTTGGAGATCATTTCATACCAGAACATAAAGAACCACTTCATCCTTTCTTCCACTACAGAGTACTCTTCATAAGGCTCTACTAGAATTCCCTTAACCAGCCTCCTGTCGGTGGGCATTTAGGTCATTCCAAACGTTTCGCTATTGAATAACCTTGTTGAGTACGTCCCTTTGCACATGTGGGAGTGTGTTTGCAAGATAAATTCTCGGAAGTGGAATTTCTTTTTTTTTTTTTTTAAAGATTTTATTTATTTATTTGAGAGAGAGAGAAAGAGAGCGAGAGAGAGCATGAGAGGGGAGAAGGTCAGAGGGAGAAGCAGACTCCCCGTGGAGCTGGGAGCCCGATGTGGGACTCGATCCCAGGACTCTGGTATCATGACCTGAGCCGAAGGCAGTCGCCTAACCAACTGAGCCACTCAGGCGCCCCGGAAGTGGAATTTCTGTGTGAAAGGATAGGTATTTGATATCTCAAAAATTATTGCTGGATTATCTTTCCTACAGGCGGTCCCCAAGCAATCAAGGCTTCCATCAATCATGCGGGATGAGAACTCTTTCCCTGCACCCTCCCTCAGAAGCACCATCCCCTCTCTGATGCCTGACCATGCCATTCCCTTTCCCTGGAATGTCCTGCCTCACCTTGCTCATCTGGTGAACTCCTATTCCTCAAGGCTCAGCTTAAACTCCACCCAAGCCAGGTCTGGGATTGGTGCTCTCTCAGTGCTCCCAGAGACCCCTTTTCCTAGCACATGTCACACTTCATACTGGGTCCTCTTTGTTGACCCATCTGTCCTCCGCTGGTTAGTGAGGTCCTTAAGGGTGTAGCCTGAGGCACACAGTAGGTGGTCTACACAAATCGGTCCCTGATCTCTGGGTTTTGTCCAATGGCAGTTCAGGGATTTCAGTGGTTTCCTTGGGTGGAATGAACCCAGAGTCACGGGTGCATCACCCACATTTGTAATCCACTGGAGCCCAGAAAACCCCCAAGCTCCACGTTGCCCAGCCCCAGAAGCCTGCAGCAGATGGCACCGCATCCCAGAGGCTGGGAGGTCTGATTATCTTGGACCTGCAAATTGTTTACGGATTCTGACCTTTTCAATTGCTTTCTATTTAATCTGGGCTGGAAGACCTTGATTTTTGCTGTTTGCAAACCTAGGCTCTCTTCCCACCCCACAAATGAAACTGTCATCCTCCAAATTATTATTATCTGGATGGGCAGGAGCGGAATGAGGCCCCACAAAAGCAAGTGAGGCGGGGCAGGTGGGAGTAATCCCATGTGCCCGGCGTGGGGGAGGGTACAGCAGATGGCTCCCCAGGCAAGCCTTGAAAGCCAGGATTAAAAAGTCATTTTCAGCATGCTGAAAATGGGACTGCAGATTTGGGTCACCGCAATTAACTCTCTCCCAGCTGCAGGCCAGTGACTTGGAGTCAAAAGGAGGTGCCCTGTCTAGGAGAGATGCTAGGTGAGAACCCCTTGATTTCTCCTCCCGAAGCTTCCTGGAGACCATTTTCTGGGCCTTGAGGAGGGAGCTCAGGCCCTCAGGGTCAGCCTCTTCCTAGAGACAAGGCTTCTACTTCCTCTCTAAATGCGGGCTCTCTTGTCAGAGGGAAGTCCTTCCAAGGCCAGGGGAAGCCCTGTGCTTCCAGAGATCCGAGTTCTTATCAGAGACCATAAGTGGCATCTTATCCTGTTATCAAAAGTACCGCAGGCATTTGCCCCACAAAAGGTGAAATACCGCCTTGCCAATTACTTTCTGCGCTAGAGTTGCCACCATTGCCCCCGGACAGGATCTATGGGTAACTGTTCCTGCACCCGCCCCCCTCCCCGGCCCCCCGACCATAATTCCTTTACCTTAAAATCTAGCACATTGAATTCTTTTCCCTGAGGGATGATATTCCGTCCCCCACACCACCACACTCTTGAACTGTGGAACTGCAATTACTGGGGTTTCCCTTTTCCCTTTGTTTACCAGGCAACTCAGAGCCAAATTCAAAAACTAATTTCATGGTCTCTGCGAATGCATTTTACTTTTCCACTGACCTTGTTATTCTATTCTAATTTACATAGCCTGTTAGGTCCGATTTTGTTTTCCTCTATATATTGCACTATATTGCCGAATGTATGTCCTGTATGTTATAGCACCTCCTTTGTGCAACTCCGTAGAATATAAATAATTAAACACAGAAATAATCCGCACTTTCATTCACGAATGCAACTTTTGCAATAGATACCAGTTAGATGCTTAATACTGTAGTAGGTGAGCGGCTGATCCAAATATAATACATTTTAGCATTTAGCGCCTATTCTATCCAAGTACAATGCCTAGGACCTTTTATGTCATCAATTTTAATTTCTAACAATCTTAAGACATACATAATTGGGTTGGAATATGTAAAGCACTTAGCCCAGCACCTGGTACAGGAAGTACTAAATAAGTGGTAGCTATTCTTATTAGATACCATTATTCTCATGTTAAAGAGTAAACTGTAGATCTGTAAGGTTAAATTACATTATTGTGAGAGCCTGATGAAAAATAAGGAACCAAGGGCCTGGCGGAGAGTAGGCAGAGCAAGCATTTGACGACATCGCTTCCTTGCTTTCAGGGAGAGTTCCTGGTTGCGAAAACTCTATTCCCTACTGCAGTTGCAGTTCCGGAGTTCTGGGCCTGGCTTCATCCCCATCTCCTGGGGAGGAGCATGTGACCCAAGGTTGGCCAATCGGTGCTCTGAATTTACCTCGCCACAGTGATTGGCTTAGGGAGGAGCATGTGACCCAAGCTTGGCCAATCAGTGCTCTGAGTTTACCTCACCACAGTCATTGGCTCAGAGGTACAGCATGTGACTCAGATCAGTCCAATCCAAGTCCCTCCTTGGATTCGTGTGAGCATTACTGAGAAGAGATGTGCTCTCCTTTTTGCTTGGTGTGAGTCCGACGGTAGGTATGAGTGGAAGTTAGGCAGTCGCTTTCCTACTGGAGTAAAGAGCCTGTGCAATAATGGAGCCCACAAGAGAATGGGGACTCCAGAGACAGAGAGAGAGTGAATGTGGGTCCTGAAGATATTCCCGTGGGTCCAGCCACGTCTGAAGCCAACAAAATCTATTCTAGGATTAGTGGGATTGCTGAGCCAGTAAATTATCTTTTTTGCTTAATCCTGTTTGAATTGGGATTCAACCACTTACAAGTATAAAGATCCTATTTATATAGGCCTTCAATCCTTTTTTTTTCCTTTGCTTTTTTCCCCTTTGATGGACTTGCCCAATGTCACAGCTAGTAAATGGCAACAGCAATATTGGAACCCAGTTCTGACCCCAAAGCCCATGGACATCATGTTCCCTGCCTATAGGAACTCACATTGTATTGGGGTGCCAGACCAACCCACATGAAACAGGTGGATGATAAGCCAAGGTGGAGAGGGCTTGGTCCTTGTGGATAAGCTGTGGGCACCGTGCCCCTGGAGCCCCCTCGCCCTGTATTCTCCTTCCCGAAATCTGTAAATGGTCTGGGATTAGCACAAATGCTGATTCATAGACAGGCCAGCTGGCCCTCCGTGTTTCTGTGCAAGGTTGCTAATGCTTTCCCTGCTTATGTAAAGGAGAATTCTTGCCTCGAGCAGAGACTGGGTGAAACAGAGACACATCCACAGCCCTGGACTCTGACTCACCATGTGACTTCTTTGGTTGAGTCATCTCCCTCCTGAGATAGGCTTTCTTGTCTGCAAAATGAAGCTTGACAAAAGAGGTACAAATGAGCTCTCTTAAGCCATGCAGCTGGAAGGTGGCTGTTGGGTAGTCCCACCTGATTAACTGTAGGACTAGGCTTCCCCTCTGTAGCATATCTGGGAGTCCCGGAGGGCGTGGGTGAACAAGTCCATCCAGTCTGACATCACCTCCACAGTTCTGGGAAGACCCTCTGCCCCCTGTGGAGCTCAAGGCCTCGCGCAGCAACATAGTTACAGTTACCCAGAATGCCCTGTTTCTGTGGCACTGCCCCTCCCCCCACTCTGACTCCTCCTCCCCACCCCCCACCTAAGCATGCTGCCCCACTTCCCCCTGGACCTCTGAGGAGGATGGAAGCTCCCTTCCCCAGTCCTGTTCTCATGGAAAGACTCTCCAGGGAGTTGTCTACCATGTGTCATGGTAAACCTGTAGAAAAAGACAACTACTGGAAGGCTGGGTGTGGCCCTGGGTCTTCGAGTCTTGTTACTTTCAGGGCTTTTCCCCTATGAAGGGCAAGTGCACCAAGCTATGCATATGAGGATCAAAGCACCAGTGTCCCCACTCAAGGACAAGTTCAACAAGGTTGAAAGATATTATTGTTAGAGGCAGCACATTCAGAAGAAATCAGCCTGGAGAAAGAGTTCGGTAAGGGAGCTGCTCACCCCCTTTTGCTTACTCTGGGCACAAGAATCATGACCTTAATGATCAGCAAGGACCCACCCCATTCAGCAGTCAAAGATTATTAAAAGAGGGTGTTGGTTAATGTTAAAAAAAAAAAAAAACAGGGCACCTGGGTGGCTCGGTTGGTTGGGCAACTGCCTTCAGCTCAGGTCGTGATCCTGGAGTCCTGGGATCTAGTCCCACATCGGGCTCCCGGCTCCGCGGGGAGTCTGCTTCTCCCTCTGACCTTCTCCCCTCTCGTGCTCTCTCTCACTGTCTCTATCTTAAATAAATAAATAAAATCTTTAAAAAAAACACACCAGCTCTCTGGGGAAAAAATATTATGAACTTTACATATTTATGTATAAGCTTATTATAAAATTTTATAAATTTTATAGATTAAAAAAGAATGTAGCACACCATTTACAAATGACAGTGTACTACTGTAAATTCCACATGGGCAATTGGCTGTCACGATGATTCTCACCACGCTTGACCTTTGTTGAACTCCCGTGTCCGTAGCCCAACTATGGTTGCAGCTCAACCATGATTTGACAAAATCAGACTATGAATAAATGCTTGATTACTATCTCGTTCAGCAAAGAAGGCACTCACATCACGAAATAAGTGAGTATAATTCCAATGTGCGTACGGGTTGATATGCTGCCTTCTGTTAAGGAGTAAGACAGAAGAGAAACAACAAAGATGTCTACTGGACCTTCATTTGTTCACTAATGACATAGTGACTTCTTTGCTGAATCAGGTAGTGGTTTTTGAGCTCTGGGAGAGCATTTCCTGAATTTTCTGTGCAAGGCTTCACCTCCGTTCAATATGCTTTGCAAAATGGTGCTATGGGACAAGTGCTTCTCTAGCCGGTGTGGCCCAGGGCTCAGGGCTGACGTGATCTCTGGGAGATCAGTACTGTCCTACACTGTGAACATAGTAGGGTAGTTGGGAAGAGGAGGGAGGCAAGACGGGCTTTTTACCTCTCCAGCAAATTTTCCAGAGGAAGTTACGCACGAGTTGAGTCTTGGAGAATGGAATGGACTTTAGCCAGGAGAAAGATGGAAACTTGGTCCAGAATGTGGAAACAGTACATGCAAAGGCTAGAGGCATGAAAGTCATGGTATGTTCTGAGAACCACAGTAGTTTAATATTTGATAAGAGAAGAGGTACAAGAAGGGAAGCTGGAGAGGGGGCCCAGACGCCAATATGAAGGGTATTAGGGTTTTTTTTGGTTTTGTTTTTGGTTTTTTGTCCTGGTGAACACAGGTAGTTTCTGAGTTTTATTCTTTTTTTAAAATTTTATTTATTTGTTTGAGAGAGAGAGAGAACGCACAAGCCCGGGGGTGGGGGTGGAGGGTAAAGACAGAGGGAGAAGCAGACTCTCCACTGAGCAAGGAACCCAATGTGGGGCTAGATCCCAGGACCCTGGGATCATGACCTGAGCTGAAGGCAGACCCTTAACTGACTGAGCCACCCAGGCACACTGAGTTTCTGGGGAGTTTTAGGCAGAGCAGTGATATGATCTATTTTGTTTTTGTTCTGGCTCTAGTGTGGAGAATAGAGAAAAGGGAGCAAGCCTGGGGGCAGGGATGCCTCATGGGAGCCTCTTGTTAAACCAGGGGAAGAGATGGTGGTCTGAACAAAGGCAGTAGTGGTAGGCTGAAGAAGAAAGAGCCCTGACAGGCCTTAGGACTTAGGAGACTGGGTGGGTCTGGCACGGGGATAGTGGTGAGGGAAATGGGTAAGTCCCAGATGACCGCCATGTTGGTGGCTTGAGCCAGTGGCAGATGGCGGAGCCATTCCTTGAATAGGAAGCAGGAGAAAATGCATTTGGGGGCGAGGAGAGGTCAGAGTAGACAATATCACTTGGTTCCGAATTAGACAGATTGTGGTATAATTTTGGCTCCTTTCGGTCTTGGCATTCCCATTTCTTGTATTTTCCCTGAAAGCTCAGAACCCCCACAACGTTTCCACGAGAACCATGAGGCTGGGTCTGAGGGCTGCAGGAAATAAGAAGATGTGGAGGAGGGATGACACCCCGTGATACAATCTTTGGTCCATTGCTCCAGAGGTGCACTAAAACAATAAAACCACTAATTCTGTCTCCTAGTATACCAGGAAATGGAAGCTTTGCAGGAAAACCAAGTTGTATTATAATTACAGGCTTTTAAGTAAGTATCACGGGTGATATTTAGCACCAAACAATGAAGTGTTGAAGACCTTATTGTTTTTTGGTTTTTTTTGTCCTGTTCATAGAGTGAAATCAGACTCAGCAGAATTCAGGGACTTTTAAATAGATTTGGAAAGTGACTCCGAGCCAAGGTGCCTGCCACTTTACAGAGTAAATTATCAAGGCAGTAAGAGGCTAGAACTTCAGCCTGGGGAAATGGTTAATTGCTTTGCCCTCTAGTTGTTGTTTGGGTCCTACGCTTGCTGTAGACTGTAGCAATCCAAGAGAGGGGCTATAAATTTCGTGGTGGGGGGATCCGTAGGGGGGAAGCGGAGGCGGGAAAGGCGAGCAGTTCATTGATGCCGAAGTTAATTATCAATCATGGGGAACATGGACCTTTTAAAGGTAGTACTGTCTAACAGAACCCTTCCCTTTGGCTTCTTCCTGTGTTTTTAACGTCCCTCCCCTGCTCACACAGACTCACGTGGACCCATCAGCATTGTTTTAGATATCTGCAGGCACACAGGGTCCTTAGTCGTGGTCGCTATTAATCCCAGTCCTTTAAAAAGAGGACACTTGGCTTGGAGAAGCAAATTTCATGAGGAAGTAGATGGCTCCCCTGATTTCACACACCCCACATCCCAGCCCACCTCCTCCTGGAACTCTTGTGGTCCTTACTGTTTCTCGACCTATGTCCTGGGCTTGGAGCTGGACAGAATGTACCGGGGATGCTGGCCCCATCCTTACCAGCTGCCCGGCAAGGGCTGGTAGCAGTCGCATGACTTTGGCTGCTGGGGGCGGAGGCGGCGGCTGCTGCGGGTGTCACCTGGTGGGTGGGGTGCTGGAGAGACAGGTGGGTTCTTTCACACGCTGGAAGTTTGTGAAGGCGTTTGGAGCTAGGGAGCTGTTCGTGTCTTCGTCCTGCAAGCTGTCGGATGCCTCTGCTTAAACACAGGCCGATTCCTCAGCACCCGGCTCTCCTCAAGTGCTGCCTCAGTGGTGGTGGTGTGGGGGGTCCCCTCCCATGTGGCCAGGCTTGTCACCCAGGCTTGCTCTCTGGCGTGTCCTCTCTGGCGCGGAGCAGGCACGCGGAGGCGGGGGATCGAGTCAAGGGAGGTCAGCTGTGGGCTGGGCCGGCAGCTGGCTCCAGGGTCCGGGGGTCAGAGAGGCAGCCCGAGGGCCCCGCTGGGAGCGGGAGTGTGAGCTCTGCTCCACGGGCTCCGGCCACGTGCTGCCGGCCTTGCTGGCACTGCCCGCTGAGTGGGCGGTCCCAGCGGGCCGGCTGGTGATCTGCAGATGAACCCGGTCTGAGTCAGGCGAGGGTGGAGATGCCAGCACAGCATTTCCCAAAGTCTGTTCCGCTGAACGCTGATTCCACGGCACCTAAAAAGGATGAAAGGGTTCTGGGATTACATAAATTGAAGAGGCACTGATTTAAATAAAGAGAGGCAGATCTCTTTACTGAAAAACATCTCAAACTTAAAATTTGCTGAGGAGGGTAGTAAACCCTTAGGCAGGAACTAGAGTCTGTAGTGTCTCTCAAACCTGTTTAACTATGGAACCCTTTTTTTGGCGTAGCATCTCTTAGGGTAAGGGTTCCCTAGGGCAGACTTTGGGAAACACGGCTTATGCTTTCTTCACATACTCAGTCTCAGTGACCGTGCTGGGGTGCTCAGATCCTGGTACTGGGATGGTGGATTTTGAATCCAGCTACTGGTGGGACTACTCTAGGTCTTTAACTTTGGTGTTTCTCGTCTTTCTTTCTTCTCTTTAAATTATTTACTTCTTTACTTAAAACATGATGAAAATCTTAAGTGTTCACGATAATAGGGATGATTATATGTTAATACCCACCTAGGTACCCGTTATAAGATTGCAGCAACTGAAGTTATTTTTTCCCCATTCATTTTTTTTTTTTTAAGATTTTATTTACCTACTTGGTAAATAGTGAGTGAGCTAGAGAGAGCACAATCCAGGGGAGGGGCAGAGCAGACTCCCCTCCCAGCAGGGAGCCTGACCCAGTGCTGGATCCCAGGACCCTGGGATCATGACCAGAGCCGAAGGCAGACGCCCAACCAACTGAGCCACCCAGGTGCCGCCGCTCCCCATTCATTTTTAATTTTGGTGTTTCTTGCAATACTGGTCAATGACTATGTCACGGGTCTAGGAACTCAGACCTCTTGATGGTAAAACAAGACTGAGAATCTAAAGCTGCCTTGCTCGGAATCACACAAGCGACTTAAGGCAGTGAAGCGGGAGAGGTGGCGAAGAGGGGAGCTGAATCACGGAGGGAGCAGAACCAGTGAGGAGACGCATGAATGACAGGATGCGGGGAGTTACTTTGGCGCCATCAGGACGGCGGAGCTGAGAGAGGCCTGATACAGAATCGGGGTTCTGCTTCTGCGTCTTGGGCCAACCGGGCTTTGCCATTACCGGCCAGGGTACCAATGGGGAAAAGCCACGAACACGCAGGAAACTCTAACCTGTGCCATTTAGAGAGTCTAGAATCCCTTGATGTGCCCGAGAGGTTCTGCACCTGGATGGGATGGGGGTCTGGGGGCCTGGGGGTGGGACCTCTTCCCCTGAAGCCCGGCATCAACTCATCAAAGGGAAAGAAAAGGTCACTGGCGTTTTGGGATGCCTGGAACCTAGTGAACTGAGTTCTGAGGTCACCAATTCACCCTCGGGCTGTGGAGTCCCTTCTGGGGAAATGATTCCCGTCCTAATGGAGGGGAGGAGGCAAAATAATGAGCCGCTGTAGCTCCTGCTTTCTGTGTGGGGCACTGCCTCCGGGGCCAGGCATGGGCTGCTGGAGGAAGTGATCTGAGGGTTCAAGGCGAGGCCTGAATGTGGTGAAGCAGTCTGTACCACATGAAGGGAACCAGAGGTGCAGCTGAGTTGTGGGCTATTAAAGCCACACCTGGCCAGTTTCAAAGAACATTCTCCTTTATGTGGCAAGGCCTCCCGGCCAGTCCCTTCATGGTTCTCTGGAAGGGATGACAAGGGAGGCGAGGGGGCAGGCAGGGCTGAGCCGGGTGCTTGTGATCTTTGCCCGTGTTTATGGCCCCAGCTCCGTATTTGGGGGGGCAGAGATGGGGTTATCTCCTGGGCCTGCCATGGTCCTATAGACTTGACAGGCAGGAGGATTCTCTTTCCTGGGAAAGAGGAAAAGACCTTTAGATACAGGCTTGACAGGGCTTGAAATCCAGTGCCAGATCACGGTACCTGTGTGACTTTGGGAAAGTTACTCAACCTCTCTGAGCCTCACTTTCTTCATCCTTAAAATAGCGATAATAATATGTACCTTGTAGCATTATTATGAGAATCAAATGAGAGGATACATGTACATTATACAGTGCTTGGGCATGGTAGGTGCTCCGTCTGGGGTGTTTCCTCTGCATGCTTGCCTTCTCCCGCTTTCCTGGAAAAATACCATTGCCTGTGGTGGATAAAAAATGAGCAAGGGCCCGCAGCCTTCCTCAAATGCCTGTGGCGATGGAGAAAGTTATTTCTGATTCCAGTTGTGCTTGGAGAGGACAAGAGTGCGCAGAGAAGCCCACTTGCCCTGCTTGCCTGTGGTGGCAATCACCATGGCGTTGGTGACGCCCTGGGGACCGACACCGGAGACCGTACACACAGCCGGGACGGGCCTGAGGTGGGCCTGAAGGGGCAACCGGAACCCCAGGCAGGGAGCTGAACCTTCAAGAGAGCTGAGACCAGAGGAGGTAGCCCCCGAGGCGCCGGCCAGAGAGGGAGGACAGGATGGCAATTGTCGCCTGGCTGGAAAGCCAGCCTGTCCCTGTGAGACTAGCCACAGTGGGATCCTAGGTTCAGCTCGTAGCCATTCTCTGCCTTCTCCTCTCCTTCCTAGGAAAAGCAAATCAGGTGGGTTGTCTCATGGACTTTAACTTGCCAGAAAAAGGCCAGAGAGGGAAGGGAAGTGGAGTACATTAGTTCACTCATTCATTCATTTATTCAACTGATATGTACTGAGCACCTCTTTCCATAGCATGTGTTTTAGACCATAGATTACTTATGTAGACCAGTGTGACCTCATTCAAGTCACTTAACTGCTCTGGACATCCGTTTCTTCCTCTGTGTAATGGGCAAGAAGTTGCTTTCTTCATCTATGGCAGGCACTGAATGGATATCTTTTCTCTTTTCTTCCCCATCTCGTCCTCCTTTCCAAACTTCTGCTAAGGGAGGATCGGGGACTGCTGGCACTCATGTCCATGTGTGGAAAAGCTGCCAGAAGCCTGCTTTTGTCTTTCCTCTCTCTGCTCCCTGGGACTCTTTCAGTTATCCATTGCTTTGGAATGAATCATCTCCAGAAGTTGTTAAAACAACAGCAATCATTTTATTATTATCTCTCATGGTGCTGTAGGTTAACTGGCCTCGGCCATACGCTCTTGTCCAGGAACTCTTGGGCAGCTGCAGTCAGATGGGAGCTGGAGTCACATCAAAGGCTTCCTCGCTCACGTGACGGGCCATGATGGTGGCCGTCAGCTAGGATCTCAGCAGGAGCCTCTCCATGTGGTCTGGGCTTCCTCACAGCATGGCGGCTGGGTTCCAAGAGTGAGAGTTTCAGGAGAACCAGGCAGAAACAAAACCGTTACTTCCGCCCCAGTCACAAGTCTGTCTAGATCTGTGTGGAGGAAACTTAGACCTTGTCTCTCGACGGGAGAATCATTGGTGTCGCAGGGTAAGGACACATGGGATGGGAGACCTTGTTGCAGCCATCTTGGAAAATCCCATCCGCCATGCTGCCCCACCAAGAAGAATTTCCAGAAGGAGGGCTGTGGCTGGACTGCCAGGCAGGAAGTTGCTAGTGTGCGGAGAAGCATAAGTCCCTTGAAAAGAAGTTTTGGGTAGAGGTGGGAGAGAGGGTGTTCTGTCACTGCCAAGGTTGTTCTTGAAACTCGGGGACTCCAAAGTTGGATTAGATTCTCACAGGGGGCAATGGGGCAGAAAAATGGAGAGAAAGGGAAGAATCCTAGAGCCTAGCATTATGGGGTTTTTGTTAGGCTTCAGAGATAGCATTTAGTCTTTCTCTGGTGATGTTCTGGTCTTATTCCCAGAGACCTACTTAAGCTACTTGAGCAGGACCCTGGGAGCTTAGGGGATGGGGAACTACACTCGGGTCAGAGGTCAGTAGGCACCCTGGTGCCAGGGGAGCGTGGCTTCAGCCTTCTCCTGGCATCCCCGTTCCAGGCCCAAAGTAGATGGCCGTCCCTAAGCCTCAGGAGGTGACAGGCTGGCCTCCTCTCTGATACGCCTGCGATGAACCCACCCCCGGCAGAAATCGAAATCACCCTATACATGGCCACCATTCTGCCTATTCCTCAAACTTAATAAATAGAAGAGTGAGTGTGGAATTAGTCTTAAAGAAATAATCCTCCAGATGGAAGCAGGATGAAATCTATGGAAATATCCATGATCGCTCACCATGAAAAATACAAGAGGGAGCTCTCCCCGCTCCACTCTCCTGTGAATGAGGCAGAGATTAATCTATTGAAATCAAATGTATAAATTATACATGGATGGGAACTGGCTCGGGCATAAGGTATCTGATAGGGCGCTGATGGAAATGAAAATGAGGCCCGAAAGATCATTTCTGCTTTTGAAACAGCTCCAGTGTTGCTGGGGCTCCCGGACCTGCTTGTCAGAGACACCCTGACTTTTATCAAATTAGAAAACGCCCCATCCCCACACCTCTGGAACACGCACCTTCAAAGTAATTGCTAATGTTTTGGATGACATTTCTGTGCGTCACCAGGAATAATAAAAAGGCAATGAAAGTTGGAAGGCCCCTATTTTTGCCACCTGATAGCTGATGTAAATCACACCCACCTCTTCAAAGGGATAGACAGAAAGTTTTATGGGGTGGCTGCTGGCTGCCAAGAGAAGAGAGGTACCCCCCCCCCCCCGTCTGGGCCCAAGTGTCGACCCGCGGTCCCGGCACAGCTGTGTGACCGTCGGCCTGCCGTGTGGCCACTCTGGGCTCGCTGCCCCTCTATCCATCTATCCACTCGTAAACTCACCTACCCCTTGCGAGCACCTGCCCCGTGCCAGACTCGGCAATATGCACATCATTTAACCCTCGATAAATGTAATCGACGCAACAATAACTATGCCAAGCCCCGGTCTTCCAGAAGTTCCCGGTCAGAGAAACAGAAACAGATAAACTGCAACACCACCCAGTTAGAGTTAAGCCACGGGGCTTCGATCAGAGGGTTCGGAGAGGAGCAGGTTTATAAAGGAGTAGAGGTGGTTTTGCTTGCCAAAGAGGATTACTCCCTAGTGATGATCATCTGGCCAGAGCTTCCCAGTGTGGCCTCAGAGAGTCTTTAAGATGACCTCTGCTGAGAGAGTTGGAGAGGAAGGGAGCTGAGATCGAGCGGGCGCTTGTAGGTGCGGCGGCTCGGAGCCCTGCTGTGTATACTGTAGGCGGGCCTGGGAGATGGGAAGGGTTGATGTAGCTCCTTGAGGTCAAGGACCCTCTCTGCATCTCCAGGGACTTCTACAAGGGCCTGGCTCAGAGAAGGCACGATTTTTCTCTCTCGAATGAATAAACAAATGATCCATACCCGGCATGATTTCAGGATAGAACACATCCTGCCGGTTTGTACAAGCAAGGTATACATTCAGGAGAAGCAACCTGGCCAGGGGAAAGATGTGGCTTGTCCCTGCCTGTGATGTTGTTCTTTGTACCCATTTGAACTCACGGCTCACTCCCTTTTTAAAACCACGTTAGGATAAACAGGGCAGAATAAACATACGGCAAAGTGCGTAACTTGTGGTTGAACAGCTCAGTGAATTTCACATGCGTCCCATGTAACTACCGGACAGATCAAGATACAGAACAATTTCTGCTGCCCACGAGACTCCTCCGGGTCGTTTCCAGGCCTGCGGAGGAAACCACTACTCTGACTTCTCTGCTAACTTCTCCTGTAGGCTCTTTCTCCACATTCCCACCCTATGAAAAGAAAAAAAAAAAACAAACCTTGAAGGTAAACTTTTGTTTATCCTCATTCTAGAAAAAAAAAATTACCAGGTTGATTTTAAGCTCCTGATATTAGAAAACATAGACTCGGGGGTGCCTGGGTGGCTCAGTCGGTTAAGCATCTGCTTTTGGCTCAGGTCATGATCCCGGGGTCCTGGGATCGAGTCCCGTTTCTGGCTCCCTGCTCAGCGGGGAAGTCTGCCTCTCAACCTGCCTCTCCCCCTGCTCACGCTCTCTCTCACTGTCTCTCTCAAATAAATGAATAAAATCTTAAAAGAAAAGAAAAACAATAGTACATGTGAGTGTGAGGCTATACTTTTCCCCATACACAGATGTGTGTGTAGGGTGCACACAAAGATTTCTAAAACTTCGTGATGGCTGCAAGACTGCCTCCTCCCAGTGTCTGAGCCCCACAGATTAACGTTAGCTATTCATTTGCATGTTCCTCAGTTGAAGACACTGAGGCTCAGAGAAGGTGAATGACTTGTCCAGGGCCACACAGCTGGTTGGTAGCAGAGTGGAGAGAAGACCTCTGGGCCCAAGTCCCTCTGGCAGGTGCTCCTGTCTCTATGCCAATGCTGTTTTTTTCTTTTCTTTTTTTGAAGATTTTATTTATTTATTTGACAGAGAGAGAGACACAGCGAGAGAGGGAACACAAGCAGGGGGGAGTGGGAGAAGGAGAAGCAGGCTTCCCTCCAAGCAGGGAGCCTGATGCAGGACTCGATCCCAGGACCCTGGGATCACGACCCAAGCCAAAGGCAGATGCTTAACGACTGAGCCACCCAGACACCCCTGCCAACGCTGTTCTGCCCCAGCTCAAAATCACATGCGCTTTTCTGAGCCTCTGTCTTCTGTTTCCTACGAGCCCTTAACTAGACGAGATTACCACCATGGGGACTCCTCACTTGCCTGTTCCATCAAAGCAGGAAGGAGGAGGTACAGCGCAGAGATGGGGCCCCCTGACTCCTTTGAAATATGACCCTGCGGCTCGCCGGGGCCGTGGGGGCTGGTACGGCCCCTTTCTTATCACCAAGGCTGTGTCGAGGCCCTTGTGAACAGGGACAGAAGCACCTGGTGGCCCAGTGTTCAAAGCCGCAGGCTGGGAGTCCAGTTTCAGAAGAGAGGTGCTGTCAGAGGCGAGAGTGGGTGCCTTGGCTATTTTGGCAAGAGCCGACAGTAGGGAATTCTTCTCCCGCCCAAGCTGTGCAGCGCGTTTTGTATTGTGGGCCGTCCTGCCTCCGCCTCTCTCTTTCCCAGGCTCGGTGGCGGCTGCTGCTTCCCAGCCCCCTCCCTGACACTACTAATGACAACCAATTAATTCAGCATAATTTGGTTCATTACAAGCCCTTGGATTGCTAACAGTGTTTTACCAGCGTGCAGAGCAGCCTTCCTGAACTTTCGAGAAGGGACAAAGATCCGAGCCTGGGAGGCGAGGGAGGGCGAGTCCGGCTCTCTCTCCCTGCCCAGTTGGGGTTGAGCAGCTGGTGGGTGCCCAAGGCCGGCTGGGCTGGGTTCACTCCAGCAAAACACATCTTTCCCAGGGCCCCCACAGCCCTGGTTAAAAATACGATGGAAATGGGACGCGGCGAGAACATCAGGCCACCCAGGGGCCAGCCAGTAGGCACCATCCTTGTGCGGCTAGAGATGTCCCTTCTGGGCCGAGCGGGCCTGACCTGATGACTGTGGGAGTTCGTCCAGTGGGGAAGGAAACCTAGCTGTGGCCGAGACCCCGCGAGGCTCAGAGGGCAACTGGCGGGGTCTGCTGTACAGGCCTGGTCTTCAACGGGGAGGAAAAGATTCAGAGAGCCCAGACTTGTCCAAACAGGAGGGGGCCACGGAGGGAATGCGGGGCCATGGGAATAGGCAAAGGACTAGGAAGGGTTTCCGAACCAGGCGGGCTGGGACTGGACTCGGAGCTCATGGTGTGACCGTGGCCCCCTTGCTCTTTCCCGTCTCTGATTAAGAATAATATGACAGGGGCGCCTGGGTGGCTCGGTGGGTTAAAGCCTCTGCCTTCGGCTCAGGTCATGATCTGGGATCGAGCCCTGCATCATCTGCTCAGCAGGGAGCCTGCTTCCCCCTCTCTCTCTGCCTGCCTCTCTGCCTGCTTGTGATCTCTCTGTCAAATAAATAAAATAAAATCTTAAAAAAAAAAAGGAATAATACGACAGCTCGTTCACTGGGCCGTGGGAAGGCTAGGAGGTGACGGGAGGCCGGGGATGTCATGGTTAAGGCAGGAGGCCCCGCAGCCTGGGCTGTGGTCCCGGCCCCTCTTCCTGTGTGACCTTGGGCAAGTCACTCTACTTCGCCAAGTCTCCGCTTCCTTGTTCGCGGAGTGGGGTTAAGAGCAGCATCTGCGTCGTGGGAGTAGCGGGGATGAAATGAGCACTCGGAAGAGTCCTGGCGGCCAGCAGGTCCACACTCGGGTGAGCTCCGACTGCTTTTACGAACTATGTGTGTACAGTGCCTGGAAGGAGTGTTGGAAAGGCTCCGAGCCTGGCTTATCCCATCCCTCTCCCTGATGGCTTCAATTCCTTTGGTTTTGTTTAGGTCGGCTCCCTGCCCAATGTGGGGCTTGAACTCACAACCCGAGCTGAGCCATGTGCTCTCTTGACGGAGCCAGCCAGGCGCCCTCCTTGGTTTTGAACAGAGATTTTTTTTTTTAAGATTTAAAAAAAAATCAATTCTTCTGAGAGAGAGAGAGAGAGAGAGAGACACCGTAGAGCATGCGCTTGAGAACATGAGCAGGGGGAAGGGCAGAGGGAGAGAAGAAGCAGGCTCCCTCCGGAGCAGGGAGCCCCAGGGGCTCGATCCCAGGACCCCAAGATCATGACCTGAGCGGAAGGCAGATGCTCAACAGCCTGAGCCACCCAGGTTCCCTTTGAATAGAGATCTCAATTGCTACCTCTCTCAGAGGGTTCGTGTAGAATGTGTCTTAAGCGCTCTCTTCCCGTCCCTTGTGCCCTCCGGCAAGGAGGCTGACTGCCACCGAGGTCCCCTGAACTTGTGGGCATTGCTGCTTTTTCTCCTCTCGGAAGTGGGGTCAGTGAAGCCTGTGACATCCCCGTGCCTCGGCCCCTCACCCAGCGCCCGGCAAGTGGGACACCCAGTGCAGCTGAAGGCTGTGTTAGCCGGATGGGGGAGGGGCGGGGAGGACACACGTCAGCCTGAGCAAGAAGGGACCTGCATTGCTGAGTGGCCACCCTTCAAGAGGGGGACAGCCAGGTTCATGCCCACCGGGGTCCCAATCCCACCTCTTTCCCAGACACTGGAGTCTCTGAAAGCCCCAGGACACAGCGGAAGGGCAGGCTTCAGATGGAGTGGAGGGGGGAATTATACCAGGATCTCAGCCCTGCTCATCCCCCACTCCCCTCCGCCTGACCCCCCTGCCCCGTGGCTAATAATCACCACGTCTGCACCACGCGAGTCTCCAGGGGAGCCATCACAAACCCCGAATGCCCAGGCCTCACCCCAGACCAATTAAATCAGAACTCTCTGGGGGCCGGACCCAGGCGTGCAGATTTTCTTGTCAAGTCCTCTGGTGATTCCGGTGTGCCGCCAAGGTTAAAAGTATCAGCTCATGGAGGAGAAGACGCTCTTTCAGATTCTCGGGAACTGCAGGATCGAAAGATGCCTCCCAGCAGCCCCATCGATTCAGGTTTCCAGCGTTGCTGTCTTAGAGGGCAGATAATTACTGATACTTGGGCGGCCACTGTGCAAAGCCCCCGGCTGGGTGCCGGAGGGAATACGGCAATAACCCGCGGCAGAGATCATAATAACAACATTTACTGAAGCCCTCTTGTGTGCCCGGCACTGAACAGACATTCGCTAATCCTCTCAAAAATTCACTTTTTTTTTTTTTTTAAAACCTCATATTCGAGATGAAGGGTATAGTAATGTTTTCCATACCCACATTCACCCTCAGGCCCCCAAGACTGCTGACTACCCACATCTGGGAGTTTGGGTTTTTTGTTTTTATTTTTACTTTTTTTCTGGCCAAGGGAGCATGCTAAGACGACTCACGGAATAAGCTGGGAAGTAGCTCTTTAATCAACAGTGAATGAAGAGTTGGTGGCTAATGTCCCATGTTTTTCACCTCCCAACTCGGCTCTCAGGTGGTGCTACACCTGCGATCCTGAACTTTGCTGCGTTTTTGAAAACCTGGGGAATTGAAAAAAAAAAAAAAAAAAGAGGCTTTGATGCCCAGGTCACACCCTGGACCAATTATTTCCGAATCTCCATGGGTGGAACTAAGGTATCCTCTCTGAATACCGTGTTCAGCCAAATCATGCACTTATATTCTCTTTTGTCTCCCCAGGTGGCCCGGCAGGACTGAATTCCAGTTGCCTGGTGTGGTAAATCGCTGAGTAATGCACCCTATTTGGGGTCCTGCCTTTCTCTGTTTCACTCCTCCATTTGCCTTCTGGCACTTCCTGGGATCACCTCCCCATAAACTTCTGATATTAAATTCGGGTTTGCGGGAATCAAAGGAAGCAGAAGTCTGGAAGGTCTCATTGTGTCACCGAGAGCGTCACAGCCAGGACATTTGAAGTCCTTCTCTTCACAGACCTTGCCGTATGATCCAACAGACAGGTATTCAGAAAACCATAATATAAGACAAAAGGAAATGAAAGATCAAATAGATCTTCAAACAGATGCCAGCCGAACATTAAAAAAAAAAAAACAACAAAGACCAACCCAGCCCAGCAATTAAATGTGATTTGAGTCAAGAAAGGCTATACAGAGTCAGAATCATTTATGCCAGGCAAATGAGAAGGATTTCCCTAAGTGGGCAAGGTCATTGCCAGTGGTGGGGCAGCAGGAGCAGAGGCTTGGAGACAGAGCCTAGGGCAGATCTGGATGTGTGAGTGGTCGGGAATGTCCCCAGGGTCCTTTCTGAGCCTCCCATTTTGGATCTCCCTCTAAGGCAGGGTTGGGCAAGAGTCATCTCGTTTCTGTAATCTTTGACCCAGACTATGACTGCAAGGGGCCAACCCAAAGTTGTATCTAGGAACGTGTATGGGAAAAGGAGAAAGATGTCCGTCAATGTCAAGTCCTGATGGTGAACTTGGGTTATTTATGAAGGATAGCCATCCTACAGGGACAAAGCTCCAGGGGTCAGGGGTCCATCTGATCCCACCCTCCTTTTCCCCTCTCATCACCTACCTCTCTGCCGTTCATAGCACTAATCTTCTCGTGGTTGAAAAGGCTGAGTCTGATCCTGCCACAGGGCCTTTGCCTCTGCTGTTCCCTCTGCCTCGAGAACTCTTTCTTCGGATCTCAGAACGGTCCATTTTCCCCAACACTCGGAATTCAGCTCAAGTGTCACTTCCTTGGAGAGGCCTTCCTGGGCTGCCTCCTTCCCTCCCCTCCCACCCCCACCAGTCTCTCTCCCCTCACCTCATTTTATTTTCTTTGTTGCACAAACCCATCTGAAATTCATCTTAGATATGTGTCTGTTTCCTCCTTATCCTGCCAGTCTCCCCTTCTGGGCTGCGTGAGAGTAGGTGGGGCCATTTCTGTCATGTGTGGGTCTGTCCCCTCAGCTCCTAGAGCAGTGAATGATTGAACCGGGCAGGCCCCGAGGGCCATGTGGTGGGGCCTGGTGACAGGAGGGGGTCTGGGTGAATTCCGGGGGTGGGAGGGAAGGCGAGCTGTCTTTGCTTTTCCCCTCTGCATCTGTGATGACGAGCTGTGCTCTAGCAGCCAGGCTGGTCTAAATGAGCAGTTGCTAACAGTGACCGATCAATATGGATAGAGGAGCTAAATCAGGTTAAGACCCGGCTCTCATGGGTTGGTGTCATGCTGTAAATGGCTTCCCAGCAGCCCAAGGTCAAGGGTGCAGCTCTCACCAATGCCCACCGCCCCCCACATGCCCCGCTCCCATCCCCCCCTCCCCGTCTACAAGGGGCCCCTCCCCACGGCCCTGGATGCCCACCAGCCCCCACACAATGTGCGCCCCAGGCCTTTGCGCTCCTGTTGCCCAGTCTCTCTCTCATCCTCCGCCTTAGAATGCCCTTTCCTTCTGCATTTTATTTCTGTGCCCAAGGTCTGAGGTGGTCACGCACACGCTGACATTTAAAGACTCAGCCGGGAAATCAATCAGTGTGGTCTGTCCTTCAGCGCCTCGGGAAACCTGTGTGACTGAGCCAGGCCTCATCTGGCTGACACCCTATTGATTTGTCACAGGATCTGTGGGTTGCTGAAATTACGTGTGGAACCTGCTTTGAGAAAGCAAGCCGGGAGCGTGTGCAGCAGAGGCCTGGGGGGGCCTCTGGGGCCAGACTGCCCGGGCTCCAACCGTGGACTCTGTCATTCGCCGGCTGTGTAACCTGGACCCCTTGCTCAACCTCTCTGAGTCTCAGTCAAGGGAGTCATCTGGAGCATCTGCTCTATAGGACGGCAGTGAGGATAGAATGAGTTAATAAGCCTACAGCCCTGACAATGACCCCTGCTGCAGAGCTCTATATAAATGTTAGCTATTTTCTGTGGGCCGGGGATAGGAACAGTATCCACCCCCCAAGATTGTTTTGAGGCCGAAATGAAATAACTCATGTATAATTCACTTAGCATGTTGTAAACACTCAGCAGATTAGTTCTGCCCCATATCTTAAGCAGACACAGTCTGGTGGGTGAATATAAGCCAAGGCCAAGGATCCCTTGGAATAATGATAATGATTAGGCCTACGAGAGGGTTCCATTTAGGAATTCAGATGCTACCCCACATTTCAGGTAAGCCTGCCATGGCGCTAACTGGGAGTCCGGCGGCGGGAAGCTGCTTTGTCCCCGGGGAGCTTGTCCCGTCTGCAGTGAGATGGGAGGCCATCTGGGCTGGGGGCGGGGGTGGGGGGGGTGGGGGGGGTGGGGTGGGGGTGGGGGGGGTGGGGTGGGGGTGGGGGTCACGTGTCCCCATGTGACACTCCGAGCCTTATTAGTGAGCCGTGGGAGGTAGAAATCCACCCGCAAGGAGCTCCAAGCTCCCTGTCTCAGATACAATGTCCTTTTTATATCTACCCTGTGTCTGGGCCAGGACCTGATCATATGCCTGTTTTTGGATTGAGGGCAAAGGGGAGAGAGGGCCAGGACAGAGAGGATTAAGAATTACCCAGGTCCCATAAACAGGACCGGAGACAGCCCCTCTGGGACATGCATTCGCGATGGGGCGGGGGTGGGGGGGTGGGGGGGTCCTGGAGGGCGGAGGGGGGGTTGGGGGGGCGGGGCGGAGGGCAGAGCGGAAGTGAATCTGAAGTCAGATGGTTAATAAGCGGAGGAGCTGGGGTTTGAACCTAGGTTCGCAGATTCCAAAGCTTGTTTTCCCCACTGATCAGGCTGGTCAGTACGTTGATGGGAAATCTACCAGGGTTTACCTGGCATTCTGCAAGGGGAGGGTTCACGGCGACGGGGAGACGCCAACAGACGCCAACTCAGTTCAGCAGAGATGAGGGTTCTATGGTGGGTCAAGATTACCGCGGCGGTAGCTTTGTGGACAGTACTTCTAGATGCTCTGTTCCCCTGAACAGCTCTTCAGGTTATAATTAAGTTCCTAGGGGCTCTGCAAGAAAGGCTGTCCTAGATACAGACATATTTGTCCCTGTTCCTGACAAGGTCTGCTTCTCACCGTGATGGCCAGGTTTTGGACCATGGGGCAATGTAGAGGAAAGAATATGGATTTTAGGGTTGGACTGGCTTCCCCACTTCTTAGCCTGCCAGCTCCTTTTTTTTTTTTTTAAAGATTTTATTTATTTGAGAGAGAGCAAGAGAGAACACGAGCTGGGGGGGGGGGGGATGGGAGCAGTGGGAGAGGGAGAAGCAGACTCTCTGCTGAGCAGGAAGCCCGATGTGGGGCTCGATCCCAGGACCCTGGGATCATGACCTGAGCTAAAGGCAGAGGCTTAACCCACTGAGCCACCCAGGCGCCCCTGTAAAATGGGATTTAATGAGATCTACCCCGAGGGAGCTATTATAAGAAATGCCCAACCCAGTACTGGGTACATAGTAGGGCTCAGGGAACGGTAGACGTTTTTGAAACTCATTAACATTCCGATTTGCCAATCCGTCTTCTGTGAGTTGGGTCTTAGCCACTGGGTAGCAACAGAGCCAAGGGGAGAATTCCATCAGGTTCTAGAGAGCCAGCTTCCAAGATGCTGACCCCGGGCAATGGCCTGAGAGAAGCCAACAGGCAGGGCCACACTTGGCCTTGAGCAATTGGGAGCCTCGCAGGCCACAGTGGGTTGGGATCCCTAGGAGCCAAGTCCCTGGAGGGGTGGGAGATGGTGAGCACATTTTGTGTTCCACGTGCCACAGCTCTAGCGCTTCCAAAGGTCCTGAGTGGAAAAGGAGAAAGAAGTAAGCTCTCACACTTTTTTTCCTCTCTAAACTGGAAAATTTCAATCATTTGCCTAAAATCCCAGCAGGCTCACGGCGCACAGCTTGACTAGACCTTCTGTCTCACGGCTGGCACGAAGAGCGGGGGCCGGCTCCCCACTCTCCTCCTGC
>CM052804.1:35894641-36040806 GCA_028533885.1 Nasua narica | reverse complement strand
CCCCAGTTCCTGACTGGCCCGGCCTCTGCGCACCACCCACTAGGGGGCCAGGGGCTTCAGGCTTAATCAGCTTTCCAGTCCTCTTTCTCTCTGCTACCCACAACTTCCATTCTTTGCTACTGGGTCTGTTGGCCAAGTCTTCACCACTAGATCAAAAAAAGGGTGGGAACAATTATTTGGATAATTCAGACACTTATTCAAGCAAAAATGATGATTTTTCCCCACTCCTGAACAATCCTGATAATTGTTTTAATTCCCAGCTTCACTTTGTCTCAGGAGGCCTGGGCTCTTCATTCTATGACTTCTAGTTAAAATTTGGTCCCCGTGATAAATATTTCTGAGCTAGTTGTTTTCCCTGACTCATGTTCCACGGGGGGTGTATTTTCAGGGAAGAGGCTCTCTCGCAGGTAAATGAGAATTAACTTCCGTCCTGGGCAATATTAGAATCAAAATGAAGCTGTCCTTGGTAGACCCACCATCTAAAGTTCCCTTTCCGGAAAACCCCCGCTCTATTTCATCCCTTCCCGACCCTTGACATACACAGCAGCAAGGAGCAAATTACCATTTATTAAACTCCAATTATCTTCCCCGTTTTCAATACCATTCTCCATGTATGTGTGCAGCACACGAACCTGTACTCCGCTGCCATTAAATTAGCAATAAGTCTTGTTAGCACAGCATCCGTATTTATAGACAGGGTTGAGTGATGCTGTCGTGACAAGGTGCAGAGTCGGATGTCCTTAGCAGAAGGTTAGGGACCTGTCCTCGTCCTGCAGCAATCCAGGCACGGGCCAGACGAAGGGGATTTGAGGGGACCTAACAAAGACTTCTGCTGTTCCGAGATTGTTTCAAGCCTTTCGTGGGGGTCTATAAAAGCCCCAGCAGAGGGGCGCCTGGGTGGCTGGGTCAAGTTAGTGAGCATCCGACTCTTGATCTTAGCTCAGGTCTTGATATCAGAGTTGTGAGTTCAAGCCCTGTGTTGGGCTCCCCATGGGTATGGAGCCTACATAAAAAAAAAAAAAAAAAAAAAATTTCCCCCCCTGTTTCCCACTGCAAAACTTTGCCCTGGCTTCTGAAAAGCATGTGGAGTCCCAGTCACCATCTTTGAGCCAAATGCTGCCCATAAGCACCGAGGGACCCGCCCACTCCACGGGGACCGACTTCTCTTGTCCCCATTCTGACACATACCTGGCAGGCTGCGGAAGCCTCGTGTTTCACTGGCTGCCCGTCCACCCTGCTTGCTGCAAGTCAAGTTCAGCAGCCACCGGGGCAGTTCCCTGATGAGACCCCAGGTCTTACTGGTCTCAACACTTCTCGTCTTACCTTACTAGATTTAGAATCTGGGAGCCAGAATGAACAGAAGGAAGAAACTGACCCACCGCTTTGATCTGGTGCATGTGTCTGTGACATTGAGGCAGGGGCGGGGAGGGTGTTCAGAATAATCCATTTCCCCCTTGCAGACACCTGGTGTCCCTTTACCTATTGTTCAGCAGGCTGGCAGCTCCCCGCAGTGTAATCACCCTTGGCTCATTAACAAGCTGCGCTCATTTGCATATCTAAATATCCCTGTACATAGAAAACAGAGCGGATTCCATCTTCCTCTAATGCATATACAGGAAAAGGGCGGGGAGGAGGCAGATAGGAAAATCAGATCATACCCTGCCTTCCTCTGTCCCTCACATTCACCTGTTGGTCAGTTTCTTTGTTTAAGCAGCTCATTCTTTCCTTGCAAACAAAGCACTGATAAACTTTATCTTGTGTTTATTCCCCCTTTCCTCGTCATTTGGAAAAACTGTGATTCCTCCTTATTTTCGCCTCCCCTATTTCCACCTCTCCTTCTCTGGCTCCACTTCTGGGAGAATACCCCATCCCCTCTTTAAAAAAGCAACACAAAACATCATGGCCCTCTACATCCATCAGCTTTATGCAAATGTATAAACACACCCACTCTCATTCAGCAGGCTCGGAAACAGGAACTGTCTATCTATAGATCAGCCTGATTACAGTTCATTTTTATACAGCTTGAGAAGCGTGAAAAGTCACAGGCTGGGGAGAAACCAGCCCTGAATCGTCATACAGATGATCGTGACACATGTAGATCGTTTATTCCAGAAGTGCCTTGATGGGCCCCCAGGACCCACCCTACAGATTTCTTGTCAGTTTATAGGAAAGGCTTCTGCTCTAATGATGCCTTCTGGGGTAGTGCCATCTTAATCATGGAACGGAAGGAAGGGGGGACACCCATCTCTGCCCAGCTGCCACTTTCCTGGGAAAACAGCTTCTGAACCACAGACCCCAGGGCAGGAGGGCCAGCCCTAAAAGATGAAGGGGCTGGGAGAGAAAAATCCAGAAAGTAGTGGGACTTCCTGTCAGCTTTGTCACTCCCTCCGTTCATTCTGCAAGCATTTATTGGACCCACTGCTGTGCGTACCATCGTGCACTAGTTCTGACCACATTTATTTGGCGAACGGTTAGAAGTGCTTGCTGAGTGCCACCGTTCCAACTGCTTTACAAATATTAACTCCTCTCATTCTCATCATGCTCCTATGAGACGGATACTAGCATTACCCTCACTTTACAGAGGTGGAAACTGAGGCACAGAGAAGTTCGGTAACTTGCCCAAAGTCACACAATGCATGAGCCTGGGGCCAGGATTCTAACCCTGGTAGTTGGCTCCCGTTGGTGCTTTCAGCCAGGTAGCTGGGACAGGGATAGAATGCAGAGATGGCTGCTTGTTGCTTGCTTCTCCAGCATTCAGTTACCCTTTCTTAGCCAACAGCATCCCTATTCTCTCTTGGGGAATTTACCAACCCCTCTCCAAGATCCACGATCCACGTGGTTGGGGTGGGTGTGGCCCCGGTCCCCAGCTCCAGGGCATGGATCCTCATCGGTGTAGGCCAATCAGCATATCTTATCCCCAGCCACCCAGATGGGTCAGGAATGGACACTTGGCCACAGTGAGTCCTCAGAATTCTGAAGGAGATGTCCAGGGACACTCGCCTACAAGACAGTATAATGTGAGACTCCTGATAAGAGCTCCTGGGTGAGAAATAGGAGCGGAACAACTCACCTGTGGGGCTTCAGAAGGAACAAATGGAAGGTAGAGCCGAGAGACAAAGAGACAAACCAAACTCTTGGTGAAACATTTTAAGCTGCTGGATCAGGCTTTGCCTGAAGCTACTACTAACCCCAAATTTCTCAGTTGCCTGACACATAGTAGGCTGCCAATAAATATTTGTGGAATACACGAACTAATAGAATCCCTTTGTTGGTTAACCCAGTTTAAATCGGGTTTTGTCATTGGCAACTGAAAGCTTCCTAACTGGTACACACACACACACACACCTCAAACACACAACACACACAATACACACACACATACACACATGCACACACCCCAGTGACAAAATAAAAATAAGAAAAATGTGGTATACATGTAGCTAGCACATCCTGACGGAGATTAGTTTTGTTAAAACAATATTCTGTAAGATAAGAGCTAAGGGGGTTTGCCTTCTGTCACCACCAGCATCTTGACCCCAGCAGGCGTGGCTCTGTGGGTCTGGGTGCCCATTTGTAATAGTAGAAGGTCTCTCTAGGCTGAGGCTTTTTGAAAGTGACAAAATTTTTTTAAGGGTAAGTGAGCCCATACTCTGAAATGAGACCTAGATGCGGAGTGTGATACATATTTATAGGCTGTAAATGATCAAGCCTCACAGTGGCTCCCGCAGCAGGCACCTGACTATCCCCCCTTCTGAGAAATGGGGGTCGTTATGGCCTGGAATGGCTATGGGGACGGTTCCCAGTCAGCCAGAATCCTCTTTCTGGGTTTGCACTGGTTTGCCCTGAGCCGTCTGAGCTGAGTCCCCGCCTGCCTCTCCCTCCCAGACCTTTATTATTAAAGCCAAGCACCAAGAATTTGGTTCTTTACTCGCTCAATGCTCAGACTTTAAGAACTGGGCTGCTATGAGTTCCTGTCTGTGGAAGGCTGTTTCTGTCTTTGTACCCCCTCCAGCTGGGGCTCCTAGCCGAAAACCTGAAGGACTGAAGGACAAGAGGACCGTCTGTTTGCCTTCGTCTGCACTGTGGCCATGGGGATCGGGTGTGGTGGGGGACGCATCTCACACCCGTATCCCCCGCCCCCAAGGAGTTACCCTTGGCCAGCATCCAGGCTGCAAATGGATCTTGGTTGTGCAGAATCACAGAAGGAGATGAGGAAACCAACTACTCCCAAACCAGTCATGTCACCTATACCTAAAACCGAACCAACAGAAACGATTTAGAATATTTTATTCTTCGGATCCACCGTCATGATCACTTTATACATCTTCGACCTCATGCTCCCCTTGCTTCTTCAGAGTACCCCAACTCCCCCTGGTTTCACAGGTATATTTGATCTGTTGGCAAATGCAAGTTACCAGTTTTCTTTTTTGGAATTTGTTTTTTTTAGCCAGTGTGAGGCCTCTCTCCCCTGTGGACCACAAAGCAATGCCTGGACTCTTGTGTGTAAGGGGAAGTCTTAGGCATATCCAGCTACGTAAGAAAGCCTGCATGTAAATTAGTGTGTTAAGAAGCTGGTAAGATGGTCCTTGGGCCCAAGCGGGCAAGCATTGTCTTTATTCTTACCCGTAATGCAGGTCTTGAAAACAGCAAAGTCCTGTTTTAAAATTTAGAGCCTGTGGGATTTTTTTTTTCCCACCCAACTAGAGGAAAGAGAGTGTATTTGAAGTTCAATGGGCGAGTCTCATCCTAAGAAGGTCCGTTCCAGGTCTGGTATATTTCCCAGACCCGTAAGGACATTTCACGTTCGACGTTGTTTGCAAAGATCTAAATGAAGACTAGGCAAACAAACCCCAAAGCTTTCGCTAATGTAAGAAACAAGAAAAATAAATGGTCTGGCGATTGTCTGCTGTCTGGCTAACATAATGTGAGCGTTAGAACTCTTCTCTGATTTGTAAGCTATAATCAAACGTCCAGCCTCGTTGGTCCAGGAGTGAAAAATACAATCCTCTTACCCAATGCTATTACTGCTTGGTCTCCTGCCACTTGCCCTGGGGAGGTCCAACTGTGGTTGATTCCTCTCCCGTTGTGATCGGAGTCCCCGGCAGTGGTCTTACTATGTGTCCCTAGGTCTGGTCCTCTTGTCCTACCCTCCCACCCCAGCCCTGTGTTCCTGCCTCGAGGACTCCAGCTTGTCACCAGGTGTTTCCTGCTGATACCATTTGAAGATACATGGCAGCGGATGCCCGCCAGCATCTCTCCTGAGGTTGCCAGGGCCCAGTATTGATAGCAGTTCTCTCTGTGCCAAGAAGACCGTTTCCTGCTGCAGCCAGACCGGTTTCTGAGTCATCGCTGGTTGTGGTCTAAGCTTCTAGAACCCAGGCTGAGATATCATAGGCAATGGGTTTTACTGGCTTTCTTCAAAAGTCATTGCAGCGCCCTTGACCCTGGAGCCCACTTGGTCCCCAACCAAAGGTCAGGACCCTCCAGGTAACCAGCTAAAGGACAACCTCAGAGACAGATACTTGGCTGTGTTCATATCATCCCTTCGTCTTTGAACCAAACTGGGTTGCCTTACCTTTCTAGAGTGGATTTAACTGTGTTAGCTGCATGACTTTCAGCAAAAGACTTAAACATTCTAGGTCTTATCTTCTCCTCTGTAAAATGGGAATAATGCTTATCTCATCCCGTGGTTGTGAAAATTAAATGAGGTTCAAGTCTTCCACGTGCCGGACATAAATATTCAATAAATATTATGAGTTATTCTTAGGAAACGCTTCAGCCCCTAACCAGTTTTCTGAACAAGTCTGACTCCTCAGATTAATAATATTATTATTTTTAAAAGATTTGTTTATTTATTTTGGGGGAGAGGGGTAGAAAGAGGGAAACTCAAGCAGACTCTGTGCTGAACATGAAGTCCGATGCGGGGCTCCATCTCAACGACCCTGAGGTCACAACCTGAGCCTAAACCAAGAATGTGGCGCTTAACTGACCATACAACCCGGGCGCTCAGGATGGTTATTTTTCTAATATTTTTGTTTCCATGTATTGAACTCTTTCTTTTTCTTTCTTTCGCGTTCTTGATTTTTTAAAGATTTTATTTATTTATCAGGGAGAGAGAACACAAGCAGGGGGAGCGGCAGGCAGAGAGAGAAGCCGGGTCCCCACTGAACAGGGAGCCGGATGTGGGGCTCAATCCCAGGACCCTGAGACCATGACCCAAGCCGAAGGCAGAGGCTTTAACCCACTGAGCCACCCAGGCGCCCCTAAAAAAAAGGTCTTTAAATTTATATAGACAGATGTTGTTTTGTTCATTAAATCATCATGCTTTGCTTTAGATTTTTGGAATCACTTTGTGTTTTGATGTCATTTCAAACTTACAGAAATGCTAGCGAACAAAACGAACAAGAAATTTACAGAAATGTTGCAAGAATAGGAGGAGGAATTCCCATATAACCTTCACTCGGTATCACCAATTGTTTACTTTCTGTCCCATTAGACTTCTCTCCCTGCCTTTTTCCCTAAACCATTAAGAAGTAAGTTGGAGACATTGTGTTCCTTTCATTCCTGCATATTTCAGGGTATGTTTCCTAAGAACAATCCCATAACTGAGGTGAGAATCAAAATCAAGAGATTTTACACTGATAACAAGAGTGTCATCTACGTGGTAATTCATATTCAAGTTTTTTCCCAATTATTACAATGGTGTCCTTTATAGATATGTTCCCAGGTCTATGATGAATTTCAAGATCACTCGCTGAATTAAATTACCACATCTCTTTAATCTGGAGTAGCTCCTCAGCCTGTCTTCGTATTTTTCACTTTGACATTTTTGAAGATTAAAGACCAGTTACACGGTATAACATAACTACGTTGTGCTTGACTGGTGTCCTCTCATGATTAGACTCAGCTTCTGCATTTTTGGGCAGAAACATCAGTAAAATAATATTGTGTCCTACTTAGTGCATCATATCAGTGGGCATATGGTGTTCGTTCCATATTGGTGATACTAGCTTTGGTGGTTTTTGGTTTTGACTATGAAGTTATCATTTTCCCTCTGCAATGAATAAATCACTTTGAGTGCCTTTTTTCAGCTTCAGCTTTTCCTTCTTTGCCAACACATCCACAGCAGCTCTGATATTAATTAGGCCCAACGTGAGAACTGAGCTGGTTCTAGAGAATTCCAGTCTCCTCCTCCGTCTATTGTCCTCTTTCTCTTCTTCCTTTTTTTCCTTCTCACTTTTTTTTAATCGAGGCGTAATTTACACACATCTCATCTGTATGCGTATCTTAAATGTGCAACCTGATCCATTTTTAAAGATTGATTTATTTATTTGAGAGAGAGAGAGAGACCGCAGAGAGGCAGGCAGAGAGAGAGGGGGAAGCAGGCTCCCCACTGAGCAGAGAGCCCGATGCAGGGCTCGAACCCAGGACCCTGAGATCATGACTTGAGCTGAAGGCAGAGGCTTTAACCCGCTGAGCCGCCCAGGCGCCCCAACCTGGTCCATTTTTATATATGTTTATGTCCATGCAACCACCACCCAGATGACCCAGGCCTGGAATATTTGCAGCTCCCTAGCTGTTCTCTACCTTTTCATTCTAGACGTAGAAAAGCCGTCGGGAACTTTTGAGCAAGGCAGGTGATCTGCTCTGATGGATGTTATCAAAGGCCACTCAGGTTGCTACGTGAAGAGTCACCAGTGACAGGGCAGGGAGATAGGCTGGGAGGTGACATACCATAGGGTCACCCGGCAGCAAGGCTAAGTCAAGGGATTTAGTGCGAGAAGTGTATTTGGGAGGGGTCCCAGAAAGGCCAAGACAGACGCAGGGAAGTGGGACAGGGAAGGGAAAGGAGGCAGGGAAGGATGCATTAATTGAGGTACCGCTGTGAAAAACTGGAACATAGTTCTCCTGAGGATCCCACCGAGGGCCGGGCACATAGCACGTGCTGGGGGACAGTTTGCCCGGCCTGTGAGGGCCGGTGGTGTGGAAGCGTGTCTTACTGCTGTGAGGACAGTGGGGGTTCCCCAGAATGGAGGCCTGAGAGGGAAAACAAGAGCCTCATGGTCGCCCTGACACATTTTTTAGAGGCCGCCACTTGAGAATCCCCCTGGCCTCCTGGAAATGATTGGGAGGTGGGGTAGGAGTGTCTTTGCAGGGGCCCTTGTGCCGCTGAAGGAGCTGACAGGAATAAGAATGAGAGAAACGTGTTCCTTTGGGGCGCCTGGGTGGCTCAGTCGGTTAAGCATTTGCCTTCGGCTTAGGTCATGATCCCAGAGTCCTGGGATCGAGCCCTGCGTCGGGCTCCTGGTCAGCGGAAAGCCTACTTCTGCCTGCCACTCTGTCTACTTGTGCTCTTTCTCTCTCTGTTGAATAAATAAATGAATGAATGGATGGATGAATTAATGTGTTCCCTTACTCTTCACGTGCTCCATTTCTTCTCTATCCCCAGGCCTGGAAAGCGAGGCCGCACTGCGATCGTTTCTCTCCGTGACTGGCCTAGAACTCACGCTTAGACCACGCACTTCCTGTCCAGTTTGAGTTTCTGAATTGCTGACATCAGTTTACCTCCCCGACCTCTGACCTTAGCTCGGTCCTCTGGATTCCGAAGTGCCACCTCTCTCCCTCTTTCTCTGTCATCTGACCCGGTCGTGACCTCCTGCAGGCACACCGCCTTATCTTGCCAGCCTGGCGTAACTCCCAGAAAGGCTGCCCTTGGCTTGTCCTATTTCATTTCTCTCCCTAATTTGACACTGACATTGACAGATAAAGACAAGAGAGAAGCCAAACCCCAGGGCGTAACCGGTATCATTCAAGCTCCACCAAATTAATTCTCGGGATCTCCGGATCATGCCAGCCGGGAATCCAAATCTCCACTGCTTCGTCTGGAAGCAGAGAGTAACTTCTGGAATTGTCACCTAGGGGAGCTCTTTACCTAACCAGAAACTCCAGTATTGAGATCTGGGGCTCCCTAGTCCAGGTTCTGGGGAGAAGAGGCAAAGCCTGATGTCAGGGAGGAACAAGGAGAGATAGAAAGTGTGAGGCTGGACAAAGATGAGACGTCTGTGTTTCACAGCTGCACCCAGACACGGCCCAAGGTCTGTGTGAGATCTTTCTTATTCCGAGAGGAAAGTAACACCCAGGAATGTCTGCTTATGTATTTACTACCCTACACCTGCCATATGAAATTGTCTTCTGCCCAAATAAAAGCAGTCAGTTAAGAATTTCTTGGCCATTGGGGCACCTTGGTGGCTCAGTCAGTTGGGTGTCTGCTTTCAGCTCAGGTCATGATCTCAGGGCCCTGGGATCGAGCCCCGCGTCAGGCTCCCTGCCCAGCGGGCAGTCTGCTTCTCCCTCACCTGTGCACTCTCTCTCTGCCTCTTTCTTGTTCTTTCTCAAATAAATTTCAAAAAAAAATCTTATAAAAAAGAAAAAGAATTCCTTGGCCCTTAATTTTAAACATCTTTATCATAGCATTCAATCTTACTGAATAGTAACATAAATTAATATATATTTTTTAAAGATTTTTTCTATTTGACAGAGAGATAGAGAGCACACATAGGCAGAGCAGCAGGCAGAGGAAGAGGGAGAAACAGGCTTCCTCCTGAGCAGGGAGCCCGATGTGGGGCTCGATCAAGGGACCCTGGGATCATGTCCTGAGCCGAAGGCAGCCACTTAACCGATTGAGTCTCCCAGGCGCCCTAGATTAATATTAATACAAATTAAATTATAAATTCCCAGCACATTCTCGAAACACAAAGAAATGCCTACTATGAGAGAAGATTCCAGCAAATTGGTAGGGGAGCTGCTTGAAGGCCCTTAATGGCTACAGTGGAAGTAGAATTTGGGGGCCCCTGAAAGAACCTGTAGATACAAGGGAACATTCCTGGAGTCCTAGAGTCCTGGACTTGACGGAAATTTGGCCCTTTGACACTTGCTGGTCACCTGTCCATATCAGTGGAGACCGGCTTTGGGAGAAGTACCCATAGTCTAGAGCCTTTATGGCCATCTTTTTTCTCACAAGCCTTTATCGAAATGCAAATGTGGTTCCAACTTTTTGATCAGGCTATTACATAGTCATCCATTCCAGAAAAACCACAATTAACCAGTGATTTTATTTCTGCCTTGACATTCTTTGTTTGGAAAGTTCATTTGTTGTGCGTGGCTCCTGGCGGAAGTGGGCAGAAGGAGCCCTTCGTCGTGCGCGTAGGGACTGCTGCCAAGTTCTCATAGATGGAAAGGTGTTGGCTTTTTATCATCGTGGGTAGGGGGTGACAGCGAAGCGGGAGGGTGGCGGGGTAGGATACTTGACCCTAAAATATTATTCTAAAACATATTGGCAGCTAAATCTGGCCACGTTTGTGGGATTGGGTGAAGCTTTACTTAAAACGACAAGGCAAGGCACACGTTAGGTGAGGATTTTGAGTTTGGTTGGGTTGTACATCCCGGGGTGGGGGTGGGGGGTGGCTCGGTGCAGGAGGGACTGATTCAGAGGGATAGTTCCGTGCATCTGGGCTTACCATGTACCGGCTGTAACGGACAACTTACCTAGACTCCCTGGAACTCCAGTTCCTCATTTAAAGAGTATCACTTAAATCCCAGGGTTGCTGGAGAATAAATGAAGAATTTATATTTGGGGTCGCCTGGGTAGCTCAGTCGTTAAGCATCTGCCTTCGGCTCAGGTCATGATCCCAGGGTCCTGGGATCGAGTTCCGCATTGGGCTCCCTGCTCCATGGGCAGCCTGCTTCTCCCTTTCCTACTCCCCCTGCTTGTTCTCTCTCTCTCTCTCTCTGTCAAATAAATAAATAAATAAATAAATAAATAAATAAATAAATAAAATCTTAAAAAATAAATAATAAATTAATTTTAAAAATCTTTAAAAAGAGTTAATATTTGTACTATTTATTTTTTTTTTTAAGAATTTATTTATTTATTTGACAGAGAGAAGAGAGATCACAAGAAGGCAGAGAGGCAGGCAAAGGGAGAGGAAGGAAGCAGACTCCCGATGAGCAGAGAGCTCGATGCAGGGCTCGATCCTAGGACCCCGGGATCATGACCTGAGCTGAAGACAGAGGCTTTAACCCACTGTGCCATGCAGGTGCCCCAATATTTGTATTGCTTAGAACAGAGTCCAGAGTACAAGACACTGCATAAATGACGTTATCCTTTCCTGCCTGTAATAGTGCCTACCATCTAATTAAGTACTTACTAAATGTTGGGTACTGTGCTAAGTACTTTATATGCATTTCTTATTTCATCCTCAAGGATACACAATTATCTTATGATCCCTATGATGGTTCTTATATATCAACTTGGTTAAGATCTAGTACCTAGTTACTCAAACACTGATCTAGGTGTTGCTGTGAGAGCTTTGTTGGTGTCGTTAGTGGCTACAATCGGTTGAGTTAAGTGAAGGAGATTATGCCCAATAACGTAGGTGGGCCTCATCCAATCAGTTGAAGGCTTGAAGAGCAACACCCGAGGTTTTCCTGAGAAGAAATTCTGCCTCAGCATCCAACATTAACTCCTGCCCGAGTTTCCAGCCTTACCAACCCTCACCATCATGTGAGTGTGTGTGGATAGACGTGTAAGGAAACAGACCATCCGAGAAGTGAAGTCATTGCACGGGGTCATGTAACCAGGAAGTAGCAGCCGAGACTTGAACCTGGGTCTCTCTCACCACAAAGCTGACTTCCCACATAGGATGCTGTCACTCCAGGCATAACGCTTCAGTTGCAGGCGAGAAGACCTGCGATTTCGGGCTGGTGACGGAGCACGGATCACTCCTTCACCCTCGAAATCTGACGGAAGAACCAGCAGAAGTACTCTTCCTCTGACCATCTGCTCTGCTCTCTACTCTGGTGGCGTCGGAAGGAGAGAGACTGGGGTGGGGCACAGGGAGAGAGGAAAGGGAGGAAGAAGGGTTTTTGTCAGTGGGGTTTCGGGTTGCAACAGCAACTGACTTTCATCAAGTTACCCAGAAAGGAGAGCATTAGAAGGATATCACTGAGGCGGGCGGCTCAGAGGGAAAAGGCCCTGGAGCTGGATCATGAGAGCCCTAGCCATGGTCTCACGGGAGGGACAGCCTAGTGAGCCCACCGCGGCTGCAGAGACCTACCTGGAAGTGGCCCCTCTCCTTTGGGCGAAGTGCTCGGAAGGACATTTGCCCAGCGGAGCAGCTTAGGTCATGTGCTTGCCCCAGTCTGTACCCGGACACAGAGAGAGACACGCTCTTACATCGGGAGGGGTGCTAGGAATTACCACCCACAGAAAACAAGGGGAGCTTTATTTCCCAAAAGAAGATTGGGGGGCTATGAAGAAGGGAAATGCCTGTGTGACAGCCAAAATGGTTTACGACCATTACAGTAGCAGAAGAGTCTTCGCTTGAATCCTTTTTTTTTTTTTTGCAAAATATTTCGGGATGGGTTCATCACCAGCCTCCAGAAAAGGCTCTTGGGCTTGTGGCGGTGATAAGGAGCACATCTCTCAGCTTTAACTTAATATTTTTTTTTTAAGATTTTGTTCATTTATTTATTTGAGACAGAGAAAGAGAGAGAGAGAGAGCAGGGGGAAGGAGCAGAGGGAGAGGGTCAAGCAGATGCTGCCCTGTGCGCCAAGCCCGATGTGGGGCTCAAACGCAGGACCCTGAGATCCTGAACTAAGCCAAAACAAAGAGTCGTCGGACACTTAACTGAACCATCCAGGCCCCCCCTGTAAGTTTTCATATTAAACATAAATAGCAATCATGACGACAGCAGCCGATCTCTATCAAACACTGAATGTGTGCTGAGCACTGTTTTAAGAGCACTAGTCGGCATTCCTGTCTTCTTCACTACTCCGTGAGGCCCCGTGAGGTAGGTGCAGTTATTATCACGACTCTACCTGTGAGAAAACCGAGGGCCACGGAGGTTAACTAACTTGCCTACACGTCTAATGAATGGCAGGCATTTACACAATAACGTCCTTTTACAATTCTAATTCTGGAATATTAAACAGGAGAGGAGACTATCACATAATCCCAAGTAGTGAAGTTCCTCAGGGTCTGATGCTTGCTTGATAGAGATTCTGCCTTGATGTCTGATCTGAGATGTTTGATTCCATTTCCTTAATGGCTGTCAATCAGTTCCCCACTGTTTTCCCCGGGAGGCTGGACCCAGCAGGGGTGTCGTCAGCATTTAGGAGTAGCATTAAGAACAAAACCTGATGGGGCTGTTTGTTTTTCCTCCCGTGGAGGTGGCCCATCCCTCAACGCAGTCAGGAATGAGCTCAGATGTCGCTCAGGGCTGAGTGAATGGCTTCCCCAATCACTGGACTTCCCAGAGGCATTAAGGAGACTGCTTGGAGCAAACAGAAATGAGATGTGAGTTCAAATGATACTTGCCGTCACCTCGGGTTCCACGGACTTCATTCACTCTTAGGACAGCAGTGTCTCATAGAAATATATTGCGAGCTACAGACATCATTTCAAATCCTCTATTTTTAAGAAGGTGAAATTAATTTTAAAAATACATTTTTAAAAAAGATTTTATTTATTTATTTGACAGAAAGAGACATAGGGAGAGAGGGAACACAAGCAGGAAGAGTGGGAGAGAGAGAGAGAAGCCGGCTTCCAGCTGAGCAAGGAGCCTGACGCGGGGCTCAATCCCAGGACCCTGAGATCAGACCCAAGCCGAAGGCAGATGCTTAACGACTGAGCCACCCAGGCGTCCATTAAAAATACATTTTATTTGACACAATGATCCCCAATGTTATCATTTCAACATGTAAAAATATGAGAATTTATTATTGATGTATCTTACATTACTCTTTCTTTCTTTTCTTTCTTTCTTTTCTTTCTTTCTTTCTTTCTTTTTTTCTTTCTTTCTTTTCTTTCTTTCTTTCTTTCTTTCTTTCTTTCTTTCTTTCTTTCTTTCTTTCTTTCTTTCTTTTGATTTTATTTATTTATTTGATAGAGCGAGAACACAAGCAGGGGGAGCTAAGAGGAAGAGGGAGAAGCAGGGTCCCTACTGAGCCAGGAGGCAGATGTGGGGCTCGATCCCACAACCTGAGCTGAAGGCAGACGCTTAACCTTCAGAGCCACCCAAGGGCCCCTTACATTCTTTTTTTCATAGGACAGAAGGAAAAGACAGTGTGAGAAGGAGGCAGACCTTTCTAGGCAAAGGCCAGAGGCAGGACTCTGAAGGACCTATATGGAACGAGGGAAAGGAGAAGCAAGGACAACTTCTGGCTTCCTGGCTTGGGGAACTGGGGGATGCTGGGACCATTTATTGACACAGGGAAGTCCAGGGCAGGGATAGGCTTTTTTGGGGGGGCGGGGGGTGGGGTGGGGTGGTCGGAGACTATGTTGGAGAGGGATCAAAAACTCAAGGCCAGGCAATTGCAAATACTGTGCCTTATCTCCTTTCTCTGCAAGAGAAATGCCTCCAGGAGGCACGCAGAGCCTGGATGATCCGTTTTCCCAACTCGGGTTGCTGACAACAATCTTTGCTTTGTAGGTCTGGCAAGTGTTAAAGGCTTAATAAATAACCAGCTTTATAAATGAGGTCCAGGACTGACCAGCAAATTCCCCTTCTCTGCCTCTCACACGCCCAACACACATCTCTCCAGATTAGCATCAGCAACAATGGTAACGCTTAAACCAGTGGAGTCGGGCTCCATATACGGGAATCTTCCAAACTCCTCAGACAGCTGTCAGTGTGAACAAGCGGAGTGCTTGTATGTTGCAGTTGTGTGTGTGTGTGTGTGTGTGTTTAAGTTTTTATTTATTCGTCAGAGAGAGAGGGAGAGAGAGTGAGCACAAGCAGGGGGAGCTGCCGGCAGAGGCAGAGAGAAGTCCTCGTTGGAGATATTCCTTCCGTGTCAGGGTGAGGGGGGGCTCAGCAGTCTTCCAGAAAACGTCAGACTTTAAACCATGCATGCGAGAATGGTTAGGACCTGGAGAGAGACAGGGGAGAACTTCCCAGGCAGCCACTTCCCAGTCCCTCGCGACCCCCCCCCCCCCCCGTGATTACTTCTATCACTGTTATTGCCACATTAAATGATTGTTTTGGGTGTTTCCTTCTTGAGGTCAGGGACCTGGCTCTTTCCACATCTGAATCCCCAGATACAAGCACATAATGGGTACTTGATAAAAAAAAATATTTTTGGACTAACTGAATGTTTTTCATAATGGTTTTCCTCTCCTCGGCACCTCTTTGTTATTTGGCTTGTGTCGTTCTGTTTGGGTTGGGATACACCTGAAACAGCAAAGGCTAATATAGCAGTGATTTTTTAAAAATATTTTATTTATTTGTCAGAGAGAGAGAAAGAGAGGGCATGAGCTGGGGGAGCAGCAGGCAGAGGGAGAAGCAGACGCCCCACTGAGCAAGGAGGCGGGTGCGGGACTCGATCCCAGGACCCTGGGATCATAACCTGAACCCAAGGCAGACGCTCAATCGACTGATCCACCCAGGGGCTCATACATGGGTGATTTCAATAACATGGTGTATTGCTTCCATGGACGAATAAGAGTAGAAGTGGTCCAAAGTGCTCTAGAGCATTTGCGAGGCAGGCTGTCCAGGATCCTACCATCCAGGAGCTCTGTACCTTCCTCCTCCCCAGTACCTGCCTTTCATTTGCACGGTTGAATCACATCTGTGTTCTAGCCAGCAGGAAGGGGTGAAGAGGGAAGGGACGACAGGCTGCTGTCTTTTGAAACATGCAACCTGAAAAGAGAACACATCACATCCATTCAAGTCCCATTCTCAGGACCTCATCGTGGGGCTGGAGCTAGCTATAGAAGGTGGCCTGGGAAAGGTAGTTTTGTATCTGAGCAACCATTGAAGACTATGTTTCTATGACCAGAGAAGGTCTTCTTCCCCTTTCCTCTGGCTCCCCTTCCTAAGGAGGACCCATTCTCCCCTTCAGAATTTTAGAAGCACGTCTTTTGAGTTAGGATGCCAATATTTGGAGGGAAAAGGAAAACAGTCCCAAAGATCGGCATTTTCTAAGGAGTCCTGAAACTGCCCTCCCTCTCCATTTTGGTCATCTGGTTTAGGCGTAGAGGTGGAAATTGCTCGCTCGCCTTATGAAACTGGGTTCCGTTTCACGATGCCAGGGCCAGCCGGCCCCCGCGAGGTCTGTTACCATGGCAAACAGTAAGGTCACCTTGTGACTACCCCCTTGAACTGAGCTAGTTATGTCTAGACACTCACACCAAGGGCGACATCACCCAGGAAATCAGAACCGCGGAGACCGGCCCTGATTTCTGGTTTGTCACATTTTCTCTGGCCCTCCTGGCCCCAGACCGGGTTTCCAGCTCTTTCATATTCATATCTGGCGTTTCCTTGCTCTGGCTCTCCTGGGGCTGGGCTGCTTTCCGCAGATGCTGCCCTTCCCTCCCCCAGTCCAGGAAGGGCCCTGGCCTCTATGACAGCAAATCCATTGCACCACTTAGGTTTAATTAGAGCACAATGACGGATGATTAGTTTACACATCAAAGCACTGAAACAACTCAACAAATTGGCTCCATCCCAAAGCCCAGCCCAGAAGCTGGCCTTGAACTTGGAGGCTCTGCCCTGGAGGGGAGGGGGGGCTGGGGAGCCTGTGATGATAGCTCAGGAGCCCCACGCAGAGGTGCACAGAAGGAGTTCTATTTCTCAAGTGGAGAAATGGATCCCAGCTGTTTCCAATCTTAATTGTGCTGCTGCACCCCTCTCACCTTGGCTTTGCCCTCCAAGCCTGCTCTTGGCCAAGGCTCCTGGGTCATCGGCTCACGGTTACCTGGGGGCTGACTATCAATCCATGAGTTCCTCGAGCCCTTGGCTAATTCTCTTTTCTACCCTGTTCCCCTCTAGGTGGGATTTTGACTGTTCATTTGGCCACCTACCAAGGAACGAGAGAGAGAGAGAGAGAGAGAGAGAGAGAGGGCAAATAAGTTAATCTTCAACCCAGGACACTTGGTTGCCAGCTGGTGATTTATGTTTGTTCATTTGTTTGAGGTTTAATGGAGGAAAGAGACGGAAACTGTAAATTGCAACGAGGTAGATCAGTTGTCTCTGGGTCTCCTTCACGCTCCCTCTCCCCATTCCTTTGGATGACCAAGAGCCAAGCAAACCCATGAGAACCCCCGGCACGACACTGCCTTGGCCTGCGTTACTATTTCAGATCGCCTAGCGTCAGGCTAGTGCCTTGGAGAATTTCAGAGCCTGATTCTTCTGGTTCAAAAGCCCCGTCTATTCGTACTAACAACCACTCAATTCAGCGAAAACCAAAACAGATGAAATCCCCTGGACGCCCACCCAGTCGCTGAACCGAATTGATCCTCCTGGTCCACACCGGCGCTCATCGAAACGATTGGCAGGTCCCCCTTCAAGGTCATGCCATCAAGTCAATGACAGAGGGGATCCTTGAATTTAGGTCTTCCTTCGTGGCCCTTATCCCCTGGGACTAGGGGCTCTTTCTAACTGTTGGGAGAAAATGGGGCTGCAACCACATACAAATCTCATGAAACACAAAGGCTCGGGCCCCTCCCCCGAACAATGGATGGAGACGCAGCGCAGGATTCTGGTTTTCTCCCTGTGAGCCTTGGGGGTGAGCGGGCATCAGCCCACCTCTGTGATGTGGGCAGACAGATGAATGCTGGCTGCCTCTGGGGCAGGACGGTGGGCCGGAGCTGTACCGAGTTCAGAACGCTGTAAGCAAAGCATTTCAGAAGGAGGATGACTATAGGATGCTATATTATCAGCATTATTAGCATAAACCAGGAACCTATTGATCTGGTTGATTAGAGAACCTTCCAAGGCACAGGGGTAATTAGCACAATTTACAGAGCAGCGGTTATCAGCTTCATTGCTTAATTAACAATGTAAATATCTTCCTAAATGACATTTTATAATCATCATCAGACCCTCTAGCATTTGCCCTGTTTGCTGCTAATTCCCTCCCAGATGTACAGATAGCTGCCTTTTTCTTTTTTCTTCCCCCCCAAGCCTAACATAACTTTTCTGCATCACATACGGTAAAGCGATTGTCCACGGCCCACATTTCTTTTGTATCTTACTAGGGGTCTCCTCTGCCTTCCATTCTCCGGCGCAAAACATACAGTCTGCCAATTGAATTGCCAATTAAAAGTACTTAATTAGACGTGAAAGGGGAGTTCTGTCATGTTCTGGATTTTGAACTATTTTTTATTTATGTGCTTAGCGGGATAAGTCATCTTAAATTAGCATCACATTTTTCCCTCTGAAGAGCATGTGAGAAATGAGGCTATTAGGAGGAGAGGTTTAACACAATATTTGTGTACACTAGTCATGGTGCAGAGAATCAGCCCAAACGCATATGCTGCTTTGGCAAAGCCGGGTTACTCTGCATATTTATTTTATTGCCTTATCATTTCTTGTTGAATTAATGTTTGCAAGAGAATATTTGGCCTGCCTAATCAAGCATATGTGCAGGGAACTTGATTGTTTTCTTTCTTTCTTTCTTTCTTTCTTTCTTTCTTTCTTTCTTTCTTTCTTTCTTCTTCTTCTTCTTCTTCTTCTTCTTCTTCTTCTTCTTCTTCCTCCTTCCTTCCTTCCTTCCTTCCTTCCTTCCTTCCTTCCTTCCTCCCTTCCTCCTTTACTCCCTCCCTCTTTCTTTCCTTCCTCCCTTCCTTCCTCCCTCCCTCCCTTCCTTCCTTCCCTTGAAATCTGTCTATTCTTTTGAGCACCCAGGCCATACTAAAAGATTATTGTTCCATGTCTAAGTTCCAAATGTCACACACACAAATTCAAATCTTTATGGAGCCCTCGGGGTGGAAAGTTCAGAGGCTTGTAACCTCCTCTGCAAAGATGCCCCCAAAGCTTTCCATTACTGGAGGCCTGATGATTTTGGTTGGTGGATTATTATTCACTTCTCATCTTTTTGCTCCCACTTCCTGCCTCGTGGCCAATGCAGTTACACACCCACAAAGTACGTGGAAAGGGCATTTCGTCCAAACCGGTGCGAATCACGTTGGTAAAATGATGAAGGGCAAAAATGAGTTTTGGAGGAATTTGCTGTGGGTTTTAATTAACCGCCTTGCCCTTGTTCCCCATTATCATTGATTTGTGTGATAAGTGCCAATTATATGTGTCATAAGTATACTTCTTTTTGCTGAAGACAAGAGATCTTATGTGTGATGCAAATAAGGGTTCTCAGAATGCTAATTTTGTAATGAGCCAATGCATTCTTCAAGGAGTTTATAGTCTAGAGGGGGAATAAAACATGTGCATAAATAATTATAATGCAAAGTAGGAAACTGGTATGTCATGAGACAGTACAGAAAGAATTATGGCCAAAAGAGGGTGGAGAAATAAATTATAGTTGAGAGATTCAGGAAGGCCCGCTTGAAGGTTGGGGAAAATTGGCATAAAAGCAAATTGAGAGTATTGGGTGTGGTTTCCAGACAAGGGGAACGGCAGCAAGAAAACACAGAGGTGGGATAGCATGAAATTTAAATGAAGAACAACATGTTTAAGACAGCCATTCTTGGGGCGCCTGGGTGGCTCAGTGGGTTAAGGCCTCTGCCTTCGGCTCAGGTCATGATCTTAGGGTCCTGGAATCGAGCCCCGCATCGGGCTCTCTGCTCGAAAGGGAACCTGCCTCCCCCTCTCTCTCTGCCTGTCCCTCTGCCTACTTGTGATCTCTCTCCTCTCTGTCAAATAAATAAATAAAATCTTTAAAAAAAAGACAGCCATTCCAGGAAGAATATGAAGGAAAGCCCCACGGACAATGCTATGCAGGGAGGACAGGGCTCCACCAAGCAGAACCTAGAACAGGCACGCACACTTTCTGTAGACCAGAGACTGACAAACTTGTGTTGTTGTTTTTTTAAAGGGCCAGCAAGTAAATATTTTAGGCTCCAGGGGACGGGGGACGCGAGGTCTCTCCCCCAGCTGACTCGACTCTGCCATCGTGGCACAAAGGCAGCTGCAGACCGGTAAACGAATAGGAGGTTGCAGTAAGACTCTACTTGTCCACACTGAAATATGACTATCGTAAAAGTTCTGCGTATCACAAAACATTCTTCTTTTGATTGTACTACCATCCCTGGCTATTGGGGGTGGGGCAGGGATGGGAAGCTAGAACTGTCTTTTTTTTTTTAAAGATTTTGTTTATTTATTTGACAGAGAAAGACACAGCGAGAGAGGGAAACACAAACAGGGGGAGTAGGAGAGGGAGAAGCGGGCTTCCCGCTGAGCAGAGAGCCTGATGCCGGGCTTCATCCCAGGACCCTGGGATCATGACCTGAGCTGAAGGCAGATGCTTGCTTAACGACTGAGCCATCCAGGCGCCCCTAGAGCTATCTTCTAACCTGTAGAGTTTTTCTTTACTATTGGCCCAGCCCCATATAGCGGAGAGCCAAGGGCCGATGAGCCTGGACCCGCCAGGTCTCAGGGCGTCTCATGACTCCGAGGGTGCACGCGCCCATCAGCAGGGTGTTATCCTCACTGCCGCGGGCTGGAACCAAGCTTCAGCATCCAGCACTCGGGCCCCATGAAGGCTGTGTGCTCCTGATGGGCTTGATAGTATTGAGTAAGATAAAACAAATACTTGGGTCAAGCGTTATGACCATATGTGTGTGGTACCCGGACTGTCCGCTGCTTTAATGACCCCACGCTTTGGGATGCTAGACACTGACATCCTTCAACTACCTTCCCTGTGCTTCCTGAGATCTCTCTGGACATCAGTGGCTAATAATAACTTCCATCCATCTCTTGCGTGAGGTTATAAAGTTTCCAGCAAGTGATTTTCCTCCTCTCCAACCTTTGCCTGCCCCCAATGCCCCTCACGGCACCAACCTGCCCTCCAGGACTAGCCTGGAGTTTAGACTGCTGGCCCTACGGGAAACCCCAGAGCCCCTTGCCAGCTCTCCTTTCCACCTAGATTCCCTGAGACCTAACTTCGGGCTCAGGGAGGCAGCTCTGGAAGCATGTTGCTTTTTCCTTCGTGACCTGGATCAAAGCAGCTATCTACCTCACTTTCCAAATGCACCTGACATAACAAAGGGGTTTTAGAAACATAAAATAAAATGTATTTTTTTTTTTTCTGATTTGGAATTCCACGCGTATGCTGGAACAAAAGGGATCTCTTTTATCTCCTTCCCCTTCTCTTCTCCACCCTCTCTTCTCTTCCGCATAAAAGTCTTTCATTTTTTCCCTGTAACAATAGCTACATTGAACAATATATGGTAAAGAACAGGTTACTCGGGTGATTAACTTAATTTTACGATGCTTCAAGAAGAAGGGTGTGATCAGCGGACCCAAAGGCTGCTGAGAAGCAGAGGGGCTAAGGACGGAGAAGCAACTGTTGCTTCTGACAATACGGAAGCCATCCAAAACTCTGCGAAGAACAGTTTCAGTGGCATGAGGGTGGGAGCCAATGGTACCGCCAGAAGGATGAATGGGTAAATGAGTGAGGAAGTGAGACAGCCTATGTAGTCAGCTCTAATGACTGCTTCTTGTCCTTTCGATCTTAGTGTAAGTTTCACCTCTTTGGAGTCATCTAAAGTAGCCATCTGGTGACTCTCACGTGGCCATATTTAATTTCTCTGCAAAGCACTTGCTTATGACCTAATCATATCTTCTTGCTTTCTTTGTTGTTCTCTGCCCCAGGACATCACACATATATAATTCTAATGAGGGGGGGGGGTTGGTTTTTGGTTTGGTTTTGTTTCGTTTTCCTGTATCTCCAGAACCTGAAAGTCTGCTTGGTACCTTGAAGGTGTTCTATTCACATTTGTTGAATGGATGGATAAAAGTTTGGCTAAAATAGAGAGAGGAGGAATATAGTCCAAGGCTTTTCAAAATGTAACATGCCTAGGAACCGTATATTGGGAATCTCGTTAAATTCCAGATTCTGATGCTCTAGGGTGGAAGATTCTGCCTTTTTTTTTTTAAAGATTATTTATTTATTTTTGGAGATAGTGAGAGCATGCCCACGAGAGAGGGAGAGAGAAAGAGAGAATGAGCAGGGGCAGAGGCAGACTTCCCACTAAGCAGGGAGCCTGACACAGGGCTCGATCCCCGGACCCCAGGATCATGATCTGAGCTGAAGGCAGATGCTCAACCAACTGAGCCACCCAGGTGCCCCAGACTCTGCCTTTCTAATAAACTCCCAAATGAGGCCAGGGCTTCTGGTCCATGAATCCCATCTTGAGTAGCAAAGCCCTTAGACCACATCAGTATATTGCTTAGAACGAACAGGTGAAGAAAAGGAAATTAATGAAGCAGGAGAGAGGCAATAACCGTAGAAGCAAAGATTTTAGGAAGGCAGAGGGGAGAGAGTCCAGAGAACCAGCAGAAGGATTGGTTTTTCAAAGACAGAAGGCAACTCCCCAGGAAAGAAGGGGGGTGAGAAGAGGAGGAGGCTCTCCACTGATGGTGTCTAACTTTTCACTGAGGTCATCCTCTGAGAGCGAGGGTGGGAGTTTGGAGAGACTGTCATTCTTTTCCCAGGCAGGATCCAGTATGCCTTTGAGTTTAGATCATAAATTGAAAGCAAAACCCATCAGCTGGGTGCCGTTTTCACCGCCCACACTAACAGCTTCCGAGTCTTCCGGGGAATTCCAAAGTAAGGTATCTACCATTACAAACTGTGATATGGGGGCGCCTGGGTGGTTCAGTGGGTTAAAGCCTCTGCCTTCGGCTCAGGTCATGATCTCAGGGTCCCGGGATTGAGCCCCGCGCGTCCTGCTCTCTGCTCAGCAGGGAGCCTGGTTCCCCCTCTCCCTCTGCCTGCCTCTCTGCTTACTTGTGATCTCTCTGTCAAATAAATAAATAAAATCTTAAAGAAAAATAAAAATAAACTGTGATACGTGCCACGGGACAAAGTACAGGCTACTCTTCCTGGGTGGACTCTTCCTGGGCAGGGGAAGGGTTATTGCCCCAGTGTCAAACGAGAGTAGGAGCATCAGGGAAGTTGATAAAGAGAGAGACCTGTGACTTGGGATCTAATGGAAGAGCAGAAAGGAACGTGGTGCATTTGAGGGTCAGAAAGGCCAGAGTAGGGGACTAGGGCCGTGGAATGAAGCCCAAGAGGCCAGAACTGCAGGCAAGGAGTCTGGCACGTCTATGCGGAGAACACTCAGAGGTCATTGAGAGGTCTGAGGCCGGCCAGTGACAAAATGGGATTTGCCCCCAAAAGAAATAGAGAAGGAAAAGAGAAGAGGAACAGGAGAGAGGAGGTATGGAGGCCTCTGCAGGCACCCAGGGCTTTGCACAGATGGTCTCAACAAATGTTTGCTGTAGTGGAAGCTAACTATTAACTACATATTTGATTGGCCAGAACATCTTATTTCCTGGCCAAAGTGAATAATGATTTTCCTTAATTCACGATGCTCCACTTGACTTTATTAGGCCTTTCTCTTTGGGACAGCACTAAAATGATGACTCCCTCCTAACTTTTCTCATCATCCACTGCCCTGTTTTTCTCTCTTCTTTCTCCCACCTTTTCCTCTACACCTCTCTGCCTCTCCTCTTCCCAAATACTCCTATTTCATCAAGTTGATCAGCTCTTGCAGTCTCCATTTCTATTAACCGGGGCCTTTAACTCTTATCTGTGGCCCTCTTATTCATATTCAGACTCATATTCAGAGATGACGAACATGTGCTCATCAATGTGCTCTCACGTGTGGCCACAGTGACTACATTACCATGGAACACACCGGAGACGTTGAATGCTATATACCAGTCAACATGTCTAGAATTAGGGAGCTGCAGAAAGTAACACAGGAGAGAGGTCCAGGAAGGCTAAAACCCAGGCTGTAAATTACTCTCCTGGTATATATTGTAAATAGTCACACTGTTCTATTTTCTTTTTTTCTTTCTTTCTTTCTTTCTTTCTTTCTTTCTTTCTTTCTTCTTTCTTTCTTTTTTTCAAGATCGATTTATTTATTTGAGAGAGAGAAAGTGAGCCGGGGCAGAGGCAGAGGGAGAGGGAGAGAATCCCAAACAGACTCCCCGCTGAGCACAGAGCCTGATGTTGGCTCCATGCGGGGGCTCGATCCCACCACCTTGAGATCATGGCCTGAGCTGAAATCAAGAGTCAGACGCACAATGGACAGAGGCACCCAGGCACCCCTCTTGTACTCCTTTTTACAAAAACCTTGAAATCCCTGCTCATCCTCTTCTTCAGCCCAGCAATTAAAGAAGAGAAGACACAAGGTGTCTGAGAATTTGCATAACCTTTTATACCCAATGTTTTTGTTGTCTTAAAAACAGATTGTCGGTAGTTGGTGAGGGTTATGTTCTTCAACAGCCTGAGATGGAGAGGTTCTGCTCATGGGGTTTTCCATTTTCACCCTGGTGTCCCGTTTTGGCACATTCACCAGTCACCCTGTGCCCCCCACCCTGTGCTCTGGCAGGATTTGAGACATGCAAATTGCAAACTGGTAAATAGCAACTTTGCATATTTTGAATAGAAGGGAACAACACCATACCACTCATTCTGTTCACAGGGAAATCTGAGATAATGGGAGTGAGGGCAAGGGCAGACCAAGGGTCCTAAGTGTTTTCTTCAAAGTGTTTATTATGCTTATTAAATCTATTGTACGGTGATGAATTCATTTGAATTATTTACATGGTCAACCTTTGAGACAATAACCTGATTTAACCCGGGGATGCAAATGTATCATTTCTCTTTGAAATCTAAAAACAGGTTTAAACTGGAAGAAGCATCACCACTTGTATCTTTTCCTGCGAATATTGGTTCCACACCAGCAGTTGTCAGGTTAAATGACATAATGTCAGAAATGAAGAGAATGTGGCGATGTATTTCTTGGGAAAGTCGATAAACTCCCCTGTGAGAACATGGCCCCTGGACAGTCAACCCTTGGGTGACAAATTTCTCAAGGAAGTCTTTCAATTCCATTTATCTGTAAAATATCCTGCGCTGTCTGACATGAGGGTGTTCATTTGCTACAATTTCAATGTGAAGGAAAATGACATAGTAAGAATGGTTGGATTTTCATTAGATTAGGGGGCCCGGTGTCATTTTAGTGAGTTTGGCCTAATAAGAATGCTTTCGTTTTACTACTGAAGCTGTCAAGAATCTACGGTTGTTGTCAAGTTCAAAGTATTTTAATCCAATTATTTTTGAAAAACTAGGTTTTTCAACTCTGCATTATTTTTTTGCCTGTTGTTTGGATGTTTATAAGGAATTTTTGTGAACCATAAAATCATTTGTATTTATAAGGACAGAAGAGGCACAAGTAATTCTGAAGGTGGTGTCTTTCTGAAGTAGAGTGAACAGCTTGCATCTTAAATATTTTATGAGATCTAGGTATTAGAACAATGTTTCCGATGCAGGAACACAGCGATCTAGGAACAAAAGGGAGATGGGGCCAGGGAACAGACTGTGAAATTTCTTCAAAATAATCAAGTGATCCCAAGGCTGAAAACAGCAATGGATGGAGATACTGCAGATTGTTCCTAATAAGGGATTTTAAAGCTTAATGATTTATTGATTGGATCTTCACTAATGATGTGACTCTGTGTGTGTAACTAAGAGGGCTGATTTATGAGGGTACAATCATATCTTTCAGATATATTTGGTCCAAGTCTACATATTGAACATAAATTGAAGGGTTGAGGCGATTATCAGAATATTTCAGGGAAGAAACACCCACATGATTTGTATGGTAGGTGAAGGCTAGTATATCAGGTGAAGAGAGAAAAAAAAAAAAAAACAGAGAGGAAAAACTGTAAAGGGAGTTAGCAAAAAAACAAGAGAGAAAAGCCTACACTAAAAAAACAAAACAAAAAAACCCCACTTCTGTGAAGAAATAGCCCCTGCTTCTTTTAGTCGAAAAGGCGAAAAATAGATTCTCAGGTGCTACCGGGGAGCAATAGTTTCCTTTCAAAAAAGAAGAAAGAAAAAGAAAAAAGAAAAAAAGAAAAAAGTTATTCTGTTAAATCAGCTACACATGGAGTCAGTCTGTGTAAGGAAATCAGCCTTTTCATTACAAATGGGTTTAAAAAGCCCTAGAGAAGTGAGACGTGAACAGAAGCAATATTATCCACTAACAACCCAACTCTCTTTCAGACAGCTGAGAGAAGATCAGCAGCATCATTGAACAGGGGATTTGTCTTAAGATAAAGACTCATCTTTCTTTCTTTCAGGATATAAAACTTGTATTTAAATCAATTCAGAGAAGCACTTTAGCTTTAAACATTAGAGAGCGGGGAGAGCCTATTTAATAAAACAGCATTATTTCATTTTCAAAGAATGATACTGGCAGTAGCTCTGAGTTTAAATTCTGTATTCTTTTCCTCAATTATAATTATAGATGGGACTGAAAGGAAGCATGCATATTACTGTCATATTTATTCTTTTGACAGGTGTTATGGGACTGTAATTTGATGAAATGAGTCAAAACGCAGATTCCCTTACAAATACAATTCCTGTCATCAACACGAGTGGTTCAGGGGAAGTCCTCCAGCAAGCCTTTTCACGAATCTTGAACACCCCTAATGTTTGAGCTGCGATCCATATTCAGGAACATGGGGGAGAGCCTGCCTTCAGGGCTTATAACCGAGGTAGCCGCAGCCAGAAGGAAGAGTGGGTGTTTGAGATAGAGAAGGCAACTGTTAGTGGGACAGACTTCTTTTTCATTTGGATGAGGCTGGATCAGGCAAGGGACGCCCAGCCGGCATCGCCGCCTGTAGGGTTTCCTTATAAACAGACCCCAGCCCCGCATGCGGCCGGTAGAGGGCGCTCGACGAACCGCCGACGGGCGGGGGCGGTGCCGCGCCGATCCGGGGGCGGTGCCGCGCCGATCCCCGGGCGCAGGCGCACTCGTGGCTGCGGCGTCCGCCGCGCCCGGGGTTGACGTTGCCCAGTGGAGGCGGGTGAGCCGCGCGTCGCCTTTGGAGGGCGGGAGAGGAGCCGGGCGAGGGCGGGCGCGCGGGGGACGGAGCCGCTCGGGGCGGCGGGGCGGGCTAGGAGTGCGGGGCCTTGGGCGTCCTCGGCCTCGCGCGGCCGCTGGAATACCTAGCGGGGCGCCGCGCCGCCCCCTTCCCCTCCGCGTCGGCTCTCAGTGGCCTCGGGGGGCCGGGTGTCCCGGTGTGCAGCTCCCAGCCGTGCTCGGGCCCGTCGTAGGCCTCGCCGGGCGCCTCGGGGGGGGGAGCGGGGCCAGGCCCCAGGGCGCGGGGAGGGCCGCAGGGAGCCCGGGGGACTCCAGACATCTCTGTGAAATGCCCACTGTCTGGCACACACCTCCGCGCTCAGCCTCGGCTGGGCCATTTATAAAAACAGACGGGGCGCCTTCGCGGTCCATCTGCCCCGAGCGGGCTCCCCGGGAGCGCGCTTGCCTGGAGTAACCTTCACGTTTTGATTGATGCTTCTGCATGACACATCAAGTCCCGCCGAGCCCAAAACCCCTTGGTCCTCAGGACTGTTTTATTTTTTTACATTTATTTTTTTACATTCACTCATTTAAAGGGCACCGTCGAACGTGCCCTTTAAACGAACCTCAGAACCAATTTTAGAACACATTCACTGTCCCCAAAAGAAATCTCTCCTTTAGCTGTCACTCTTGGTCTCCCATTCCCCCACCCCGCCCTGTGCAACCGCTATTCTACTTGCTGTCCCTATGGATTTGCCCATTTTGCACATTTCCTATAAATGGAATCATACAATATATGGTCTTTTATGGGTGGCTTCTTTCTTAAAGTAATGTTTTCAAGGTTTACCCATTTTGTATCCTGTTTCAGTACTTCATTTCTTTTTATTACAAAATAATATTTCACTGTGTGAATGTACCATGTTTTATTTATCCATTCATCAGCTGATGATCTTAGGACTAATCTTAAGTCTTCACCTCCTACCAAGGCCCTTCTGGATCTGACCCAGCCTTCCTGGCCAGCTTTCTGTTTGCTCCTGCCTTCCCTTGGCTTCCCCCGGGGCTCCTGTGGGCCCGGCAGCCCCTTCCTCTCTTAGGCCTTAACGCAAGCTGCCTTCTGCCTTCACCACCCCTTCACCAAATCCTTCTCCCCCTTCAGACCTCAGATTTGATACCCTTTTCTCAAGAAACCTGTGACCCTTGACTGGGTGAGGGATCCCATGAGCCAGTCTCTCAGGGACCTGAATTCCCCTTTGTAGCAATTAGTTATAAATGAATAGTTTTAATTTTATGTTAATGCATACAGTATATGGGGTCAGGGGCTTCTGTTTATTTCTGTAACCCCAATACCTAGCACCTTGTTGGTGCTCTATTTCAGTACATGTGCACACATGCCTACCATGTATCAGGCACCGTACTGTACCAGGGAGCTAGCCATGAACAGAATAAATCAACTTCCTGCTGTATGGAGTTTACATTCCATTGGGGGAATACAGAGAATTAAATCCACGTCTTTAAATCCACTAGGTGGTGAAGAGTGCCAGGAAGAAAGACAGAAGGGACCTCAGAGTGGTCAGGAAAGTCCTCTTAAGTGAGACCTGGATTCCCGTGGGGCAGAGCAATGTGGGTGCCTGGGAGAGTAGTTGGGTAAGGGAGGGAGGGAGAGCGTGAGAGAAGGATAAATCGGGAGCTTTCAGCTCACGGGTCCTTTGAGATGAGCCCTGCGTAGGTGTAGAAAGAGCTTTTTAGGAGGGTAGAGACCTGGGTACAAAGCCTAGCTGCGTTCTCACCCAGTTCTGTGTGACCCAGAGCCTCAGTTTTCATCCTCCGCAAAATGGGAGTGTTAGGGTTGGAGATTAAGTAGCCCCTGTGAAGCACTCAGCCGCGTGGCTGACACCGGGTGGATGTATAATGGTTCCCTTCTTTTGCCCTCAAACCACAGTGATGTGTTGTGGTCTGTGTGTGGGAGGCCGTTGACACAAAGCAACCTAATGTCACATTGACTCGCTTCACGTTGCTGGTTGCTCTGCTCTGAGACCAGCATGTTTGCCTTTTGTCTGATTTTTCCAGTTTGCTTTGATTGGGCCAGCTCACCAGGTTCACTTGAAGCTGGTAAACTGGCTCCGGGCGGTTGAGCGGACACATGGGCGGTTCAGAGGGGCTCCTTGGTCTCTGAGAGGGACAGCAGGTGTGGGAGGAAGAGCTGAGGATTCAAGGCCCTGACTCTGTCACCTGCTGGCCTTGTGATTCCAGGACAGCCACTGTCCTCCTGGCTTTAGTGTCCTCTTTGGTAAACGGAGGTCAATCAACACACATGTATAGAAAGGATTACAGTGTGAGGCCTTATTAGAGGAGTATGGGCAGCGTGGGGTGTGAGCCTTGAGGAAGGGACGTGGGAGCTAAATCTTAAAGGATCAAGAGGAATTCTTGAGGCAGGCGAAGAATCCAGTATAGGGGAAAGAGAGGCATTGAAGAGCACAGCGTGTTTCAGAGACGCGATTAATGATAGTTACCAAGCGCCTCGTATGTGCCGGGCACCGTGCTAAGTGGTTTTAGGAGCATTCATTAATCCTCGCGACAATTCTGTGTAGGAGATACCATTAGTTGCCCCATGGACAGATGCGCAGCTGACTTTGCAGTGGAAATTGAGAAGCTTGCCCAGGTCCCACCGCTGGCCAGTGATGGAGCCAGGATTTCAACGTAGACTGCTTGATCCCAAGGTCCATGAACTTAGCCTCCAAGTTCAGTCTGTGGCTAGAATGCAGGGAGTGTAGACAGCAGGAGATGAGTTTGACGAGACAGTTTGGAAGCAGATTGGAGAAGGGTAAAGAACACTCCGCGGCGGTTCTGGAGAAGGGGAGTGACACAGTGTGTTTTTTAGGAAGTATCCTCCCGTCGGACTGGAGAGAGTGATATTCAGATAGTCTGAGCAAGGTATTGTTACAAAGCTGGGAGCCCAGGTACTGTGTAGGTGCTTGAAGCAGGGGGTGGGCACTGAGGATGGGGAGGGTGGGTCTTGAGAGCCTTGACAATGAAGGCAGGGGACTGGGGGAGCACGGATTGCTGCTCCATTTCTAGCTTGGGGGAACGTGTGAAAGCTAGAGCCCCGGAGCTGGGGGAGCAGAACTACTCTGCTTCTATATTGCGACTTTCCCCATCCAGAGAAATAATTGCATATTTAAACAATGGCCTGCGCAGGCTTAATTTAGCCTTGTATCAGTGTTTAATAGGGCATAATTTCTGGTCATGTTCTGTAGTTCCATTCTTTCCTTTCTTTCTTTTTTTAAATATATGACTTTTCCCTACTTATTTTTAGGTGCCCTATGTCAGGGCACAGGGTAGGGAAAGAGCCGGGGGGAGGGTTCAATGGGGCCATAGGCCTATTTCTCAGCATCTGTACTAGTCATATCACTTGGCTCCCAGGAAATTCCCTTTGTGGCTTTATTCTCACTCTTTTCCTTTATTCTGTTATAGTCTCCTTTGGGTTTCCTAAGAGCTTTTTTAGTATTTCCTTAGCTGTCCCCTTTTCTTTGTCTGTGTAATTGACATCAGCCTTGTGACTTTTTTTTCCCCCCCATCTTTATGCAGTGGGAAGCTATAGATGATGTCCTTGGGTTTCAGAAAAGCACGGAGCAAAGTTTTATGGAGAAGGTTGAAAAATAAGTACGGGATAATAGCACAGTCAGGTGCTTTCATGCATGCAGACCTGGCCCTGAATGAACTCCAGGAGGGTTCTCTGTGGGGTTCTTAGCCTGGATCCCGGCAGCATTCTGTGGATGGCTTAGATATGGGTGTAGCAGGTGGTGTTAGAAGCAGGGAGGGGCAAGGGGCAACAGTCCTCAGTTGGATTCCTGGCCTCACCATCTAATAGTTGTGTGGTCTCTGGCAAGTTTCTTACCCTCTCAGAGACCCAGTTTCGTCATCTATAAAATGGGGCTAATGAGACACACCCCAGAAGATTGTTGTGAGGGCGCACGGGGTAACACACGTGAAGCTCTCAGCCCCTTCCTGGCACTTACTGATCACTCCCTGGACGGTAGGTCGTAAGACATGGCATCATCTGTGCAGAAAGCTCCAGGTGGGACGGCTAGGTAACCTGTCCGGCCATCTGTCTCTGGTCCTAGGGCCGAGCCCAGAGCCATACACGTGCTGCATGCTCTGAATGGCATCGTATGGGTGACTGACACAGCTCGCGGGGAGCTCCCGTCTCTCTCTTTGGACCCCATTCGTGCCTGGGATGGGATCGTTCTGTGATTTTGTTGTGCTGAATTGAGTGCAGTTGGATCATAGACAGGGTCAGGTACCCCAGAGGTTGTAGCAGATGGTGACTCTGAACCCCACTAATAAAATACAAGATGGGAAACAGATTTAAGAAGGGGTCACCGAAAAAAAAAATGTTCCTCTGAGCTGAATGCCAGGGTCGCATGGGGGCCCGAGCCGGGAATGCTGTCTGAGCGGCCTTCCTTGAATTGCGTGGTAAAGGCGGGGACATCGCCACCTGAGCTCCAGGACCCACGAAGGTGGTCAGGGTCCAGAACTGTGGCTTTCCCCCTGGACGGGGCATCTAAGAGGGAGGCCAATATCCAGGGTGTGTGTGTGCCAAGGAGCATCAGTGGGATGGGATGAGTAGAATCGCACTAAGAGGCTAGCACCTTCAGGGTGGGGATCTTGGGAGAGCATGACTGCGGGGCTGGGATCACTGACTGAATAATGACAGATCGGCCTCGGAGGTCGGGGGTTGGGGGGAGACTTGAGCCTCAGGGAGCAGAGCTCAGATCCAGGAATGAAGTGGAGAGCCCGGACTTGGGAGGTCGTGAGCTCCCCGCCACAAGGGAGCAGGTTAAGGGAGAAAAGCCGGAAGGCTCCCTGGCAGGGATGTGGAGAAGAGATTTCTTTTACCCTGGATAGGAAAAGGTCGCCTTCGGCGCTCTGGTTTTGAAGGACTCCCTACCTTGGATGACTTTTCTGCTCAGTTAACACCTCTGACCGAGCACCTACCATGACTCGGGCAACGCCACCTTCGGTATTTTTAGAACTTTCTCATTCATCGGAGGCGACAGCATGAATAACTAGAGTTCAGTTCTGATTTGGGGGAAACATGTAAATAAATTTCACCTGCTCTTTAGTTTGATTCAAAAAAAAAAGATGATTTTTTTTTTTTTTTTGCTCTCTGATGTCAGCAGAGGTCACTAAGTCAGTGAAATCCACCAACTCTCCTGGAGTCGGATTGCGGGAGCCCCACCCCTTCGGCAGCCCATTCTTGTCTTGGATACAAGCCCCGAAAGGTATCGGAACGTATTGTTTTCCCTTTTGCTGCTTTTCCAGGGCCCGAGGAGGGCCTCTTACGGAGTGAGCTGCTGCCAGGAGCCCAGCAGGCATGCGTGTTGCCATGATCGGGGGCCCGTGTACTTTCGTTGTTCCATGCAGTCTTTGGGGTGCGGGAGAGTTGACTGGAAGGTGTTGGAGAGAGGAAGGGTTCAATTTGACACCCTTCTGTTGAGGGCTCACTGTATGCCCGGTGCTATGTGCCTAAGGGAAGAGGGTGGAGGGAATGAGGAATTCAGTTGCAAATGTATAGAGGTTGGCGGTGGACTGGGGAAAGCCCACACCAAGGAGCTTAGAGCTTGTTCTGTGCCCTGTCATTAAAGGGTATCACGCAAGGGACTCAAAGATGAGGTTTTGGTTTTCCGTTGCTCATTGTGGCTGCGCATAGGGAGGGACTGAAGAAGAGACACGTCAGAAGGGTGTTGGATTAATCCAGGAGAGAGGCTCTGAGAGCCTAACAGAGACAAGGAGAAGGAGGGACCCCTTTCCTTCAAGAACTCAGGGAGGTTGGAGCACTGGAGCCCGCGTCCGAGTCCACATCCCGGCATTCCCGGGGTGTGTATTCATGATCAGCCTCAGTTTCCACATCTGCAAAAGAGGATGATAATGCTTTTTGTCCGAGGGTTGGTCATCAAAATGTCTAACGCCATGTTTAGCCCTCGGGCAGCCCTTGGGCAGGGGCAAAGAGACAGTCTAGTTCTGTGTGGGGAGGAGGAGGAGACAGGAAGACTTAGCCAAAAAGAAATTTCCTGGAAGAGTGTTAAGGACTCACAGAAGCAAGGGAGAAGGCTGGAGAACTGGGCGGGAATCTAGACATTTCTGGCAGGCTAGGAGGCAGGAGCTGCAAGGATAGTTCAGAGCAGGAAGAGGCCGATTGTGCAGCCATTGCTGGGTGCATGAACTCATTTTCAGGCTCTTTGTAACCTTTCTCGAGAGCCCATTTCCGGAGATGGGGAGCACTCAGTTGGCCTCGCCTGGGTCTGATGTTCTCCTTGTGGCCAGGAGAGATGGAGCCACAGACAACAGTGTGCCTGGCAGCTGTGCCTAGCAGGTGGAGGAGTGCTGAGGGGTGAATCTGGGTGGGCAAGAAGGCTTCAGGAGTCGGTGCCGGCCTCACGACTTTAAGACTTGATCCCCTAGGGAAGCCGAAAGCCATGGCAGGGTTCTTCCAAAATAACTTTTAGTCACAAAAAAATTTCAAAATACAGAGAAGTTGAAATAACAGCATCCTTATTCCTGGCGTCTAAACACGATCTTAACATTTCACCACATCTGCTTTGTCTTTCTCCCCCTATCTTTTCTCTTTTTGCATTGCCTCTTGTGGAACCACATGAAAGTAAGATGCAGACGTGATGACACATCACCTCCAAACACCTCCTTCCACTCGCATCTCCCGAGAATGAGGACATTCTCCCACACGACGCGCTGTCGTTCTACCTGAGAAAATTAGTGGTTGATAATAATTCACAATATCCCGTCACGTCCAGCTGTGGGAGGATTTGAAGCAGGGCGTTCGACAAGGCGTTGTGGCTGCCGTGTGGAGGATGACAGGGGGGTGGGGGTGGCGAGGGCAGGCAGATACCTTCCCAGGAATGCAGGTAACACATGATGAAGTCCGAACTAGAGCGATGGGGGGTCGCGAGGGCTGTTTGAGGTACCCCACAAGTCTCCCATTGAACATGATGGTGGGGATGGTGGGTCAGTGAAGGCTTTCCAGGAGGAGGTGCTGGACCTTACCGCTGAGTGTTGTAGGATCAGGAGACCCGCAGGAAGCAGACTGTGGGCAAGAGTGGGAGGATTCGTTTGACACGTGAATATTAAACATCTACTATCATGGTTCCATTTTATATGTCAACTTGACGGGGCCATGGGATGCCCAGAGTTTTGGCCAAACATTACTCTGGGTGCGTCTGTGAGAGTGTTTTGGATGAGATTAACAACATTTATTTTTAAAAAGGGGAGAGAGAGAGTGGCAGGGGGCTGCTGAGGGAGAGGAAGTCTTTAAAGCAGACTCCGCACTGAGCGCTGAGTCCAACCCAGGGCTCGTTCTCATGACCCGAGATCATGACTTGAGCCGAAACCGAGTCCGATGCTTAACCAACTGTGCCACTCAGGTGCCGCTGGATGAGATTAACATTTAAATCAGGAGACTGAGTAAAGCAGATTGCCCTCCTTAATGTGGGTGGGCCTCATCCAAGCACTTGAAGTCCTGAGTACAACAACAGACTGACCCTCCCCTGAGTTAGAGAAGATCCTCTTGGCTGGTGGCCTTCAGCCTGGGAGACTGGCTCTTCCTGTTTTGTTATTGACTCAAACTGGGACACCTGCTCTGTGAGTTTTCAAACTTGCCAGCCTCAGTAATCATGTGAGCCAATTCCTTATAAATAATATACACGTATGAATATAACATAGATATATTCTCTCCGTATATTCTATTGGTTCTGTGTCTCCGGAGAACCCTAACGTGTCTACTATATGCCAGGCATTCTGTCACAGTGCAGAGACCTTAGCAGGCGAACATGACCTAGATTGTCATGGAGTGTGCCACTCAGAGCTCAGTTTGCCTGGACTCTGGGGGGAGTGGTGGGAGAAGGCATGAGGGGTGGGCAGGGGCCTCGGAGGAAGGAGTGTGGACTTTGTTCCATAGGTCAGTGCCTTCCAAAGCTCAGTACCACTTTCATGATTTTTGTCATATCCACATCTCAACTGCATTCTTCTTCACTTGGTACATTTAAGAATATCAGTTTTATGCCCATTCCTTTTTGAAACTATTTAAGCCACAGTACCTATGACATGATGGGATTTTTTTCATTACATTTTTTTCATTTTATATTTATGAAAATAAATATAAAATCATTACAATAAAAAGATGTTGGCCCATATACTGCTTGAAATAATTTCACAGTTTTCCTACATTTGGGGAGCGTTGTCATGAGTGACAGGGGTGGGGATGGATATCAGATCTGGGGTTTTAGGCAGGAACATGTCATGCTGAGATTTAGGTTTTGGAAAGATTCACTGGCTGTTGAGCGGTGAATAGATTGGAAGATAGGGAGACCTGCTCAGAATTCTGGCTGTTGTCCATGGGACCTCTGATAAGAGCCTGAAGCAAGGAGGTGCAGTGGGAATAGAGAGGAGGGGACAGATGTGAGGGGGCATTCAGAGGTAGAATTCGATAGGACTTAGAGACAGTGGCGTGGGATTGAGGCAGGAAGAGAAGTCTAGGTTGGCTCAGTGATGGTTTTGGTTTGGTTGCCTGAGAAGACAGAGGTGCCTTCACAGAGGCAGGGAGCCCAGAAGAGGCTAAGGTCAAGTGCAAAGAGCAAGATATGCCAAGTGATGGTTAGGGGCCGAAGAGTTTGACTACAGTTTTAACAATGATGCTGTGAAGTTCATTGCCCCTTAATAGCAAACCCACACTTTAAATTAAATTAAAACATTTTTAGTTTAACTCTTCTGAGTGGACCCACACATGCATTCTCTGCTACTTATTACTGAGAATGACTAAGTATTATAATTGAGCTGAAAATAATCTCCCGCCCATACTTGCTGGGTTGGTTTCTAAGTATTGCTTGGGTTTTTATCTACTGAAACAAAGTTGTGCTCTTTCCAAATGTTAATTTTGAAGACTGCAGATGGTAACCATCTGTTACTCGACTAGCATTTTACAATATTTGATTAGCACTTTATATAGTTCGGGGAAGCCTGCCAGTGGAGTCTGCCCATCAGGTGGGGACTTTGGTGGTATGTCCTCTCTAGTAGCCCTCGAAGGTGTTTACCTTCATTGTTTGGGGTTCCCTTGTTTTTTGGGGGGGCTTTAGTACAGCTAGTCAGACTGGCAGGTTGATATTCGTGGCAGGAGAACCTTAGGGGCCTTGCTCTGTTTGTACTGTTCCTTAGAGCTGGGGCCATCAGACCTCATCGTGGAAGCAGAATTTGGGAGGTCAAGATGTGTCCATCAGCTAGGACTCTCTGGGTTGCAAGTGACAAAATAACAAACCCAAGCTGCTTTGGTAAAGGGCATTATTAATTGGGCCAGGTCATTAAAAAGTCTAGAGGTGGGACTGCCTTGGGGTGGACGGTTGTAGGGTTCAGACGAATTCTTTAGACTTGGTTCCCTCACACTCTCAGCTCTACCTGCTGCTGTTTGGATTCAGTCTCACGCTTCCAGAGGAAGCAAGATGGCGCCCCCGAGAGAAGCGCAAATCCCCGCAGCAGCAAGCATAGAGGGAGAGAACGGAGGCCTTCCCGGTCACCCCTGCAGAGGTGGTGGGATGTGTTTTGATTGGGCCAGCTTCCATCACGTGCCCACCTGGGACCCAATCCCTGCGACCACGTGGATGCGGGGCTCTGATTGGTCAGACCTGGAGTGGAGCCCCACCCTGACCTGTGGGCGGAGGCCTGGGGAGAGGTGCATTGCCAGTCACACATCCAGGGCTGTTAGCAGAAGGGAGGGGGTGTTCGGGGGCAGACCGCCAGCTGCCCGCCTCGGTGTCGTGGCGGGAGCCCAGGGTACCAGGAGGCACTGGCAAACTTCGCTGTGGAGACAGGCAGTTATTGTTGCTAGGACGATAATATGCTGGAAATGGAGTGAAGGAGCCTCTGAAACCAGCTACTTAATGAATTTCCTTTCGTAGTTTAAGAACCTCTGATAGATTTAGGATTCTGGTTCAGGATTCTGGGGGAGGGAGTTGTCTTTCTTCTTTTCATGTCACTTTAAAACTAAAGCCAGTCACTTAATCTTGGTCTTTTAGCTCCTTCGTTTGGAACATTGTGAGTTGCTCTCTCAGAGAGGGGAGATCTGTACAGAGCAGATAACAGATTCCATTCAGCCCAGTTCAACAAACAGGGCACGAAGCCCCAGGGCCCGGGCCAGGCTCCCCAGGCCTGGCAGCAGATGAATCCGCAGCAGTGTGGGAAGCACTGTAACGGCTCCAAAACAGGGCACTGCAGCCCCTCAGGGCAGGACAGTCAGGGAGGGCTTCCCAGAGGAGGTGACACAGGGCTGGACCTGGAAGGATGAACATGAGTTCCTCCCATGGCGGAGAAGAGAAGAGAAGCTTGACGCTAAAGGGGCTGCTTGTCCCAAGGGACCCAGAGGTGAAGTACTTGCTGATTTGGGGGGATGAACCGAGGCCTCTGGTCCCAGAGTGCGTTCTGGCGTTAGCCCGGAAGAGACTGGAGAGTGACAGGCTGAAGGCGGGGACAGACACCAGGCAAGATGGCTGTGGTAGAGGTCCAGGCAGGAGCCCATGGGGCATCTGGTTAAAATGCAGGTTCTGTCCAGCAGGCCTGGGGCGAGGGTCTGTTTCTTAGCAGCTCTCAGGTAACGTTGGTGCTATTAGTCCAAGATAATACTTTGAGTGGAGAGGCTCAGACCTCTGGCTGTTCTCCCCTTTGTTGCCTGTAGTCAGCTGGCTTGTCAGTCTTACAGTGCAGGATCTTCCTGCACATCTCCCCTACTCTGCTTGTCCGTGACACCGCCTCACCCACTCCCCACAAGTTGGCTTCCAGAAAGAAGACCCCAGGATTAGCTGTGTGATCTCGCCTCTGGTCCCAGCAGGGACCCATGCCCTGGCCTGAGACTTCTGCAGGACAGAATACCCTGCCCGAGTTCAGGGTCCGGGTTCTGTGCGGTGTGGCACGAAGGGGACTTGGCCTCCACATTGTATCAGACCTGCTCACAGAGCCGTGGAGCGTGGGGCTCAGGGCCGAGGATTGGCTTGATGCCTTCAAAGTAATGCTGTGTGTTTTCCAGGGACAGAGGGACTCGCAGATGGCCCCGCTACCAGGGGCAGAGCTGGTCCAGAGGCCGCTGCAGCTCTACCGATACCTGCTGCGCTGTTGCCAGCAGCTGCCGACCAAGGGCATCCAGGAGCATTACAAACATGCTGTGAGGCAGGTGGGAGCAGGGGATATTGGGTTCGGGAGGGCAGGCGGGGGCGGGGGGGTTGTCCCATAATAGGAGGCCTGTCTCAGAATTGGGGGCAGGGGACAGGAAGGGTCTTTCAGGTGGTGGCAGAGGGGAGAGGTGGCAGGCGAGTAAGAGCCACCAAAAACCACAGCCCAGCTTCTCTCTCTGATTTCCGCTCAGAAAACAGAAGCTGTATCCTCCAGCACATCAGCTTTGTGCCAGGGCTCAAATAAGGCAGCTGAATGGATAATTCAAGTAGAGTATGGGACATAACATTTTAACAGGCGTTCCTGCCAGTAATGCACAGCCTGAATGTACTCATGAGAAAACATCAGGTATATCCAAACGGAGGGACCATCTCCCAGCCCGGTAGCCTCGGCTCATCCAACATGGCAGGGTCAGGAATCACTGAGAAAGGCAGGCCTGCTCTGCTTTCAAGAGGACTGAAGAGATGTGACCACGAAATGTAGTGAGTGGATTGGGTTCTGGACCAGAAAAAAAACAGTGCTTAACCCACGGAAGTGGGGCGCCTGGGTGGCTCAGTGGGTTAAAGCCTCTGCCTTCAGCTCAGGTCATGATCTCAGGGTCCTGGGATCGAGCCCCGCATTGGGCTCTCTGCTCAGCAGGGAGCCTGTTTCCCCTCTGCCCACTTGCGATCTCTCTCTCTCTATCAAATAAATGAATAAAATCTTAAACAACAACAACAACAACACATGGAAGCCTTTAGGGGTCAAGGAGGTGATGTCTGCAACTTCGAAATGCTCCCAGAAAATTGAGTATAAACCCATATAAAGAGAGAATGGTAAAGCAAATGTGAGATGTTCACAACTGGTGATTGTGGTAGGGAATTTGTTTCCAATGCAGCTTTTCTGTAGGTTAGAAGTTATTTCCAAATAAGAAATAAAAAGCTTAAATGAATACAACTGTAATGTGGAAAGTAAAAAAAAAAAAAAAAAAATCGAGGTAGAGACAGACAGACAGGCTGTGAAAACATGGAGGAGGGAAGAGCTAGTTGCCTGAGGACGTCAGGGAGGGCTTCCCAGAGGGAGCATCTGAGATGCTCCTGAAGACAAATAGGAAGACTTGTGGGGTCGAGAGTGACTGGGCAGAAGAGGTACCAGGTACCCTTGTGAAGGGCTCCGCGTGCCATACCCGTGAACCTGAATCTCATGTTCCTTCTCAAGGGTGAACATCTGGTCAAAGGCAAACAGCAGCCCCACGCTGCTCTTCACTGGGCCTGGCTGCAGTTTCTAGTCACCCCCTCCCCAGCCCCCCTTCTGCCGGACCTTCCAGCACAGACCCGGAGCGGCCCTGTTCCTTCCTATCGCGCAGCCTTGTACAAGCAGTTCCGAGAAATGGAAGTTTCCTTGGGCCCCTGCTGCCTGATCACCTTTGGGCCCAGCCTGATTTGGGGTACCTTGGGGGCCAGTCTTGCATTTTGCGGCTGCTCTGCGGGCAGGAGGACAGGCTATATAGTTAGAATGGACTGGAACTTGAATGCCTGCGCCACGCACAGTGGCCGGTTAGGGCGTCCGAGCCTGTCTCCTCGTCTGTAGGAGGGATCATTCTGACTCTCCCTGGAGGGAGGGCTGAGAGCCACGGCCAGTGGAAAGTGTGTCTGGCCGATGCCTGGGGCTCTGGAGATGCCGGTCCTGCGGATTTTGCCTCGTCATCTCTTTTTTTATGCTTAAACTTCCAGAGTTTCCGGGTTCATTCAGATGAAGACAATCCTGAGAGAATCCAGCAGATTATTAAAAGAGCCATTGAAGATGCAGACTGGATCATGAACAAAGTAAGTGCTGGCTCCTGGCTCCCCCTGCCCGCTGGGGGGTTGACAGCGGTAATCTCCGTGGCCACCAGGGGTCGCCCCTGCCCCACACTTGAGCCGGATCAGCCCGGCAGAGGCACCCTGCGGCCCCAGCCAGCCGCTCCCCTCCTCCAGAAGCCCAGGGGTGGTGGTGGCAGATGCCTTTCTGTTTGGATCTGTTTTCTGCCAGGGGTGGGGAGTTCTCAGTCCCTAAACACCAACGGTGCTGAATCACCTGAGACGGGGTCGCAGGAAGAAGGAAGAGAAAGGTCTTCTTGGAAGCAACAGTGCCAGAACTAGCAGCAGCCTTGTGATGGCTCAGACGGAAAAGCTGTCTTGGGGTGTAGTGAGCTCTCCGTCTCCAGGGGTATTCATACCGAGGCAGGCTTATTGAGGAAACATTCAAGTATCTATTTGGGTAGAGGAAGGGAGGGAGTCAGGAATACAGACTAACTTGCTGCTCCTTACCCACTGGTGTTAGAACAACCTAGAGAGCTGGGTGGAGCGTGCCCCCCCCATCCTTCTAAATCAGGATCTCCAGATGTGGGGGCCTGGGTTCATTTTTAAAGCTCAGTGATTGGACTCGATGACTTCTGAGGTCTTTCTCTATCTGAGATTTTTTTTTTCCTTTGAACCAAGATGCAGCTTAGAGAACAGGATGGGCACACCCCGCGTTCCCTTCTGACGTTCCCGTGTCTTTCTTATGTGCTCCCTCCTGCCCCGTCAGCTTCCTTTTCCACTAAGGAAGAAAAGGGGGTCCCCGTGCCAGCTAGAGATTTGACTGTCTGGTGCCGGCCTCACCACCTCCGAGAAGCCCCTGCAGGAGGCAGCTAAGGCCCCAAACATGGTTCTCAGGATTTTCTAGGTCCTCCCTCCCCCATTGGCTTCCCTCACCCACTTCTAATGATCTCTCTGCCTTACAGTATAAAAAACAAAACTGAGACGCTGGGGCCTAGAGAACGAAGCTGTCCCGAAGACGTTGAAGTGGAGAGACCTCGCTTCTCCTGGAACTCGGTCGGCAGCAGCAGTCGCTTTGGAATATCCATTGGCCTCGTTGGCTGAGAGCAGGAAATCAGGGGTAGGAGAAGCTGAGGTCAGCTCAGCTGACTCTTCTTAGCCACGTGTGTGTCCCCGGCATCCCTTATGTTCGCTTCCCTGGCCGTCGCCGCGGGAGATTTGGGGAGAATATGTTTTGTCACTTTGCTCCGAAGGTGCCGCACGTATTCTGGATGGTTGTCCTTGGAGACCCAGAGTGGGCATCCCCTCCGGCTGTCCAGAGTGGACAGGGCATGGGTTTTTGAACTGGGCAGGTCTGGATTTGAATCTCAGTTCTGCTGCTTTTCAAGGGGGTTGTCTTTGAGCGCAGCCTCCTCCTGTGTGAAGATTAAGTATGAGGAAGTCGAAGAGCTTCACGCAGGACCGGGTACGTGGGGGTGCGAGTAAACATCCCCTCCCTGAGGAGGAGGAGGCCATCCTCCACCGCTCCTTCCTTCCCGCCCGCAGTGCTCCACACATCTCTCTGGCGCACTCCTCGTCGGGCCCGGGTGGTGTGTGGGCCTGGCCTGTCCTCCTTGTGGTCCCCGAAGCCTCATGGCCCCACCGCCCCCAGCCCTCCGCCAAGCAGCCACTCCTCTAGGCACTACCCTTCCGTGAAACCCTGGTCCTTGCCTTCGGGGAGTTTCTGGTGTCCCTGAAGTGGTGAAACGCAGGCCACATGGAACAAGGAAGAAGGGCAGAGCACATATAGTGGACGCCCAAGTGTGCAGGCCTCTGCGCACTTGCGGTCTGTCTTGTCCCTTCCCTGCCTTGCCACCATCTTGGAAGGAAGAGTGGAGGCAGGGAGGCCAGGAGGGAGGTACTCCGTACAAGTTGCTCTTGGGGAAACTTACCCGGCCCTTTGTTCAGCCTTGGTTTCCCCATCGCCAGTGCAGCGATGCCCCCACCCCCCTGCCCAGGCTGCAGCGAGGAGCACTAAGCTCTAACGCATTCCAGGCGCTTCTTGCAGAAGCTGGCTCAGGGAACCGTCGTGGCCGGGCGCTGCAGTTAGGGAGCCCCGCTTTGCCGATGGGGAGATGGAAGCACAGACAGGTTGAACCCCTTTTCAAGGTCACCAAGCTACTAAGCAAGTTCTGGCTGAATCTACCAAACACGGCAGATTTGGGAGGGAAGAGGGGGCAGCAGAGGGAGGGAAGGCATCCAGGAAGGACTGGGGGGCCTGGGCAGAAGTGGAGAGGCCACACCGGACTTGAGTGTCCCCAAGGACTCTCAGCCAGAGGGATGAGCCAGCACGTTCGTGACCCCGCAGTGAATTACAGGACTTAAAGTGTCTCAGGGACATCTGTATGCACTTGACTGATCAGCAGATAATGAACTAAATATATCGATTTCTGAAAGCGCTGGTGTCTTGAATACTGTGCTCATTCATTCCCCGAACACGTGTTGTTCCTTACCGTGTGCGGTCTTACTAGGTGTTGAGGACTTAGAACAGGCCTGTGGAAAGCTGCCCAGGAGGGGATGGTTCTTCGGAGGAGATGGCTCTCTCTTGTTGAGATTTTTCTTGTTTTCTAATAATGGGGGAGGCTAGTAGGTGGTGATTATGTCTTGGCCAAGTACTGGTTGTGCATGGGGGGTCATGGGGGCCCTCTCCTTATCACTGATGCTCAGGGGCTGATTTGGAGGGGAAGTGCGTTTACATACACTTACCCTTACTGAGTGATTGGCAGGCCTGGGTGCCTCCCACCGACATCCTTCGAGAAGTTCATCTTGAGGCATAGAAAAGACCTCTCCCAAAGCCCAGATCGTCAAGAATTAAGACCCAGACTTCCTCCCAGCTTCCTTAAACGAACCTGTCCCTCTGTCCATCTTGTTTCCCTGGGGGACGGGGATTAACATGAGCATCCAGGGCAAAAAAAACCCAAAACCCCAAACCCAAAAAACCCAAACTACCTTTGTTGAATGCCAGGGAAAATCTTTTGGGAATCGATGTGAGTTTCCTACCCCCAGTGCTGACCTCATTTCCGCCTCGTCCATGATGTCCTCCGGCACCCTTGCACCTTGCACACAGATTTCTCACCCTCCCAGCACTTAACCTGTTCATTCTACGTGTATTTGCCCAAGCTTCTCCTCCTGGCTGCAGTGCCCTTCTTAGCTTAACCTTATTCACCTGAAAAACATCTTTTCCCTGTCAAGACCGAGCTCGGGCATTATTTCTACGAAGATGTTCTTTGCTCCCCGTAGAGCGAGACATCTTCCAAGATCTTTTTTCATGTTAACTGCTGAATGCAGACCAATCAGATGACACTGGTTCCTTGAAAAATGAATGCTGTCTTAGTCCAAATTAAGAAAGATATGGGATCAAGAAGAAGGGAGGTGAAAATCCTCCTTGTATTCTGCTTTATTTGGATTGTATCTGGAGCAGTGATTTTCAGGAGTGGTCCATGGCCGGCGGGGAATCCCGCAAACCCTCTGATGGGATCCTCAAAGTCAAAACTACGTTCATAATAATACTACGACTTTGTCTTTGCCACTTTGTGAATATTTGCACTGATGGCACAGAAACAATGATGAGTAAACGTGCTGGTGTCTAAGCCTGAATCAGGATAGGGATTATCACCGCCGGCTTACTCATGAACATCCCTGACGAAACAGCAAAATGCTTAATTTTGTTAAGTCTCAACCCTTGGGTATAAAAATATTCTGTACCATGGGCTGATAAGCACACATAAGTAGGACAGTTGCCTGGAGGAAAAGCACACAATTATTTGGGATATGAGCTAAATGAACTGCTTTTTTATTCACCATTTTCTTGTGGAAATAGGGACTGCCAAACTGGTTGGATCTGACCTCTGTCATGTTAACCATCCTTCATAGGTTCGTTTCTTCTGTAGTGCTGCCATTCATTTATGTATTCACTAATTCATTAATTCATCAGACACTGAGCATCTCTTTTTTTTTTTTTAAAGATTTTTATTTATTTTATTAGAGAGAGCGAGAGACTGAGAATGAGAGGGGAGAAGGTCAGAGGGAGAAGCAGACTTCCCGCAGAGCCGGGAGTCCGATATGGGACTCGATCCCGGGACTCCGGGATCATGACCTGAGCCGAAGGCAGTTGCTCAACCAACTGAGCCACCCAGGCGCCCCTGAGCATCTCTTATGTATCAAAAATTCCAGCTATGTCTCCATCTGGGTGAGATTGTTGATGGTTTAATTTGCTCCCCCTACTGACCTCGATGGTTTCTTGAAATGTGTGGAGAGATTTAGTTCTAGGCACCCATGATGACCCCTAGGGATCTAGAAGTCTCTTTCATACCCTTTCTAGGGAAAAAGTTTTTTGCCCCTAAAATTTTCCTATTTATAGACATTAGCCCGCATTTACACACACATCCATAACATTTGTTGCTAACAAGTCTGGCTGGAAAACGGTGAATCGCTTTGAAAACATGTTTTTTTCTGACATTGTCACCTTCCTCTTACCATAAATCTTTAAAATCCTGGAATTGGAGAGAGAAGAGGAGTTGTCCAAGGGGCCAACTTGCTACGTCGGCCTCAGCTTCCAGCCCCCAGGCATGGAGGTAAATGAACATTCTCATCCTTTTCTTCATTTTGACCGTGGTGTTGATTTCATGCTCTCTCTGGCTCAGGATGCTATGTCTTTCCCTTACATCCTTGGCTGTGTCAGAAACCACTGCTGGAGGAACTTGCAACCCTTAGACACTGCTGGTGGGAATGTAAAATGGGGCAGCTGCTTTGGAAAACAGTTTGGAAGTTTCTCAAAATGTTAAGTGTAGGGTTACCATGTGACCCAGCAATTCGATAAATCTGTGTATATATATACCCAAGGGGAATGACATATGTTCACAGAAGACACTTGTACACAAATGTTCACAGCTTAATTTAAAATAGCCAAAAAAAAAAAAAAAAGTGAACAGCCTAATATCTGTCAACTGATGAATAAGATTTAGCATAGTTATACAGTAGAATATTATTTGGTAATAAAAAACATGAAGTACTGATACACCATGCAAAATGGATGAACTTTTTTTTTTAAAGATTTTATTTATTTATTTGACAAAGAGAGAGAGATCACAAGCAGGCAGAGAGGCAGGCAGAGAGAGAGGGGGAAACAGGCTCCCCACTGAGCAGAGAGCCCAATGCGGGGCTCGATTCCAGGACCCTGAGATCATGACCTGAGCCGAAGGCAGAGGCTTTAACCCACTGGCCACCCAGGCGCCCCAAGTATCCAACTCTTGTTCTCAGCTCAGGTCTTGATCTCAGGGTTGTGAGTTCAAGGCCCTTGCTGGGCTCTACCCTGGGTGTGGAGCCTACTTAAAAAAAAAAAAAGGGGCACCCCACCCCCCGTCTGCCTGCCTCTCTGCCTACTTGTGAACTCTTTTCTGTCTGTCAAATAAATAAATAAATAAATCTTAAAAAAAAAAGCAAACCACTGAATTGTACAGTTTATTTATTTATTTATTAAAAAATATTTTATTTATTTGACAGAGAGAGACACAGCCAGAGAGGGAACACAAGCAGGGGGAGGGGGAGAAGGAGAAGCAGGCTCCCCACAGAGCAGGGAGCCCAATGCGGGGCTCAATCCCAGGACATTGGGATCATGACCTGAGCCAAAGGCAGATGCTTAACAACCGAGCCACCCAGATGCTCCAGAATTGTACAGTTTAAATGTGTGAATTGTATGGTATGTGAGTTATCTCTCAATAAAACTGCCAAGAAGACATCAAATGCCAGGAGAAAACCGAACAAATCTCCATGTGTCTGGAGGGTACCACTTAAATACCACCAATTTCTAGAAAATTCTCACCTTCTTGATTAGCCTCAGTTGAAAGGAGCAATTGTCTTTTCCCATCGGTGGTATCTAAAGTTGAATTTTTCTACCGGGCTTCTCTTGATGACTTCTTCATGGCCCACAGTGGGTAGCAAGCTCTCAGTGTTGAAAACTGGGAGAAATAATCATGCCCTGATGGCTCAAGGGGGGCAAGCCTTCCAGTGCTCATTGTGGAGACTGAAGTTACTCAGTGAGCTGTTTCGGGCAGAGAGAGGGATTGGCTAGGTCCTCGTCTACTGGAAGTGAGTTGAACCTTGGATCCTGGTAGACAGACACTGTCACTGGGAGAAGGCAGGAGAGTTGTTATTACCTTTACTTCCCTTGATGGTCATTTCGGATTTTTGGGTTGACTAGGACATTCTCAAAAGTCCTCAAATGACATCACCAGTAGTGCCGGGCAATATGCTTGTGCACAGGGTCTGGGCTGACCAGTCAGGGATGAATAACTTGCTTGTTGACATTGGTCCATGATGCTTGGAGCCTCATCTCCTCCTTTCAACTTTAATTACTGTCTTCTTTTAGGATAGCAGTAGTTGTAGATGCTGTTGGACAAGAAAGCATTGATTCTATTATCTGTTTCCTCTATTCTTCACGTTTTTACTATTGAATCTGGTTTGGAATAGGTCATGGCATATACAGTAAATAAATAATAGCATATTATGCTTTAAGGTCATTGCTTTCACTGGCATCAAATGTCATCATCATTTTTCAGTCTACTTTGATTCAATTCAATGTAACTTAGTAGGTTTGTGAGCTCTTATTCATTCAAAGCATTGTGTTGGGCACTGAGGATACAGTAGTGTGTCTTTCAATATGGCCCCTATTCTAATGAGGCTTACAGTCTAGTGAGAAAACAGACATTAGGGAAGTAACGATATGCCATTAGGACAGTTTCCAAAGGGTGCTCCAGGATTGTGTAGTGGAAAGACTCAATCTTGTTGGGTGTGGTAGGGAATGGACAAAAGGAAGGAAGAAGGGGAGTAAGCAGGTAAGATTCCAGCTGAGAATGGAAGGACGAATTTGCGGGGAGATGGGCGTTGGAAGGTGATGGTGGTAGGAATCTAAGAGCACTTCAGTGGAGAATACAGTGGGGCCAAGGTCCAGAGAGCTTGGCATATCTGTAAGCTTAAAAGAAGTCCAGGTTTCTCAGATCGCAAGGGGGAGAGTCATAGGAAATGACCTAGGAGAGCCTAGCCAGAGCTATGCTATGAATTTGGGACTTTATCCCAAGGGATTGGGAAGGCTGGATTAAGTGGTCGGAACGTGTTACCCTACGCAGGTAGTAGATGATCATTACAATGATGGTGTTGAAGATGATAGTAATAGCAAGCACTTATATCGTACTTACTATGCCATTGTTCCAAGCACCTTACAAACATTAATTAATCTGCATAAAGAGCCATTCTAATCCACCCCTATTTTCCAGTACCAGGAGGCAAGATCAAGCCAAAGTCAATGAGAGAAACCCAAGAGTCAGATTCTGGGAAGACCAGAGAACGGAGGCAATACCTTGTGGAGCGTTCTGGAGCCAAGTTCTCAGGGTCTGGCAGAGAAGGAGCTGAGGGAGGGCAGGTTGGGGCTAATCCAAGGGAGCCAGGTGACAGACAGCTTTGGGATTTCTCAGCTCAGCTGAAATGGCAGGAGGCGTAGCACACTGAGAACTCCATTGCTGAGCTGATCTGTCTCTTGCCTTCGGCGTGAACTCCAGCAGATGCTGGAGGTGACCCAGAGACTCCTGTATCAGGTCCGTGGACGGTGGAATGCAAACGAAGGGCCAAGACATGAGTATGAAGGGGGGTTTCTGTGTCACGATCAGAGTCTGAAGTTTAACCGGTCCTGAGATTGGCTAATCATCTGTCAGCTGACAGCTTGAGTGATGTCCACCACGTGCGCATCTCAGTAATTGAGAAGTACCCCGGCCCACAGTCCGGGAGGTTTGCCGCCAGTGCCAGTTTTGCCATCTTCTAGCCCATGTGAGCTGCTGCCAACCACTCGCCCTGCCCGGGTCTCGGTTTTCTCATCTGTGAAGTGGGCTTTATGGGCTTGTTATGAGGATGAAACGCAAACTTAGGTGCGAGAGCATCCCTTCTGTGGTGACGCAGCTCCATATCGGGAGTGAGCTCCAAACCAACGTAAAACTGGCTTCATAATTGAGTGGATTTTGGGAAATGTAGTTGGCAGATATCTACGTGTGTTTTCAGGGCACTCTTGCCCCAGGAAAGGGGCCCAGAGAATGCAAGCGAGGATCCGAGGGTCATATGTGGTGGCTCTCAGCAGAGTGGACAGCTGTGACAGTTGCTGCTTATGCTGCCTGTAAGCCTTTCCCTCTCTCCCACCTGACGTCGCAGGGACCAGCGATCCTCTAGCCAGATGATCATGACTAAACTCTAGACTATCTAGAATTCCAAGCAAGGTAGAGGCATATGGGCCGGAGTGGTCAGAGAAAGCTTTAAGCAGATCCGGGAACTTGCGCTAGACCTCAAAAGGTAGACAGAATTAGGACAGTCAGAGAAAGGGAAAGGCATTTCAGGGGGAGGGATCAGCAAGAGCAAAGTCTCAGAGGCATAAAGAGATGTGGGGCTGTGCTGGAACTCGGACCAGGTGGCAGAGTGTTTGCAGGAGATGGAGAGATAATCACTAAATGAAAGATTTAGTGGATAATATGTCTGGTATCTTGCCAGTCAGTTTATTCCTAGCCTGTCCTTTCTTCATCATCCATTTTGTGAACCGATATACATCACTCATTTTCAGAAAGTTCTTGCTTATGTCTAACTTAAGTCTGCACACTGCTAATATGAGGTGGTTTTTCTGGGTTTGTTCTTCAGAAGAGGTAAAAGAAACACTTTATGGAAAATTCTGCCGTGGAAAATATCCTCATCTTGACCCCAAATGTCCCCATGGAAAGCTTTTGCCTTTTGGAATGGCCCAGGTAACCTGAGCAGCAGGATTCTGCCTTGGGAGGGGCTCTGACTGTGCTGGGGCTCCTCGTTATTTCTTCTTTGTCTTTTTTTTTTTTTTTTAAGTAAAACAGTTGACAATTTTATTTTCACATTTCAAATGCAAATGAAAAAAAAACTTTTTATATTTTCCCACTACTGCCCAGCCAAAACCATTCTCTCACTGATAGGAAGGGGAGCAAGTCTTCCTTGTCATGCTGTTAGGAAACGCGTAGAGTCATAGCACCATGGTCTCCTGCAGAAGTAGAACAAATAATATAAAACGGACTTAAAAAGCCCCCCCCCCCTTATCTGTCTGGTTGAGTCATTCCTGGCCAGCTTGGCACCATCATGGGACATATGGAAGGTCTCATCATTGGGGGCCCAGGTATCAATGACATGTGGCTTCCCATAGGCAGTCTCATTCCAGGAACTAGTCCCACTGGCATCATTCCAGGAGGAGGAGGGCCCCCTATAGGGCATGTTGGCATCCTACCAGGGCAAGGAGGACCAGGGAGACTTGGGGGAGGCAGGATCATTGCCCCTGCAGGAGGAGGAGCAGAGAATGGTGGAGGAGGAATCCTTCCTTGTGATAATGCAGCACTTGTTTTGTTGATCAGGCTCTGAGCCTGCTCTTAAATCCGTTTCTGACAGCAGTCTTTCTCATTCTCTGTTTCCTACCGCTGCAGCGTGTGTTCCTCACGGAGGGAGAGTCCAGGGTGAGGTGTGGGTCGCAGTAGTCACAATAAAACGTGGCCATTTTACTCCGCATGCCACTGGCCTCCTCTTTGTCTTTTTGACTGTTAAAAGGACCTGAGATCCCCCCATTCAGCTCATGTTGAGAAGGAAAGGGGAAAAAAAAAAGGAAGAAATTGACAAAAGAAATGACAAAAATTTGTCATCTTTGTTTTTGGAATAGAAGTAATTTACAGATGCCAAATATTTTGAGACGCAATACTGAAAAGAAAAATGACACAGTTTTTTTTTTTTTTTAAGATTTATTTATTTTAGAGACAGAGAGTGCGAGCTGGGGGAGGGGTACAGCGCACAGGGAGAAGGAGAGAGAATCTCAAGCAGACTGCCTGCTGAGTGCAGAGCCCAACACAGGGCTCTATCTCGCTACCCTGAGATCATGACCTGAGCAGAAATCAGGAGTCTGATGCTCAACCAACTGAGTCACCCAGGCGCCCCCAAAATGGCACAGGTTTTTAAAGGTAGTTCATTTCTGATTTTAAAAGAGGGTACTTCTGATATATTAATATCGCCCTGAAAGCAAGGGAGGCCTGGGCTCATATCCTGACCTGGACACTTGCTAGTTGTGAGACCTTAGGCAAGGTACTGCACTGGTCTGAGCCTCAGCTTCCTCATTTGTAGAATGGGGTAGGGCGGAGGATAGTAATCCTTTCTCCGTAGGGTTGTTAGAGAAATAACCGCATTATAGCATGAACGGAGACGGGGAGTTCGAGATCCCCGCTCCACCTTGTCCTCATTCTTTTCTGTTGCTCTGACCGCTCCCCTCCCTGAGCCACCTGTCTGGTCCTCGTCCTAACTTACCAGAGGGGACTCGAGGGCCGAGCTCACAGCTGCTTTCCTTCATCAGCACCAGAGAAACAGGGAACTCCTGGAGGCGAACCCGTTGGTCTCCCTTTCATCTCCCTTATCAAGCCGGGGTGATGAAATCGAATGGTCTGAGACATGTTCCTGGGCTGTCAACCACTGGAATTTAATCAGAACTCACAGACCAGCTCTTTGGGTTGCGGCAGTTGGGGAGCTCAATACATTCTGGCCTTACCCGCTTTGTGCTGCTTTTCCTAATACCGCACATACTTTGGATGCTTATTTATTTATTTATTTTTGCAGAAAAGCACAGCATGAATATCAGGCTTTTTAATAAAAGTTCTTTTGGAGAGGTGATCGCATCTCTGGAGGCCAGTGGCCACTTCAGAGACGAATGGTGCAGCTTTTCAGCAAAAACCTAATTAAACAAGCTCGAGAAAACCCCAAACGAATGTGTCTCTGTGGGCCCGCAAGACCCTGGTTTCTTTAATAGGTGCTGATGGCAATTAAATGAAATAAACATTTTCCCCCCACTACCTGCTCAAGGCCCCAAGGATTCCTCTGTTGGTGGGTTCCCTTTGGGGACCACGCCGGGAATCAGGGAGTGGGGGGGAGCCAGGATTCCCTAAATCCTTTTCCTCTAACAGTGCAGGGGAGTACTGATTGGAAGCCATTTGTTTAACAAATTAATTTCCTAATTCATTTAGTCGATACATAATTGTCATGTGCATTTTTTAAGTTATAGAACAGGTAAGATATTTGCATGGTTCAAAATTCAAGAGGTACACTGTAAAAATCCCCCTCCAATCCACTCCCCTACCCAAGACCTGGAGGCAAGCAACAGTACCAATTTCTTATACCTCTTGTCAGACAAGTACTGGACACAGAAAAGCTGTACCTATTTTTTTCCTGGGCCTGTTTTTTTTTTTTTATTCACATAAATGGTAGTCGTTTATAAACTCAGTCCTGAACCTTCATTTTTTTAAACTTAATAATAAATCTTGGAATTTTTTCAAAAATTGCATACAAGTCCTCATTATTCTTTCTCATGGTTGGTTTTAGTCCACCGTGTGGAGACTTCACGACCCTTTTGTGATCTCCTGTTGAGAGACACTTGGTTTGCTTCCATTCTTCTGCTATTACAGGTAACACCACGGTGATTAAACCCTGGATAAATGCCCTTGCACACATGGGCAAGTCGATCTGTAAGATCAGTTCCTAGAAGGGAATTGTTGGGTGAAAAGATCAATACTTTCCGTAATTTTAAACCAATATGGCGAAATTGCCCTATGTAAAAATTTGGATCAATTTACATTCCCATCGGCAAAATGTAAGCATTTTCAAGACACAAGTGTGTTTGAGTGTTTGTTTGCTGTGTATCTGGTGGTTAAAAAGGCGGAGTCAACCTCTAATGGCTTCCCTTTGCTCTTAAGTAAAGAGCAACCTCCTACCGGCCACCTTGCATGCCCCCTAGCCTCCTTGCCTTCCTCTCTCCTCGCCTGACTCACTACCTTCAGGCACATCCACCTTTCTCTAGTTTCTCACCCGTACCAAGCTTCTTCCCCTCACGTGGTCTTTGTATGTGGTTACCAGATGCTTAGAAGGCCCGTTCTCCCCTCTCCTCACCTGGTTAACCACTTTTAATCCTCAGCACTCAACTCAGTCACCGCTCTGTCTTGGGCACCCTTCCCTGATCTCCATGACCAATTCTCTGCAACTAAGTTATAAGCTCCCCAGCACCATGTACTTCTCCTTCAAGGCCCAAAAGCTAGTATCCATTTTATTTCCGAGTTTATTCGGTTAATGTCAGTCATTCCTGCTGATCCGTGGGCTCCTGGAAGGCAGAGACCATGTGTGTTTTGCTGCTCATTTTATTCCCAGGGCTTAGCACTGTGCCTGGTGCCTAACAGACACTCAGTAAATATTTCTTATTTGGATTTATTCAATAAGATCAATGACTATTAAGTATCAGCTATGTGCAGGAACTGTCCTAGGTCCTGGGAATCTATTAGTGAATAAAACAGACAAAATTCCTGCCTTTACAATGCTTGACATTCTGATGGTGGTTGGGGGAAGGTGTATATGGTCAATAAATACATAAACTATAAATATATAATATGTCAGATTGTGATACATGCTATGAAAAGAAATAAAGCAGGGTAAAGAAGTAGTAGGGTTGAGAGTCGTCAGGAAGTTCTTTTAAGTAAGGTAATATTTGAGCAGAGACCTGAATGAAATGAGGAAGTGAGCTATGTGGTTATTTGGAAGAACAGCATTGCAGGCTAAGGGAATGGCCAAGACCTTGAGGCAGGTCCATAATAGGTGTGTTAGAGGAACAGTAAGAGGACCAGCATAGTTGGAATCAAGGAAGCAAGAGGAAGTGAATGATGGTGGATGAATGGACGAATGAACCATTGGCATGTGGTAGGAAAGATGAAATTTACAAGGGGGAAAAACTGTAGTGTTAGATCAAAATTGACAGTAGTCTTCAACAAATGGTAATGGGGCAAATGGACATCTCCATACAAATAGTCGGACCTCGATCTACACCTCTCATTATCTACACAAATTAAAATGGATCAGGAACCAAAATGCAAAACTTAGAACTATAAAACTTCTAGGAAAAATCATAAGAGAACATCTTTGTGATTTTGAGTTAGGCAAAGATTTGTTAGATACAACACCAAAAGTATGATCTGTAAAAGGAGAAAAGTTGTAAATTGGACTTCTTCAAAAGACACTTCCCAAAATGGGAAGACAAGTTGTAAACTCGGGAAAAATCATTGTAGGTCGCGTAACTGATAAATGACTTGTATGTAAAGATCTCTTAAAAACTCAACAGTAACAAAGCAAACCACACAATTTAAAAAGGGCAAAAGACTTGAACAGCTACTTCACCAAAGAAGATCTACGAGTGGCAAAAAACATGGATGGCAAGATATACGGATAAGTACATGAAAAGATGCTCAACATCATTAGTAATTAATGAAATGCAGATCAAAACCACAGTGTTATAGGACCATCCATCTTGTAGAATGCCTAAAATAAAAAGTATTGATAATACAGGGGCGTCTGGGCGGCTTAGTCAGCTAAGCAACTGACTCTTGATCTCAGCTCAGGTCTTGATCTCAGGGTCCTATCTTTGGGCCTGTGTTGGGCTTTGCACTGGGTGTGGAGCCTACTTAAAAAACACAAAAAAAATAAAATGAAAATAAAAAGTATTGACCACGCAACTGCTGACGAGGACGCAGAGGAACTGGAACCCCTATACCTTGCTGGTGGCGATGCAAAAATGCTACAGCCGCTTTAGAAATCGCGTCGGCAGTTCCTTATAAAGTTAACGCATATCCGGCATGTGACCCAGAAGTCTCACTCCTACAGAAATGGTCATGAGGGTCACATACAAAACCTGTACGTGAATGATCACAGCTGTGTTGTTTGTAACTGCCCCAAACTGGAAACAACCTCAATAGTCCTTCCAGTGAGCGACAGATGGGCCGACTGTGGCACATCCATACAGTGAAATACCACTTCGCAATGAAAACTAGTGGATTCCTGATACATCCAACAACAGGGACGAACGTCGAATGCCTTACGCTAAGTCGAAGAAGCCAGACTCAAGTCTGCACGCCGAACGATTCCATCTGACATTTTGGAAATGGCGAAACTCTGGGGACAGAAAATTGGTCAGTGCTTGCCAAGCATCTGAGATCAAAATCTGAGCCACGTGATCCCTCTGAGCTTCGGTTTCTTTGTGTGTAAAATGGGGGTGATTATACCCACTTCTAAAGGTGTCGTGAGCACTCAATGCCAAAATAGATGAAATATTTGAAAACTGCCGGCCCTCAGGAAATGCTCATTTTCTCTGCCTTCCCTTCTCCTACTTTTGGAATATGGCTCTTACAGATGGCCAATCTCTTCCATTAAGTGTCTATTCGATTAATTTGCCTCATGGAGGGGTCTCTTTTCTTAAGATTCTCGAGGCACCTTGCTTGCCCTCTAGGTATCAACAGCTGTTACTGGCATATATGGACTGTGACTTGAGTGGTGATGCCGGCTGGAATCCAACCTGGGGTTCAGATGTGTTCCAAGACCCAATGGAATGACTTTCCAGAACCCTATTTACACGAAGGATGGAACCTCCCCTAGAACTCGTTCTAGGTGAAGATGATAAAGCCACAGATGACGAATGGGTGGGAAGGAGCCCTTAAGAATGACTGAGGCAGGAGGGCGCCTGGGTGGCTCAGGGGGTTAAAGCCCCTGCCTTCGGCTCAGGTCATGATCTCAGGGTCCTGGGATCGAGCCCCGCATCGGGCTCTCTGCTCAGCGGGGAGCCTGATCCCCCTCCCCTCTTCCCCCTACTTGTGATCTCTCTCTCTCAAATAAATGAATAAAAAAAAAAATCTTAAAAAAAAAAAAAAAAAAAGAATGACTGAGGCAGGGAAATAGGGCAGGGACTCTGATGATCTCTCAACTTTACACACCTGCCCAACTTCCCTTGAATTGCTTAGACCCCTTCTCAAAGAAGTGTAAGAGGGGTTAATGCAAAGAGGGGTTCTCTTCCTCTTGGCACCAGAAAACCCTGCAGCTTTAGTACTTCCAGAGTTCCTGGGTCTTGGCTGTGACAGGAGATGGAGGTGACCATGGTGGTGCCCTATGACAGCTCTGTGAAGAAGCCAGGGCTCAGCCAGAAAAGATGTAACCACAGGAAAAATCTCCAGGGAGCTTCCGGAAGTACATGAGCATATGGAACAAGGGGCAGGGAATTTTGAGTTGTTACTCTTACTGGAGCCTTCTGTGTCCATAGCCTGGTAGGATCTTCTCCCTACTTCTCCCCACCGTTCCTTGTGATCATTGTCCTATAATGTCTACAGATGTGGCCAGGTGTTTGAAGACAATCCCAAAGGAAGTCTTCATGAACAGAAGTTTGGTTATCAGACACCCGTTTAGCATAGACTGAACCCTGCTATGTTCTAGCAGGAGGCACCGGTCCTATCCCTGGGGAGTGCCTCTTACTGGGGGCAATCACAGGCGAAACAACTTTAGAATTATGGTGTAATAACATATGTTCTCATGCAGGGACTAGGGCAATGAGCTCTAGGCTTGGGAGTTGCTTGCTACCCCATATTACTTGCAAATGTTTTTATTCCTGGCTATACACTAGCGTCGCCTGGAGGGAGGGGCTTCAGAACTCTGGGGCCTGGCTCCCACCCAAGACCAGTTCAATGGAAATTGGCAGGTAGAGGCCTGCTACTGATATTTTTAAAAAGCTAACAGGTGATTTTACTTTCTTCATATTTTTAGGAGCATTTTCCAATTTATTAAGACAATACATATTAAACAGGGCACAAACAGGCAGATGGAAGAACATTCGGCATTTCTAAGCTTAGTAAAAATTCAAAAATGAGGGGCACCTGGGTGTGTTAGGTCTTGATCTCAGGGTCATGAGATCGAGCCCTGCATCAGGCTCCCCGCTCAGCGCAGACTCTGCTCGATATTCTTTTTTTTTTTTTTTTTAAGATTTTATTTATTTATTTGAGAGAGAGAGAGAGCAGACCCCCCATGGAGCTGGGAGCCCGATGTGGGACTCAATCGCAGGACTCTGGGATCATGACCTGAGCCGAAGGCAGTCGCTTAACCAGCTGAGCCACCCAGGCGCCTACTGCTTGAGATTGTTTCTCCCCCCTCACGCTGCCCCCTGCTCCTCCCCCTGCTCTCGCATGCTTTCTCTCTCTCTCTCAAATAAATAAATAAATTCTTTAAAAGATATTCAAAAATGGGATTCTTGCCCTTTTAAGTACTATATTTTTTCAGTAGCAAACTGCTTTAAATACAAAGTACTGTACAAGAAACAAATCGAAAATAAATTTTGTAGGGGCACCTGGGTGGCTCAGTCAGTTAGGTGTCTGCCTTCAGCTTGGGTCCTGATCCCAGGGGCCCAGGACGGAGCCCCATATGGGGCTCCCTGCCCCATGGGGAGCCTGCTTCTCCCTCTCCCACTCCCCCTGCTCATGATCTCTCTCTCTTTCTCAAATAAATAAATAAAACCTTAAAAAAAAAGTAAGATTTTATACACAGATATTTCCTTCCTTCCTTCCTTCCTTCCTTCCTTCCTTCCTTCCTTCCTTCCTTCCTTCCTTTCTCTTTCTCTCTCTCTCTCTCTCTTTAGAGTGAGAGAGAGCACAAGTAGGAGGGGCAGAGGGAGAAAGACAATCTCAAGCAGACTCCAGGCCATGCACAGAGCCCAATCCAGGGATCATTCTCAGGACCCTGAGAATATAACCTGTGTTGAAACCAAGGGTTGGGAGACTCAGCCCATGGCGCTATCTAGGAACCTCCCACACAGGTAGATATTTTTAAGATTCGGATTTATATTATGTTAAAACTGTGCTCGGGGCGCCTGGGTGGCTCAGTTGGTTAAGCGTCTGCCTTTGACTCGGGTCATGATCTCAGGGTCATGGAATCAAGCCCGTGTTGGGCTCCTTGCCCAGCAGGAAGTCTGTTTCTCCCTCTCCCTCTGCTCCTCCCCCCTGCTTGTGCTCTCTCTCTCATAAGCAAATAAATAATCTTAAAAAAAGAAAGTGTGCTCAATATCCTACTATCTGAGGTTAGAAGACTCCTAGGATAACTTCAGATTGGGAAAAAAAAACCCAAATTTGGTGGTGAAAATATTATTTTATCCTGACACCACAGGCAAAAAAAAAAAAATAAAACCACGATCTTCTTCCTAGAAAAGTCCTGTTCTTTATGTAATTATGGCCAACCACCTCATTTCAAAATATTTAATTCATTTTACCTAAGCTTCTTTAGGCCAACAAGGCAATACAGTGAAAATTGTTTTCAGCAATAAATAGCAACATTAGAATAAATGAAACCATCTGAATATCTTAAATGATGTAAAATTTTTTTTCATTTATTTAATATTTATATCTTTTAAATATAATATAAACATATAAAATTACTTTTTTCTTTTTTTAAAAAGATTTATTTGAGAGAGAGAGAGTGAGCAAGAGAGAGAGCGCGTGAGTCGGGGAGAAGTAGACCCCCCACTGAGCAGGGAGCCCAACATGGGACTTGATAACAGGACCCTGGGATCATGACCTGAGCCCAAGGCAGACGCTTAACCGACTGAGCCACCCAGGCATCCTTTAAGGGGTTCATTTTATTTGACTTCTTCCTGCATGATGGTTTGTCTTCTACTTTAACGTAGTCTTTTCTAATTTTTCCAGATACTCTTAGGTACAGCCGGAGTTCGGTGCACTGGTCTAGAATCAGTTACTTTGGCTCATTTTCCTTCTCTGTGGGATGGGGAATCGTACGCCCCACCTCGGGGCGCTGCGATGGAATTGCAGATACGGGGTGCCGCGCCTGGCCGACGTTCGGTGCATGATGGTTGATGGGTGTTGTCATTACTCAATAGCCTCTTGCTTACCTTCCATACCTCGCAACTTCAGAGTGAGTTAGACGGTGTGTTCCTCTCCTCCTCTGTGGAACGTACTCTGCCCGGGTGTTGGGATTGTGGTTTGGGTATGCCTCCCCCTGGCCCCTGTTCTGCTGCAGGGGGTGGTGATTATTAGATGAGATCACGTGCAAGGACGCATGGCAGCCGGTCAATCAGCAAATATTTACTCTGCCCCTGCTCGGTAACAGGCGCAGGGTACAGCCATGAAGCAGAGCGGCCCTGCCCTAAAGGAACTTACCTAATGATTCTCATCGCTCCTTTCTGGACGTCGCAGGGATTCGGTCTCTTAACGCTTTCGTGACGTCACTGCCGCTGCCTCTCCACTACTATTTTGCTTTGCTTCTGAGCTATTTTGGTTGGTTGGTTGGTGTTCAGGATGTATTCTAGGAGCCAGTGAATTGGCTGGGAACTCACAATCTGGGAACCTGTTTTTGAACTGCCAGCAGCTACCTGTCTGCGTTCACACGAATGGACTTGTTGGTAGCAGCAATGGGACGTTCGCTATCTATGGTTCGTGGGTCTGGGTAAGGCTCGCCGCTGTGACTCTTCAGACAGCAGCAGAAGTTGGAGTGGAGAGCTTGCTTTTCCTTCCAGCATCTTCCACATCCCAGGACCGGAATTTCCATGCCTGGTGCAGTACCTGCGACCTTTAATAATTAGCGGTGGACTCGTCAAGGTCACCAAGGATCTCGTGTGGCTAAATCCAAAGCTCAGTTCTCAGTCCCTATCTTGGCTGACCCACGGCAGCATTTGGCGGGGTCAATCCCTCCCTCCCTCTGACCCTCAAGACCTCCTTCACTTGCCTTCCGGCACACCGTACTCACCTAGATGGCATTTCCTCCTCACCACTAAGGAGGTTCTCGAATCCAGCTTCCTCGTCTCCCCACTCCTGACCTGCCTACCATGTTCTTCTCAGCTACAAGTACCTTCCCCCCTCTGGTTTCTCATGCCCAAACCCTTGGGGTGCTCTTTACTCCTCTTTCTCTCGAACCCCACATCTAATCAGTTGGTGAGCATATCTTCAAGCTCTATGTGCAAAATATATCTGGAATCTGACCACTTCTCATCACCTCTGCGGCTGCTCCTTGGTCCAGTCCCCGGCATCTGTCACCTGCATGATTTTAGTAGCCTCCTAACTCGTCTCCTCACTTTGGTCCTTGTGCCTCTCCCTAATAATTTATTCTTGACTTCAGTGGCCAGGTTGATTCTTTAGAAATGTAAGTCAGATCATCAGCTCAAGGCCCTCCAGTGACTCCTTGTATTCCTCAGAGAAAAGCCAGTGTTCTTAAAATGGCCCATGAGCCCGGTGTGATCTGGTCCCCATGACCTCTCACACCGTCTCCTGGGGAGTACTCTCCTTGTCCCTCTGCTCCAGCCACACTGGCCTCCTTGCTCTTTCCTGACATAGCCAGGCCCATCCCACACAGGCCCTTTGCACTTGCTGTCCCTTCTGCTGGCATGGTCGCTTCCCCTGATAACAGCGTGATTTGCTCCCTCACCTCCATTTTTCTTGTTCAGTTGTCACCTGCTCCATGAAAACCTGCCTGATTCCCCAATTTAAAACTGCAGCCCTCCACACTCCTAGCCCTCTGCCCTGCTTTATATTCCTTCACGGACTTACCCCTCCTAGCAGACGAGGTGCTCCCTGATTTGTTTCCTTTTCATCTGAGTCCTCCACACCAACATAAGCAAGAAGGCAGGGATTTTTCTGTTTTGCCTGCCATTCTAGAAGAAGAAGGCACGGATTACAGTGCTTGGCACAGCACTTACTAAATCCTTGCCCAACGCATGACTAGCTGATGTTTACGAGTTCCTACTATGTGCCAAACACTGTGCTGGCTGCCTTGGTGAATCCTATGATATCATCCTCCAGCGACACTGTGAGGTGAATCCTATGATATCATCCTCCAGCGACACTGTGAGGTGAATCCTATGATGTCATCCTCCAGCAACACTGTGAGGTGGACGCTACTATTATTTTATGGATGAGGAAAGGAGAACTTAGGCTAAGTAACACGCCCAAGGTCACATGGTTAAAAAGTGGTAGAGGGAGGGTTTGAACCCACCTCGCCTGCCTCCAGAGTTCGTGCCCCTCAGAGCTTTGCTGGGGTGCATTTAAGCCTCAATCTGCAGTCTGCCTCCAAGAGGCCTTCCTGACCCCCAATTACAGGCTGGGCAGGAGGATGGCCCCACTCAGTGGGACCCATCTTGGTCAGAGCACTTTCCTGCTAAGATAGGCATCTGTTTGTATGTCTGCTTGTCCCTTTAGACTGTGGGCTCTGCAAGGACAGTACCTTATTCATGTTTGTTTTCCCAGACTGGCACATAGTAGGTGCACAGTGAACGCTGGTGTAGGAGGTTGGCACTGCTTGTGCCTTCTGGGCACCGTGGGTTGATAGCGGCTGCCGGGTGCCACGCGGGGGCCCCAGGACCATCAGCCCTGATTGTCATCTGTGGGAAGTAAAGAGCAGTGCTACTTGGGTACCCGCCTGCCTTCATCCGAACTCAGAGTAGATACTCGGGAACTTCTGTTGACCAGAAGGACGTAATTACTTCCTTAAGGACTTGAACCCTTCGGGCCACACAGGAGGCTTCTGGGTTTTGTTTTTGTGTTAGTTGTTTTTTAGTGCCTCAAGGAGAGGCACCATTTGGAAAGGAAGCATTTTCTCAAAGCTTGCTTGGCCCAAGTGCTCACGGAAGAGATTGCGATGACGTCTTGCCCTTTTTGGTTTAACTGAACAGAAGCCCACTCTGTTTTGGTCGACACGCTTTTGAACCCTTGCTAAAATTATAGTGAAAGAAGATGCTTTTTCCTACAGGGACTCTGGGTGCCATAACGCCTGCGGGCTCAGTGCAGCAATGCTCTTTGCCATGTGAGAACTTGGGCTCAGTCGAGGACATTCCCTGGATATTGGTACTTTTGTTACCTCTCGGACATAAATGTAACTTCTTGTAATGTGGCTTTTTATGTTAAAAACAGCACCTGGGGCACCTGGGTGGCTCAGTCCTTAAGCATCTGCCTTCGGCTCAGGTCATGATCCCGGGGTCCTGGGATCGAGCCCGGCATCAGGCTCCCTGCCCAGCGGAGAGCCTGCTTCTCCCTCTCCTACTCCCTCTGCTTCTGTTCCCTCTCTCACTGTGTTTCTCTCTGTCAAATAAATAAAATCTTAAAACAAAGCAAAACAGAGCACCTACATTTAGGAGCGGGGTGGATAAGATTCCAATTAACCGAGGGTTCTAGCTGATTGAATTGCAGTTGATTGGTTTTGTAAATAATGGGGCCCTAAGACAGCGTTGCGAACATGCTCTGCGTCGACCCATTCCATGAACCAGAAAGTGTCCCACCTCCCTGTAGCCAAACCTAAGCCCAGTCCAGATACTTCAGCCGATCTGCTACTTTGTTAGTTACCAATTGTTTTAAGAAGTGGACCTCTTTTAATTCCCAGGGCTCGGACACCTTTTGTTCTATTGAGATTGTCTCAGAGCTGCTACTTGTAGCAAGGTTTGGCCGAAAGATAAGAACGTGGATGTGTGTAGCTGTGAGAAGGGCTTTGCCAAGAGCAGAAAACATTGTTTTGAGCCTCTGCACCTGCTTGCCGCCCTGGGCCGTGATGCAAAACACAACCCTTTCAAACAAAAGAGTGTAGGAAGTGACTGTCCCTCAGCCTCACCGATCCATTCAGATCAGCTCCAAGAAAACAGATTCAAATCAGTAGCGCAAACCTCACCCACAGCTAATTCTTTCTGAACAATAGTAGTCACCAAGCTTCACTGAACATTCGGTGTTCAATTCTATTTTTAAGTGGCATGGGCCCTTACTCCCGAAGTCAGATTTAATTAATTTTATCCTGCCTCTTTATAAAAAAAGGACATGGCGGGGGGGGGGGTTTATAATTTTAAATACGGTGAAAATGAAGAGTTTCAAGAGAGAGGCTAGACGCTGGTTATAGCAAAGTAGGAAATATTCTATCCAGAATGTGGATAAAATAATTTGAGCGTGAACTTTAACTCTGAGTTTCCTAGCACCCAAGGCAAAAATAAAAATGGTAGTAGGCCATGTGAGTTTTATCATCATTTGAAGGAGAAGGAAAGCAGCAGCAGCTACAAATGATTTTGTTTGGAGGAGCGAACATTCACCTGGCATTACGTGGTTGGAAAATTAGATTTTGTAGAGCCTCACACGAGGGACTTGAGATCGCTTGCTCAAGGACTTCTTCAACTGTGATTTTGCTGGAGCGAAAACAGCCTAGGTCTTGCCACGAAATCCTGAAAGCACAGATCAATGATGACTCTTCTGAGGAGAGCAGTTAACTCATGTTTAAGCTCCTGCATCAAAGCCTGATCCCATGTCACATTTATTTTTAACTTGGGTTCAAGGATGCAAGGTAGTTGCTCATAATGAGTTGACTTCCAGAAAGACGGACTTTTCAGACACAGCCGATACAAGGAGTACAAACAAGCCAGCTTCAGAAAACCACCAGAAAACTCCCATGCCTCCCCGCCCCCCCACTGGTTGTGCAATACTGTATTTGCCCCCTTGTGATGTATCAAAAGGGAAAGTGAAATAACCAGGAGCCTTGACTAAAGGAGACACAAAGAACAGCACGGACTTCGTGGACTGAGCAGGAGCATTAGTTATTGGAAATTCTCAAAGTCTGTGCCCATTTTGGTATTTCTACCTAGAGTGTGGACTTCTGGGGATGGTGGCAGAAAGTCAGAGCTGGCCTCTATAAGGACAGTGCTTCCTGCCCAAGGGCAAATAGCCTTGCCCTGACTTCTCCCTCCTGACGCAGCTGATGAACTGGCCCGGTTCCAGTGTTTGACTCTGTGCACAAAGGCAGCTTTTTGGAAGTACATTTGCAAGAGATTCAATGAGCTAGTTTCTTGTCTCCTCTCCTCTGGTTCTTTCACAACCGACTGCAAACACTAGCGTTGCAAGTATAAGTGTTTAGCACCTCTGTGACCCCATCACTCCCGTAGGCCATTTGGGGTGTGGGGGGAGTGGCTTCCAACTTCTTTGGATTAATAACCAACATAGCTCACGGAGGTAGGTACAGGATTACGTGCAGACGTTCCATCTCCTGCTTCTGTCCCTTTGAATGAGAAAGTTTCCATGTGGGGGACAGCTTAGTGAGATCAGCTCAGATGTCAACGGTGTGCCCTTCGGGAAGGAGGCAGAGGTTCCTTCCAGGGTGCTGAGTGAATGGCAGGGATGATGCGAAAGTCTTCTCTCTAGAACGGCGTGCTGTCTTATGACCAGCAGAGGGCATGAGTTGGTATTGCGAAAGGGGACTGGGCTGTCCCCTTATTGGAGGGACAGTAAGCCACTGTCAAGTCGAAGGACAGGAAGAGTGCTCCCCAACTTCCCCAGTTTAGGAAACCAGTATATTCTGAGGCAGCTGGATCAGTTCTAAGCATGGCGGGTGTGGGGTTTCCCCTGTCTGGGTGAGACAAGTGATTCAGCTCTTTGGCTAATTTTTTTTTTTTTTTTTTTTCGGTTTTGGGATCTAAGTATTGGCTTTGCTCTAGAAAAAAAAACAAACAAACCACTTCTCAGAAATGGGCATCGCTTAGTTGAGCCACTCGTAAGGGATCCAGATACCCATGCAGAAATTCTCCACATTCCCCAGAGGTCCAGCAAATAACGTTAATAAAAATATTAGTAATACCGGTCATCTCTTAGATAGCAGTGATTATGTACCAGCTCCTGGTCTAAGCACTTACTGTACATTTACTAAGTCCATGTTCACAAGAGCCCTATGAAGCGGGTGGGGTTGTTATCCTCATTTACAAATCAGGGACTTTAGGAACAGAGAAGTTTAGTAACTTGTCCAAGGTCACATAGTGGTGGGAAGATGTCTGCTGAACATGGGCTACTATGAGTGTCATCAAAAAGAGTGATTTAACGGTCTGGGTGGTCGGTAGCCAGTCTGATGAAGTCCTCAAGCTCTTGAATCTTCTTTAGGTCCAGGAACTCTTTGAGAATATGTCGAAAGCATATAACCTCTCTCCAGAGAAATGCGTATATGCTTTATCGCAGAAAAAAAAAATTCCAATATAGCTGCTTTACTGGAGGAATTGCAACTCGCTCTTTAACCAAGAATGGTATTGGGGGTGGGGGGCGCCTGGGTGGTTCGGTGGGTTAAAGCCTCTGCCTTCTGCTCAGGTCATGATCTCAGGGTCCTGGAATCGAGCCCTGCATTGGGCTCCCTGCTCAGTGGGAGCCTGCTTCTCCCTCTGCCTCTCCCTCCGCCGCTCTCCCTGTTTGCGCTCCGTCTCTCTCTGACAAATAAATTTTTAAAAAACCTAAAAAGGAATGGTATTATTTTTCTGTTTGCTCCCAGCCCTCTTTTCTGCAGGTACACCTGAAGGTTGTCTCTGACTGTCCCCATGACATCTGAGTCATTTGTATTTATTGAAATGTCTCATTTTGTACACTCTAAATATGGACAGCTGTATTTGTCACTTACACCTCAGGACAGCTGGGGGAGAAACCAGCCTTGTGTAATTTATTAAATTTTAATGTGAGCGATGTAAGTTCTGTCCATTTAAAACCTTCAGTCTTGTCCTCAGTTCCAAGCTCCCTTCCTTCTCCCAGGCTACCAGGAGGCTGGTTTATCTGCATATCCGTGCAGATGTGCAGGCTGGTTGCCTTCTGAGGTGCGCGTGTTTGCAGCGTGAGGGATGTCTGCTCTCGCTCCCCCCTTCTAGCCCCCTCCGTGACTCCCTCACTGATCTTCGATCCGTTCAAGTCAGACGAGGCACCTGCTAAGGGCTCTGCTTTGTAGGGACTCACTGTCAGCATCGATGTCAAGGGGCATAGGGGGAGGGCGGGCAGCGTGGTGAGGACGCCACAGAGAATTTAAAAGCAATCGTTAGACTGATAAAAGTCAGTTTGCACTTACCACCATTATGCACAGAGAACACTAAGCAACGTCAGTGATGCAGTGCTTTTTCCTGCCGAGGCCGACCACACGCCCTTGGTGGGCCACGAGGTCAAGGGACTTTGGCAGGCCTTGACAGTCCCTTGAGATCTGGAATCTTCAGGCCGGCTTCCGGCCGGAAGCACCTGTTGCTCATGCCTCTGTGCCCAGCGCCACTTGCCTCCTCGCCGCCAGCAGACTTGTAGCCTCCCAGCTCATCTTACTCTCCACAGCCCCAGCTCTGCCTGCAGAGAGAACCGGGCGGGAACCTGGGATTGGAGGGAGTGATCCTTGCCCTTTCAGCCTCAGGGCTGCCTGGTGGCTCTGCAGACAAATAAATAAATAAGGATGTCTCTCCATCGTGCAGATGCCCATGGATTTTTATTGACCCTTGTCCCTGTTGAAACTAGTCAAAAGTCCCACTCTCCCCCTCCTCCCTCAGGGAGAGGAAGGATGGAATAACTCCTTCTCCCACTCTCCTCCCCCAGGAGACAGCTCCAGAATCCCACAACCCTCCAGCTTTGTATAGACGGGGCGGTGGGGAGATGGGGGTGTGGCTCTAGTGCTTCCAAGGGTTATCTCTTGGCAGGCCTGGTGGGAAGGCGGCTTCCTTCCTAGCCGGTGGCTCACAGCCCTTGCTATGTGGTATACTAGTCCCTGTGGTTCTCAGTTTTGGGGAAAGAGAAACAAACGTCAGCATCTCAGGCCACCATGCAATAGCTGCACAAAATTCCAAGCCCACTTAAGGCCAGGCCGGGGCCCCAGGGCAAGAACTGTGACAGTGTCAGTACCTACAAGGCTGGCTCTCAGGGGGACAGTGCTGGCTGCGGTCAACACAACCAGTGTCTTAGTCACCAGGGCCGTTTCCTCGCCTTCATTTCACCTGGTGAGCCCAGCTGCAGTCTGCGTGCGCAGCAAGGAAGGGGTGACCTCTTCCTGACTGGCACACAGGCGCTCCCTAGGTCAGCTACTGCCTGGGCACAGAGGCCCTTTAACAACAACCACCCCCTGCCCCCCAGGTCTTCTCTGGCTCCCGAAGTTCCCCAGGTCCCCTACTTGCTTTGATCTGGACTGTCTTCTTGCCTTGCAGCTTCTGGCCTTCCCTCCCTTCAGTTTTGGCCTCCTGCATTTGGGCCCAATTTTTTTTTACCCCAGCTCCTTAGCAGGACCCCCTCCTTGAGCTGCTATCCCTTGTTTTAGTCCAACCTTCCACCTACAGCATGGTCAGCTCCCTGCTGAGACTTCCCTGGTCAGCTTTATGATAAGGGAATTTTGAAGGCCATATGTATCACGAAAGGATCCAAGGCTCCTTGTAAAATACTGCTCTTGAAGTTACTTAGTTAAGGAAGAAGCCCTTAAGAAAAAGGCTGCCGCCTTAGACCTTCGTGAAACCAGGCAGATAGACGAACTCCCAAATAAAAAGCCTACATGAGTCCAACTGGCTTTTGACAAAGGAGCAAAAGCAATTCCTGGAGGAAAGGTAGCTTTTCACTAAATGGTATTAGAACAATCAGACATCTTTAGGAAAAATAAACAAACAAATAAATAAACCTCCCTCTAAACTTTGCATCTTATGCAAAATTTAACTCAAAATGAATCACAGGCTTAAATATAAAATGTAAAACTCTAAACCCTCCAGAAAAACAAACAAACAAACAAACAAACAAACAGAGGAGAAAATCTTTGGGATCTAGCACCAGGCAAAGAGCTAGACACCAAGAGCACGATCTATAAGAGGAAAAATGGAATTTCATCAAATTAAAACTTGTACTCTGTGATAGAAACTTTTATAATGATGAAAAGACAAGCTACATACTGGGAGAGAATATTTGCCAATGACGCGTCTGATAAAGGACTATCAAGAACGTAGAAAGAACTGTCAAGCTCAATCATCAAAAAGAAAAAATCCAAAAACAAAAAGAAAAAGAAAAAACAAGGGGCGCCTGGGTGGCTCAGTGGGTTAAAGCCTCTGCCTTCAGCTCAGGTCATGATCTCAGGGTCCTGGGATCGAGCCCCGCATTGGGCTCTCTGCTCAGCAGCGAGCCTGCTTCCCCCTCTCTCTCTGCCTGCCTTTCTGCCTACTTGTGATCTGTGTGTGTGTGTGTGTGTGTGTGTGTGTGTCAAATAAATAAATAAAATCTTTAAAAAAAAAAAAGAAAAAAAAGAAAAATTCCCATTAGAAAATGGACAAAAGACGTGAAGGGACATGTCCTTGAAGGTTTACTGGGCAAATGAGCTCATGAAAAAGAATGTCCAACATCACTAGCCATTAGGAAAATGCAAATTAAATCTGCAGTGCAATATCCCTATCAGAAAGGCTAGATTAAAAATTGTTTACAACTTCAAATGCTGGAAAGGATGCTGAGAAACTGGATCACCCACACGTTGATGTGGGGATGTAAATGGCACAGCCACCCTGAAAAACAGTCTGGCAGTTTCCTAAAAAATGAAATATACAGCTACTTGCGCCCTTGGGTATTTGTCTCAAGTGAAGACAATGAAGACTCACATTCATACACAAACCCATGCATTAATGTTTAATGCAGCTTTATTTGTGATAGCCCAAACTGGAAACAACCCAGGTGTCCCTCAATAAGTGAAGGGCCAAACGAACTGCGGTATATCCACAGCAAGGAACACTACTCAGCGATAAAAAGGAATTAACTGTGGATATACCCCACAACTGGAACGTAGCTCCGGAGAATAATTCTGAGTGCAAAAAGCCAATCCTAAAGGCTTAAATACAGTGTGATTCCATTCATACAGTCTCTTGACGTGATGAAATCATAGAAATGGAGAACAGATGAATGGTCGTGAAGGGTTAAGGACAGGGGAAGGGGGGAGGAGGGAACATGAACATGGCTAATAAAAGGGCAGCATGAAGGATTGCTGTGGTGATTTAAATGTTCTGTATGGTGTTGGCTGTGTCACTGTCACTGTCCGGGTTGTGGTGTTGTACTCTGGTTTTGTAAGATGTTACTGTGGGGTGAAACTAGTAGAGGTGGGTAGACCTGGGATCTTTCTGTATTATTTCTTACAACTGCCCATGAATCTACAATGATCTCAAAATTAAAAGTCAATTAAAAATTTTTTTAAAGATTTTATTTATTGATCAGAGAGAGAGAGAGAGAGAGAGAAAGAGACCATGAACGGGGTGAGGGGCAGAGGGAGAGGGAGAAGCAGACTCCCTGCTGAGCAGGGAGCGTGATATGGGGCTTGATCTTGGGACTCTGGGATCATGACCTGAGCAAAGGCAGATGCTTAACCCACTCAGCCACCCAGGCAACCAGAAGTTTAATTAAAAATTTAAATGATGTTGGGGAGCCCGGGTGGCTCAGTGGGTTAAGCATCTGCCTTCAGCTCAGGGCATGATCTCAGGGTCCTGGGATCAACCCCCACATTGGGCTCTCTGCTCAGCAAGGAGCCTGCTTCCCCCTCTCCCTCTCTGCCTGCCTCTCTGCCTACTTGTGGTCTCTCTCTCTGTCAAATAAATAAATAAAATCTTTAAAAAAATTTAAAAGATGTTATATGGCTTCCTGCACCTCCTAATCTTTCCTGACCAACAAAATGTCCTTAAAAGTATATATCCTTGGGGTGCCTGGGTAGCTCATTCAGTTAAGCGACTGCATTCGGCTCAGGTTATGATCCCAGGGTCCTGGGATTGAGCCCTGCGTTGGGCTCCCTGCTCAGCGGGGAGCCTGCTTCTCCCTCTCCCTCTGACCCCCGACTTGTGCTCTCTCTCTCTCACTCTCTCCATATCAAATAAATAAAATCTTTTTAAAAAGTAGATATCCTCAAAGCAGGATATTTTATTAAATACAGTATTCTTGGGAACCATAAAGTCCTTTCTTGTTTGCTTTAGTGATAATATCCTCTATGGAGCAAAATTCATTTTCTTGTTGCTTTATAAATACACAGATTTATACAATTTTAAAGTGATGCTGGGTTTCTACTTCTAGACAAGATGAAGCAGGCACACTTGTCCTTATTCCTCCCACTTTAAGTACACCTAAATACCCTGGACATGATACATAAAACAAACAACAGGACTCACAGAGGTAGAAAGAAGAAGAAAGACCAGCTAAGGACCTTGGGTCCCTAGGATTTTCTTTTTGTCTTCCACATCCCAGTCTGTGTCCTGGATGAGGCAGCCTAGAACTACCCACAGAGCACAGGGAAAAAAAAAAAAAAGCCCTAAGAAAAGTCGGCTCTCTCCAGCCAAAGTACAAGGAAAGGGACAATCTTGCAAAACAGAAAACTTGTAGAGAATAACTGCTCTACTCTAGGCAATACCTCAGAAGGAACTGTGGCCCCACTTCTGCCTCCATCATCACAGGCTGAATGGGGAGTCTAGAGCTCCACTTGGTGTCTGTAGTGAGGATCCCTTCCCTCTCCCCACGGAGGTAGTGTCAGAGGAAGCCTAGTCGAGAGTCAAGGCTTTCACTACCACCCAGTGATAACAACACTTCCCCGCCATGATGTCAGTGAAACCCACACAGTGAGCAGTAAAAGGCACTCTTGTCTCTTCCTCCCAGAGTGTCAGCGGAAGCTATGAGGAAGCTGGGTTTTTACCCTCACCTAGAAGCAATGAGGTAGTGTCCTCTTTTCCCTGCTTGATGCTATCTCAGAGAAGACCTGCTAAACAGATTTAAATAAAATTCAGAATTTCATAATATAATATCCAAAATGTCTGGAATTCAACTGTAACTCACTTATCACACCAGGAACCAAGAATATCTCAACTTGAATGAGAAAAGATGGTTAACGGCGAGGCGCCTGGGTGACTCAGTTAGTTAGGTGTCCGACTCTTGATTTTGGCTCAGGTCATGATCTCAGGGTCATGAGGTTGAGCCCCATGTCGGGGTGCCACGCTCAGCAGGGAGTCTGCTTGAGATTCTCTTTCTCTCTCTCCCTCTGTCCCTCCCCCGAGCTTGCATGCTCTTTCTCTCTCTCTTTTAGATTTTATTTATTTATTTGACAGAGAGGAGAGAGATCACAAGTAGGCAGAGAGACAGGGAGAGTGGGGGGAAGCAGGCTCCCTGCTGAGCAGAAAGCCCGATGCGGGGCTCGATCCCAGGACCCTGAGATCATGACCTGAGCCTTTTAAAGGCAGAGGCTTGAACCCACTGAGCCACCCAGGTATCCCTCTCTCTCTTTCTCGTAAAAAAAAGAAGAAAAGACAGTTAACAGACACCAATACAAGGTGACACGGATATTAGAATTCTATCACGAGGACTTTGAGGCAGCCATCATGAAAGTGCTTGAACAAACAATGACAAACATGCTTGAAACAAATGAAAAAATATGAAACCTCAGCAAAGAAACAGAAGATCAAAGAAGAATCAAACACCTTTTAGAACAGGAAAATACAATAACCAAAATTTTAAAACTCAGCTGATGGCCTTAACAGAAGAATAGAGGTCACTGAAGGAAGAATCTGTGAACTGGAAGTTAAAACAATAGAAATTCCCTAAATCTGAACAGTAGAGAGAAATAGACTGAAGAGGAAAAAATAAAAAATAAAAATAGAATCATAGGGACCTAGGAAACTATAACAAAAGACACAATATTTGTGTCATTGGAGTCCCGGGAGAGGAGAAAGAGAGTGAAGCTTAAAATGAATTTGAGGAAGTGATAGACAAAAATGTCCTAAATTTGGCAAAAGACATAGATTCAAGAAGCTGAAAAAAATATCAAACAAGATAATCCTAAAGAAATCCACGCCAAGATACATTATATTCACACTTGTAAAAAGTTAAGCCAGAGAGAAAAATCTTGAAAGTAGCAAGAAAGATATGACACCTTACCTATAGGAAGAAAGCAATTCGAATGACAGTATATTTCTTAGCAGAAGCCACAGAAGCCAAAAGAAAAGAACTGTCAACCCGGCATTCTATCCCACTGATACGGAAAATATCCCTCAGAGTTGAACGGTAAATCAAGACATTTGCGGAGGAAGGAAAACTCAGAGGATTTGCCTCCAGAATCTGTCTACCCTAAAAACTGGCTAAAGGAAGTTCCAGAAAAAGAAGGGAAATGGTAAAACAAGGAATCTCAGAACATCAGAAAGGAAGAAAGAGCAAAGGAAGGAGTAAAACTATGGGTCAATACAATAGTTTCCTTCTCCTTTTGAGTTTTCCAAATTATGTTTGATGGTTGAATAAAAAATTACTACACTGTATGATGTGGTTCCCAACGTATGGAGAGGACGTATTTAAGACAATTATAAATGGGAGAGAGTAAGAGATGCTGAGAACACAACAGCATGTCTGTGTTATTCTCACCCCAAATGCATAACCTCAATCTAAGTATGAGAAAACATCTAACAGACTAAAATTAAAGAACCGACCAGTACTCTTTCAAAGTATCAAGGTCATGAAAGACAGAAAAACTGTCTTGGATTGGAAGAGTCTCAGAGAGATATCACAACCAAAAGCATCATGGGATCCTAAATTTCTAAAATTCCTCCTCCTTTTAAAAAAAAGCTGTTTTAAAAATAATAATAATAGAGGGCATAAAGTACACCATTTTTAAGTGACAGCATGATGATTCTTTTATACATGGACACAGCTATGTAGCCAACAGCCAGATTAAGACATAGAGTATTTCCATAAGGAATGACAAGACATACTGATAGATTCCTTTGTGCCCTTTCCCTTTCTGTTCCCTCCTCCAGAGGTAACCACTCTTCTGAGTTCTAATGTCACCAGTGAGTTTGCCTGTTGTTGAACTTCATATAAATGGAACCATATAGTATGTACTCTCTTGTGTCTGATTTCTTTCATTCAACATATCTGTGAAATTCTTTTTTTTTTTTTTTAATTTGAGAGAGAGAGAGAGAACACGAGGAAGGGCAGAGAAAGAGGGAGGAGTAGGCTTCCCACTGAGCAAGGAGCAGGATGTGGGACTCGATCCCAGGACCCTGGGTTCATGACCTGAACTGAAGGCAGACACTTCACTGACAGAGCCACCCAGGCGCATCCTGCGAGATTGATTTATGTTGTTTTGCAAACCTGCAGTTCATTCTTTTTATGCTGTGTCGTATTCCATTGTACAAATTTATTTATTTTTCTACTGATGGGCATTTGCCTTGTTTCCAGTGTTTGACTATGAATAAAATCTCCTATAAATATATATATTTATATATAAATATATATTTATATATTTCTCCTAAAAACATATATATTTTTGTATGTGTATTTTTGTTCTTGCAGGAACTCATTTCTTTAGATAAATATATAGAAATTGCTAGGTCATATTTTTAGCCTTGAAGATACTGCCAGGCAGTTTCCCAAAGTTGTCCCAATTTATATTCCCACCAGCAACATAATAGAACCTGTTGTTCCATGTCCTTGCTTACACTTGGTATGCCCGGTCCTTTTTTGTTTTAGTTATTCTTTTGGGTGTGACACTCCTTTATCTTCATGCCATTTATTTGTTGAAGAATCTGGGTCAATTCTCCCATAACCTTCCCACAATCTGGATTTAGTTAATTGTTCTTTGTGGTAGCATTTAATATGTCTTCTTTATCCCCAGTATTTCCCTTCAAGTAATAATTATCGCTAGAGACTTGATTATATTAAAGTTTCTTTTTTTCAAGAATACTTCATAGGTAGTTCTTCCTATTATCTGTTACATCGAATCAGAAAGAACATAATGTCTGTGGCCTCACTTTAATTTATGTTAAGAGAGATCATTGGATTCAAGTGACATCAGCATGTTTTGTCTGCTATCAAGTTTCTCATCAGCCTTCCACTTGATTTTGATGGAGATTGATGATTATTGCTTAGATCCATTATTTCACTGGAGTTAAAAAATGATGGTTTTCTAATGATAACATTCCTCTTGCGTTCATTACCTCTGATTATTTGTATTTTTCCTTATCAGTTATTTGGTTGTCCTGTATACATTTCCCGCCAGAAAAGCAAGATAACTGCTTGATCATCTTTATCAATTAGCAGAATAGTGAGTTGTTGCTCGTTGTTATTGTTTTCAACCTCCAACATAATGAATTTTTTTATTTTTGTATTTTTTAAAAAGATTCTTTAAATTTATTTGACAGAGAGGAGAGAGATCACAAGCAGACAGAGAGATAGGAGGAAGCAGACTTCCCGCTGAGCAGAGAGCCTCATGTGGGGCTCGATCGCAGGACCCTGAGATCACAACCCGAGCCGAAGGCAGAGGCTTTAACCCACTGAGCCACCCATGCACCCCGAGGGAGAGAAAGAATCTTAAGTAGATTCCTCACTGAGTGCAGAGCCTGATGCAGGGCTCAATCCCACAACCCTGAGATCACGGCCTGAGCCAAAATCAAGAGTCATGTGCTTAACTGACTGAGCCACCCAGGTACCCAATGTATGGATATTTTAAAGGCATGTGGTACATACTATCAAATTGCTCTCCAGGAAAGTTGTATGGTTTTACATGCCCACAATTGGAGTGTGAGCTTTTCTGCTGTCACATACGATGGGTTCTATAATATATTTTAAATAAATAGCTGCCAGTAATGATAGATTAAAAATAGTATCACATTAAAAATTTTTACTGGGTACCTGGGTGGCTCAGTCAGTTAAGTGTCTGACTCTTGGTTTTGGCTCGGGTCATGATCTCAGGGTTGTGAGATCGGGCGCAATGTGCGGGTCATGATCTCAGGGTTGTGAGATCGGGCGCAATGTGGGGCTTCATGCTGGGTGTGGAGCCTGCTTAGGATTCTCTCTCTCTCTCCCTCTCCTTCTGTCCCTCCTACCTCCACTCATGCACACTGCCCCTCCTCTGAAAAAAAGTTTTTTTAATTTAAATTCAATTTACTTAACATATACTGTATTATTAGTTTCATAAGTAGAATTTAGTGATTCATCAGTTGCATAGAAAAAATTTTTATTGAAATAAAATATATGCAACATAAAATTTATCATTTTACCCATTTTTAAGTATATAATTCAGTGGCATGAAGTACATTTTACTGTTGTGTAGCCACCACCACTAACCGTGGTGATTAATGATGAAAAACTAATGATTAGAACTTTTTCATCATCCCAGACTGAAGCTTTGTACCCACTAAATAATAACTCCCCATTCCTCCCTTCTCCTTGTTTCTGGTAATCACTATTCTACTTTCTGTCTCTATGAATTTTTTAAATTTAAATTTTGTTTTTGAAATTAGGGTAACATATGCATGACAAAAATTTACCATTTTAACCATGGCTAATTGTACATTTCAGTGGCATTAAGTATATACATGTTGCTGTGCAATCATCACCAACATACATCTTCAGAACTTGTCATTTTCACAAACCGAAACTCTGTCCCCATTAAACAGTGACCCGCCATTCCTCCTCCCTCTTGCCCCAGCAACCACTGTTCTACTGTCTGTCTCTATGAATTTGACTACTCTAAGTACCCCGTATAAGTGAAATGATAAATATTTGTCCTTTTGCAACTGGCTTATTTCGCTTGGTCTGATGTCTTCAAGGTTCATTCATGTTGTAAGCATGAGTCAGAATTTCCTTCCTTTTAAAGATTGAATAATAGTCCAGTATAAGTCTATGCCACGCTTAATCTATTCATTTGTCCATATGGACTTGTGAATAAGTTCAACTCTGTTTTCAGTGCTTTGGGGTATATACCCAGAAATAGAATTGCTGGATCATCTGGTAGGTAATTCTATGTTTAACTTTTTGGGACACTGTCATACTCTTTTCCACAGTGGGTGCTCTGTTCTACATTCTACCAGCAATATGCAAGGGTTTTCATTTCTCCACATCCTCACTAACACTTATTATTTTCTCTTTGTTTGTTTGTAATACCCATCACCTTAACGGGTGTGTAATGGTAGTTCTTTGTGGTTTTGATTTGCATTTCTAATGATTAGTGATGTTGCACATCTTTTCATGTGCTTATTGGCCTTTGTATATCTTATTTGGAGAAATGTAAATTTAGTCCTTTGCTCTTTTTAAAAGTGAGTTGTGGGAGGGGGGCGCCTGGGTGGCTCAGTAGGTTAAGCTTCTGACTCTTGGTTTCGGCTCAGGTCATGATCTCAGGGTCTTGAGATCAAGCCCCACCTGGGGCCCTATGCTAGGCTCCACACTCAGCAGGGAGTCTGCTTGAGTATTCTCTCTCTCTCCCCCTGCTCCTGCCCTCTTTCTCTCTCTCTCCACAATAAAATAAATAAATATAATCTTTAAAATTGGGTTGTGTAGGGGCGCCTGGGTGGCTCAGTTGGTTAAACATCTGCCTTCATTTCAGGTCATGATCCCAGGGTCCTGGGATGGAGCCCCAGGGCAAACTCCCTGCTCAGGGGAATCTGCTTCTCCCTCTCCCTCTGGTCCTCTGCCCACCTGTGCTCACACACTGCCTCTCAAATTAAAAAGTAAAATCTTTTAAAAAAATACAATAAAATAAAATAAAGCAAACTAAAATTGGGTTGTGTGTTTTTTGTTGTTGTTGAGTTATTGGAATTATATATTTTCTGATATTAATCTTTTAAAATTGTCTAGGAAAGATTAGGAGGTGCAGGTACCTATATTATCTATCTATCTATCTATCTATCTATCTATCTATCTATCTATCTCCATAAAGATCAGACATAGGATTTGCAAATATTTTCTCCCATTCCATAGGTAGCCTTTCATTCTGGTTGATAGATTCTTTTGGTGCACAAAATTTTTAAATTTTGATGAATTCCAGTGTTTCTTGTTCTTTTGTTCCTTGTGCTTTTGCTGTCATTTCCAAAAAACTTATTGTCAAAGGCAATGTCACAGAGCTTTCTCCCTATCTTTTCTTCTAAAAATTTTATAGTTTTAGTTCTTTGGTCAATTTTTAAATATGGTGTAAAGTAAGAGCCCAACTTCAATTTTTTGCATGGAAATATTTAGTTTTACCAACACCATGTGTTGAAGAGATTGTCCTTTCCCCATTGAATGGTCTTGGCATCCTTGTAGAAAATCATTTGAGGGGCACCCGGGTGGCTCAGTGGGTTAATGCCTCTGCCTTCAGCTCAGGTCATGATCTCAGGGTCCTGGGATCAAGCCCCGCATTGGGCTCTCTGATCACTGGGGAGCCTGTTTCCCCCTCCCCTCTGCCTGCCTCTCCACCTACTTGTGATCTCTCTGTCAAATAAAATAAATAAAATCTTTAAAAAAAATCATTTGACTGTTTATCCCTTCCTGGGATGTCTTGAACCTTTATATCTCTGGGTCCCTTTTCTACACAGCAGGTCTTTAAATATTGTACACAGCCATCATGGCCCCCGTAAGGATCTTTAGATTCATCAACCATCTTTTGATACAACTCTTTCATTTCACCCACAGTGCCTAGGAGGTTGAATTGATGAACTCATAAATGAATAAATATGCATGGTATAAATCTTCCTCATGACCTTGGTCATTTTTCTTTGGACATGCCCCAGTGTCCCAATGTTCTTAAAAAAGGTGGTTTCCTGACCTGGACCCAAGGCTCCATATGAGGATGAGCCATCTGGAGACCAAAAGTTGTCACCTTCTATTTACAGGACACTCTGCTCTCCTCACATAGCTGGGAGTTGTGTTAGTATTTTTGGCAGACATGTCTGTCTCACTGTTGACTCATCTTGGGCTTATGAGCAGCAAAAACACCCAAGGATATATTAAAAGAGTGTTTATTGCCATTTCCCCTACTTGATTATAAAGGAGAGTGAGATTTTGGGAAATGTAGGAAGGTAGAAAGAAAACAAATCAACCATTAACATGTTTAGTGTTCTGTTTACTTTCTTGTCTATTTGTATGTTTAAAATTTTTTAAAACAAAATTCAATTTGGGGTGCTTGGGTGACTCAGTTGGTTAAGCGGCTGCCTTCAGCTTAGGTCATGATCCCAGCATCCTGGGATCAAGCCCCAAATCGGGCTCCCTATGGGAGCCCACTTCTCCCTCTCTCCCTCTGCTGCTCCCCCTGCTTGTGCTCTCTCTCTCTCTGTGTCAAATAAATAAAGAAAATTTTTTAAAATTTTTAATTCAGTTTTATATATATATATATTTAAAGTAAGGTCCATGCCCAGCATAGAGCCCAATGTGGGGCTTAAATTCATCACTCTAGGATCAAGACCTGAGCTGAGATCAAGAGTCAGATACTTAACTGACTAAGCCACCCAAGTACCCCTATATCATATATTTTATGACATTATATATTCTTCAAACCCTCACTATTTAATAATGAGACTATATAAGATCATAATGGCCATAAAATTCCTCCATTTAGAGTAAAGGAAAATTTCTTAATTTAGAGTGTATTGTACCTGAATATTCCATTTTATAATTTATTGAACCACTTTGCTATTGTTGGACATTTCAGTTGTTTTCACTATCTGTTATAAATAATAGCATTATGAACACTTTGGTATATAACCTTTTTTTAAGATTTTATTTATTTATTTGACAGAGAGAGATCACAAGTAGGCAGAGAGGCAGGCGAAAGAGAGGAAGAAGCAGGCTCCCTGCTGAGCAGAGAGCTCAATGTGGGGCTCAATCTCAGGACCCTGAGATCATGACCTGAGCTGAAGGCAGAGGCTTAACCCACTGAGCCACCCAGGTGCCCCTATAACTCTTTTTTAATCTCTCTGAATCAAAGTTGGACTTCACAATTTATCCACCAGATTGTACCTTTTCCAACATTCAATTTGTTTTTGGTTGGTTTTATATGATTCTTTCATCCTTATCAAAGTTTCTATGAACTTCAGTTTTCTTTCCTAACAATGTTAGACATTCTTCTCAGGTTTGGCTCAGTATAAGCAGGTGTTGTCTTTACTGGAGTCTTTACTAAAACTGCTGAAGAGGACAAGATCATACACAGAGCTGTGTAGTTTCCCATTCGAGATAAATTTCTCTCTGTTGATGATAACCCCTTGGGGGGAAGAGAGGTTACATTTTATTACTATGATATTCTTGAAAGTTTAGAAACTGACATAAAGAGACCTTATATATATCACACAAACTGAGTCTGACTGGAGCCAAAGTCCATTTTAGTCATATGCCCCATTTAGCTTTATAGTTAGTAAGTTTTGATATCCAGTAAAGTCAGTTTCCAACTTTCATTTTTCTTCTTCACGATTGTCTTGTCCAGAGGTCAGCAAACTATGACTCACAGGGCAAATTTGGCCCACTGCCTGTTTTTGTTAATAAATCTTTATTGGAACACAGCCATGTCCATTTGTCTATGGTTACTTTTGTGTTAGAATTATAAAAATGAGTAGTTGTGACAAAGATTAAATGGTCTGTAAGTCTGAAATACCTGGCCCTTTACAAAGTTTCCCAACCCCTAGTCTTAGCTATTCTAGGTTCTTTGTATATCTTTGTATATGTAGGTCTTCTGCATCAGATTTGACAGCAAGGCTTGTTGACAATGCCTTTCAGAACTCAGAAGAACTGGAAAAGTATCTGGGATTTTAATTGAGATTGCATTGAATTTTTAGGTTAATGCTGTCTCGCAGTAGTGAGTTTTCCAATGCATGTCTTCTTTAATTTCTTTCAGCAATGTTTTATGTTTAGTGTAGCTCTTGTGCATCTTTTAGTAGATTTATTCCTAGTATTTGGTGTTTTTTGATACTATTGTAAATGCATTTTAAGACCTTTTTATTTTAAAATCATTTCAGACCTGAAGAAATTTTGCAAAGTTAGTTTAAAAAATTCTATGTACTCTTCTTCCAGAGTCCCCAAATGGTAACATTTTTTATTACATTTGCCTTATCATCCCCCTTCTCTCTCATACACACACACAGATATATGTATAGATACACACACACACACACACACACACACATGTACATTGTTGGTAAGTGGTATTTTTAAAATCTTATTTTTCAATGCTGCTAATATATAGAAATAAAATTCATGTTTTTCATGTTTTATATTGACCTTGTAGCTAGCGGCTTTGCTCAATTCACTTGTTAATTCCAGTAATGGATTTTTTGGCTTGTCTACATCTGTAATCATGCAATCTGCAAAAAACGACAGCTTTACAGCTTCTTTTCCGATCTTTTTTTTTTTCTCTTTTTCTTGACTTATTGCATTGGCTAGCACTTCTGGTAAAGTGTTGAATATAAGGTGATAGTGAACCATTTTTGTCTTGTTCTCAAACTCAGAAGAAAAGTGTTCAATATTTTACCATTAAATTGGATATTAATAGTAAGTATTTTGTTTATATTATAATAAAGAGTATCAACAAAACACCAACAAAACCCAAAATTCCATCAAACAAATTCGCATAGCAATGAAAAAGAATGAATTACTGCTACATTCAACAATACAGTGAATCTTGTAGATATAACAATGAACTAAGAAAGCCAGAAATAAAAGAATTCATTCTGTATCATTCCACTTACATGAAGCTCAAGAATAAGCAAAACTAATCAGAATTGTAGTTTCTGAAGCAGGAGATTGACAAGAAAGGGGCATGAAGAAACCCTGTGGGGAGCTGGAAGTATTCTATCAGGATCTGAGTGACGGACGCATAGGCTTGGTTTTGGTGACTCCACTGTCCAACCCTTATGAAGTCTATTGAAGGTGTTTCCAAGTAAAACGGGCCAGTGATTTCTTCTGCCTTACAAAGCGCTATTAGAACTCAAATAAGATACAAGAGCCATAATAGCTATTGTTCTGTGCCAAGCATCACTTAAACACTATATACATCAATTCATATAATTCTCACTATACCTGAGATGCTAGATTTTGTCATTGTACATGTAAGAAATAATGCTTCGGAGGGTCTCACAGTCTCTAAGTGGAAAAGCCAGGATTTGACACCAGATAGCCTGGGCCTCAGGCTGTAACCACTACCTCAACCCACCTCTGAGCTCTTCCTCTCTGACAGTGACCAAGAGTCCCTTTTTCAGCCCTTAGTGTGTTTGCCAAGCTTCTTCTCCTTCTGCTCTCCAGCCTTCCTGCTTCTGCCTTTGAGTCCTCTGAGCTGGTTCACCGTGCTGGAGGAGCTGCTGGAAATTCCATGTTGGCACAGCATGGTGTTTCCACCCAGGGTGTGGGCATGATTTCAAGACAACACGATCTTACCACAGCCTGTGAGTGAGGCAGTGGAAGAGGCAGCCCCAGGGATGGTGAACACACTTGGCTGGTTGCTGTGGGCATCATGGTGTAGCCAGCAGGAACCCTCTAGAGCCTGTGTTTGCTTCTTGCTCTGGGGTAGCTCTGAACTCTGAACTGGCTTTTCGAGAATCAATGTCTGCCTAGTAAAACTGTGTTCCTTCCTCCCTTCCCTCTCTCTGACTTTCTTCCTTCTTTTTTTTTTTTAAAGGTTTTATTTATTTATTTGACAGACAGAGAGAGAGCATAAGTAGGCAGAGTGGCAGGCAGAGGGAGAGAGAGAAGCAGGTTCCCTGCTGAGCAGGGAGCCCGACGTGGGGCTCAGTCCCAGGACCCTGAAATCATGACCTGAGCTAAGGGCAGATGCTTAACCAACCGAGCCACCCAGGCGCCTTGCCTTTCTTCCTTCTTTCTATTCTTAATTTTAAAATTTTTAATGAATAAAATTTATGCTGGGTTAAAAAAAATTAAACTATACCAAAAAGTGTAGAATACAAAGCATCTCAAACTTGATTATCTCCCACACCCAGGTGCCCCTCCCAGGGGCAACTATTGTGCCAGTTTCCTATAGTTCTTCCTGAGATATTTCATGCATAAAAGCATATCCAGTTGTATCACTCTCCCACTGGCTTTTCACAAGTCATGGTATACTACTACATCTTGCTTTTTACACTTAAAAGTCTACCTTGGTGGTTATTACATGTCAGTATATGAAGACCTATTTCGTTCTCTGTAACAGCTGCAGAGGACTTCCATCATTTCATTTCATGTCCTCCATTTAATGCTGACTCTTCTGGTCATATTGTTTGGTCTTGACCATGACAGTCAGGTAGGGGTCCACACAAGGGTCTACATACACTTATGCAGACACCTACCTGAATATGGGGAGAAGCAGCTTTAATCCTGGATCTCATGAAGGAAAACAGAGAGTCTAATGGGAATGACTGACCCAAGTGCTGGAAGGAGGGCGATAAACATTTTCTTGTATGGTTATCAAACCTGGGTGTGACCGAGTCTCTCTGGACAGCCTCTTTTCTCATCCTGGAAAGATGGGTTCTACACTTTAACACACATCACAGCATATTACTAAGAAAGGGACACTTTACAACACATCAGGGGGGAGATGGGGAAGAGGCTTTCCATTACACACAGTCACAGCCAAACTTCATGAGGACCCCCAGACCCCCTTTCCCATGCGCACTGCCTCATCTCCCTGCTCCCTCAACCTCATTCATGGCCTCTTTGGCTACATCCTCCTCTCAGGCTTTCCTTCCCTGTCTCGGCCAGAGCCATTTAGCTCTCTTGCCTTCCCCTTCGCATCCTCTCATCCATCTCTTAGAGCGTGGTCTCTAGGTCTTCTGCATCAGATTGGCCAGAAGGGCTTGTTGACAATGCCATCCAGCACTCAGAAGAACTGAAAATTGGGGGAGGAGGGGTCAGGAATTGGCCTCACTAGCAAGCTCTCAGGTGATTCGTAGGTATACTGAAGTTTGAGGCCAGGTGTGGAGGCTGTCTTTGGGACCCTCAGTTGGATCCAGGTATTTGGAACCAAGCTAATGGGAGCAAGTTGTACTAAGCATGGTGGCCTGTGGGTAAAGATGCCTTCTTCTTGTCATGGCTCATCCAGAAAGGGGGCATGGCGTGGCCACTCCATGGCCAACTACAATCTCTGGGATGAAGGTAGAAATACTCCTCAATGTGCTTTGCCAGTGGTAGATCCTATTTGGAGGCCAGCATTTTTTCCCTTTTAAAAATTGAGGTAGAGGGGTGCATCGGGGGGCTCAAGTGGTTGAGCCTCCGACTCATGATTTCAGCCCAGGTCATGATCCTGGGGTTCTGGAATCGAGCCAGCAGGGAGTCTGCTTCTCTCTCACCCCCTGACCCTCCCCACTGCTCCTGTGCTCTCTCGCTCTCTTTCTCAAATAAATGAATAAAATCTTAAAAAAAAATTCTCTCTCCCTCTACCCCTTCCCCACACCACCTCACACCCATGCACACACTCTCTGTCTATAAAAATAAAATAAAATAAATTGAGGTAGAAGGTATACTAGTAAGTGCATAAAATCTAGTTGAGTAGCTTGATGGGTTTTGCATAATTACACCCTGTGGAACACCAAACCTGTTAAGAAATAAGAGCAAGGGCTCCCTCATGCCCCCTTCCTCTTACCTCCCTGCCCAGAAGTAACCACTATTTTGACCTCCATCGCCATAAATGAATTTTGCCTGTTTTTGAACTTTGCCTAAAACTGAATCATACAGGATGCACTCTGTGTTTGGCTTCTTTTGTTCAGCATTTTGTCTGTGAGATTTCTTCATGTTTTTGTGTGTAGTAGAGTCAGTCTTTTTCATTGCTGTGTGCAAGGAGTCAGTAAACTGTTTCTGTAAGGGGCCAGATAAAAGATTCTCAGCTATGCTGACCATACATTTCCGGCTGTAACTACTCCGCCCTTGTAGCTCAAATGCAGCCATGGGGGATACGCGTGCGCAAAATAGGAGGCCAACACGTGTTGACCCTAGCTGTAAAAAATTTAGTTATGTGAATATATCACAATATATTTCGTTATCCAGCCTCCTATTACGGGCACTCGGGTGATCCGCTTTGGGATACAATGATTCGTGCTGCTGCAGGTTTTGGTCAACATAGGGACTCATTCTGTGGCTTGGAAGGGGTGGAGTTGTTAGATCATTAGATCGGCCTATGATCTTTTGTAGATACCGCCAAACAGCATTCCAGTGTGGTCGTACCAATTTGCACTCACCAGTAAAGTTTCTTCCCATCCTTGATATCACTTGGTCTCACCATTTTTTTTTAGTTCTAGTCATTCGCATAGGTGTGGATTTTAACTTTCGTTTCCTTGATGACTCATGTTGTTGAGCACCGTCTCAAATGCTTGTTGGCTACTTGGATATTTTCTTTTGTGAAGGAAAAATTGTCTACTGTTTCTAAAAATCGGATTGTTTGTCTTTTTCTTGTTGGTTTGTGGAAGTTCATAATATATTTTGAAGGCAAATCCTTCGTTAGATGTAAGTATGGCAGGTATCTTCTTTCAGCTTATGGCTTGCCCTTTTACTTTCTTAACAATGTCTTTTGATGAGCAGAAGGTTTTAATTTTTTTTTTAGAAGGTTTTAATTTTAATGAGGTCCAACTGACCAACTTTTTCTTTTCTGGTTAGCGCTCTTTGTGTTGTGTTTAAGCAATCTCTGTCTGACCCAAGGTCATGAAGGCATTCTTTTACCCTCTCTTCTAGAAACTTTATTGTTTTACCTTTCCCAGTGAGGTGTGTGATCCATTTTGGATTAATTTTTGTGTTTGATATGAGGTAGGGGTCAAAGTTCATAATATTCCATAAGGCAATCCATTTTTCCAGTACTGATTAGTAAAAAGACCATCCTTTCCATCCATGGTAGCAGGCCTGCTTTAAGATTGGCTCTAGTCTTTAAAAAGGTTCTAGACAGCTCTGAACCCTGTAGTGGGTCCAGAGCTGAGTCTCTAGACTGTGCCCCAGGAGGAAGAGATGACAGAGTGGGGGGTTTAAAGGCAACCGTAAAGTGGATAAAGCATAAAGGCAAAGGAGGCTGCTTCTCTCTATCTGTGAAATTCCTTGTCTCCATAGTGCTTAGAAGCATGCCACACCAGGCCAAGACTTTTCAGCTGTTGCTGAAAACATGAGATTTCCAAGAAACTACCCTTGGGAAAAAAAAAAAAAAAGAACCCAGTTTTGCATGTTTAAATGCTTTCACTACTGCTCCTATTGCCCTTGGCCAAATTATTGCTTCCAGAAGAAAACGGGCTTCAAACTATGAAGGACTAAGTAAGTTAGTACTGGCAGCAGCAGTAACCAGGGAAACTCCTGAATATTTTGAGACCCAAAACTACTTATTTCTGTAAGTGAAAGAGAAAGTGTCCCAGGCTCAGGTTGTGCAGACGTCAGGCTGTCGACTCATATGTTCCGGACAGATGACTGCTGTCCAGATCTTTCCTGACCACTCCCCAGAGTGCTTTCCGGCTGCGTGTACCTGGGCAGCCACTCAGCCATCAGCAAGGGACAAGAAAGCCACTTTTATTTAATTTTTTTAAAAGACTTTATTTATTTATTTGAGAGAGAGAGAGAGAGGGAGGGAGGGCATTAAGTGAGGAGGGGCAGAGAGCGAGAGAGAAGCAGACTCCTCACTGAGCAGGGAGCCCGACATGGGGCTTGATCCCAGGACCCCAAGATCATGACCTGAGCTGAAGGCAGACGCCTAACCAACTGAGCCACCCAGGCGCCCCAAGAAAGCCACTTTTATATACATTGCTTTGATACCCTTAGGATGGGGCCCAAGGGTGCTGGTTATTTCTCACCGTTTCTGGAGTAGGTGGGGTTCGGACTTGGCCGGTAGGCACAGAGCTGGGGAGCGGACATGGGGGTGAGGGCCTGGCTCTTGAATTAATGCTGGAAGAGCATTTCATTCCCCGACCCGTGGTTTATTTCTGAGCGCTTGGGGATAAAGCACCCCTCCGGACCAGTGGGCTCCACTCACCCAGGCCCATCCTTGAGGTCCACTCTCTTGGAAAGTGATAACAGTTGCAATTAGCAATTTAGTCTCTACCCTATTAATCAACGCATTCTACCCAACACATTCGTATTGGGGCAAGCACTATGCTTGGCACTGGGTGTACGTCAATGAACAAAACAGACCACAGTCCCTGCTCTCACGGGGCCTTCTCTCCAGTGGAGCAAAACAATGAAGAGACACTAAATAAATATAGGATGTGAAGTTAAGGTCTAGGGCAGAACAAGGGGGATCAGGAGGGTCAGGGGAAGGAAGGGCTGTAATTTTAAGGAAGGGTGACAGGGTTGGCTTCAATGAGGAGGTGATGTATGAACAATCTTCAATGAGAAGAAATGAGTCATGGGGTTATCTGGAGGAAAAGTTGTCCATGCAAGGCTTTGGCTTGCCCTTAGGTTAGGCGAATTCCAATCCAAAGCTTCCTCCCTCTTTTCCTCCATCTTTCCTCCCTTCCTTCCTTCTTCCCTTCCCACCAGGCACCAGAGAGTTCTCACCTCCTATAGTTGTCCTCAACCTGAGAAACAAAGGACAGATGTGTCAGCTGCTGAGAGCCCTCTCGTCCTCTCACAACAGGACTCGCACATCTTCAGAAATGCCCCAACACCACAGGACAAATGGGAATTTAGTGATGGATTGTGTCTCTAATAGCAGAACCTCATAGACGCCCCCAGAATGGAATTAAATTTTAATATGTTCACTCCAACCATTTTTATTTCATCCCAACTCATCCCTATCTCCTGAGGCCTTTGATGGGCATTTTAATTAAATCATGAAGAGCCCTTTGTCTCCTGAGAAGGAGGGTCAAAACCTCCCCCTTTCCTCCTCGTCCCTCCCCATCTCCCCATCTCCCTCCCCAGCCCTCCATCTCCCACTACCTGCCCCCTGCCCCGACTGCTGAGGAATGTGGCCCATTCCCAGCAGGGTGCTGGGATAGCAGGACCCTTGTGATCCGGTTCCTTGTAAGGTCCAGTCACTCCTCCCCGACCCCGTGCCCCCCAAGCTCCTCTTCAGCAATACCGAACTCCTTAGAAGTCCAGTCCCAGCCTGACTTTTTAGGCCTCTGTGGCTTTGCACATGTTATAATCCTTTGCCTTGAACTCCCTTTCTCCCCCTGTCAGCTCAATGCATATGTTCTTCCAAACCCAGTCAACGATCTGTTAAAAAAAACCCCAAATTTGATTACGTTAAAATCTACCGCTCAACAGTGTTAGTTAACACATTAAAATCTAACACTTGGCTTTGCAAGAGGCACTTTTAAGAGGTTTTTGAAAAGACTGGGAGAACATACTTGCAAATCACATATGTGACAAAGGATTCATACCCAGGGCATAGAAAGAATCCACAAACTCAACAGTAAGAAAACAAATGGCAAATTTAAAAAATGAGACAGACTTTAACAGACACTTCACCAAAGATGTATGGATGGCAAATCAATGCATGGAAAGATACTCAGCTTCGTGTGTCAGTAGGCGATACGCAAGACCACGATGAGATACCTCCACGCAGGTATCAGAATGGCTTAAAAACCAAAAACCTGACAATACCCGGGGCTGGCCAGTATGTGATGTGACCCAGTGCTCATATGTTGTTGGTAGGAATGTGATATATTACACCCATTCTGGAAAACAGTTTAGAGTTTTCTCACTTATACCACGTGACCCAGCAATTTCACTCCTAGGTATTCAACCCAGAGAAATGAAACTTAGGTTCACCCAAAAACCTGCACACCAATGTTTAAAGCAGCCCTTCTCATAATTGTCAAAAACTGGAATCCACTCAAATGTCTTTCAGTGGGTGAATAGACTGTGATTCATCCACATGGATTATTCTTTAGCAACAAAACAACAAACTATCCATACTTAGCTACATGGATGGTTCTCAAAGGCATTATGCTGGGTGAAAGAAATCAGTCCCAAAATGTTACACAGGGCACGATTGCATTTATACGACAGTTTAGAAAAAGCAAAACTCTAGGGACAGAGAATATACCATTGGTTACCAGGGGTTATGGTGGTGGTGGTTACCGGAATCTACACAAACGTTAAAACTCATAGACCTGTGGGGCACCTGGGTGGCTTAGTCAGTTAAGCATCTGCCTTCAGCTTGGGTCATGATCTCGGGGTCCTGGGATCGAACCCCTCATCAGGCTCCTTACCTGGCGGGGAGCCTGCTTCTCTCTCTCCCTCTGCTCCTCCCTAGTACTCCTGCTCTCTCTCCTGGGTTCTCTCTCTCTCTCTCTCTCTCTCGTGAATAAGTAAAAAAAAAAAACTTAAAAAAAAAAACTAAATTAAACTAAAAAAGCCAACTCATAGACCCATACCCCCAAAGAAAAAAAAAAAAGGTCAATGCTAATCTAAAAAGTAAAACAAAACCAACCATGCTGGGGAATTACCTGCCCTTGGGAATCCTGTCCCACCCTCCTGACCCCTGGACTCACCACCCTGAGCGACCACGGGAGGGGCGTTTTCGCACAGCCTACGGTGCAGAAGATGGAGCGGAAGTGGAGAAACTTGCCGACACTTCCAACCGGTCAGGTGGTAAATGCCAGGTAACTTCAAGCACTGGGCGACCTTTCCAGATGCCGGGTGAGAAAGCCCGAGTCTCCGAATTCAGATGCGTGCGCCAGAAAACAGGCCGTTTGCTCCAGTCCCTGCGAGGCTGTGACAGGTGGATTGCCTTTTCATTTTCTTTCTTTTTTTTTTTTTTTAATAAGCAAATGCTCACTTTAACCCTAATTCTAAATTACTTGTGTTTTCACATTAACATAGATATTTTTATAAACCAAGAAAAACTGCACTAATATTCTGCGTTTTATGTATGTATGTATTTACCTTTTCACATTTTTATTTAAATTCTGGGTAGTTAATGGACAGTACAATATATTTTTTTTAAAGATTTTTATTTATTCAGCGGAGAGAGGAGAGAAAGAGCATGAGTTGGGGTGGGGGGTGGCACAGAGGGAGAAGCAGACTTCCCGCTGAGCGGGGAGCCCAGACGTGGGGTTGGATCCCAGGACGTGGAGATCATGACCTGAGCCGAAGGCAGATGCTTAACTGACTGAGCCACCCAGGTGCCCCCGTGCAGAGCAATATTGGTTTCAGGAGTAGGATTCGGTGATTCATCCCTTACATACAACACACCCAGGGCTCACAGCATCAAGTGCCCTCCTTCATCCCCATCCTTAGACGGGGATTTCATCCAAGTTCTGCTTCCCCAGCGCCGGGGAAAATGCAGTATCGGGGTACTTTCCCGGGGTAGCTCCCTTTCTTCCTCAATCACAGGTGAAAGGATTGCTCTCGTTTTTACCACGTAACAGGAGACTTCCTCAATAAACCAGCAGCACTATCCCCGCAGGGCTCTGTTAGGGAGCCAGAAGAGAGCAAGCCCTTCCCACAGGTTCTGGGAATAAGAGTTTATTGTAGAATTCTCTGGGCAATAAGGAAGCTGGGCGATGGACCGCAGGGCCTGATGTCAGGCAGCCGGTGAGGGGTAAGGGGTGGGGGGGAGTTCCACACCCCAAGCTTATCAGCCCCGGGGCCGGGGCTCTCTCCACACTCTCTGGTTGGGGCCATGTGCCCCCTATTGCCGCACCTCTGAGCACTGCTCACTGTGGTTTTGGCCCTTGGCCCTCCCTGGCCTCTCTTCTCTCTGGGGGTCTTTTGGACATCTACCTTACTATCAGCCAACAAGTTACTTGGGAGACCCAGAAACCATCCACAGAGAGCTGGCCCTACAGTGGGATACAACAGTGAATACAGGTCATTGCTCTTATAAAGCCCCGCTCCTGAGCCCCGGGCCGGATAGTAGCCCCAGCAGCTACTTTTTCCTCCTGAGCCTTAAAATCCTCCATGCTGTGGGGCTCTGAGTAGCCGTTACTTGTCTATTAAGGTTGGTCCTGGAATCTGGAAAACTCTGCTGTGAGATTTGCTCGTGAAGCCCTGGTTGAGTTCAATCTAGCATTTCTCAGTTTCTCCCCTCCTTCCCCAGTCTCCCCACTCTCTCCCAGGGAGGTCCTAAACAGGAGACTCAGGGAACTGGACAAGAAGAGTGCTTAAGGCTACAAGTGATTGGGAAGAAATCCCCTCCTGAGGCCAGTGCTTAATCCTCTTGGGAATGTCTGCGACTTCCACCCCCTCAGTGACCAGCTGGCCCCTGCTGCAGTTTCCAGCCATAGATGAACGTCTCTGCTGGCTTTCTCCCTCCCCCATTTCCACTGCTCCCCCTTCTCCAGCTCTTTTCCAGTAGTTACTGAATGAAGCAACACAGACGCACATATTGGAAAGACCTCTGAGAAAACAGCCTGGAAACAGGAAACACCCACCGTGTGCTGCGCCCTGTTTGGGCCATTTATGTGCTTTCCCACTGGCTGGGCTCATTATTTCCACTTCACAGAAGAGGAAACTGAGTCCTAGAGGGGTGCCAGAGATTGTCCCATCCGGAGCCTCTCCATGGGCCTCGGGGAGTCCAAGCCCCCTGCAGGCTTGGAACCACCCAGGACTGAGGCAGAGTGGATGTCTGGAACCATGGTGTAGGGCAGGCTGTGGATTCCTGTGTCTCTACTCAGTGCAGGCCCCAGCAACTGGAGAAGCAGAGCTCATAGCCCAGAGACTGTCATTCACTTCTACATGTCTGTCCATCCATCCGTTGGTCCATCCATCCATCCAACCATCCATCTATGCAAAAGCCATTGGTGACCACACATCCACTTGGAAGCTATGATAAAAAAAAGACAGGCAAGGCAATAGCAAATGCTGGCAAAGATTTGGAGAAATCAGAACCCTCGCACCCTGCCGGTGGGGATGCACAATGGAGCAGCCGCTTTGGAAAACAGTCTGGCAGGTCCTCAAAAAGTTAAACATTAAAAAAAAAAAAAAAAAAGCTAAACAGAATGTTACCAGTAGGACCCAGCAATCCCACTCCTGAGAATACGCCCAAGAGAACTGAAAACATTCGTTCCCACAAAAACCCGTACGCAATGTTCATAAGAACGTTATTCATAATATCCACACAGTAGAAGTAACCCCAATGGCCAGCAACTGATGAATGGATTAAAAAAAATTGGTATGTCCATACAATGGAATATATATCCTACATAATGATGAATAAACCTTGACAATGTTATGCTAAGTGAGATAGGCCAGACACAAAAGATTGTATATTGCATGATCCCACTTACATTCAATGTCCAGAATAAGTAAAAAGACAAAGGCAGGTGAGTGGTTGCCTAGGGCAGGGGGAGGGGGAGCAGGAGAAAATGGGCAGCGACTGCTAATGGGTGATGGGGTTTCTTTTTGGGATGTTGGAAATGTTCTGGAATTGGATAGTTGCCCAACCTTGTGAATAGACTAAAACCCACTGAATCATACCAATTTAAAAAGTGACTTTTATGGCAAGTGAATTATATCTTTTTTAAAAAAATATTTTATTTATTTATTTGACACAGAGAGAGAGAGAGAGATCACAAGTAGGCAGAGAGGCAGGCAGAGAGAGGGGGAAGCAGGCTCCCTGCTGAGCAGAGAGCCCGATGTGGGGCTCGATTCCAGGACCCTGAGATCCTGACCTGAGCGAAGGTAGAGGCTTTAGCCCACTGAGCCACCCAGGCGCCCCAAGTGAATTATATCTTAATAAAAGAATTTTATTGCGTACCTACTCGATGCCGGGCACAGGGCTACTGTCACAGAGATGCGTGAGACGTGGCCTTGGCTTTGGGGAGTTTGTGTCGAGTAAAGGAGACAGATGATTGAACCACAATTAAAAGAGTGGGATCCGTGTTGGGCTAGATGGGAGTCCCAGGGAGCTTGGGGATGGAGGGTCGAGGGAACCTTCTAGAGATGACAACGCGGTGAAGTAAAACAGATTCTGAATGGGATAGAGTTAGCCGGGGGGCAGCGGGGGTGGGGGTGGGGGGGAGATAGGTGGGGATAAGGAACTTTCTGGAAGGACAGTCCAGGCAGAGAAAACAGCCACTGCTGGGGAGCACCTGAAGAGGCCAGAAGGGCCCTAAGGTACCAGAGTGAGGTAGCAGAGACACAGATAGCGGATGCCGAAGGCCCAGTTGCCTTCTGATGGTAGAGCAGGTATCTCCCTTGTAAGCTCAGGCAGGAGGAAACAAAGCATTCCGCTACCAGCCTCCTCTGTTAGTCTCCTCTATCCCGATCTGTATATACAGCAAACACACCGCCTGCTCCCCCTGCCCCACTCCCCTGCCCACATGGAAAGTATAGAGAAGTATGAAGGAGAACATAACAATTGTTCATATTTCCACCACTGTTAATATTTTAGTATTTTTTCTCAGAGTTTTTTTTCCCCCCGGTGCCTTTATTTGACAGGGTGGGGATCATTGTGCCCTATCATCTGATGTTTTTCTATCGATATCATAAGCATTATGCCTCATCATAAAAAATTCTTGGGTTTGCTTGGGTGGCTCAGTTGATTGAGCCTCTGCCTTCGGCTCAGGTCGTGATCTCAGGGTCCCGGGATGGAGCCCCGCATCGGGCTCCCTGCTCAGCGGGAAGCCTGCTTCCCCTCTACCCCCTGTCTGCCTCTCTGCCTACTTGTGATCTCTCTCTCTCTGTCAAATAAATAAATAAAATCTTTTAAAAAGATTTCTTAATATGCTTCATGTCTTTGACTATATTATGGTCCCCCCTAAAGCTGGACCAGCATGCCCTTCTTCATGACCATCTTATATGCAGTGATGCTCTGGACATCTTTGTGGCCAGAGTCTGGAGTGGGACATGCTGGTTATTGTCCTGCTTTTTGGTGGGTGCTCTGGTGAGGAAGGGGACTCTCCCAAGAGCACCAGAGACAAGACATCCAAGTGGGGGAGCCTCCGAAAGCCCAGCTATCAGCCCTGTAAGAGCTCCTGAGATTCACCATTAAAAAAAACAGAGGCCCACAGGGCTCACACGGCCCAACCAAAAATGGACAGCTTTTCAGGGAAGGATCCAAGAAGCTGCGTTTAGCTGGCATTTAGAACTTCTTGGAGCAGCATCCGACATCCTCAGAGGCTGAAGTTAGGGAGAAAGTGACCAGACACTTCTCTTCCTCCCTCATTTGGGCTCGCCCTCCCCCACCTGCAGCACACCATCTCTCATTCTGGGCACCCTGTGAATTCTAGCTGCCAGCATCTGCCTCTCGGGGCCTAACAGCTGTTCCAAAACCGAGGAAGACCGCTCTACCCACAGCACGCCTTGGGGAGTTAAATCCCCCCTGGGATCAGCCTCAAGCCATGATGCCCTGGGATTGCTGGGCAAGCAGCGAGCAGCTTTGCCCCTGAATGCCCCACCCAGAATGGGTGGCACCATTCTGGGTCTTGGGCCACATTGCATCCTTTGTTTCCCTGTGTGGTTAAACTCCAGTTGCCCATTGTGGTAACTGGCTTAACAGTGCACCCTTGATGGTTGCCGGCCCTTCCCCATTTGCCTATTGATGTCCCTTGCACGTTCCAAATATACTACTTGCCACTGAATCCTTGCCTCTCAAAGTACCACACCTCAGGGGCTGCCTGGATGTCACTGTATGTATTAATCCTCAACTCAGGAAGCAGCACGGAAAGGCAGAGAAAAAGGAATGTTCTGGGGAGCATCAGCAAGGAATTTGACCCTTAGAGAAAATTCTTGGCTGGAACACCTCCGCAAGCTGGTCAGATTGTGACCAACTGTGCCTGTCGGGCCAGCCAGCATGAGTCACATTCCAGGGACTCAGCAAGCAAAGTCGTCCATCGTCTGGGCCACCTTAGGTCTGTCCACCCCAGGTGACCACCTGGGCATTTCCAACAAAATTCCCTCTGCTTCTGTCGTCTCCAAGTCATGCGTGGTGGTACACAGCCACGGAGCCCTCGTCAGAGGCTGGAAATTGTGTGACTCACGCCCTCCAGTGGTCAGTCGACAAATGGCGTGGGGCTGTGGGGCTGGGGGCCTGTTTGAGACTTGGCGCCTTAGGGTATCCAGGTGAGGGGCGGGGAGCCATGCTAGGACACGTGACCTGCCAGGAGGAACGTGCGCACGCGTGCGCCCAACACACACCCACACAATTGCTGAGAAGTCAAACTTGCACGCCTTCTAGTATATTTTCCTTATAGTCGTGTTCTACGTTCATCATTCTTGTCATGCCTGCATACCACCTACACTATTCTTTGCTTAAATATTTTTTCTTAAAATGATTCCTTTTTTAACTTAAAAAAATGTATTTCTAAAATAACTTTTTATCATATTCCACAAGTGGAAAACCAGTAAATGGTCGCAGACAGTAATCGCATCAATAAAAACTGGTAACAGAAAACAAGCATTATTCCAGGTACCACCCCAAACACCCTCTAGATTGCCTTAGGTACCTTCACCACAGTTTGGGAGACCTGTCATTTGACCCAAGTCTGCCCAGATGTGGACCTTGCCTCTCTAACATCATCAGTAAGGACATCTACTGAGCGCCTACTGTGTACAGAGTGCTGAGGTTGTAAGACACTCAAGGGAGCCACGTCACCATCTGAAAGGGGGGTGGTACCAGCGAACCTGGGGAGGAGGAGGACGAGAGAGGGGCCCAGAGGAGAGCAAGGGAGGTCGGGGGCCTTCTGGACTAGAAGAAAGGGTGAGCCAGGATGAATTGAGGTGAGACTTAGGAATGAGATTCTCTTGGCTTCAGCTTCCCCATCTGCTAGGAAGGGAACTATGAGTGTCTCTTGGGCGCCTGGCACTTTGAAGACAGGGTCTCGTTTTATCCTTGAGAAAACTGTCCAAGGAAGCTCTTGCTGTAGCCAAAGAACCTGAGGCTGGGGGCTTGGCCAAGTTCACCTGGCTGAGCCGAGAGCGGAACAGAGTCCAGCCTGGCCTCACAGCCACATGTGCACGGCGCGGGGACAGGAAGCCCGACTGTCGCAAGGCAGCAGAAACGCCATCCCCCGGCCGTCATCCACGGCCGCACTTGCCCGTGGCCACCTGGCCCCCCTGAAGCCGGGGGGGCTGCTTCCAAATCGCCCTGGCCGCCTGGACAGCAGGTGACACGACCTCCCTTTCAAGCACTCCGCTCACCATGTCAACCACGTGCTGACACCCCGCTACCTGCTTTATTCCTACTGGTGTCCCAGTGCGCTGGAGCTTCCTGGACACGGTGGGAATCGCCTGGGTCTGGAAAGGCATCTCCACTGGGAGAGCAGACGTCAATACTCTTGCTTAGAAGCGGTGGAGGTTGAGGCTTTTCCTCTGGCCTGGGACGCCCTCCTCTGTCCCCTCACCCCATCGCAGTCCTTTTGTCCTTCCAGCGCCCTCCTGCCTGAAGGGTGACAGCCCCATTGAGCCCCCACTGCCCCTGGAGGCCCCGTGCCCTCGGCATCCGAGCAGCACAGCCCGGTGCTCTGTGCGGTACTGGGGTCAGCACAGCAACCCCAGGGGACGGCTCCCTGGCTTCAGTGCAGGGAGGACACAGGACTGCATTTCTGGCTGTCCAGTCTGGTGGGGGCGCGGGGGAGGGGCGGTGCTGGAGGGGACGGGCAATGGGAGAGGGAGGGAGGGAGAATCTTAAGCAGGCTCTACACCCAGTGCGGAGTCTGGCTACCCAGTTTTGATGCATGGTCCCTGGGCCACCTCTTTGAGCCTCAGTGTCCCACCTGTAAAATGGGAACGATGACACTTTCATTGCCGGGTTGTCACGAGGTTGGGTAAAACACTGTGCACGCAGTACACGAATCCTCCATGCAGTCAGTGTTGGACCACCTACTATATACCACAGAAATGCAGAGATAAGTGCGACAGAGTCCTCCTGTCCCTGTAGTGCTTGGGGCACAGAGAATGGGGGGCCCTCCTTCCCTTATTATTACGCATATTCTGGGAGTGAGGAGGACAAGGGCCGTGTCTTTGGGATCACGGCTTTGCCCGCCATGATGCTGAGTCCTACCTAAAGGCACCTTGTACACACAGGGCATAGAAAGGACTTGCCTTTGGAGTCTGACAGTTTGGGGTTCAAAGCCCAGCTCTGCCCCTTCCTCCCCGGGTAACTCAGGCTAGTCACTTTCCCTGGTTAAACTGCAGATTCTTCCTTTGTAAATTACAGAAACGAGTAGCTCCCTCAAAGATCTGTTGAGAGGATTCCCTGGGGCTTCTGGGAAGCAGGGACATGCGGCAGGGACTCCTTCGCCCCTTCCTGGGGGCCCCTGCTCCTGCCTTGTATTGCACAGAACTGGAAGCAGACACCAGCTTTGGGGGCGGGGGACAGCTGAACCCCAGGTAATCCTCAGTTCTTACCTTGGCCTGTTTCCCACTCCCTTCCTGCTACTTGCTCTCCTTGCCCCTGGGGTGGGCCCACAGGCAGCCACAAGGGCAAGTAGAGAGGGGCACACAAGGTGTGTGCCCTTGTGTCTGGACTCAGCGAGACCTTGGTCTCAGACCTTGGTCTCAGCCCAGCCTCAGCTCTGCCTTTTACAAGCTGAGTGACATTGAGCGGGTGGCTCAACCTTTCTGTGCTTCTGTTTCCTTCCTTGTCAAATCGGCGAAATAAGAGTACCTTCTGCACAGGGGGCTGCTGGAGCTGTTGACTGAGACGATGATGAGTGGAAGGCTCGGGGCCTGGCCATAGTTCTATAGGCCGTGGCTACATAATGCTTATCCTGGGAACTCTTATGGGTGTGGGGGAGGAAAGACGCCAAGAAAGGCAGTAGGGTGTGGTGCGGGAGCCTTGCTCCCTTGGAGCTCTGTCTTTCCTGGTTCTGCCCTTTGCAGGGGCTCGCCGTTGGAGGAGGTGCAGAGGGGGACCCCGGCCCGCGAGCTGGAACTCCCAGGGTTTTAGCCTCGCCACTTGCCTACCTGTGTGATCACTCAACTTCGCTGAGCCTCAGTTTCCCCATCTACAAAATGGGGCTAGTCAGAACGGTCACCTCTACAGGCTGTGGTCTGGAGTAAACGGCTGACGCGTGGAAGCACCTTGCTTAGGAAGTGTGCTCTCTGGACATGATTCTTGTAGAAAGAGCTTCAAGGTGGCTACCTCCCAGGGCCCAGCTGAAGCTGACCCAGCTCCACAACCTGGCCCGGGACCAGACTTTCGTGGGTGGGGACTCAGTCCCAGGATGATGAGACCAAGAAATTCCAGGGCTGGTTGCTGTGGGCCCGGTGCCCAAGACAACATGCCAGTATAAAAAAGAGGTGGGTATTTCTCCGAAGGGGCTTCGGGACCTCCACCCCCGCCCTCCTCGGGGCCCACCTGGCCCCACCTGCCCTTCAGGTGCTCTTTGATTCCCCCTCAGCAGCCTTCACCTGCACCGTCCATCATCAGAAGAGGCCCAGGAATGCGGCCTGATGGGTGAGCGGGGCCAAGGGCAGGCCTCAAAAGCCACTCGATATGCAGAGAGGGAAATCCATGCTATCTCCAGGATGGGGACCCCGCATGCAGACGGGAGCTCTGGGGTGGGCATCGGGGCCCACGTGCGTTCCAGCTCAGAGGCTCCCCGCTGTGTGGCCCTGGGGAATCTATTACCCTCTCTGTGCGTCACCAACCTGACTGCAATTTTGACTCCCCTCCTCGCCGTTGGACTAAGAGAGTATTGGCATAGTGGCGATTGTGCGTATACAAAGCAATGTGACTATACTAAAAACCGCTGACATGTACACTTGAAATAGTGGAAAGGGTGATTTTTTTTATCCCCCAGGGTGAGTTTTATCCCGATAAAAAAAAAATAAGTGAATACGATGTTATGGAGAGAGAAAGAGAACTGGGAATTTATGTCGGGGGTGGGTTCTGAGCCTCCGAGGAAGGGCACTCTGGAGGAGAGGTGAGGTCACCTGCTTGCTCTTTGTCAAAAGGCACATTGTTGGTCTCTGACCCACAGATTCTTGCTTGGCCACCTTTTGCTCCCTAGCTCCGAGCATTTTCTTGGTTCTCATCCCCTCACTGCCATGGGCCAAGGACACTGTGGGTTGACACCTGCTGGACAAGAGTGGGCCCCGAAGTGACAGGGTAGCCTTGATGCTCAGGCTGGTAATGGGAGCAGGACGCAAAGGGACAGGGGGACAAATGGGTCCCACTCTCCCCCTGCACCAGGCCCTCCAGAGGCCCTTTGCTTGGTACCACTCAGCGCTCATCTAATGCTTCCCGAGTGCCCACTCTCTGCGCTGATCAGTAGGATATTGGGTGGAGAGGGTGGCCTGGTTCCTACCCTCCAGGGCTCATGATTTAGTGAGAAGGAGTTAAAGGAGTTAATACATATATTTCCTGCAGAATTGCCAGAATATGTGGAAGCAGTTAGAGGGAACAGGGGTTAGAGTGAGGCAAACTCCTAATCATCCCTCAAAACCCTGTCCTGGTGCCCTCTCCCCTGCAAACCTTCTCTGAACAATGTAGATTCAGCTACTTCAACCATGCTATCCCTCTATCATTGCAAGCATCACACTGTGCCAGAATTATCCGTCGTTCTTTTCTCTAAGCTTTGCATTCCTTGAACGTAAGGACTCAGGGTCTTTCCTCAAGCAGATTGGTTTCCCTGAACTGAACCGGCTAAAACCTGAAAGAAGGATGACTTTGATATGCTGAAACTCGGTGCAGTCTACTCCTGTTTTCCATTCATATTCATTCATTCATTAATTCAACAAAGATCTTTGAGCTTCTCTTCTTGTCTTTTTTGTGACTCAGTTTATCTTATATAGGTTTGATCCATTATAATGCTGCATTTAAGTTGGGATGGGCGGGAAGGAGATGGGTGGATGGCAACTGACGTGTTAGGATGGGCGAGATCATGGTGAACAATTCATACCATGCAGGAATATTGTATTGGAAGTACTATAATAAGTACAATTATAAGAAATGATAATTTTCCATAGAATAAATTATAAACGAATTGATTCTACCTGCCGCCCTACCATAGCTGAAGGGGGAGATGTCAGCGACACCAACATCTGAGCAGTGTCCCTGTGCCAGCAGCTTTCCTTCCCCTCCCCAAACCACAAGCTGAATATTTCAGTGACCCAACTGGAACACTGGCATCACCCAGCCTCACCGGACTTCTGTAACCTGGGCATTTTCCAGCATGTTCCATGCTGTCAATACTCCCCAGCTTCCTGGACTCCTGCCACCAACTGGAAAACTAAGAGGCTGGACAGGAATTAACGAGAGAACTCCCTGCTGAGGGAAAAAAGGACCCAGATGCCGAAAGCCAGGCGAATGGGGCTTAGCTAAATGAAAGCCGGCTCCACGATATGACTCCTTTATCAGACCCCCACGCCTCCCCCACCAACCCCGGACGAGCTGCCGCCATGAACCCGAGACCAGGAAGCAGTGGGTTTACCGAGGATGCCCTGCACGGAGTGATGTAACCGCGGGGTCAGGTCACCCACAGGCCAGGAGCCCCAGTCATAAATTAGCTAACTGTATACCCAGCCGGGGACACTCCCTTTGGAAACAACAAAAAGAGACCTTTATGCAAAAACGGCTCCCTGGATGACACAGGGTGGGTATAAATACATCTTAGCTGCCGGTGTGCTCATAACTTTGCAGTCAGTTGAGCCTGAGACTCTGGCCCCAGAGAACTCAGCGTCACTGGTCTCAGACCTCTCAGTCACCGCTGGCAAGAGCACCGGCTTAGAGGTGGTTCCGAGGCGTCAAGGTCCAAGTCTTCCCCGTGTGCCTGTCCATCCTCTGGTGGAGACAGAGCAGTCAGCTGCGGGGTAAGTTGTCTTCATTTCTGGGGAAGCTACTGTTTCGAGAGGGTTTTGCTTCTTCCTGCTTGGGAAGGCCCTGAAAACTGCGGGAATTTTCTGCCTACAGAGATAAACTGGTGGAAAGTCTAAGAAATGCCCACGGGAGGGAAGTTGGGCCATTTGAAGAATATCTGACTCAGATATTTTTCCTGCAAACTTTGCTACATTGCAAGGGAAACCTTTCTGGAAAATTCAGATTGGAGAGCGGGGAGGAATCCATCAAGAATTTTTATCCAGATTATCCTCTCCGGTCCTTATAAGGGGCACCTCTCCCCTAGCCAACAAATTCTGTGAAGATGAATATTATTAATTCCATTTTACAGATGAAGAAATGAGTCTCAGATAAGTCAGTTGATCCAGGTCATGTAACTAGTATAGAGTCGGGACTTGAACCCAGGTTTGGGGGCCTCTAAGATTCTTCCATGGGCCACATCACACACCGCCTCCCAGGGCGGAGGATTTTGCCATTGGGAAGGCATGCTGGGGGCAAGCCCAGACCTCAGATGTCCCCTTTTTGCCTCTTTTAAAGAAGGTGGTCTCAAATGTTGAGCGTTGAGTGCATTTTTTCACAAACAATCTCACAAACAAATATCGTTCCTCCCACCCACTTCCCGAGTTAAAAAGGGAGCAGAAGGTAGGGCGGACAACAGTTGTAAAATCTTAAAAGAAGGGCGGCTACAACTCAAGCGCGCTCTCCCATGACAGGTGTAACATGACAGTTGCTAATTAGACTGCTGGGAATGACCTTGCAGGACCACGCAAACATCCGCATTTCAACATGAGTGGGCTCCCCCCCTCTCCCTTTGCCCAGGGTTGTGGGGGGCCCGGCAGGTCCCATTAAGGAGGCTCAAAGGTTACATGCTTTGACCTCATTCAGCTATGAGGTTCAGCGTCTTTCCTTTAGATTGTTATGTGGCCTTGTAGAATTAAAATCTCTGTCCGTGGATCCCCAAATCCAACCTCCAAATAGGAACAGAGGTTGCAGGCAGGGATGAAGTGGGTGTTGGGGACTGTTTATATCGGCCTTTGTGCTGATTCTGTAGTAAACGAACATATTGACGAGGCTCGGTTCTGCAAACTCTTCCTAAGCTTTTGATCCATCTCCTTCCCCTTCGTCAGCCCCACAGCAAAGAACCTCAGACTTTAAACACAGACAAGCGGCCCGCTTTGCAAAGCCGTGGTGATGGCCTGTCCCTGGCAGTTTCTGTTCAAGGCCAAATCCTACCGGGTCGACTTGACCGAGGAAACAGACATCAACAACAATGTGGGCAAAGCCAGCTGGGCCCCCTCCAGGTAAGCTTTGACCTACCACCACCTGCTGCTTGTCCCCCCCTACCCCCCTGGGGCTCCCATTCCCTGCGTGCGCCACACGCTCAGAATTCCTCTATCTGCCCCTGGCTTCTCACTGGAGATCTCTTCTCGCCGGTGGCTTCTTGGATGTCCCCGTCGGAATTTAGCGCAGTCGCTGTTTCACGGACACTTTGTGGTGCCTGACGCTACATGGAGAAGGAAGGGACGTGGCGGAGCCTTGCCCCTCAAGGATCCTGGAGTCTCGGGGGGGGGGGGTGGGGTGGGGTTGGGGAGGAAGAAGGTAGGAAGGGAATACGGAATATCTGACTTGAGAACAGGAGGCGGTGCAGCTTCGTGGTTAGAACCAGGGAGGCCTGGCTGACGTTCGTTCTGATTCACCGGTGTGTATGCCTCACGAATGGTTCGGTATTTCGAATATCAACCTGGCGTAGAGTAGCAGGATGTTAGGCAAGGCTTGTGCCGAGCTGCACGAGCTGGCCCTGGGCTGTGTCTCACCAGCTGTGTGACCTAGGACAAGGTAACCCCCCGATGCTCAGACGTAGTACGAGGACACCCACAGGACCCTCTTCATAGCATGGTGAGGATGAAACAGGAGTGTGCATGGAGGGTTCTTAGCAGAGTCGCTCACACATAGCATAACTCAATTAATAGGGTCTCTTATCATTGACCGGGCACCCCGAGTTACGGAGTAACTCCGTGCCAAGGTTACACAGGGCGCTTGACCTGCATTGCATCTCGCCTGATGCCCACAGCGGCTCTGTGTGAGTTATTGTCTCATTTTACAGATGAGGAAGTAGGAGCTCTAAGAGGGGAGTGACTTCCCCCGGGGTCACATGACTGGTCATCGATTTCCCCACCCACGTCCCCCCACCACCCCCAGTCAATCTGCAATAACATGATCCTATGAATCAGAACAAAGCCGCAGTCTGCACAGGGCTGCCCCCCAGCCCCCCAGCTCCAGAGAAGCTTTCCCATGGACTCCGGTGGGCAGTAGGGCCACTGTGAGCACACCTGCCAGAAGAACAGCAAGGTTAAGAGATAAGCAGGTGGCTTTGCCACTTATTAGCCCTGTGACCTTTGGCAAGTCCCCCTAGCCGCCAAGCCTTGGTTTCCTCATCTGTAAGAAGCGGGTCGGAATGCCTCTTTCCTGGGGTCATGGTAAGAATTAAATGAATTTTCCCATGTAAACAACTTCGCACAGTGCCCGGCAGAGAGGAAATGCTCAATAAATGGCATTGGTTGCAGCTGTCACTGTTCTCGCTGAGGACAGCTAGGGCGAGGCTGAGCAATGTTAAACAGGGTCCTCTCTCAGGGCTTCTCGGAGGGGAGGTGGGCTCATCGGACTTGAAGAGAGGGTAGAATGTGGGGTGGGGCGTGAAGACAAGTAGCAAAGACATTCCAGGAAAGGGGCAAGGCAAAGACCCCCGAGACAGAAGCACGCATGCCTGTGCTTGGGGGACCTCCACAGACGAGGTGAGGCAGGGAGCCACCGCAGATTCTTGAGCGAGGCAGTCCCCGTGTGGGGTATGGCTGGAAGTGGAAGAGGACGTGTTGGAAACCAGGCATTCTGAGCTGCGGTGGCCAAGAGCCCGAGAGGTGAGAGCGCAGGGTCAGAGAGCCTCTAGATGTCCTCCTGGCACTCCAGATGGACACCGCAGACTCACGGCAGCTTCATCAGTGGTCCCAGGGCCTCAGGAGGTCACCAAATCATGCGTACTTTCCTTCTCTTCACCTCCCGGCTACAGCCCTTCACACTGGCTCTGACCTCTCTTACTCCAACTTGACTGCTAGCTAGCCATGCTCCTTCTCTAGAGTCTGCTGTGGCTCCCTGTGGCCTGTCACCACACTGAAGCTGGACTGTGGCATTCTGTAGGATCACCCCTCCCAGAGGGGGAGCCCATCCCACCTGCCTCGTTGCCCAGTGCCCGTACACAGCACGTTCCTCCTTCATCCAGACCCACTCAACCCACCCCACCCCCCATCTTTCGAGATCACCCTGAATCCACCTCCTCTCCTAGACCCTGCAGTGTGGCCTACAGCCTTTGGTCCCGAATCCCACACTTCTGATAGTGCTGACTTTTATTCCTGACTTGTAGTTTGGGACCATTCAGGAAACCTGAGCTGTAGGTTGACCTGAGGGAAACTAGCTGACTCATCTTCTTAAGCTGAGGGGAGCTGGGAGGAGGACTCAACCAGGTATTAGAGGCGATGGAGAGAAAATAGCGCATGTTAATTCATTTATCCCTCCAAACTGTTCATGAGGAAGGAGTTTTTGGTTATCTTCTTACGGTAGCCATGAGGACACTGGAGCCTAGAAGATTTAAGTAATTTTTATCTATTTATTTTTTAAAAAGATTTTATTTATTTATTTGACAGAGAGAGACACAGCGAGAGAGGGAACACAAGCACGGGGAGTGGGAGAGGGAGAAGCAGGTGTCCCGCCGAGCAGGGAGCCCGATGCGGGGCTCGATCCCAGGGCCCTGGAATCCTGACCCAAGCCAAAGGCCGATAGATGCTCAACAACTGAGCCACCCGGGTGCCCCAGATTTAAGTAATTTTTAAGATCTCACGGTTGGCAAATGACAGAGCCGGGAGGCAAATGCAGTAGTCCGGCTCGTAACCACTACACTGAGCTGTCACTTCGTGGTCCTGGGCATGTCCCAGCCCATGAACGATCACTCGCTGAGGGCTACTTACCTGGCAAAGTGCTGGGGCTTCTGGAGATGGCCGTGAGCCCTTCTGTTTAGCAATTAAACAAACAATAAGTTGAGTCATTTACCAACAGCATACACAGCAGCTAAAAATAACAAGGCTTATAAAGTCCTTATTATGGTGTCGATGTTGAGGCAGGAACTATTATTACCCTTACTTTACAAGGCTGAGTGACTGACTTACTCAAGGTCGGCATCTGGGAAGTGGTAGATTTGAGGTTTGAACCAAGTCCAAAATCGTAACCTCTCCTCTCAGCGGGCTCTCCCTGAGGGCCTACTATGAGCTGAGGAAGGGAACCAAGAAAAGAGACAGAGTTCCTGCTGTCAGGGAGGGGATGGATGGGGGAAACGCTGGCTTCCTCTGCTTCCGGCAGGAGTATAGGCCAAACGGGACGTTAAAAGAACTTTCTATATTGGCGCAGAGGAGGGACAGGCAGAGAGATAGACACGAGGTTAGAGGAGAGTGTGGGTGCACCGGAATCTCTTTTGTGGAGACCGTGGGGGGCTGGCCTGGCGGTAGGGTGGGGAGGAGGCTTTGGGGAGGAGGGAGGCCCAGCTGGACTGCCATCACACAGTGAGGGGGTGGGGTGGGGTGGGAGGATGTTCCTGGAAGAGGAAGTAGCAGTACAAAGGGGATTTTATCCTGAAGGCAATGGAGCCAATTAATATATTTTGATTTTAAAAGGGAATTTTCAAATCTGCTCAGAGGTAATGAGACCAAGAACCTATTATATGAGACTCATGATCCTCTTATTTTATGTAAACAAATGATTAGGAAGTGAGCATGGTGTGTGTGTGTGTTTTAGAGACAAAGGCAACTATGGGAATATCCAGGTGAAGATATATGGCATTCTGAACACAGTTGAGCTAAGTGTTGCTGGCTGGGCTGAAATTGGCTCAGAATAAATAGGTACCATCTTTCATTCCACTTTTATTTGGGTTTGGGATTAAATATAGTGAAGTACATACAGGAGGGCCCCTGTACTTTTGAGGTTGAGGGCTGCTCTTCTGTCCCTGCCTGGACCCTAGAAGTTATCCTGCTTCCAGTATTGGGAGCACCTCACAGATGGAGCAAAGTCAGAAGTCACGGTGCCTTTCAGGTAGCAAAGGGCTTCTCCACCATGCCTCCCACTAAACATCACCCCTAGCCTTGCGCCTCCTTCGGCTTCCTTCCTGGAATCACAGAGAACATGCAGAAGAGAAATAGCGCGTCTTGGGGCAGCCCTGTTAGAAAAGAGAGCTTGAGCTGTGGCCTGGGGGGACTGCTGTGTGGTCTCGGGCAAGATCCTTAACCTCTCTGGGCCCCAAGCTGCCTTCTCAATCACGAGGAAACAAGACAGAACTGCCTTTTGGACTGGAATTCGTAAGGAATGGATGAGATAACAGGAAAGTTTGCTTTCTAAACTCAAAGCGCCGTAGAATGGGAATCATTGTGATAAACCTTGCTGTTGTTTCACGAGGAATAAAGAAAGCCGAGGCCGGCCGCGCAGGGCCGTGGTCTTGGCGGGCAGAGAGGCCGGGGGCGTCCTGAACGCCGACCTCCTTGTGAACGCTGAGGGGTGTAGATGGCCGGGGGACACAGCCCGCGAAGCTGAGGTGCGGGCGCACAGCCCGGCCCCCGGCCACGCACAGCGTGAAGCCGGGGGTGGCGGCTCTCGGGCTCGCTCCGCCCCGGGGCGGGGGTTCGGGGTCCAGCGCCGTTAAAAGGGCCGGGGCTGCGGGGAGCTGGGCGCCTTGGGAGTTGCGCCCGCGCTGGGGTAATGCGCGAGGGGCTGGGCGCTGCGTGTGAGGCCGCCCGGCCCCGGCTCTGCCGGCTCCTCCGCAGGATCCTGTGGCCGCAGCCCGCCTGCGGGCCCCGCCGAGCCAGGTACTCCCACCCGGCCGGGTCCGCCCAGGGAGGGTGGCGGGCGGCTCCGCGCCTGGACCGGGCTCGAACCCGGGCGCGCTGCACTGACCCGCTCGGGTTTCGGTCACAGTGTGAAGATTGGAACGCTCGGCCCCGTAAGATTCCCGTGCGGATTTACTTAAATCAAGTGTTTTCCTCGTTTAAAACGCATCAGAGGTCGCAGTTCAGTAGCCACAAATGACCCAAAGAAGCCCTGCGTGCTCCCAGGAGAGACGTCTACGCGGGCAGGAGTAGGAATTGGGGATGTTTCAGCACTGGAGCTGCTGCACGCTTTAGGACAGATAGGATGAAGAGAGCAAAGAGGTTCTTGTTTTACGAATTAGACCCATTTCCCAGGGCGCCCTCACCCCGTGTATGCCGTGGCGGTGGTCTGGAGTGGGAACTGCAAGGAAAGTCAGGACCCCCGTTACCCTAAACGAGCCACAAAAGGCAGCTCTGACCTTAGCCATCCTCAGTCACTCTGAGGCTTGCGGATAGTTGCTGGGTCTAAGCACCACGCTCCAGGACTCCTTCTGATAGCAGGTTCTTAAGGACCAAACAGGGCTGAGCACAGCTGTGGGTTTACCCAAAATGCAGGAGCGTCTGGATAGATTGCGCTGTAATTGCGCGGCAAGTACCCAGATCTTTAGTACGCTCACCTGGTTTCCAGCTCCCTGGTCTCCCAACAGCTAGCCCAAAGAGATTAGCTCCCTGGAGGGGGAGAACAGTGACTGTACATAGTTTTGTTTATTCATTTTTCAAAAAAAAAAAGAAAAAGATTCCTATTTATGAAGGAATGCATGGTCGTAGTTAAAGTTGGGAAAATGCAGAATCCTATAAAGGAAAATTCAGATCGCCCATGCTGTCATCATTTAATTCTAATCACTGTTAATTAATATTTACTGGCATCTGCTCCAGGTGTTGTTTACGCTTGCGCGCGCATGCGCACACACATTCGCGCGCTCGCACACGGGGCATCAGACCGAGTACACAGTTTGAGGTATTATTTATAATAGTGGAGAAACTGGACACAACCTAAATTTGCAGCCATAGGCAATGGGATCAGGCAGACTATGGACCCTCTGAAGAATGGATTTTCAGGTAGCTTTTCAATATTTGGGAGCGGTGGTTATGTGATGTGTAGAAAGTTTTTTCCATCTAAATGTTACTGTGGACCATTGCGCTTCTCAAATTCTCCAGTCCTGTGGCCACAAGTGAGTAAAAGGAAGCAAGCATGAGCAGGGGGGAGGTGGGGGAGGAGTGATGGCAAAAGATCTAGAACGGCAGAGAGGCATTGCCTCGTTGAGGACCCCAGCCTCAAAGTGTCTTCCGATTTAAGGAGCGCTGTGCTGATCGCTCAGCCGTGGCTTCCCTGTTCTGACTATACAGATGACCCTATTTTGGCTTTTTTTCTGGTGGGGCCCCCAGTTCGGACCAGCAGGGTGATGGTAGGGGATCGCATGGCAGGCCCTTTACCAGGCTGTTGAATCAACAGCTCCATTCAGGTAGAAGTTGCTTTCTGATACGTGCTTACGTTCTCTTAAAGAGACACTGTCCCTTCATAGTTGCAAATCACGTGGTGCTACTAGCTAATGTATGGAATTATATAACGTTAGTTGAAATATATAGTCATTACCTTTCCCACTAATTAAAGTAATACATACTCATTCTTCACATTCCAACACATTACAAATATGTATAAAGTGGAAAATGAGAAGGCACCCGGGTGGCTCAGTGGGTTAGGCGTCTGCCTTCAGCTCGGGTTGTTATCCCAGAGTCTTGGGATCGAGTCCCGCTTCGGACTGCTTGCTCGGCAGGGAGCCTGCTTCTCCGTCTGCCTGCCCCTTGCCCGTGTGAACTCTCTCTCTCTCCCTCTTCCTCTGACAAATAATAATAATTTTTAAAAGTGGAAAATGAGAGAGCCTTATAATACTTCCTGACTTCCTTACCCCTTGGACGTGTGCACACACACATGCCCACCCCAGAAAGTAGCCAAAAGGACACAGAACACAACAAGATTTCATACTGAAGCGCCCCCACAGTGTGATTCACCCCAGGAGGAGGGATGTGTGGGGTGCGACTGTTGGGGGGTGCTCACATGTAGGGGCGACTTAGAATAGATAAATAAACCCAGATAAATTGAGGCGTTACATAAAAAAGCCCGACTCCTCCCAGACAAGTGGGTAGTGGCGGGGCTGCTGGCCTGGGAGAGCAGGGTGGGAAGGAGCTGTTCCCTGGGCACTCAGTCCCATCCCACACTCGTACTTGGCTTTTGAGGGGGGCATCTTCCCAGAGCCTCTGTGGGTCACCATTTGGGCAGCTAGCTTTGGCTTAGCTCCCCGCTTTGTAGGGGGAAGGCAAGAGAAGAGGAGGAGGAGGGAGGGTGATGATGGTGGGGAGATTGGGTCTGACGGGCTGCCTCCCCCACCATAGACACTCCTCCTCCTGACCAGCAGCTGAGAAATTCACTCCCACCCTCTGAGCCTCAGTTTCCCCCATCCGTCTAATGAGGGCTTAGCAGTGGGGGGCTCCAAGATCCCTCTCTGCCCTTAGATACTCTGTCTCATGCTGGCTGTTTCCTTTTACAGTCTAGTGACACAGGATGACCCCAAGTGTCACAGCCTCGGCAAGCAGCGGAACGAGTCCCCCCGGTCCCTCACAGGGACGGTAAAGGTCAGTGAGTCACGCGGGTGTGGGAAGCCCCTCCCTCCCTCCCTCGTCCTGCAGATGCAGGTTGAGCAGCCTGGTGGACGCTGGGGTCTGGGCAGTGAGTGGGGACCCCCAGGGGCATGGGTAGGGGGGAGGAAGGACCTTGGGAGGGTGGGATGATCCCTAGTGAGCAGGAATAGGCGCCCCCATGGTGCTCTGGCCTCTGGATCGCTTGCGGGATGGGCCAACAGGCACGGATGAGAGGCGGCCATTCGCGGAGCCGGCGGTGGGACACCCCAACATAATCCCGGACTCAGCAGCTGAGCCCCAGTCCCAGCCCCCAGCCTCTTTCCGAAGAACTTTGGACCTTAGCGTTCCAGAGACGTGGGCAGAGAAATGGCTGCGAGGTGGGAGAGAAGAAGTTATCCATATTCTTAAATAACTCCAGGGAAAACAGCGGTATAGTCTTCCTTGCCCCGATTTCTGTTCTCCGCGGTACTGGCTGTGACAGTAGTCTCCCTTGCGTCTAACCTCAGTCCCTCCTGCTGCCATTCCACTGAGGGAGCATTTGGCAGGGTCTTGGGTGAGGAGAGAAGCCTGGCACACGGCCCAGGCACCTGGGGCTCTTAGCAGACACTGGCCCAGGTGGCCAGGCTGCTGGGAAAGGAGGAAGGGACACAGACCCACATCCTGACCTAGGTTCCTACCCATAGCTCCCCCCACCCCAAGCCAAAGTGGGGCCCAGGGGAGACCTGTGGGGCCCCCGGGGTGAAGCATTTGTAAATCATTGGTGTTTTCCGCCTCTTAGACGTCTCCAGAATCCCTGGTCAAGCCGAATGGGGCCCCGTCGGCCTGCCCGCGGCATGTGAGGATCAAAAACTGGGGCAGCGGGACGACCTTCCAAGACACACTTCACCACAAGGCCAAAGGGGTGAGAAGTCTGGGGCTCAGGGAGAACCACCCTTGTCCCAAGCTGGGGAAGCCATTCGGGACTTAGTAGATCAAATGGATGTCCCCTGGGCACACCAGACAACTATCTGCCTGACCACAGGGTGCTGGGAACAGAGGCCAGTGGTCCTCACAAATAACAGAAGGATTCAGATGATGCCAGCCCCCTGGTAGTCAGTCCCCTGATGGATGTTGGATCGTCCAGGAGATGGAATAAAGGGTCACAGGAAGAAATTCGATCTTTTGTAGAGAGACTGCATAGTAACAGGGAGAATTCTTCCTTCCTTCCTTCCTTCCTTCCTTCCTTCCTTCCTTCCTTCCTTCCTTCCTTCCTTCCTTCCTTCCTAATATTTTATATATTCATTTGACAGAGAAAGAGCAAGTGTACAAGCAGGGGGAACAGCAGAGGGAGAAGCAGGCTCCCCACTGAGGAGGGAGCCCCACGCTGGGCTCGATCCCAGGACCCGGGGATCATGACCTGAGCTGAAGGCTGATGTCTAACTGACTGAGCCACCTGGGCACCCCCCAGGGAGAATTTTCTAATAGAACTGCCCAGAGCTGGACTGAGCTATACCAGGAGATAGTGAGCTCCCTGTCACTGGAAGCATTCAAGTGCTATTTGATAGGGAGATGGGAGAAAAGTTCAAGCAGTAGGAGTAAGTGTCCTTCAAGGCTCCGTCTCCTAAGTGTCTTATTCCAACTATAGAATACATTCTGATTGTAAAGTAGAAAGGCATTGAAAATTTCAAGATGAAAGCGGAGAGATTTCCCATACCTTCCAGAAGTTACCACAGTTAACATATGGGTGTACTTCCTTCCAGCATTTTTTCTGTGCCATCCTCTGACTTTAGGATTTGTATCCTCTCCTTTCGGTTCATGTCGGCTGAATACCAGGTGTGTTCCCAGGAGCCACAGCAGCCTCACAAATGAGAAGGGGGTTGAGATATTCCCAGGGATCGAGTTGTTGACTAGACCCTGGGTCTGAGCCTGGCCAGGGAGCAGAACCGGAGACTGAGTCCAAGGTGGTGGGAATCCCGCCAACTCACACCCACTTGGGTCAGCCCGTTGTGGAGAGGAGATGTGTGTGGCGAGAAAGCTTGGTGGACCCCAAGGAGGAGGTGCCACAGGGGTGGAGAAGGGCAGCAGGAAGCTGGAGAGGCTGGAGTGGAAGGAGGTGGCCAGGAGAGCTGGCCCGGAAGGAGGACCCCTGTCCTGAGGGGCCGAGCAGCCCCCTCATCACCTGCCTTTCTCTTCCCAGGAGCTCGCTTGCAAGTCCAAATCTTGCCTGGGAGCCATCATGAACCCCAAAAGCTTAACCAGAGGACCCAGGGACAAGCCTACCCCCCCAGACGAGCTTCTACCTCAAGCTATTGAATTTGTCAACCAGTATTATGGTTCCTTCAAAGAGTAAGTGTCACTTGGGCTGGATCACTACGGCCCCCCTTCTTCCCCAAGCTCTCCTGTGGCCAGTCATTTCCCTCTGACCCCAGGCCTCTTCCTTCCCCAGGTCCACAGGGGAGCCAGGGCTCAAGCACAGTTTTCCAAGGGGAAGGACCCCAGAGTCGGTTCTCATAATCATAAGCAAAAGAGGCATAGCAGTGATGGTTAAAAGCGTGGGCCAGGAGTGCAGCTGTCTCACCTTGAATCCTGGCTGCGCCGGTAACCAGCCCTGGATCCTTGGGACAGAGGGGGTCTGCTCCCCCTCTGTGCATGTTGACTTCCTCATCTGTCAAAATGGGGGTGAGACGAGAACCCAGCTTAGGACAGGATCTTGGCACCGAGTAACCTTGACAATGAGCTGACATGCGCTCTTTTATTATGAGATGCTTGAGAGGGGGAGGACTTTCGGGAGCACTTGGTCAAACTCTCCTCCCCCAGGGGTGAACAGGGAAGCCCAGTCCCAGCTAGAACCCGTGCCGTCTGACCTGGAGAGGGCTGGTCATGCTCTTTGCACTGAGCTCTGTGGGGTTCTGTCTTCCTGAGTCTCACGGAATACGTGATTATTAATGTAAGCCCACTTATAACTTCAACATCAAAATACACAAGGGGATTGTAAGACAGAGTGGCTGAAGGAATGCATTTGCTGTTTTATGGGCTGGGAGGGGAGCATGGTTTTTACCGCGTAGGCCGCGCAGCTCTTTGCTGCATGAAATGAATCCCAGAAATGCACCTGGGACCACCCCCTCCCCATGGCGGAAAGAGTGGTTCCTGGTGATACCACATCTCCTCCGCGACAACCCTGCGATGTCTGAGCAGGAAAGTGGCCTCGAGCCTCTGAAGAGGGCCGTTATCTGCCAGGGCCGCTGATTTCAACCCTGGCTGTGCCTGGAGTCACCTGAGGACTTTGCAGAAATGCTCGTGCCAGGGTACCCCGGGCCAAGGGCACCAGGATCTCCGGAATCGTGGAGAGAGCAGAGCTCAGTGTTTTCTAGAAGCTGTCATACCAAGCTGGGTTGAGTAACCCGTTGGGGGCTGGCTGCCATGGGTGCCGAGAAGCCACAGCTGTATCAGAGTGGTTCGTGGCTGGGAGGTTTAAGATCCTTGGGCTGTCAGCTCTGCCAGTGACCAGCGAGCCTTTCAGGGTCTAGGACGTCTCCTGATGGGCCTCACTGGGCCACCGTGTCAACCCTGACATTCACTGGGTACTAAGTATGTTCCCGGCCCTGCATAAGAGTTTTATAAGCAGTGCTCGCTGCAGCTCTCTGAAAGGAGTATCATTACGATCCCCCCACTTTATAGGAACTAAAGCCCATGGATAAAATAATTGGCCTGAAGGCAGGCATTTGGGAGCCCCACAGCTGGGATTCGAACCCAGGCAGTTAGGCACCAGAGCCCCTGCTTTTGAACCTGTGTTCTGGCATCCAGCGCTTTGACCTTGAAGGTTCCAACCTCATGCTGGACCTGGAGGTCCTGCTGGCGCTTGGAGGGCCCTGGGTGAATGTCAGCCCGGGGAAGTCCCAAGTCCGTACCTTGAGCCCGTCAAGAGGTCCTGGGCGTTGGGAGTGACAGATGGCAGTCCACCCCCACGGTCAAGCTAGCTGCCAGAGTCGCAGACGGCTGGCGGGTTCGGTCTTTAGCGAATGCAGCGATCGCACAGTTAGAAGCGGTAACTTGCTGAATGTTCTGCTCAGACCCATTTGCCGATGCCGAAAGCTACGCTCTTTTTTTTTTTTTCTTTCCAGAACTCATAGGCATCGTAGCATCTGTAGTGCCTTGGAAATGCGACTGTATGAAAACAGGAGTAAAATACACAACTCCAAAGGAAGTGGGGGGGGGGGAATGTAAAAAAAAGCCCTTTCGTATATAGTCCCGTATTAAGGCTAGGAAGCAGGCTCAAGGTGTTGGTGATCTGGTGATTGCCCAGCAGGGAGTCTTGCTAGAAGCTCTGTGTGGGGAGGGAAGGCTCCCCGTGTGGCAGCCCCGACCTCACCCAGCAGGTCATGATGCCAGGAGCGTCCTCGCTGATCAGGAGCCCCAAATGTTTCGTCTCCGAGCTTTTTTCTTTAATCAGGGAAGACCTGTCAAGCCGCTCTTCACCCACAGAAAGGCCTTTCTGTTCCGCGTTGTCCACTCTCCTCAATCAGGAGTTCATTCCTTAAATAGTTTTGTTTGTTGCCATTTCAAATTGTCTTTGGTGTTGATTGGAAATCTCAGGGTTGCTCTGTGTGTGTGTGTGTGTGTGTGTATGTGTGTGTGTGTGTGTGTTTCAAAGCCTTTCTGACTGAATCCCTCCCTGGGGGATATTTTTGCCACCTGGGAGGGGTGAGAGGGAATAGTTTAGAAGTTGCCCCTGGGAGAGCTGGCTGAGTAGGGTGGGGGTTGAGAAACAGTCCACTCAAGGGGGGCCTTCCGGGTTGGACTGTCCGGTGGAGGGCTCCTGCCTGAGTAGGGCCCTGCGGGCTGGGTCCTGAGCGCCCATTCCGGTTCAGAAAAGCGTGGGCAGGCCCTCAGCATCTCTCCTAGGGTGGAGGGTAGAGGGTTAAGAGCGGGACTTGGCATCAGGGCCACATGAATCAGCCCTCCCTCCCTGCTCTTTATCCCACTTACTTTCTGGGCTGGTCCTTCACCTGCCGGAGCCTTCACACCCCGGACTATAAAATGGACACAGAAACGCCTCCCTCGCAGACTCAGTGAGACCCCGGCTGTGAGTGGCGTCGCCCAGTGCCTGGCTCAGAATGAGTACCCAATACACGGGAGCCGACACGGGAGGGACAGCTGATCTCTGGACCACGGGGTGGTGGCCCAGAGGCGGGACGTGACTGTGACTTCGACTTCATGAGTCCTTCTCCAGTCTTGCAAGGGTCTGAGGATTGCACTCCTTGCTGAGCTGGGAGGAACGGGCTTGGAGAAAAAGCGCCTGGAAACAAGGGTGCTGAGAGGATCAGGAGCAGTCAGGGAACTGGCAGGAGCCAGTGCAGAGATGGAAATGAGGAAGAATCTCAAGACAGGGACAGCAGAACCTTCAGCCCAGCCTGGGTTCTGGGGTCCCACCCCTGTGAAGCTGGCCCCGGAGGGGGATGGTCTCTCTGAGGGGCATCTTGCCCTCCTGGTAGCCGGGCTCAGTTCCTGCTTCTGTGGATTGAATGAACCCCCATCTAAGGCCATCTCATTGTTGGTCTTCCTGCTGTCTTCCTGTCCCCCAGGGCAAAAATAGAGGAACATCTGGCCAGGGTGGAAGCGGTAACAAAGGAGATAGAAACAACAGGAACCTATCAGCTGACGGGGGATGAGCTCATCTTCGCCGCCAAGCAGGCCTGGCGCAATGCTCCCCGCTGCATCGGGAGGATCCAGTGGTCCAACCTGCAGGTGGGCTTCCTTAGACCCCGGCGGGGGCGGAAACGGGGAGGTGGGCAGGGCCTGAGCACCTGGCTCTGAGCAGCCGGGCGGGGCTCCCCAGTTCTCTCTCTGCGTTGGTGAACATGAGCTGGGGACTCACAGGGCTCCCCCCAGAAGTCGGGAATCTGATTGCGGGACAGGATTTCTAGCGGGTCTTTGGTCTCCCATTAAAGCCAGACGTAAAACCGTATGAGCCGTTGAGACCCTGGTGCTGCAAGAGAGGACCGTTTGAATCCTTGGCTCTCGGCGAAACACTGTCTTTATCCTAGCCGCCTCCTCCGCTTTACGTGGGGATCCTTCATTGCTGGATAATATGGAAATCGCACTTGGACGGGAAATTGATGAGAAATGCCAGTGAAACTGACAGGGGTTGAAAGGAAATGTCCTGGGAGCCCAGCGGGCTGATGTTGTGAAGGCACTAGGCTCGGGCTGTGGGAATCCCCACTCACATGCTCGAAAGTCCGGTTTTCTTGGGATTTGGGTTTTGATAGGGTCTTCTAAGAGGGGTTGCCTGGGCTCCCCCAGGAGAGCAGAAGAAAGGCGGGATGGGGCAGCCCTGAGACAGAAGGTGTCAATGCAGAGAAGAGAAGAGAACATTCTTCTCTGCTTGGTATTTGGGTGGTGGGGGGCACCCAGGCCACTCCCCCGGTCCCTGATAACTTAGCTTCTGATCAACCCCGAGACCCCTGTCCTCCTGGTCCTTGACGGTCTGGGCTGGGTGGGCTGTGCGCAGGTCTTCGACGCCCGGAGCTGTTCCACTGCCAAGGAAATGTTCGAGCACATCTGCAGACACGTGCGTTATGCCACCAACAATGGTAACATCAGGTGAGCGTGCCTCTCCCGGGGCTGCAGCTGGGGAACCTCTCCTGCCCCAGAGTCGGAGCCGAAGGATGCAGACGGGTTTAGGGGAGGCTTCTCCGGGAGAAGCCAGGGAGAAAGAGAAAGGAGAAAGACAGGCTTCTTGGGCAGGCCTCCATGAGCATAGCCCCTCTTCCTGGCTCGTGTCCTTGACTTCCTTCTGACTTGGAACCATTTGGCGGGGCGGGGGATCTTTAAGAAGCAACATCATCAACTGCTCAAAATCAGGCTCCTCGCTTTTTAGAAGGGATGAGAGGTTGGTTTTGCAGCTCAAGGCTCCAATCAATGTGTCATTTTTTGTAGAACTGGGAGAGTCACTGCTCATTGGTATGCACCCCCTCTCCTAACCTTACCTTCTCCTACCCTCAACCAAAGAGGTCCAGGCTGATAGGACTGAATAGCCCACTGGGTCGGTCGGTCATTTTTCTGTTCAGCAAACAGCGCCCCTATAAGGGGGACTTAACGCATGACTAGGCATGGCGGTGGGGTGGGGACAATGCAGAGGTGACTAGACCTGGGACCCTGCTCCAGCCCTCTGTGTTCCTACGCCCGGTGCTAGACAAGCATCCCACTAACTGGACTGCTCGAGAGAAAGGTGCAGCGAGGGAAAAGGCTGGGGAATATCCTGGAGGGGGTGGCCCTTGTATTGGTCTTAAAGGAAGGGGAGGCGCGGAAGGAGAAGGAGAGAGGGAGGGAATGTCAGGAAGGGGGGGCAGGTTACACGGAGGCCAGCGAGAGCCCGGTGTGTTGCATGGCTACGGGAGTTTGGTTCAGTTAGTTCAGGTGCGGAGGGGATGGGGCGCGGGAAGAGAGGAGGCAGGCGGGAGGGACCTGGGGAGGCTGGCTGGGAGCCCCCACCGAAGCCGAGAAGTAAACGGCACCGTCCTTGTCTTGGGGAAGGTCGGCCATCACTGTGTTCCCCCAGCGGAGCGATGGGAAGCATGACTTCCGGGTCTGGAATGCTCAGCTCATCCGGTACGCGGGCTACCAGATGCCTGACGGCACCATCCTGGGGGACCCCGCCAGCGTGGAGTTCACTCAGGTACGGGATCCGGCCTTGGTGGCCGACAGAGTGGCGCCAGAGGGGTCGAGGGGCCTGGGTCGCTGACTCACCTGGGCCCGTCTTGCCCCCAGCTGTGCATCGACCTGGGCTGGAAGCCCAAGTACGGCCGCTTCGACGTGGTGCCTCTGGTGCTGCAGGCGGATGGCCGCGACCCCGAGTTCTTCGAAATCCCGCCTGACCTTGTGCTCGAGGTGCCCATGGAACATCCCAAGTAAGCCGGCGGGACTGGTGGGCTGCGCATGCTCCATCCCTTCTTTGGGGAGATCTCGGGCCTCGGGCCCCTCCTTGCCCCTGAAGCCCGGCCAGCAGCAGGCCGTGTGTAAAACAGCTGGCTTGCCTCGTCAACACTTGCGCAGCAACCCCAGAAGTGATCTTGGGCCTCAGACTTAGAAGGATATGTTGATGATGAGGGGGAAGCAGAGGCTTCGACAGATGGGGCGCTAGGAACTTGGAAAACAGGGACGTTGGGGGAGGAACCCTCAAGTGGCTTACCATTCTCACACTGAGCAGCCCAGGCCTCTTGTCTTCCTGCCAACTCTCTCAGCTGCTTCTTTCTGACCGGGGTGAAGGTATAGGGCCATGGAGCTCACCTGGTTCAGCCCCTGCTCTGGGCACAATCATCACCACAAAAAATACTTCCACATATGGAGACTCACTGTGTAGCAGGCATTGAGCTGGACTTTTCTTTTTGTCCCTTGCACACACTGAACTCCGTCCCACCGCAGGGCCTTTGCACTCGCTGTTCCCTCTGCCTGACATGCCTTTTCCTCAGAAATTTAAAGGATTCATTTCTTCTCAACAATGAGGTATTTCCTGAATGTCACCCCCTCTGAGAAGCCTATCCTGAACGCTCAATCTAGAGCCGGTATTCTCACCTTCTGTCTACCACATCACCTTATTTTTCTGTTTATCTGTTTACTTGTTTAGAGTCTAGATTCTAGTCCATAAGCTCCTTGAGAACAGGGGTCTTGCCTTTCTTGTTCAGCTCTATATCCCTAACACCTGAAGGGTACCTGGCACACAGTCGGTGCTCAATTATAAGTATTTCTGGAATAAATGAATTCACAAACAAGTGACACCGTCATCTTTATTAGTAAACCCATGAGTTTGATGGTAGTATCTCCATTTTACTGGTGGGATTACTAAGGCTCAGAGAGGCTTAACTCACATCCCAAGGTCACACAGCCGGTAAGCGGTAAGGCAGAACTTGAATCTGGGCTCTCTGACACAAGTGTCCTTAGCCGCTATGTTGGGTTGGGTTCTCCACATTTGGCACGGTGCCTGCCATGTCCTTGTTGCTTAACATGTTTGCATGAACGAGCGGGTACGTGAATGCATAATTAAGGAATGATACCTACTGTGCCCATTTAGAGACCAACACTTGGAAAGGAGTTTTTTTTTTGGTTGGCTCTTTTTCCGAAGCCTTTTTTGGCGGTGGGGGTGGGGGGCGAGGGTGGGCAATAGCGCGGGCCCCAGTGACCCCTGGCTCTGCCTCCCTTCTAGGTATGAGTGGTTCCGTGAGCTGCAGCTGAAGTGGTACGCCCTGCCCGCGGTGGCCAACATGCTGCTGGAGGTGGGTGGCCTCGAGTTCCCGGGGTGCCCCTTCAACGGCTGGTACATGGGCACAGAGATCGGGGTCCGGGACTTCTGTGACGTTCAGCGCTACAACATTCTGGAGGTAGCAGGGCCCGTCCGGCGAGGCCGGCTGCAGATGTGAGTCTGTCTGGGGCGGGGGAGGGGGGCTTCCTGAGGACTCACCCCATCACTCTGCCTCTGCAGGAAGTGGGCAGAAGGATGGGCCTGGAAACCCACAAGCTGGCCTCACTCTGGAAAGACCGGGCTGTCATTGAGATTAATGTCGCTGTGCTCCACAGTTTCCAGGTACGTCGTATTCTGCGGGTCTGGAGACTTTCTGGGCAGAAGGTTATCCGGTGCAACCACGTGTCACGCTTGGTTCTTCCCTGATAGTGTTGTCTCATTTTTTCACGCATCACATCAATACTGAGCATCTGGTTTGTGCTAGGCGCCGGGGATGCACGCAGATAAGCCCTCCTACTCACACTGGGTCTTCTGGTGTAAACTTAATGCTTCTAGCAACAGGCAACTCCTTACCTTTCAAGACTTGTCCATCCCCAAGCTTGAGCACTGAACCCCGTTCCCTCTCCATTTCTCAAGGACTTCATTCCTGAAAATTCCTCCCCACTTTTTCTGTCTCATCAGTGTCTTCCTCTCTGCTGGATCATTTTCAGCAGTGACCTATAGGTTGTACCGTCTCCCATTTCCAAGAAATAAACAACTGGCTAGCCAAAGAAGTCCTGCAGCTACTACCTTGTTTTCCTGTTTCCCTTCGCAGCTAACCCACTGCAAGATTTCATACACCTCCTTGTCCCCCAGCCACTCCAGTCTGACTTCTGTCCTCTGCCGCTCTTCCGGTGGCTTCCAGAATTCTTGCTGTTTTCCAGACTTACCTGGATGGTTCCCACCTCAGGGCCTTTGCACTGTTTCCCCCTCTGCCTAGAACACCCTTCCCACAAGTCATCCCACGACCCCGTCTTTCCCTTCATCCAGATCTCTACTGTCACCTCCTTAGAGTCGTCTTCCTGACCGCACCATGGAAGATGGTACCCTTACCCCACCTCCGTCCCATCCCTCTCTCTTCTTCCTTTAACTCCGTCTTTATTTTTCTTCGTAGTTCTTACTAGCTCCTGACATCGCATAGTACATCTACTTCTTGCCTTTCTGGTAGGGCTGGGCCTTGTCTCTTTCGTTCATTACTCTGGAGGGTAGAAGAATGTCCATAATGAACGAATGACAGTCCGTGTCCCCAAGAGCAGGGGCTGCTCTTTGCTTCCCTCTGCTGAGCAAATGTACCCCCCCGTGGGCCCACACACGGGTTAGTGCTTGTGTGGGACGGCGACTTCTCGTCTGTTGGCTGCCCTTACTCATATGAACGCCCCCTTCCTTTTGGGAAGGAGGGAGGATTATGTGTGAAGATATTACTTTAGGGGCTGAAACCGTCTCCCCAAAGCTGGCAGAGGCCCTGGAGGCCAGACCACTAGGAAGACAGTCCTTTATACATTCAGCAAAATACACTGAACATTTTGCATGGGCCGGGCACTAGGCTCGGCCAAGGATATGAGTGGTGAACAAAATAGACAAAAAAACCTTTCCTTGCGGAGTAGAGCAGGGAGTTGACATGAAACAAACATCCGGTAAATATTTACAATCGCACAGTTTCCCAGGGCTGCTCAAGCCTGTCCCTGATTGTTCAGGGTCGGGCGGGGGGAGGGGGATCCGAGGCAGAACCGGAAGAGCCCCCTAGGGCTGGGCCAGCTCAGAAGGACCCCGCTGCCAGTGGGCCACACATCCTGACTCCTGGGGGCTCTGTGCACCAACCCTGTTACTGCAGGCTGCAGATATGTCCCAGAAAATCTGCTGATCTTGAACTGTCTCCTGATCGTTGCTGACCGCATCCCCCCATGGCTCGAGCGTCTCCAGGACTTCCTCGTCACCCTCCTTCAGGATAAACTTCCTCGTCTCTAAAACGGGAATAAATCATAGGACCTCCCTCGCTCGGTTATCGTAGGAATTAAGTGAAAATGTATGCAAGACACTTAACTGTGCTGTCTGGCCCCTAGTGAACCCTCAGTAGGCCTCAGTTTTATTGTTCCTGTTATTTATTATTACCATCGGCGTCTGAGCTTACAGCCGGCCCGGCAGCTGGGAGCTGCTCGTATAAGTGTTAGATTGCAAAAAACCCGCGGAGGCCTCCATCAGCGGGCCGCTCTGGTACTTCTGACCTTGATTCGGGCAGTGTCCTCCTCCAGGAAGGCCCGTGCCCTGCCTAACGTGCACCCATCTCTTAGGACTTGCCTCTGCTTATGGGACCCAGGGTGGCTCAGTCAGTTAAGCATCTGCCTTTAGCTCAAGTCGTGATCCTGGGGTCCTGGGATCGAGCCCCATGTTGGGCCCTTAGCTCAGGGGGGAGCCCACTTCTCTCTCTTTTCCCGCTGCATGCCTCCCTGCCTGTTTATGCTCGCTCTCTCTCTGTCCAATAAATAAAATTTAAAAAAGAAAATGCTTCCACTTGGAAGCAGCTTCTGGAATCCCCTCCCTCTCCTCCAGGCTTGTGTCTGAGTTCAGCTCCCCATGTCCCCCAGCAGCCCCTGTACTCTCGTCCGTTATATCTCACCGCAGACCACATGGGTGGCCAACTTCCTCTGCATCCACGCCTTGGGATATAATCTAATGCAGAGAAGGGGCCTCGCGTTCACCTCTGTAATGCCCGTGCCTGATGCACTGCCCAGCAGACAGAAGTAAGGGCGGCAGCGGATGCTGATTGCGCATGTTCTGTGCCTCAAAGGCTTAGTGAGTTTCAGCAGCTAATAGCTCAAGGTCACATGGCCAGTAAGAGGCCACGGTTTGAATCATGACATGAAACAAATCTCTCCTGACTTGATGATGAGTTGCCCCAATGAGGGGTGTGGCTGCCTCTGTTGGCTCATTCCAGGATGGCTCAGACCCCTTGGCTTCTAATTTCAAGATGTGGGACATCGTGGTGACCTGTCTTCCGTACGCTGCGGGTCCCCCCAACACTCAGTCCTCTCCAGAGATGTCTAGTTCCTTGTCGGCTGAAGGAACTCCTGGAGCTCTCTACTAACCAGTGGCAGGAAGTCTCTGTGGTTGGCTTTCTCAGCATTGAGAGGGAGCCATTTGTTGGGAGTTGGGGGAGACGTGTAGTTGTGGTCCGAGAACAGGATACTGCCCCTAGAGGGCCGAGGTGGGGGGCCGCCACGTGCCGTGGGCCCACCGTGGCTATGGTGACTTCTGGGTCTCCTTTGGAGCCTCCAAAAGTGCCTTCCACTTGGGTATTTATTTTTAGCAGCAAGGAGGTGGCCAGGGGCAATGGCTGTCCCATTTTACTGATTGCCCGACCTTTCCACAGTCCGTCTTGGGAGCCCCGCGGCCGACAGACCACACTCCTGACTCCCCCATCCCTTGCCTCAACGCCCCCTCTTTGCCTCTTTCTAACTCAGAAGCAGAACGTGACCATCATGGACCACCACTCAGCTGCAGAGTCCTTCATGAAGTACATGCAGAGCGAGTACCGCTCCCGAGGGGGCTGCCCCGCCGACTGGATTTGGCTGGTCCCCCCGATTTCCGGGAGCATCACTCCTGTGTTCCACCAGGAAATGTTAAACTATGTCCTGTCCCCTTTCTACTACTACCAGGTAAGGGCGGGCTTTCCTCTCCCGTCTGCCTTGGGAGCTCAGGGGTGGAGAGAGTGCGTGTGTGCGCACACGCGTGCGTGTGTGCTCACTCGTGCAGGACCCACAGGGGAGGGTCGGGGACGCAGAGCTCTATGCTTTTCAGGCTCCCCTCACAGAGGCTGAGCAGCGTTTTTCCTTTTCCACAGAGAGTGGGACTTCAGGAAATACCTTTTATTCTACCTTCAGGGGCCCATTGCTCCCCTGGGGCATTCGCTTCTGGGGCTGACCCCATTCCCCCCCCCCCCCCCCCACCGTAGACAGTTGTAGCCTGCGGCGGTAAAGAGCTTGGCTCGCAGGTCAGACGTGCCTGTAGGCGACTCTACTGCGTCCTGGCTGTCGGATCTTGGGCGGGTCTTTGCAGCCACGTGAGCCCTGCTGTTCTCACCTCCAAAAGCGATGGGCATCAGCCCCGCAAAGGGGCTGGTGGATGCCCAGCCCAGAACACACTCAAAACCAGTTCGTTTTTTGTCCAAAAGCACTTTGGTTAGATTTGGGGAAGTGCTTCCTTACTTGAAGATGCTAAGTAGCAAATCAGGGTGACTGATGGCTGGGGACAGTTTGTACCTGGTGTCCTAATACCTCCCTTTACTCTCAAAGGCGATAGCCGGTTTGGACTCTACATCGTAGGACCTGCCTAGTGATTAGACACTAAAGATGAAAGCCAAGTAGGGCCTCTTCCTTCTGGGGAGGCACTCATGGAGAATAAGCCAGAGGACCCCCCAGCGTGGGCAGGAGCTGCGGCTCTGAGGGAGACAGAACCCCTGTCCTCCCCAGTGGGGCCTTCAGGGACCCCCCCCCCCCCGCCTCACAAAGGGCACGACGCGTCCTCTGTGACCCTCACGTCCCCACACTGGCGCCGAGCCAGAGCCCACCCGCCCTCACATGGGCCTTCCTTTCTGAAGGTGGAGGCCTGGAAAACCCACGCCTGGCAGGACGAGAGGCGGAGACCCCGGAGAAGAAAGATTCCGTTCAGAGTCTTGGTTAGGTAAGTGCGAGCGGCCGGTGCTGAGGCCCGACCCGTAGCCCTTCCTTCCGGGCGGCTGCCCTTCTCGGCCTCGACAGGCAGGGAACACGGAGACACGATGATCTTAATGGCGCCAGACGCCAAGGGCGATCACCTGCCGCCATTGGCCCAGCCCTCCCTGTCCTCCATTTTCCCCGGGGGCTGAGGAGCGGGTGGAGGGAGGAGAAGGGCCATGGGTCAGGGTCAGGAGCTGGTAAGAATCGGGCGCTCCTTTCCCTCGTCCTGCCACACTTGAAACAGCGCCCCCTCCCGTTGTGCTGGGCCCCCCTCCCTGTGTTCACCCGGAAGGCCGAGTCAGCCCCCTGCGTCTGGCTTTCCACGCAGGGCCGTGCTCTTTGCCTCCGCGCTGATGCACAAGGCCACGGCATCCCGAGTCAGAGCCACCATCCTCTTCGCGACGGAGATGGGAAAGTCAGAGACGCTGGCCCGGGACCTGGGGGCCTTGTTCAGCTGTGCCTTCAGCCCCAAGGTAACCGGCTCGGCGGGACACGGGCCCTCGCCTCTGCCTGCGTACGGACAACTTGGCAAAAGTCGAAATGGTTGCCGGGCTCCCGAATGTCCCGGAGCCTTGGACGTGCGGACCGCACGTTGTAAATCTGTGACAGAAGGGTGGGTGTGCGTCCAGGGAGCCCCAGAGTTCTCCACGGCGTGCCGGGGAACTCGGTTTGAGAAATGCTTTCCTAATCCAAGCCCCGATAATCCGTGAGTCCCGTAGATGAATTTTGTTCCTTATTTCCTCAACACCTTCACCGCAGGGCGCTGTGCGAAACGTGAAGGGGGGAAGGGATAGAGTAGGAAATAAAACAAAACCCCAGAGGGGGACCCATTCATGCCGGCAGTGTTGGGGACCGCCCACGTTGGGGGCCGCCCACGTCACGTGGGCTTGAACAGGGGGGCGGTAACAGGTGTCACCTGAGATTAGCTTCAGGCAAAGCGTTCGGGTTCCTCCGGGGGTGAAAGGATGGTCATTCTTGTAACCTGCTCACCTCATTTTTGTGGAAACTACGTCCACACGTGCAGAATTCAAAATGGCAGTGGGAGCGTTTTGATTTGGGGCCCGCAGTGTCTTGGAGGCGAGCCCTCCCGGGCTTGCGGGCGGATTGGCCACGGGGCTTGCTTGGGGCAGAGGATGGGGCGCGAAGCGTTCGCGTGGGTTGACTGGACGGGGATTCGGGGGGCACCCGCCTCGGTGCCCGCTTGGGCTCGGTGTGGGCGGGGCCTGGGGCAAGATGATGGGGGGGGGAAGGGAAGCACAGGGTGTCTGGGGACGGCGTGGAGGGCTCATGTCCACCCTCGGGCCCCGGCAGGTTCTGTGCATGGACGAGTACGGGCTGAGCCATCTGGAGAAGGAGAAGCTGCTGCTGGTGGTGACCAGCACGTTTGGGAACGGAGACTCCCCCGGCAACGGAGAGGTGGGTGGCCTGGGTCCCAGCGTTCCAGGGGGTGGTGGTGCCAGGGCCCGGGGAGGGGGCCAAGGAAAGGATCTGGGCGACTCAGCATGTCCTACGGAGGACATTTGGAAGTGAGTGCTCAGATCACTCTGGGCTGCGCTGGCGCAACCATTTGCCTGCCTTCTTTGTAATTATCACCGTATGTAGGTGACCCCTTTCCTAGGACACGCTTTATATTTTTAAGTAAATTGACCTGCCTTTTTAAACTCAAAAACTCATGTCTAAAGGAAACTTTATATCACTCCCACAGATGGAAAGCCGACAAAACCGACAAAGTTCTTGAATTTTCGCTAGATACTATCGCCCGACCATGGCTTGCTTTTTTCTTTTTTAAATGAGCAACGAAAAAAATAAATAAAAATAAAATGAGCAATGGCCAAGTATTAGAGGTCTTAGGGCTCCAGTAGCTCCAAGCTAGACTCTCCCTAGTTTTTGTAAAGATGGTGATAATAGAAACAGGAATAACTAAAAAAAAGAAAATTACAGAAAAGAGAATACTCTTACCATGTGATTTGACAATATTTCACATTGTACCTAAAATTATCTTGAGTTCCTTGGAAAGGAGGGTTGTCTTAGAGAGTATAGGACCAGTTGTCATTCTTACCAGGTTCCAAAGAGGAAAAGAGGCTCAGGCCCCATGAGGAGACCCTATGGAGATGCCAGGCCCTCTCTCTACCAGCCCTGGATGGGGCTGGGCTATTCGGGGCCACACCAAGGGTCAGGCCCACACGAGTTGCTAAGGCTGAACTTGCCCTCGAGTCCCAGCCAGTTGGCCCCACACATAAGCTGACTTCCATTTGTGGATCTTGAACCTTCTTCTGCCAGATGTGGCCGGTTTTGAAGTGGGCCACCAGAAGAAAAATAAAAAGTGTTTTCACGACTCTTGTCCTGAGAACTCCGTGGTTCTCTCTTTCTAGAAACTGAAAAAATCTCTCTTCATGCTGAAAGAGCTTACCAACAAGTTCAGGTGAGGCTTTCCCCCACTCCCACTTGTCCAAGCCCTGCCTTGGGGACCTAAAGGTTCCGGGACCCGGGTTCCAGGGAGGGAACTGGTTGTGTATAAGGGGGTCTCGTCCGAGATGTCCAGGCAGAGAGAGTGTGTCAAGGGTCAAGCCAGGGAACTCAATTCCGTCTCACAGTTCGGCCGGCGGAGATGGGACTGGTCACGGGAGTTGGTGACGAGGCTTGGGCGCTGGAGAGGGGCCCGGAGATGGCGTGGCCGGTCCTGTGCCCAGCCGGAGAGGGAGGGTCTGAGGGAGGGTCTGAGGGCCGGTCGTGCTACGTGCTGTTTCTGTGGGTGGGCTCAGCCCAGTCTCCGTGTGTGTGTGTGTGTGTGTGTGTGTGTGTGTGTGTGTGTGTGTCCTCCTCGGGCAGGTATGCCGTGTTCGGCCTTGGCTCCAGCATGTACCCGCAGTTCTGTGCCTTTGCGCATGACATCGACCAGAAGCTGTCCCATCTGGGGGCCTCCCAGCTCGTCCCGATGGGGGAAGGGGATGAGCTCAGTGGACAGGAGGAAGCCTTCCGCAGCTGGGCCGTGCAAACCTTCAAGGTCAGTTCTTAGCTGGAGTTGCCCCCACAGCAGGGACAGGGAGGCCACAGCCCACTCCTGCCCAGGACATCTGTGCCGGTTCGCCTGGGTGGCATGACCCCCCGCCTGGTCCTACAGGTGTGGCCTGAGGGCTCAGGTCACTGCCGGCCTCCCTCAGCCCCCCAGGAACTCCACTTGAAGCCTGTGTCCCATGGGTGGGGAAGAGGGCTGAGGCACCTCCCTTCCTCGGGGACCTTCGGTTTAAGATCTTTCGCCCTCTAATTATCCAGATCACCTCCTGATGAATTAGCCCCGTTCCCGTCTCCCAGTCACAGAGAGCCGGGGGACAGGGACCGTGCAGTGGAGTCCTTTGGACCTGTGTCAGAATCTTGGCAAGGCTTTGCTGCCTGTGGCCTGATGCCCCTGATTTAAAGAACTCCTCCCTGGGGCACCTGGGTTACTCAGTCGGTTAAGTGTCCAACGCTGGGTATCAGCTCAGGTCATGATCTCAGGGTCATGAGCTCAAGCCCCGCGTTGGGCTCCGTGCTCAGCAGGGAATCTGCTTGGGATTCTCTCTAGCCCTCCCACTCCCCCTCCCTATACTTGCTGTCTCTTATTTTTTTTTTTATTTATTTGACAGAGCGAGAGAGATCACAAGCAGGCAGAGAGGCAGGCAGAGAGAGAGGGGGAAGCAGGCTCCCTGCTGAGCAGAGAGCCCGATGCGGGGCTCGATCCCAGGACCCTGAGCCGAAGGCAGAGGCTTAACCCACTGAGCCACCCAGAGGCCCCTAAATAAATAAATCCTGAAAGCACAACTCCTTGTGTAAGCAGAGCATTTCACCCAGCGGTGGTATTTAGAGCACCAGCTTGAGTCGGGGCAGACCTCGTTCCCAGGCCCGCACCGCGTCCACGCGACTCCACACCAGGAACGCGGGAGTCCTCCAGTCTCGGGGTGGGCACAGGGGTAAAGCGAGATGCTAACTAGTACAGCGTTAGCATCCACGCGGACAGCGGTAGCAACCGTGTGCTGAGCCCAGCCACCTCCCTGGGTCCTCCCAGCGGCCCGATCCGATCCACATGCTTAGTGATGATCGGAAGCACTTAACCGATTCTTCGTAAGCAAAATGGTGGCCCTGTTGTTGGCGATGACGTCATCGAGAGTGACGGTGACCGTAGCTAACAGCGGTCCGCTCCCCCTTCTTGCAGGCGGCCTGCGAGACGTTCGATGTGCGAGGCAAACACGGGATTCAGATCCCCAAGCGCTACACCTGCGGTATGACCTGGGACCCGCAGCACTACCGGCTCGCACAGGACTCGCGGCCTCTGGACCTCAACAAAGGTACCTGCTGTGCGCGCCGCACCTGCCTGCCAGGGTGGGGGGCTCTGCGCCGGGGTCGGTGGTCCAGGAGACCACGGGGACCCTCTGAACAGAAGCCGCTGGCCTCGGGCTGCCAGGCCTCGCTCTCTCTTGTTGGAACCGAGAGCCTGCTGGGGGGCCAGGCTGGAGACGGAGGCTCGTCTCTGAGGGAGGCTGTTTCAGGAGGAACTCCCTGGCGGGTGGTAGAGAGGAAAGGGGAGCCAGCACCGACCAAGGGCCTCCTGTGTGCCAGGCACTGCGCTGGGCTCCTCAGCCGCCCACGCTAAGTGAGCCTGACATTCATCTTGCAAGAAGGGCCCCAGGGCCGGGGCGCCTGGCTGGCTCAGTTGATGAGGGCATGCAACTCTTGATCTCTGGGTCGTGCGTTCGAGCCCCATGTTGGGTGCAGAGATTGCTTTAAAAAAAAAAAAGGGAAGGAGACACAAAGAAATTAAAGCTCAGGGAGGTGAAGCAGGTTGCTAGCGTGTGGCCAGGCCGGGATTTGAGCAGGCTGCTGGCCGTGAACTCTCGATGGTAGGTTCTGGACGCTGGGCCTCCATGATTCCTCTTATACCACAAATGCAGCAGGTCCTGTAGGTTTCTGCGTGTTTAGGATAGCCCCAAGTTCAACTGTGCTCTCCCACAGATGCCAGGCGATGGGGATGGCCTAGAAATGCCCCTATTTGGGCACCTCATGCATCCCCTCCCCCACGCCTACCAACAACACGAACATCCCATTCAAAAACACGGCAGGGAAACAGAAAAAGAAACCCCACCCCCGTCACAGCGGGACACCCCAGGGACAGGGTCCAGGCATAACTGACTCAGACCCCGGGGAGGTGGCCCCCTCTCCTCACCCCCGCCAACGCTTAAGAAACACTCTGCCACTTTATCCCCTCTGTCCCCCACAGCCCTCAGCAGCATGCACGCCAAGAACGTGTTCACCCTGCGGCTCAAATCGCAGCGGAATCTACAGAGTCCCCAGTCCAGGTAGGGGAGACCGTGGGGCTGCTCGGGTGACGTTCCACAGGTTTAATGCAACGAAAGAAAGACCAGAGCGAGTCCGTCTTCGAAAGGAGAGAAGTGTGCCCTGGCATTAGCCACAATGCAGTGGGTAGGACCAGCTTGGCCGGTAATCCCCGTGGCCTCCGGTGCCCTTAGCTCTCTGGTCTCCATTAACCGTGAGCCGGTTTTCCAGCTTGAAAACGAGGCACCTGTTTTACCACCGGGCCTTTGTCACTAAAACCTTTCCCCAAAGGCGGAGGACAAGAGGAACTGAAACCGTTGGCTCTGTCTTAAGAACTTTCAGGAAAATTTTTGCCGGGAAGGATATTTCCCTGTCTGGAGAAACGAGTGTTACGGATTCCCTATAGCTTTTGTTCGTCTGCGCTTTCCTCCCCCAGTCGTTAGGAAAACCGGGCTTTGTTCTAATAAGAGTTGGATTTGTGCTGGGGACAAGGAAGGGTTTGTTCTAATGCCCACAGACCTCCCGGGTGGGGGTGCTTCCTTTAGGCGGAGGGTGTGGTCAAGCCCGGTGGGCCCCAGGCCCCCTTTGAGCACCCCAGCTCCAGGGGACGCCAGCCACCCAACCTGACCCGTGCTCACCGAACTGAGCAGGAGAATGAAAGAGGGCCCATTTCCTGGGGAAGCCAGCCCGCCCGTCAGGGAGCTCTGGAGGAAATCCTGGTGGCGTCACCAGAGGCTTCTTTTTCCCCTTCTCCAGCCGCACCACCCTCCTGGTGGAGCTCTCCTGTGAGGACAGCCGCGGGCTGAGCTACCTGCCCGGAGAGCACCTCGGGGTTTGCCCGGGCAACCAGCCGGCCCTGGTGCAAGGCATCTTGGAGCGAGTGGTAGACGGCCCCGCGCCCCACCAGCCCGTGCACCTGGAGACCCTCAGCGAGAGTGGTGAGACCTCGGCACAGTGGCCCCAGCATCCCGCCCCGCTCCCCTCGGCAGCCCCTCAACTCCGCTGATAGGCTGGTCCTACACCTGCGTTGGGGGCGCCTAACCCTGTCCTTCCTGCTGAGTGGGTGGGCCAGCTTTGGAACAGAAGGGATGCTTCTTTCCCTCCCCAGAGGCTGGGGAGTCTCCCTTCATTTTTTCACTCACCCCGCCACTTTTTTGTTAATGGATGGATTCATTTATTTTTGAATCAAAATTTTAACGAGTTGATCGCATCTATATACTAGGCAGGTCCCGGGCTACAAAAAGGATTGAGATTCAGCGTCCATACTCAGAAAGCTCACAACAATACAGGAGGCAGATAGGCGAGAATATTCTTCATCATCATCATCATTGTCATCAATGCAGTAGCAGCTGGAATTATTTGCGAAATTACTAGATGCCAGCATTTTCTATGCCTCGAGTCTTCAGGCCCCACAATAAACATGTGGGTGCGGTTTGCCTGATGACATAATGGAGAAATGTGGGAACATTGTAAAAATGCTGAGCTTCGGAGGTTCGAGTCCCTGAGCCATCAGTTACTAGCTGCGTGATCTTGGGCCTGTGAGTCAACCTCTCAAGGCTTTATTTCTTTGTCTCTATAATGGAGATGAGAGCCTTCCTCGTAAGGTGTAGTAAAGACCAAAAGAGTAGAGGCACATGCAGTCTTCACTGCAGTTCCTGGCACCAGATAAACACAGGAATGGAGGAATGTCCATTTCCTACAGGCTAATGAACATTTGTCCAGAAGCTCAGAGAAGGGGTTTAATATGCCCCGAGAGTCTCCTCGGATCCCAAAGTGCGTAACCCCCTCGTATGCTCATGGCTCGCTAATCTCCTGCTCACCTGCCGAGGGCTCATTTATCCCCACCTCACTTGGCCTGTGGGCAGGGACAGACTGGGGGGGACAAGGAGAGTGGGACTCCTCCTGGCCATTCTCACCTGGGAGAAGATGCTGTCCTAGGGAGGGCCTGGGGCACCCCCTTCCCTTGCTTCAGTGAGGCCCGGTCTGTGTGGGGAGCGCGACGTGGGGGAGACGGGTACTAGGAGAGATAAGCTAATGAAATTGACCGTCACGAGTTCCTCAGCCCATAGGAATAGCTCTCTGGCCTTAGCAATAGTCTTGCCTCCAAAGAATGTGTACCCCTAAAGAGAGTGGCCACAATAGGAAATGGGGGTCAGAGAAGCAAAGGGTGGCGTTGCCTCCCACTGTGCAGGAGAAATACGAGCGAGGAGACAGAGACGTCCTTGTGACTGTAGGGAAACTGAGGTGGTGCATTCAGGCCTTGGGTCTGAATGAAATAACACAATTCTAATATTTTTACCTAATATTTGCTGAGCATATGCGTGTCAGACGCTGTATTATTATACACACACCATTCCGTTCAGTGCTCATACAAACCCAGAGAGACAGGTTTTGTTATCCGTTTTATGGAGCTAGAACCCAAGGCTCAGAGGGTTTAATCACCTAGCTCATAAGTGAGGAGCCAGAGTTCAAACCCATGTCTGCCGGCTCCAGGGTCCACACTGTGACCACCCTGCCTACTGCCTCTTGCGACTCCTTGGGACTTGACACTTTGGGCTGATTTGCTGCTCACCTGGTACTTCTTGGTATGGCCCTAGGGGACTGCAGTCATGGACTTTCCTCTAAATGAATATAACTGGCCTCGGGGGTATACATCAGTCTTTGGTGAATGTAGTCACTGTGAGTCTGTAGTTCACCTATGGGTGTTTTGCTAAAGTTCAGGTCTGAACCAGAGAGGGACAGAACTCCAGTGCTGAGTTGACTTTTTAGGATCATGTCAGTTTGGGTGCCCTTTGGAGGGCTGTTGGCCAGCCTTCCCTGGCAGCCCTGACTCTGGGCTCCACTTTCCTGCATGTGAATTGGGCACATGAATGCTCCCGCGGTTCCTGGGACCAGAAATTCAGGGTCTCTCCCCTGTCGCTGTAGGATGGAGGGTGTCTTTCGCAGAGGCCTCATCACCCTTCAGGAAACCTAACTGGGGCCCTTTTGCCATTCTGACTCCTTCTTTTCCCTGTCCAGGAAGCTACTGGGTCAGCGACAAGCGGCTGCCCCCGTGCTCACTCAGCCAGGCCCTCACCTACTTCCTGGATATCACCACCCCCCCAACCCAGCTGCTGCTCCGGAAGCTGGCCCAGCTGGCCACGGAAGAGGCCGAGAGGCAGAGGCTGGAGATACTGTGCCAGGTGAAGGTGGGGCCGGTGGGTGAGGGAACAGGGGGAGCCGGATCCCAGAGCTGGTCTTTAACCGCCCAGGGGGAATCCGACCCAGCTTCCCTAAGTGAGACTTGTCAAAAGCTGGTGGGAAGTCAGTGTCCTCTCCCCTCCCGTCACTAGGGCACAGTTGTGTCGAGTAAACCGAACTTTTCTGGGTATCTGCAGGAAGCTACCAAAGCATACTTTATTAGAAATTAGCTCGAAAAGGAGAGCCACCACGTCCTGTCTTCGTATATTCCCCAAACCTGGCATCAGCCTGGAGCTTAGGTGGAGGGTGGGAGGGTGTATATTCCCCAAACCCGGAGGGTGGGAGGAGAGGATGAATGGAGAAGTGGACATGAGAGGTTGCATTAACTCACCGGCAACTTTCTAGGCCCGTGCCTTTGTAACTGGTACAGGACGGCACTATTGCCATCATCTTTCTCACTAATTATCTTGATTCCAGTCTTTATCCTGTGGCTGCCGTGTACTAACTCAGCACACATGTTCTCATTTCGGTCCCACGACGTTCCCATGAGAGGTGATGCTATCCTTATGTCACAAAGGTTAAGTGATTGGGACAAGATCCCACAGCTAGTAAGGGCGCCCAGTCAAGAGTCGAACCCAGGTCTTGATGACTCCAAAGCCCTGTCCGAAATTAGATGATAATAAAGATTTGACTCCTCACCAGTGGCTGACGGCGGGGTTCTAAGCACACGAATTAGAGAAATGCTACTCACTGGCCTGAGCACTTCCAGGAAAGGCACTATTTTCTCTCCAGCACCCTGGACAGTGCCTGGCCCTTGGCCACGTCCCTTGAGGGAATGAAGGAGTGAGTGACCCAATGCTGGATTGTGACAGCCTCCTGTCCCCGGGTGAGCACGGGCCCTGAGTCACTCACATTGCCCTCGGCTTTTCAGCCCTCAGAATACAACAAGTGGAAGTTCGCCAACAGCCCCACGTTCCTGGAGGTGCTGCAGGAGTTCCCGTCCCTGCGGGTGTCTGCTAGCTTCCTGCTCTCCCAGCTGCCGATTCTGAAGCCCCGGTACTACTCCATCAGCTCCTCCAAAGACCGCACGCCCACGGAGGTCCACCTCACCGTGGCTGTGCTCACGTACCGCACCCGAGGTAAGGCCGGGCAGAGGCTTCGGAGCAGAGTCCGGCTCCGCCCCGGACTGGGCAGCAGTTCGGCGTCTCTGAGCTGCGGTCTGCTCGTCAGTGAAAAACTCACCTCCCAGAGCGCAAATAGCCATAGCAGGGCTGCGGCAGAGATGGCTAGGAACTGGGCGCTGAGCCAACCCTCTGCACGTATGGATTAGCAGTGACCACATGAGATGGGTACTGTTTGCATTTTACAGGTGAGGAAACTGAGGCACAAAGAGGTTAAGCCCCAGGGTCGCACTGTGAGTGAGTAGAGAATGGGGAGTGAAAGCCACGCCACGTGACTGCTGGGCCCACCCTGCTTCGCTCTGCGCTCTCACTGCTGCTGGGCCAATGCAGTGAGACCCCAGGGAGAAAGTACCCAGTACTTAGTGGGAGCCCGGTGCTTCTTAGTATTCCTGATCGTCTGCCCCGGGCGCAGGGGTGAAGGTGCCTCGCTCACTCGCTCAGTGATGATTTATTTCACATCTCTCTATTGCCACGATGGCGGGCGTGGAAACACGGTGCACGTAGCTTCTGCCCTCATTGAGCTTCCCATCTCGAGGGGCAGTGAAGAGAAACTTATCGAAATAGATAGTTGTCATGATGACCTCTGAGGGCAGGGGTGGGGGATGGGCTGACACAGACTGCGAGGTCCAATACCTTGTCTCCTTGGACTTGACTCCCGCACCGGATGAACCGTGCCCTTGCCCTGCCCTCCGTACCCGAGCATTGCGGGGGTCAGCAAAACTGGGTGAATGGCGCGCTGCCGCAGCTTCTAAACACTGGGCCGAGACTCTGTCCGCTGTGCTGGGGAACATCCGCCCGGTCAAGTCTCAGGGCTCAGAGGGGGGAGGTGGGCACTTCTTGTGAGAGCGAGACCCCATTCAGAGGGACAAAGGGACTTCTCCTCAGGTTGGTTGGGATAGCTTTAAATGCTGGGCCTTTGGGAAGGGGAGGTAACCCGGAGAAAGTGGAGGTTCCCACAGGCCTGCGAGGGGCCACTGGGGAGGCAGAGGTGTCACAGCAGGCAGAATGCTCAGGAGGCTGGCCGTCACTCAGAGTTCCTATCAGCGAGGGCTTTACCTCTTGAAGATGGTGACGCAGTGACCGTGGCCACCCTGCAGGGCCACTTTGGGCTGCTGCCATCGGAGCTGAGTGGTGGGCTGGGAGGGTTCCCTGGGGAGACTCTTGGAAGGAGCATTGAGTCAGGGAAACTGAGCTGTCATCTAATTTTACTGCTAAACGAGTGACCTTGTACCCGATCCTTTTTCTGGAGGGGCCCGAGAGGCTGGCAGGCTCTCGACGTGCCTTCCAGCTTTCCCCAGCTTGGGCTGCACAGAGGGTGGACCGCAGAACCGGGAGGAGAATGGCCCCCTCCCTAAATGCCACAGAGCGGACACTCCCAGGAGGCTCATTGGCCTGGGGACAGTCTCTGGGACAATTCACCCCCCCGGGGGGGGGGGCGATGTTGGTCAAGTCTGTGTTGTCTTTGCAGATGGCCAAGGTCCCTTGCACCATGGTGTCTGTAGCACATGGCTCAGCAGCCTGAAGCCCCAAGACCCAGTACCCTGCTTCGTGAGAAGGTAAGCACCCCTCCCGCTCTGCCCGTTGTGGCCCCACTGGCCCCTGGGGGCTCTGGTTTGAAAGAGAGGGATCTGGGCCCTTGACGAAGGCATTGGGGTCACACTCAGCCTCTCCATTCTGTCCCGGGCAAAGAGCATGGCCAGGCCTCCAGGAGGAACAGAGAGGACAGCGGGTGGAGGGGAGCCTAGAGTAGAATGAGGTTCAGCCTTTTTTCAGAAGGAGCCCAGGACGAGGGGAGGGTGTGCCTGCGTAGGGGAAATGAACCAGCCTCCCGGACTTGGAAAATCAAATTTGAGCTCGTCGTCTTCTCCACTCCCACCACGCTCCCGGCCCCCACCCAGCCCCTGTCCGGCCTGTGCATCCAATCCTGGGTGTCTGAGGACTGAGCCTCATCCATCTGCCCCCTCAGTGCCGGCAACTTCCAGCTCCCCGAGGACCCCTCCCGTCCTTGCATCCTCATTGGACCTGGCACAGGCGTCGCCCCTTTCCGTGGTTTCTGGCAGCAGCGGCTCCATGACACCAAGCACAAAGGTACAGTTAGGGGGTTCCTGACGGGTGGGGGGAGAGGGGGCACCAGGTGTCCTGGCATCTTCCCGGGACCTCCCTGGGGTTGTGCCATGTCCCACTCTCCCATATGCCTCAGCCTGTGTGGACAAGTGATCCGAATGCCCTGGGCCTCAGTTTCCTCATCTGTAAAGTGGGGACAGGAGACTTGTGGGCATGAAATGAGGATTCAAGTTGGCTGCCAGGCGGGACGGGCCTTGAGCCATGGCCCGCCCTCTGGTGGCCACTCTCGGAACTGCAGCCCACGGGGTCTTGCAGGGCTCCAGGCCGGCCGCATGACCCTGGTGTTCGGGTGCCGCCGCCCGGATGAGGACCACCTGTACCGGGAGGAGATGCTGGAGATGGCCCGGAACGGGGTGCTGCACGAGGTGCACACAGCCTATTCCCGCCTGCCTGGCCAGCCCAAGGTAAATGCGGCAGCTGCCGGTGCCATGGGTGGGGCATTACGGCGCAGGCTGGGGGGTGGCCCGGCTCCCCGCCAGCCGCTTGCGCTCGGAACTGGAGGCAGTTCCACACCGGTCAGAGCGATGCAGTCACTCTGCCGGGAGAAGAGACGGGCCCGAGACGCTGAGGACTAACCAGGGTCGGTCAGTCCCCATGCCCGGCTGGCTGAAAGCCCTCCCCTGGGATACACACCTGCCCCGGACGATGCGGGCCAGGCTGGCTTTATGCTCAAACACCACGCCCCGCTGACAGTCCCCGCGGCCCTTGGGGACCCTTACCCCATGAACGTGGGGCGTCGGGACAGACTCTCGCCTCAGCCCTTGTGAATTTGTTCCGTCTGGGCTCCTCCCAGACCCAGTGTTGTGCGTCCAGTGCTGGGGTCGTGGGGCATCTCGTGGGGAATGAGAGCAGAAGCTCCTAGACTTCTGTGTAGCTGGGGATCCCGGCGCTCTGTGCCCTGCTCTGAATGACACTGGGGGTTCCACGGACAGTCTCCCCGGAGAGGCTCCCGTTCTGGGGTGTCCGCAGGTGGGCCTCAGAGCCCCACGCAGGGGAAGTGGCTTGATTGATGCCTCTTTCTTTGAAGCATGGTGAATTCGACCTCGACGCAGGAGCCTCACTGCATTGTCCGCTCCTTGAGGGCGGGGCAGTAGGCAGCCTTCGTCCCTGGAGCCCCAGCCCCGGGCCTAAGCTGGGCGGGATGCCGGTGCCCCTCCTTATCCTGAGCTGATCGCGGGGCAAGGCCCTGGTTCGGAGGCTCCTCGCCCTGCAGCCCGTCGTGCCCCTCACTGCCTCCTCCTGGCCAGCAGGCCTGACTTCAGGCTTCACCCCCGGCAGCAGGGGCCTGGACCCCCCCCCCCAATCTCCCCATCTCCTCCGGTTTCAGGTCTATGTTCAAGACCTCCTGCGGCAGCGGCTGGCCGGCGAGGTGCTCCGTGTGCTCCATGAGGAGCACGGCCACCTTTATGTCTGTGGGGACGTGCGCATGGCCCGGGATGTGGCCCGGACCCTGAAGGGCCTGGTGGCTGCCAAGCTGAGCCTAAGCGAGGAGCAGGCGGAGGACTATTTCTTCCAGCTTAAGGTAGGGCAGCTGGTGGGTGAGTGGGGATACCGCTCCAGGACACGGGCGGGGGCACCAGGCTCAGGAGAGTGAGTCCTGAAACTCAGAGGCACCCTGGAGGCAGCTGGAGGTCGGAGCTCGGTGGGCTCTTAGAAGGCCTGCCCGTCCCTTCTGGTCTGATTGCTCGGTTACACAACGGCGACACGCCACCCTGCAACGTGACTCCTCAAGACAGGGAGAAAGTATGTGGCATTTGCCAGACGTATTTCCCTCAGAGCCCCCATGTCCTGGAGCATCTTGGGGGACAGGTACGAGGCAGGCCTGGGGAGCCGTTGGGACGGTTCACGGCAGCCCGGGAGCCGATGGGAGTTAGTCTAGTGGGCTTCGGTTATGCGCTCAGCGTGACAGTGGTCAAGGCAGATGGCTCGTGAGTGTATGTGGGACAAGCAAGCTGGGGGAGCCCCAGGGGCCCGGCCGGGACCTGGTGAGAGGTGGCTGGACCAGCAGAGCTGACACCCTGGTTCTGTTTTCCCTTAAAGAACCAGAAGCGCTATCATGAAGACATCTTTGGTGCTGTGTTTACCTACGAGGTGAAAAAAGATGGGGCAGCAAGGCAGCCCAGCGATCCCAGAGTTCCAACAGCGCACGGGAGAAGTTGAAGCTGCTGCCACAGAACTTACTGATGGAGCCAACTCTCGACTATCTGAGGTCACCGGGCCTGGGGAGATGGGAGGAAAGTATGTCGTGGAGCCTCCCATCTCCTTCCCCACCAAACCTGATACTTGACCTGCTACCGAATAGCAGCCTGGACTGAGTGGAACCTCTTGTCTCCCTTGAGCCCACCCTTCCCGGATAATGGAGAGTTGGGCCTTCCCAGGTCTCCCAGCTGGCGAGTGAGAAGGATGGAACCTTCTTCTGACTGCACCACTTAGAGTGACCAGCAGGAGGCGCAGGCGTGCTACCCTGTATTTAGCCGCCCTGTGTACAGTTATTTATGACTCTGTATTTAAAGAAAACAAACCCGGTCTTCTCTCAAGGGCCACTTGGGCCCTCCCTGTATGACTCTTTGATGGAGATATTTATATGAAATGCATTTTATTTTAACCACATTATACGTGTGTGAGGGTGTTTTGTAGGTAAAGCAACTCCATTCTACAGAGTTGGGGATGGGTGGGTGGCACAACCTGGACCCAAATCCCTCACAGAGGGACATACTAGCTTGGCCAAACTGCTTCTGTAAAATGGCCACCAGGAGTGGAGCTAAGGAGTTTTGTGCACACCTGCCGACCTGTAATGGGGGGGGTAAGGAAACCAGGCTTACCTGTGGGCCCCGGGCTGCCTCACATGGGGCTCACCTCACAGGAGGCTCAAATCACACATGGCTCACCTCATGGGGGCTCAGTTCACACGGGGACACCTCACATGGGGCTCACCAAACACAGGGTGCACCTCAAATGGGCGTACCACACTTGTAGAGCACCTACAAGGGCTCACCTCCCATAAGCTCTGCTAACACAGGGTTCACCTAACACTGGGCGCACCTCACAAGGGCTCCCCTCGAATGGGGCTCACCTCGCACAAAGCTCACCTAACAAGGGGCTCATCCCACATGGGCTTACTACATAGGAAGCTCGCCTCACATGGGCTAAACTAACACGGGGTGACCTCACAGGGGTTCACCTTACAGGGGGCTCACCACACATGGGGAGCACACCTCACAAAGGGCTCACCTCCCATGGGGTCACCTCACATGGTGCGCACCTCACACGAGCTCACCTCACACGGCTCACTTCACAGGGGGCTCACCACACACGGGGCACACCTCACACGGGCTCACCACGCATGGGGAGCACCTACAAGGGCTCAGCTTACACAGGGCGCTGCCAACATGGGGTTCACCTAACATTGGTGAACAGGGGATCTCTTCACATGGGGCTGACCTCACACGGGGCTCACCTGACTCAGGGCTCACCTCACACGGGACTCACCTCACAGGGGGAGCACATCATACACACCTGACTTGGGGCTCACCTCACATGGGAATCACCTCACGGGGAGCACATCACACAGGGCTCACCTCATACAGGTCGTGCCTCACACGGAAGCACCTGACATGGGGCTCACCTCACAGAGGGCTCACCTCAGATGAGGCGTGTCTCAGATGGGACACACCTCACACAGCATGTACCTCAAACAGGCTCACCACACATGGACCACCTACAAGGGCTCACCTCACACGGGGCTCACCACAAATGGGGAACACCTTCAAGTGCTCAGCACCCATGAACTCTGCTAACACGGAGTTCACCTAAAAGGGGGTTCACCTCACACGGGGCTAACCTCACATAGGGTCACTTAACACGTGGCACACCTCGCAAGAGGCTCACCACAGGCAGGTTCATATCACCTGGGGCGCACCTGACACGTGTCTCACCTTAGGGTGCTTACCTTACAGAGGGCTCACCTTACACAGGGCTCAGCTCAGACTGGGCGCACCTCGTACAGAGCTCACCTTGCACAGGATTACCCCACATGGTAGGGCTACCTACAGGGGCTCACCTCACAGGGGCCTCACCTCATACAGGGCTCAACTCACACGGGGCTCACCTACAAGGGCACACCTCTGTCAGAAAGCACCTCACAGGGGGCTCACCTCACACAGGGTTCATCTCGCATAGGATCACCACACGTGGTGGGGCCACTTACAAGGGCTCACCTCACAGGGGGCTCGACTCACATGGGGCTCACCTCACTGGCAGCTCACTTCACATGGGGCTCACCTCACATAGGGCCATCTACAAGGGTGCAGCTCTCACGGGGCTCACCTCACACATGCTCACATCACGTGGGTTGACCATACATGGGCTCATGACACACGGGCTAACAACACATGGGCTCACTACACATGGGGAGCACCTACAAGGGTGCACCTCAATCAGGGTGCACCTCACAGGGGCCTCACCTCACATGGGGCTTACCTCACATGGGGTTCACCTCATGGGGCTCACCTCACACAGGGTCTTAACACATGGCGCACTTCACACAGGGCACACTTCAAACGACGCTCACCTTGCAAGGGGCTCACTGCAAGCAGGCTCATCTCACAAGGGGTGTACCTCACAGGAGACACACCTCACACATGTCTCACCTTAGGGTGGTTACCTCACAGGGGTGCACCTCACAAGGGGTGCACCACACCTCGCCCAGGGCTCACCTTGCATGGGATCATCACACACGGTAGGGCCACCTACAAGGGCTCACCTCACAGGGGGTTCACCTCACTCGGGGTGTGTCTCACTCGGGGCTCACCTCAGACGGAGCTCACCTTGTACATGTTGCACCTGACATGGGGCCCACCTCACAGAGGGTTCACCTCAGATGGAGCACACTTCACACGGAGCTCAACTCACAGGGGGCTCCAGTCACATGGGGCTCACCTCACACGGCGTGTACCTCACACAGGCTCACCACACACAGGGCCACCTACAAGGGCTCACCTCATAGGGAGCTCACCTTATACAGGGTTCACACACACGGGGAGCACCTACAAGAACTCGCCTCACACAGGGCTCACCTCACATGGTGATTTTCTCACACGGGGCTCACTTCACCCAGGGTTTACCTCACACGGAACACAACTCACAAGGGGCTCATCACACACGGGCGCACCTCAAACAGGCTCACCACACATGCAGAGGAGCAGCAAGTGTTCACCTCCCACGAGCTCAGCTAACACGGGGTTCACCTAACACTGGGTGCACCTCACAGGGGGCTCACCTCACACGGGGCTTACAACACATGGGGCTCACCTTAAACATGGTCACTTAACACGTGGCGCACTTCACATGGGCTCATCTCACAAGGGGCGTACCTCACATGGGGCGCACCTCACACACGTCTCACCTTAGGGTGCCAACCTCATAGGGGGCGCACCTCAGACTGGGCTCACCTCACCCAGGGCACACCTCACACGGGATCACCACACATGGTGGGGCTACCTACAAGGGTTCACCTCACAGGGGGCTCACGTCACATGGGGCACATTTCACACGGGGCGCACCTTACATGGGTCTCACCTTGCACGGGTCTCACCTGCACGGGGTGCACCTTGAACAGGATCACCACACATGGGGCCACCTACAAGGGCTCACCCCACATGGGGCTCACCTCATATGGGGCACACCTCACACAGAGCTCACCTCACACGGGCAACCTACAAGGGCTCACCTCACATGGGGCTCACCTCAGATGGAGCTCACCTCACACGGGGTGACCTACAATGTCTCCTCTCACTCGGGGCTCACCTCACACAGTGTGACCTACAAGGTCTTAACTCACTCAGGGCTCATCTCACAAGGGGCTTACCACACTTGGGGTTCACCTCAAACAGTGCACACCTCCCACAGGGCTCACCTCACACCAGGTTCACCTCGCAAGGGTCTCACCTTGCACAGGGCCAAGTTCACATGGGGCTCAGTACACACGGGGACACCTCACACAGTGCTCACCACACATGGGGCTCGCCTCAAACGGGCTCACTACACATGGGGAGGACCTACAAGCGCTCACCACCCACGAGATCTGCTAACATGGGCTCACCTCACACAGGGCTCACCTCACTTGGGCCTCACCTCACCCAGGGCTCACACACACAGGGCTCACCTACAAGGTCACACACATGGGGCTCACAGACACAAGGCTCACCCATAAGGTCTTACCTAACACGGGGCTCATCTTACATGATGCACACTTCACACGTGGTGCACCTCACATGTGGCCTACCAGGCATGAGGCTCACCTCACACGGGGCTCAGTACACAAGGGGCTGATTTCACAATGGGACACCTCACAGGGGGCTCACCTCACATGGGGTGCACCTCACACGGGGCCACCTACAAGTTCTTAACTGACTCAGGGCTCACCTCACACAGGGCACACCTGACACAGGGCTCGCCTCACACGGCGCACACCCCACACAGGGCTCACCTCACAGGGGGTGCATCTCACACAGGGCTCACCTCACATGGGGCTCACCTCACATGGGGCGTACCACACATGGGGCTCACCTGCGATGGGGCTCACCTCACATGGGGCTCACCATGCAGGAGACTCACCTCACACAGGGCTGACCTTCACCCAGGGCTCACCTCACATGGGGCTCATTTCACACGGGGACACCTCACAGGAGGCTCACCCCACATGGGGTTCACCTCACACGGGGCTCACCACACACAGGGTGCACCTCAAACGGGCTCACCACACATGGAGAGCACCTACAAGGGCTCACCACCCACGAGCTCTGCTAACATGGGGTTCACCTAACATTGAGCTCACCTAAAAGGGGGCTCCCCTCACATGGGTCTCACCTCACACAGGGCTCACCTCACATGGGTCTCACCACAAAGGGGGCACACCTCACAGTGGGCGACCTACAAGGTCTCACCTCGCAAGAGGCTCACCTCACAGGGGGTCACCTTACACGGGGCGCACCTTGCACCTGGCTCACCTCATAGGGGGTGACCTACAAGGTGTCACCTCATACGGGACACACCTCATACAGATGGGGCACACCTCACACAGGGCCACCCTACAAGGGCTCACCTCCAAAGGAGCTCACCTCACACGGGGCACACCGCACAAGGGGTTCACCTCATACGCCTGTGATGCCAGCTCCCTGGTGAAGGCCTGGACCAACAATCTCCTCATAGAAAGTCGCCATGTTTGGCTCTGGGGCTTCCTATTTCCTGAGAGTTGGGCCAATAATAGTTGGCAGCTGGGTTTCAAAGCAGGTGAGGTCGGACTGTGTATCAAAGTCTTGGCAGTGAGTGAAGGACACATATTTTCCTTTGGGAAGACTTCTTAAAGGGCTAAGCCATGTTTCCTTCTCTTAGAATAAGGAAGGAACTCAGCCAGAGGCTAAGTGGGATTCTGGAAAAATCGGGCTCCCAGCTTGGGTTTGGCCTCTATTTCACTGGCTCCCTAGCCCACTTCTCCCCTACGTAGATGGGGTGACGGCACAGAAAGAGGCATGCCAGCCGCCAGTGCCCCAGTTCTGCATCGGATCAATGTGGTCAAGATCACAGTCACGCAGGCCAACGCCTCTCCCCTCTGAGATGCCCACAAGCCCCCTGGGATCTCACTACAAGGCAGACTGATTCTGGAGGCCCACGGCCAGCCTGACAGGCTCCCGGGGCTGCTGGCCCGAGGACGATGCTGGGAGCCCCAGCCTGGTTCCCGAGGCGCTGGATTCTTGGTGGAGGTAGCAAGATGCAGGAACGGCTCCCCCCCCACGCTGGCCCAGGGGCTGGTAGAAGCCCACATGAGTCACTCTCCCCACCACACCCGAACCCCAAACACCCCAAACAACGACCCACAGTGGAACGACACAAACAGGGGTCAACTTGAGTCACTTCTGACACACACCTGCCACCTCCTCCTACTGGGACACAGAGTTCTGATAAGCCAGCCCTGCCATTTGGCCTTCCGGCCTGGCCCGTGGCCCGGCCCAGAAGCGTGAGGCTATTTGCTGGGCTCACCTGTTACCAATCTTCGTGCATCACAGATGCCCGCCCAGGAGGCCCGAGCTTCCTTCCAACCATGTGGGGTTTGTGGGGAACCCCCTAGGAGCGGTGTGGATGTCAGGACTCGCCCCCTCAAAGTGAGCCCATGCTCTCTGCCCCTCTGCCCTCACCCAGAACCTCCCCAATTCCAGAGCCTCCAAAATGTTCCAAACACGTTCAATAACCACAATGACCCCGAACTTACCTGCCAACAAGCCCTTGCCTTTCTTTCTTTGAAAGACCCTAGGACAGAGCAGAGGCCCCTGTTGAGAACGGTCCGGTTAGTTGGTGGAGACCCATGGAGTATCAGGCTGACCTCCCTGGAGCGAGGAGGGGAGGACCCGGATGTAAGGAAGGGCGGAAGGTGGGAGAAAGGGGAAGGTCCGGGAGATCGCCTCCACGTGAAAGGAATCTCGGCGTGGGGCCGAGATGGAGTTGATTGGCGGGGTCGGCATGTGGCTGGGAGGCAGACGGGGGGCGGGGGGTGCAGGTCCGGTCTGGGGGCTTGGGAAGGCCCAGGACCCTCCCTTTCTGCCATGGGGACTGAACGTCGGGCTCAGCCTGCAGGGACCACCCGCCGCTCCGCAGATGGGAGGATGTGGGCAGCCGCAGCCGCAGACGCCGCTGGGACCGAGGAAGGCAGCCCCCGGCCAGCTGCCTCCTCCACTGCCAGGCTGGCCGCAGCCGGAAGCACAGCCAGACCGACATGCTTTCCTTTCTTTTTCTCCCCCCCCCTTTTTTTTTTTAAGATTTTGTTTATTTATTTGATAGAGAGAGACACAACGAGAGAGGGAACACAAGCAGGGGGAGAGGGAGAGGGAGAAGCAGGCATCCCGCTGAGCAGGGAGCCCGATGCAGGGCTCGAACTCAGGACCCTGAGTTCGACCTGAGTTGAAGGCAGACGCTTAATGACTGAGCCACCCCGGCACCGCCCCCCGCCCCCGGCACTTCTTTCCAGAAAAGCCCCAGCTCCCCAGCAGGGCAGGGGCAGGGAGAGGGATGGGGAAGAGGGAGGTGAGGAGCCCAGCGGTCAGCAGCACGGCCCCGCCCCCGGCCCCAGGGCCAGGGATCCCAACTATGTCTGCACGTGGGTCAGCTGGACGTCGCCCCCCACTTCCAGGCTGTTGATGGCGGGCAAGTTCTTCAGGCGGTGGCTGTATTCCAGCAGGTGCTGACCGTCCACGGCCACCTTGAGGCCGTAGCCTTCGCACGTGATCCACACCTGGACAGAGGCCGCGGCATTCGCACTCCTCTCAGGAAGTCCTCCAACCCAAATGCAGGCTCGCGTCTCCCTCCGCCTACCTGCCTCACGCCTGCCCTCAGGCCCCCTGGGGGAGTTGCTTCCCCCCACCCATAGCATGGCACCTGTGCCCTTATAGACTGTTCCCTCTTCCTCCGTGCTCCCCATTCTGCACCCCTTGCCCACATGGGTAACTGATCGCCCTTCAGCCTCTCCCCAACCAGTAAGCCTCCCCTGCCTTCCCTCTGCTCCCCCAGCCCTCCTCGTCAGGGCCCCCCTCCCCCGATCCTCACTCTCCCACCGACCCCGAGCCGCTCGGGGCAGGAACACCGGCCTGGGCCAACCATGTCCCCAGTGGCCAGCACACAGCAGAGCTCCACGCCTGCATTCCTGCCGTGCAGCCTCTGGGCTCGTCCTTCCCGCCTGCCCCCCACGCTCTCTGGGAGTTAAAACATCAAGACGACAGCGGACACTTGCGGCACACTTACTGTGCCCCAGGCCCTCTCCTCCGCCTGTCACAGACATTAATTCATTTCATCCTTACACCTCGAGGAGATGGAGATTCTTATTAGCCCCGGTTTTTAGATGAGAAAACTGAGGCACAGAGCGGTTAAGTCACTTGCTCAAAGTCACACAGCTCTCTCTAGATCCAAGTCCGCTCCTATCTGGCTTGAAGCACCCCAACACGCTGCCCTGAAACCCAAACTTCGCCCCATGGCTCTCAAGGTGCCCCATCAGGAGCTGTCAGTGCTGGGTCGGGCGTATAAAGGCATATGGAAAACTATGGACGTTCGGGCAGGGGTGGGGCCAGATATCGCTTTTTCTTTTTGCGGCCCCCCAGGTGATCTGCACGCGGAGTCGGGGTTGAGGACACCTGCTCCGTTATGTGGGACCGCATGAGGACAAGGACAGCCACAATCTGGGGGGGCGCTTTCTCTCCTGAACCCGGCCCTCACCCCAGAGGCGTCAGCTCCTCTCTGGCTCGAGGGGCCCCCTGACGCCCTCGCCACCCCCGCTCACCCCTGCTCTGTTTGCGCCCCCCCCCCCGTCCCTCTGAGGTCCAGGCGGCAGCCCCTTACCGAGAAGCCCCGGCCTCGGGCAAAAGGCATTTGTCGGGCCAGGCTTCGCTCCTCAGCCCCCCAGGAGCTGTTGATCTGCGTGTTGCGGACCACGACGTTCTCATCAAAACGGGGGTTCAGGTGGAAGGCGATGTCACTCCCAGAGCGCAGGTTGATGTGGAACCTGGGGGGGCGGGCCGCTCACATGGGCCCCCTCTGCCCCCTGAGCTCTGAGTCCCTGCCCCTCCCAGCCTGCCCGGAGCCAGAGGGAATGACCAGAAGGGCCTGGGGTTGTCCTTCTCGTCACCCTGGCTTACCTCTGGGCAGTGGGCAGGACGGTGCCCGACACGAAGATGCTCTTGGAGGGGTACAGCCCGCCCGGGATGGAGGTGAAGAAAGGCATTGGCTGTCGGGGGTGGAGGGGGGAGAGGGGCAGGTCAGCTGTGGAGGGGAGTTTTGTGCCAATTGCCATGAATTTGGACTAATATATATATATTTTTAAAGATTTTATTTATTTATCTGACAGAGATCACAAACAGGCAGAGAGGCAGGGGGAGAGGCAGACTCCCCACTGAGCAGAGAGCCCGATGTGGGGCTCGATCCCAGGACCCTGAGATCACAATCTGAGCCGAAGGCAGAGGCTTTAACCTACTGAGCCACCCAGGCGCCCCTGAACTAATATATTTTCAAGAAAGCCCTGTTTCTTGAGTCTGGGTGGCTCAGTGGGTTGAGTACTTGGGTCAACCTCAGGGTCCTGGGATCGAGCCCCACGTCGGGCTCTCTGCTCGGTGGGGAGCCTGCTTCTCCCCCTTCCTCTCCCTGCCTCTCTGCCTACTTGTGTGCTTGCTCTCTATCAAATAAGTAAATAAAATCTTAAAAAAAGAAAAAAAAGAACTCCATGATATCATTTCTTGGTCCGGTAAACACCAAAGGGAAACTTTCTAGCATTCCTTGAAGTAACAGGCTTTCCCTGTCATGAAAAGAACTTGGGCCAAACACAAAAGGGTACCTGGGCTGAGAAGGGAAGGCTCCCCAATAGGCTCATGGTGAAGGGACCGTTTTAAAGGTGACAGCTTCCTTCAACAGCCTTTTGATTCACTTGGATGTTTCCAGAACTGCAGCTTACTAAAGGACTCCCCTGATGTTGTCAGCACCCAGCCCCCCACCTCCCACTCTGCCCGACACAGACGAGGCCTCCGCCTCTCCCAGGGAAACCACTTACATAGGTCGTGGTGGGGTACGCCATAGGTGGGATGATAGGATTCTGTTGAAAAGAGACCAGGAAGTTCAGTTTGGGAGTGCACACCCACACGGGCCCCCCACATCCTCGAGGGGATGCCCCACTGCGAGGCCTTTGGCTTCTCCTCTTCGCCTTCCTTCCCGAGTCAGCCTCGGTGGACCTTCTGGCCGTGCCCCCCGAGCTCACCATGGCCACCTGCCCCTCAACCCTTCCACAGGCAGCCCCACTAACTCCGGGCCTCCGGCTGATTCACAGCGGAAGCCTGCGGCCAGCAGTGACATCCCGGAGCCTGTCCTCAGGCCGCAGGGCCTCAGACCGGGACGCTGGGACCACTGTACTCCCCCCTTTCGGGGACAGAAGGACCCATTTTCTTGCTGGTCCCTAGCTGGACTTGCTTGTTGGGCCACTGGGTAAATCCACCCTGACCCAGAATCTCTGTTGGCCCAAGAGGAATTTTACTCACATGTGTCTCGAGCAGAGGGCCCAACCCCAAACACCCACATCCTCCTTGCTACACTGCTTTCTGCCTGCGTCTGGGACTACTGAGTTCAGTCCTTGGTGAAGGGGATGTTGGGGGAGCAGGGAGGGCTGTGATCTGACCAGAGCTTCCAGACTTACAGGGAACAGCTGTCCAGGGGTGCTCTGCACCGTGTGGATGACAGTTTGAGTCTGGAAGAAAGAAACCCAGGTTTGATCGGGCTCTCACCAGCGCAAAGACCCCCACCTGCCACCAGAGGGCACCCTTGTGAGGTGCGGCCATCTGGAGCCTGCAACCAGCCCAACCATCCCCCCACCCCACCAGGCCCCCCCAAAACTGGTGGGCAGTGTTTCTTCTCTAGAGGGGATGAGGTAGGGGCAAAAGTTTCTTCTGCTTGGAGAAGAAACAGGCTTCCCTGGCGGCCTGTGGCCCATCTTTCTTCTCAGGGGACTTTGGCACAGCCTCGCTTTCCAGGAGGAAGGCGTGAACGTGGGGCCTCGGTCTCCTGTGGCTGCTCCCAGAAGGGCAGGGGGCTTGAGCAGAGAGCGGCGATTCAAGCTGTATCCCAGTCCATGGCCAACCCCCCCACCCCCGCCCCCGCCCCACTTCCTCCCACCACCAGGCAGATGGCCAGGGTTGGCCTGGGCCGCAGCCCCCGGGGAGAGGCCCGGCGCCCAGCCCTGCCTCCTCCTTCCAGCCTACGGGAAGAAGCACGATCCCGGGAGGACTCAAGAGACTTACAATGGGAGCCGGGTTGTGTGGCCAAACGCCTGTAGACTGAAGGGGATGAGAAGATCCAAACAGTAGTTAACGTTAGTGTCACATGTCAGGAGGACGTGGGCCGAAACGGTCGTAAGAAAAGCCTCCCCAGACTCATGCTCCCCTCCCTCCGGCTCCCAAGCAAGGCTTCCAGAGCCTGGGGGCCCAGATCCTCGGCCCCACCCCCATCGCAGGTGCACACGGTGCTCGGTGCTCGGGGACAGGGACGTCCTCACTGACTCCTCCACAGGGAGTGGCCATAGAGCTCCCCTTAGCTCCCAGAGGCAAAACTGTCACTTCCGGTGCCGTATTTCACTCCTAAGGTGAAGCATTTAGTGAAGGCCTACTGTGTGCCCGGCTCTGGCTTCAGGACATTCACAAGGGACGCATCCTCAGCTCCTGTTTTGCTAGCAAGGCAGCAAGGCTCCGAAAGGCTTCTCAGCTTCCCGAGCCCCTCCGGGTAGCAAAGGACAAAATCCAAAATGCTACCCAGTTCTGGCTGATTCTATCCACGGCACCCTGTCCTCCCCCAGGCCAGAGCCAAAGTTGGGCCACCCTGCAAAGACTCCCCGGACCTTGCCCCATCCCAATGTCAGCATGGCAGGAGGCACAGGCCCTGTCCGGACCTCGAGAGGCCACAGAAAGGCTGGGTAGAGAGGCACCCAGTCCTTTAGTCCCAGCCCTACCCCCCACCCCCAGTGGCCAAAGGAAGGGCCAGGCCCTGCTTCCCTTCTTGTCCTTCCCTTCCTGCCCCCAAGCAGCGGACTCTTCTTGCCCGGGCCGGTCTCCCATTCTGCGGGCCGTGCAAGCCACACTCCACGTTTCTGGAGCCCCTAGGGCTCACTCACGTGCCATGCAAAGTGCTGGGGGTCCTCAAAAGAACAAGCCACAATCCCCGCCCACGAGGGGCTTGCGGGTATAGGGCGGGGGGACGAGGGGGGTGACAGGGACAGACATGGAAGTACAATTACAAGAGGACATGGTGACTGGGATAGCAAGGATATGCACAAAGCCCACGGGGACACGGGGGGCATCTCGTGATGATCCAAGCAGCAAAGATGCCCCCCCAAAAGTGACATTTAAG
>CM052804.1:35714254-35894541 GCA_028533885.1 Nasua narica | reverse complement strand
CCCCCCCCCCCCCCCCCCCCCCCCCCCCCCCCCCCCCCCCCCCCCCCCCCCCCCCCCCCCGAAGCGGGCTTCTGCACCTCCTGCTGGGGAATCCAGGCTTTATTTAGAAGGACTTGGAATCTTTGGGATGCTGAAGCAGGGAGAGGATGCCATCAGATTCAGGAAGAGGAGGGTCACAGCCATGGTGGGCAGAGTGAGCAGAGAACTAGACCACGGTCGCTGTCATCGGGGGTCAGATGGCCTGGCCCAAGGAAGGCTGTGGCGTCGGGAAGGAGCGGAGTGGGAGCACTGCCGGGAGACTAAGGCGGGGAAGGAAGAACCAAGGCCGACTCCCAGGTCCCTAGCTGGGGCCAGGGAAGCTTTGGGGGGGCGTGATGGGGCCTGCCTGTTGGAACCAGCCTTCAGGACCCTCTGTCCTTCTTGCTGAGCGCTCAGCCTCCAAAGCCTCCACATTGAACTCACTTTTGGCTTTCGCCCCTTGGGCTTGGGCGGGAAACAGGCAGTCTGGGAGAACTGCACGGTGGAGAAGGCAGGCTGGGTAAGGCTTACTCGAGTGCTCTGTTAAAACAAAAGGTGCCGCGGGGTGAAGAGAAGCATTAATGGAGCTCAGGAAGCGTGGAAAGGTGGGGAGGCCTGGGCCAGAGGGAGGAAGCCAGGCAGGAAGGGGAGGGGACGTGCAGGGACAGAGGGGAGGACCAGGCTCCAGTGAGGGACAGCAGGCCAGCGAGCTCTCTCCCCACCCACCCTGACTCCCCTCCATCTCTCTCCCCTTCCCCACCAGCTCCTCCCCCCCCCCCCAGCTTTCTCCCCCAGGTCCGCAGGGGAGAAAGTTGGGTTGGGAGGGAACATGAGCGATTAGGACAAAAAAGAGAGGAGCTTGTATCTCTTGTGGGCCTATTGTGTGCTTGTCTCATCTCCGGGAGCACAGACAGGAAATGGTAACAGCAGCTCCAACCCAGCAAGCTGGGGCCCTGGGGGGTCCTCAAAAGAACAAGCCACAATCCCCGCCCACGAGGGGCTTGCGGGTATAGGGCGGGGGGACGAGGGGGGTGACAGGGACAGACATGGAAGTACAATTACAAGAGGGTGTGCGGGCCCAGCACACCCCTATCCTTCTAGTTCTAGCCAGAAATCCGGATTCCCATGCGATACCGCCTGACCTTTTTTTAAATTGTGGTAATAATAATATTAATATTATTTATTTATAAGAATATTTACTATAAGATAATATTTACTGTCTCAACCGATTTTCGGTGGGTGGCTCGGCGGCATGGAGTACATTCACGCGGCCGCAAAGCCAGCACCACCATCCATCTCCAGGACGCAAAACTTCTTTCATTCTAGAGGCTGGCAACACATTCACAAATGTTAAAACACAGAGAGGGTCCAACAGAGCCCAGCGTGGGCCCAGGCAGGCCGTGTCGTGACCTCTGACGCGTGTTACCTCCTTGAATTCACACTGTAACTCACGGGGCAGCAGTGACTATGCCCCTTCCACAGATGGGGATACTGAGGCCGGGGGAGGCCAAGTGGCTTATCTAAGATCCCACAGCTGATGACAATGCATAGAGCTGAGCTAGATTCTGTTTGATTCCCAAGTTCTTTCTGCAGCCACGTGGCCTCCTGAGCGTGGCGGAGGTAGAGAGTGACAGAGAGGAGCGGCCCGGGAGACGGAGGCAAGCGTTGCGGACAAAGACAGGAACACAGAAGGACAGGACAGGGGAGCTGGCGGGGTGTCCCCAGAGTCACCTGGGGAGGAGATTGGCTGCTACTGTCGGGCCCACCCAACAGGGTCCAGGTGCAGCTAGGTGGGGCCGCGCGCCCAGCCCCCAAGACAGGCGCCGGGCGGATAGTCTGACCTGGAAGCTGATGAAGGACAGCTGCACAGCCCCGGTGATGGACAGAGTGTCCACGCGGTGGAAGGGCACGCGGTGTGAGTACTGCACAAAATGGTTCCCGTTCACCATCACCTGCCAAGATACGGGCCCATTCCGGGGGAGGGCTCTCAGGCCAAGGCGGGGGACCTGAGCCCCTGCTGCTGGGAATCAAGCCCCGTGTCTGGTTTTCACGTCTGTCCCCCGCAGGGCAGGGGCACCGGACTTCAGAGCTGTGCCGGTGGTTAAGATCAAAACTACATCTGAACCCAGGCTCCGCTTGGCTCTTTGGTTCTTCCTGCTCTTTGTTTACTGCAGTCAGCTGATCTTTCTAGTCTCAGCTCCCCCGAGGTGTTCTTTAAATATGTATAAACATGCTCATGGGGGGCAGAGGGGAGGCACCCCTGGGTGGTACACGGAGGGGCTGGGCACATCCACGCTCACGCAGAGAAGGACAGACACGGGGATACTCACCGGCCCCCACCCCCATCTCCCAAGCCCAGAGCCACCGCTCTGCTTACTAACGCAATCCGCGCCACGTAACACGAAGCCATTAGCAGAACCTGGATAAAGGCCGTGACAATATTACCAAAAAACCAATGTTATCAGGGACCTGGGCTGGAGGAATGGCTACAGCAAAGGGGTGGAATTAACTAGAACTTTAAAGATCCGCAGGGCCAAGAAGCCCTGTGGTGATGTATCTAGTTCTTACTTCCCGAGTAAAAGAAGTACCAGGTGAGCCTACAGACGCAGGGGAAGGGGTGTGAGGACCCCGGAGCCACCGTAGCGCCCCTAAGAGGGAAAGGTCCTGCTCTCTGCCTAACGAACGGCATTACACATGCGATTATTTAAACGTTCGTGTGCTTTATAGGGGCGCCTGGGTGGCTCAGTCGGCTCAGTATCCAACTCCTGATTTCGGCTCAGGTCATGGTCTCAGGGGCCTGGGATCGAGCCCTGAGTGGGCTCGGCATTCTTCTCTCCTTCTGCCCCTCCCCCTGCTTGCACTCACTCGATACATACGTACAGACATACATACAATCTTAAAAAAAAAAAAAAAGCAATGGCTCATGTGATTTATAAAGCCTATTTAGCACCCCACCTGATGGGGCTGGGGGGCAGGCAACGGGAAAGGGGCTGCAGAGAGTTGCTGCTCACCTTGAAATCCCAGCTGTCTACCAAGAAGCAGAGCTCAAATGGATGCCCCATCTGGAAGGGCATATGCGTCTTCCTCTCCTCTGGCCCCCAGGTCCCGTTCTGCTTCGTGTTGCAGACCACGTAGCCACCCTCCTCGAACCGAGGGTTGAAGTGGAAGGCAATGTCATTGTCACTGTAGCCACTGTGAAAGTTCACAGCAAACCTAGGCAGAGGGAAATCAGATGGCATTCTGTATCCAGGCTGGCCGCCGGCGGAGGGGGAGAGGGAGGCTCGCGCCTTTGGCTGCTGTCTGTGAACTTGCACACGACTCGCACGGCAGGTTGGGACCCATCCTTAGCTGGTGGCTATTCTTTCCGTTCACCTGATCTGTAGGTATTTCGTGTGCTCCGGCGCAGTGATTATATTTTGCCCTTACCGTGTGGTTTTCTAAAAACACGTAGAAAAACGGGTAAAGAAAAACGTGGACGCGAGCAGCCAGAGGCACAGGGCTTGAAAACGGATTCAGATTTGTGTCCGCGAGGGAAGTCAAGAAATGTGCCTGGAGGCGAGAGCCAGTCCCCATCGGCTCAATTGGGAAAGAAGGAAACCAATTTGAAGAACGTCCGAAATCGACGGACTGAACCTACCGAGCAAGTTACTATTAGAGAAGCATCAAATGAATAACGGGTGCGCCCCGGGCGTGAGAGCTTTCAGTATGTACGTCTGTCTGTCACTGGGGGTTGGCGTGTGTCCCCCGTGTGACGTGCGGAGTGGTGGCCCTGAAGTCAGCAGGCCCGGACCCGGACTCCAGCTCTTCACGGCTTGTCATTTGCAACGATCCCGGAACACACATTGTCTGTCCTCAGGCCACCATATCCTAAGAGCTGAGTGACTCCCTTCTTGGGGGGATGCTTAGTGAGGGGGTGCTCAGGAATGCCTGTTTCTGTCTCTGGCCTCGGAGGAAACCCTTCACCATTAAAGGGCCTTTGGGTAGGGCTGCGGCTCTAAGGTGAGGAATTAAAACAAAGAACCTTCCAAAGGGCCTGGCTCACCAAGGGGGCACAGTAAACATTTGTTCTGCCTTTTCGCAGACAGAGCTACCCCAGGTCCTAAAACCAAGTTCCAGGCTGAAGTTCTCCTCCGAGGCCCCTTCGTCTGCCCCACCTTCTCTGCACTTAGCGCGAGCCTGGTTCACTGCCTGCTTCTCAGGGTCTCCTCAGCTAAAGCACAGTGCTCTCCTGTCGTCCACGGACCCCATAGGGCCGGGCCCTGCACCCAGCCCAGAGGCGGCCCTTGAGAGATATTCTAGTCAATTCCTGCAGAGCCTGCTTGATTTCTTGCTGGAGGAGCGTGAGTTCTGGATGTCATCCTCAACCCCGGGGTCGTTTCGAGAACCCTCAGCCAGCAAGGCCCATAGGAAACTGCCATGGCCCTGAGCCCAGCCAGCCCTCCCCCTGGGAAAGGAGGCTCCCAGGGACTCTGGAAGCAGCAAATCTAAGTCTGTACTCCTCTTAAAACGGAGAATATTTTTCTGAAATGTCTCTGGGTGTATTTTTCCCTTTGTGGTCATCTAGCTTCATTCCTAGAGTCCTTTGAAAATCCTGTCCCGGAGAAGGATGAGTGCAGAAGCTTTGCAGGAAGGGGGGCGGTACAGGATAGGAGTAGAAAGCCACTGATGTGGGGGGAGGAGCAGGCAGAGGGAGAAAGGAGGAAAGTTCTGAGGGGAGGTCCCAGAGCCCCCTGCTGGCAGGGTTGAGGGGGATCCTGATGCCCTGCTTCCTTCAGAGTCTCTTGGGGGCACTTGGGGCTCTCCAGAAGTCAAGGTCAGCGTGGCCACGCCCACCTGGCAGGGAAAGCGGTGCAGCTGACGTAGGGCGGGGCCTGGGAGTGTCGGGAAGAGATCCAGGAGGACCCGGGCCCCTGCAAGGGGATGAGAGAGAGGACCGTGGTGGGGAGGGGGGGTGGGCAGAGACATCTGGGATTGAGGCAGAAAGGCTTCTGAGAGAAGACCACGTGTCCAGAAGGGCTTTGGCAGACGCCGAGGACTTCAGCAGGCAGCTCCCACAGACACGGACCCCACGCACTCCGGGAAAGACACCCCACTGCACCCCCACCACCTGGCAGACAGATGTCAGTCAGCCTCTGATGAGATCGCAAGCTCTCCCTTGTTCCCAGAAATGCCCCCTTGGCAAGGAGGCATTGGGGGGGAGGGGAAGCAGCAAAAGCAGGAAAGAGATGTTTGATTCCTGCATGGACTCAGCGTTTCCCAGAAAAGATCTCAAAACTGAAACCAACCAAAATGCATTCGATGACAAGTTTAAAATATTTCTAGATCGGCGAAATGAGGCCCCGGGCAGTGATGAGAAATGAAGCGAGTGAGACTTTTGCAACTGTGGGTTAGAAGGTGGAAAGCTCAATCCCAGAACATTATTATCTGCCTCGGGGCTGGCCCGCTTCCCCCCCTTAGATGGTGGGCTCCTGCGCTCCCTAGGTCTGGGGGCTGGGGAGTCTATGTTCATGGTGCCTGGACGCTCCTGGCAGACGACAGTGGGGCCCCGCGGACCACCCAGGATCCCCCGGGCCAGGTGCGGACGGCTCAGGGGGCGTTGGGTGAGGGGACAGGTGCCATGATCGGCCAAGGGCTGAGTCAGGAGAGAAGAAACAGTTCCAGATACCTGGTTCCATTGCAGTAAAGAACGACCCCATTGATAGTGATCTTCAGTCCATCCTGCAGACCCCCCTGGATCTTCCCGGAGAAGGGGATGCCCTGCAGGGAGAAAATACTGGTCAGTGGGCCTGCCTCCTTCTGCGTGCGCCCCTCAGCACTGACCAGCGGCGGCCCTGGGGGGTGGGGGCCCCGTGCTGGGGCGTCTCAGCCTCACGGATCTTCCAGATCCGAGTCCAGGAGATTCCACGGACATTCTGCAACTGTGCCGGGGAGACTTGGGGGGCTCTGAGAGGATGGGATGGGGCGCTGGCCGCCCTCAAGCGTCTACGAGGGAGGGACAGCTTCTAAGAGGAGGAAGTTGCATGTGCAAGGCCACTCGGAACCTAAGAAAGCCCATCCTCGCCCAGGGTAGCGATGGGCACCGGGGCAGCACCCATGCTGCCTGCTGGGACCTCATGCCAACCGACTGCAGCAGGGCCAGCTGGGAGAAGGGACTTCTGTCGCTGCTCAGGTCAGGCCTGTGCTCGGCCATTAAATACCTCGATGACCTTGAGCAAATCACAGCGTCTCTGCCTCTCTGAGTTCCCGCTGTTGTCTCAGTCCAAACCGGTGGTTTGGAGAAGTAGCTTATGGCCCTGCATGACCTACTTGTCTGAAAACATACTCCCCTCATTTATCTGTTGAGGCCTAAAAATCTCTTCAGAGCTTTTCATCCTGCTGCAAGACATAATGCTTCAAAGGCAAACACTCCCGGCAAGCAAGCACACCGCCCTCCCTGAAGCCTATTCGCACTGAGGTGTAAAGATCTACAATCGGAGCGTGGTTGGGGGGGGTCGAAGGTGCCCAGCAGGAAGGTGGGGATGGTGGTGGAGAGTGTGTGAATCGTGGGGACAGGGTGGTACAAGTGAATCTCAAGCAGCCGTGTCCCCAGAAAGGTGTTTTTTTTTTTTTTTTAAAGATTTTATTTATTTATTTGACAGAGAGAGAGAGATCACAAGTAGGCAGAGAGAGAGGGGGAAGCAGGCTCCCTGCCGAGCAGAGAGCCCAATGCGGGGCTCGATCCCAGGACCCGGAGATCGACCTGAGCTGAAGGCAGAGACTTTAACCCACTGAGCCACCCAGGCAGCCCCAGAAAGGTTTTGAGATTGCAGTATGTCTTAAACGGTGGGTGTTCTCAAATTCTGAAAAACAAAATTATTTTAAATGGAGTATAATCTGGACAGCCCAGGTGGCTCCGTCACTAGGTGTCTGCCTTCAGCTCAGGTTATGATCCCGGGGTCCTGGGATCGAGCCCCACATCAGGCTCCCTGCTTGGCGGGAAGCCTGCTTCTCCCTCTCCCACTCCCCCTGCTTGTGTTCCCTCTCTCGCTGTATCTCTCTCCGTCAAATAAATAAATGAAATCTTTAAAAAGAAAGGAAGGAAGAAAGAAAGAAAGAAAGATGGAGGGTGAGACTCTGGCCAAGGGAGGAGAGGAGAGGAGAGGATAGGAGAGAGAACTTTTGGATTTACGGTCCCCAGAGTAGGGTCGCCTCCCAGCTCTCCCACTGGGCAAGTCACTTGACCTGCCTGCACCCCAGGTCCCTTCTCAGAAGAGTGGGACAGCAGCACCGGCCTGACAGTGCTCCTGAGAGGGTTCCACACGGAAAGCCCTGGGCTCCCAGGTCTTTGACAGTGGCAACGATTTGCATCAGGATGGATTAACGAGAACTTGCTCTCAGCTCCCCCTAGGTCTGGAGGCTGAGGATGTTTTCCTCCTCTTCCTGTCTGGAAGAGGAGGGTGGGCAGCCTCCTCCGGGGAGGCCTAGCGTCGCTGGACGCCCCCCCCTCCCGCTGCCTAGAGGGGGCTCGCCAGCAGGAGGCAGCAGCAGACTTTTAGCCGAAGGTGCGGCTGCCCCAGAGGTTCCGAGGCCCTTCTTTCTGGTGGCTAACGTGCCCTGTTGCCTCATCACCCAGCACTTGCGCCATTTTTACAGAGGAAACTGAGGCACAAAGGATGTGGTAGTTTGCCCCAAAGCCACTTAGCTGGCCAGTGACGACGGCATGGGGCTTGAAACCCAGCGCCCATGTTTTTAATTGCCCCACGGGCTGCCACTCGTGACAAAGTGCAGAAATCCCCGCCCTTGGTTCTCGCCGAGCACTTCCCCAGACCCAGTCTCGAGTCTCGTTCTGACTGTGGTTCCAGATTCCATCCCGGACCTCTGATAAGGCTGCCCAGGTGAGGCAGGAGGCACGTGGGCGAGGCAGGGGGGCCAGACTCGTGAGGCAGCCCGGCCGGGTCACCTTCCCATCGTACTTTGGGGGAAGCAAGGTTTCCACGGCTGGGTGTCAGTGGGCCGCCCGGGAGAGGGCACCCCCTTGGGGGGGCAGGTGTTCCCGGTGCCTTGGGGGGTGGGGCAGGGGCTGTACCCTTCCGCTCTCTTGTCTGGACTCCGAGGCCCTGTTTTAACTCACCGTAGCCCATAGGAGGACTTTCCCTGTGATCTGAACATTCTGAATGCAAGGATTGGAAAGTAAAAACTAGGAAGCAGAATAATGAAGCGTCAGAGCCTAGAAGGATCTCTGGGATCCCCCATCTGATGGAGAATGAGCCTAAGGTGACATGTTTTGACCCTGAGAGCCCCATGGAGGGCCAACCAACAGGGCCTGGCCCAGTTGCCTCCAGCGACCCCAGGCCCCCAACCCCACCTTGCTGGCCGTGGGGAGCACCCAGGCCAAGCCAGGCCCTCTGCTGAGTGTGGAGTTAGTAGCTTCCCCCTGGGGCCCCCACCCCGCCCACGGAAGGGCTCTGTCAGTCCTCTGGCCCAGGCCCCTCGGAAAGCTCTTTGCCAAGGCCCAGAGGGGCTCCTGTAGACCGCAGGACCCGGAACACAAGCCTTCCGGGCCGGGGCTGCTGCTTGCCTACCTTCTGTTATTGTTGTTCTCTGCGCGCGCCTCCCTCTCCTCGGGGTAAAGCAAGGCACCTCTGCTATCTGCCGCTTACCATCCGGGCACACCGGGCAAGTGACCTCAGCTTCTCTGAGACTCAGTTGTCCGTGTATGAAGTGGGGAGGGTAAGGCTCCCAGGGCTTAGACAAGGCCATCGGCGGACGGAGCCTATACAGATGTGGCCACAGGTACAAGAGGAGGCCCCGTGGGCCCCATGCTGCAGGGCAGCCCACTTCCTTCTCACTCCTGAGATGGCCCCTCTGTAGACACCGCTGGCCTGCGTCTGCCTTGTCTACTCACCCCCGAGGGGGCAGACACCGCCTCAGGGGGTCCCCCCCTGCCGCCTCCAGACTCCTACTAATCCAGAACACTTCCGAAGGCCCCCCAGCAGGCCAGGCCCCGTGCAAACACTCCAGATACGCTGCCTCGCACATCCTTACCTAGCCCTGGGAGGGAAGCTCGAGGGTGATCCCATTTCGCAGATGTGGAAACTGAGGCCCAGAGAGATAAAAGTAACTTGCTGGAGGCCACCCGGCCAGTAAATGGCTGGACCCGGGGAGGCCACCTCCAAAGTAAGTACCCTCAAGGGCCATGCTGGCCGCCCCCCCCGGAAACCTCTGTTTACTTCTCCGTTCATACAAACAAGCCGTCACTCATCTAGTTATTCCTGATGCCTGCCTCCCTTCCCCCAGCCCACCGCCCTCCGCAGTCCCCCACTTCCCACACCTAGGACAGGCTCCCAGGGGAGCTCAGTGAATAGCAGGCCAAGGCACAATGATGGTGACGGTCAGCCCGCCAGCCCTGAGAAGCAGGGGAGAGAGTTGTGTCAGGATTCCATCCCCCACCCCCACTTGGCTTTCTGCCCTTCCACCTGTGTCCTCTTTGGGACATCCGCCCTCTTCCTCTGCTGCCACCCAAAGGTCCTCTCCCCAGAGACCCAGAGCTGCCTCCTCCTGGCGGAGGCAGCCAGCACAGCCCCGGACCTGCACCACCCGCCGCCCCGGAACTCACCGGGTTCAGGTAGGGAGGCTGGGAGCTGCTGAAGTTCATCTCGTTACCACCTCTGTGGCCACCGCGCCTCTGTGGTCACCTCGGCCAGGCAGCCCTTTGCACAGGGAGGAGCTAGCCAGGAAACAGAAACCAAAGCAAACTGGTAATTACTCAATGGAGATGGAGCTGGGGAGGAGCCAGGAGCAAGAGGAAGTAGGTCTAGAGAAAAAGAGAAAGTGGGGTGTTGAGAGAGGGCTGGGGGTAGGACCCCGGGAGAAGGAAGTAGACACTCCCCAGCCCAGTGACCTTTTCCCCTCCTTTCTCCCTCTGGGCTCCACCCTTGAGACAGAATTGTGTTCGGTTCAGAGAGAGTCAAAGAGCCTGACCCCACGGACTCAACATCAAGTTTCTAGATGACACGGTCCGTAAGCTTGTGGCTGTGTGCCCGGAGTGGGCTTGCTTGCGGGGTGTGGGGGACAGCGGGGCGGTGCGACGGGCGTCGCCTGTGTGCGGGGCAGTGGTGGGAAGGCCCGCTTGTATCCGCTGACACACAGAGAAACTGAGGATCAGCGTCTAAAGGACATGCCAGGGCCACCCAGGTCACCGGTGGCAACTCGCCGGTAGGAACTCAGGTTCTCAAAAAAAAGCATGTCTCCCTTTCAAAATTCTATTCCTTGTACAAAGACCTCATCGAGTGGAAACAAGTGTTTTCCAACCAGAAAACACAGTAATGGGAATTGTTGTCTTAGAGAAGAGCTTCGGATCCCCTCTCTATGGATGGATCTCCTTCTTCTCTTCTCCCCTCTCCCTTTTTTCCCCTGGGCTTCTTCAGAATGAGGAGAGGGGACGTCTTGGACATGACGGAACATGTCAAGTGACAGGGAAATAAACAGCATCTAAGTGGCTGCAGTGTCTGGTTAAGGGAAGTGACAGGATGGGCTGGGTCAAGGGAGCGGCGACAAGCGACCTACCTGAAGTCAAGCGGGTCCCTGCAGTGTGTTGGGGAGACAGCCTACGGCCAAGCGAGAGGAGAAGGGCAAGCTTGTCCGGGCACCGAGTGGGGAGAAGTTGGCACCGAGCCATTCACGGCTCTGCCCCCTGTCTTCCGCCTCACTGCCTTGCCTGGATGCGCCCGAATTTGCAAAGACGACGTCTCTGAGAGGCCCCCGTAGACTGAGACCCCGTGTCCCCTCTGCCCCCCTTCCACCCCCACTTTTTGCTGGATCCATCAGAATTCTACCGAATTTAAGGGGCAGACAGTTGTTGGAGCAGAACGCAGGGAAAAGAAAGGAAGGGAAGGTGTTTGGAGTCCTTGCCGGGACACCAGGGACCCTGGGACAATGTCACCGGGGATCGCATAGGGAACAACTGAAACTCTCGTCCGCTGCCGGTTGGAATCTAAAATAAGACAACTTTGGACAACTTTTTGGTAGATGATCATAAGGTCAAATATCTACCTCTCCTCTGCCCTGGTTAGTCTCCGCCTGGATTTTTACCACAAAGAAGTGAAAACACATGACAGCTTACTCATCCTTGCCCCAAACTGGAAACAACACAAGTATGCGCCGGCGGGGAAAAGAAAAAACACATTGTGGACCAGCCCTCAGCAACAAAAGGGAGCCACGGATCCAGGAAACAACCTCAGTGAACCTTGTGGCCGAGTGGAGGAAACCAGGTGCGCTTGCACGGTTCCATTTACATCAAGTTCAGAGACAAGTCAGAAAAGCAATGACCTCGGGGACCTCTGGGAGGGACACGGAGGAATCTTCTGGGTGCTGGAAGCATTCTGGAACTTGGTATGGATGTTTTACAGATGTAAACAACTCCCGATGCGGGGCTCGATCCCAGGGCCCCGGGATCATGACCTGAGCCGAAGGCAGAGCCTTTAACCATTGAGCCACCCAGCTGCCCCCTGCCTGGGTATTTCGAGGGGGAAGCATAGACATGGTGTGTGGAGAACAGCCTCGGCCAGCTGTCTTCCTGCGGCCACAGCGAAGTCCCTCCTTCAGCTTTCCCCCTTAGTCTCTTCTTGGCGAAGGCTGGATGGCTCGAATGGGCTCTCCTGCCAGGGTTGCACATCAGGCTAATGAAAGGCAGCCAGTTTTCCTTGGAGTGACTCTGGAACACCCTGGTGGTGACCTCCACCTGCACCCCAGGCCTGACCTTTCTCCGTAGGGCGTGCTGACTGGTCACTCCTCCCCAGAGCAGGAATGAAAACTGAACACTGATTTAGAAGGAATGGAGGAGAGGGGGGAAGGCTTATCTTGGAAGGGGAAGGGGACAGGGACCCCTTTGTGCGTTAGGGCAGTGACAGGGGTGCAAGCTTCCCCTGGCTTGGCCCCCTTCCCACCTCTGTCCCCAGCCGAAAGCTCACTGACAGAGCCCAGGTCTTGGCCTAATAAGAAGCAATCGAAACTACTCAGAACTTGAGAAACTCCTCCTACTGAAATCCACTGCTTTCTTGGAAAAGGAGGATGTAGGTACACCACAGCAGGAACCTCCTGGGAGCCCTGAAGCAAATCCCCCAGCACTGGGGTGGGGTGGGAACATGGAGCAGAGCGATACTCAAACTTTGGTGAGCTCGGAATCTCTCCCAGGGCCTGAGATTGGGTAGTTGGGAGATGAGTCTGGGTGTCTGAGTTTCCAACAGGCACGTCACGCAGATCTGGGTTTTGTGGGACCCAAATTACAAACCTGGGGGACATATTAAAGGAAAAGAATACTGGGAACGCCTGGGTGGCTCAGTCAGTTAAGCATCTGCCTTTGGCTCCGGTCATGATCCCAGAGTCACAGGATCGAGCCCCGTGTCTGGTTCCCCGTGTCTGGGTGGGAAACCTGCTTCTCCCTCCGCCTCGCTCGTTGCTCTCTCTCTCTCTCTTTCTCCCCCCCCCCCAAATAAATTTAAAAAAATCTAAAAAAATCAATCAAGCAAGAAAAAGAATACCTACTTAACTAAAACAGATGACCAAATAAACACACTGTAGGACCCCGCCCATAACCCCGCACAGGCGAGGGGCCCTGCAGTCAGAGCCTCTTACGCTGCTGGTGGGTCCACCTCTGAGCCCAGAGGATTCCGATGTCAGGGGATGATGGAACTCTGTAGAAGAAGCACAGATGAGCACTTCCTTTACAAGCATTTACTGAGCTCCTGCGGCACCCCCGGCCATGCGCTGGGCTCTCAGGACCGCAGACCAAGAGCACATCTTGGTTTCCCTCCAGTGGCTCCTAAGTCATTAGGGTTGGTGGGGATGCAAGTTTTGAAATGCACTAACGGGCTATAAAGGAAGCGAGTTCAGCTTTCGGTGGGGGCCCAGCGGCTGAGTGAGGCTGGGCAGGTTACTCGAACTCTGTGAGCCTCAGTTTCTTCTTCTGTAAGACGGAGCTCATCACGGGCCTTATTGCATTAGTTGTCGTGAGGGCTAGTTCCTGGCACAGAGCAGGCACGCCTTAGATTGTATCCGTTTGTTTGCAATTCTTACCTGTGGGTGGGGAGGCCACGTGGCGCCGCTGGCCTGAGTCTCGAAGGAGTGGTGACGTCCCTTCCACGGACGGCGGGGATAAGGAACAGAAGAGCCGCAACTCTGGAGTCAAGCACGTTCAAAGTCACTCAGTGGGGAACCCATGGGAGCAGCCGTGTAGCCCCAGATGTCCAAAAGATTAGTGTCCTATCCGTTAATTAGCCAGACACACCGCTGTCTCTGCCTTTAGTCCTTGCGTGGCTAGCCTGGGACTAGGCTTACTTCCCAATTTCCTTTAAATGAACTTATATGCATTTATTTTAAAAGCAAATTTCCGGGGCTCCTGAGTGGCTTAATTGGCTAAGCAGCTGCCTTCGGCTCAGGTCACGATCCCGGGGTCCTGGGATCGAGCCCCACATCGGGCTCTCTGCTCTGCGGGGAGCCTGCTGCCCCCTCTCCCTCTGCCCCCCGCCCCCCCGCCATGCTCTCTCTCTCTCCCAACTAAATCAAATGTTTTTTAAAAATTAATTTAAAAAAAGCACAAACAAAAGCAAACTTCATGCCATCACCACAATGAAAACCACCGCCACTGCCATAAATAAAAACTCCTGGTGGGCAAAATGGGTGAAGATGGTCATGCAAATCTTGGCAGGACACATTCAAACCACATACCCCAAATATCATAAATTCCAGAAAAATAATTTTTTTAAAGATTCTATTTATCTATTTGACAGAGAGAGATAGATCACAAGTAGGCAGAGAGGCAGGCAGAGAGAGAGGGAAGGCAGGGAAACCGAAGGCAGAGGCTTTAACCCACTGAGCCACCCAGGCGCCCCGAAAAATAATATTTTTAAAGTCAATTTCCTGGCACTATAATACTTTCCTACTATTTTGGCTGTACTCTTTGCTTCTTTGTGTGATAAAGATTTGATGTATTTTCCATAAAGGAAGTAGAAAGGTCATTCTGTCTTTCCAATAAATGGCCTGCTTCCTGAAGTCCACTGCGGGTGTGCCCTGGGGACCAGGCAACGTGGGACACGTTCCTTTGGGATGCACTTCTGGCCCCGAATCTTTGTATCTGGACCCGGGTGAGTTGGCACAATGGGCGGGAAGAGGGTTCCAGAAGCCATTCCTAAACCGGGACGGCTGGGAATAACTGAATTATTCACAGAAGTGGCTGTGAACCACGTGCATATATCCCGCTAAACCTAGAAGAAACATATGTCCAGCTCGACAACTCTCTTAGTCTGATCCCCAAAACACATATGGTCTCTCCAATACTACCTAACTCAAGAAGCCATAAGACGGAGGGGAAGTCTGGGGGGAAGGAGACGGCAGTGTTAATCAGTCCATTCAAGGGGCACCTGGGTGGTCCAGTCCGCTGGGATGTCTACCTTCAGCTGAGGTCATGATCTCAGGGTCCTGGGATCCAGCCCCCCCACTGGGCTCCCTGCTCAGTAGGAAGCCTGCTTCTCCCTTTCCCTCTCCCTCTGCCCCTCTCCTCCTCCCCCCCTTGCTTGTACTCTCTCGCTCTCTCAAGTAAATAAAATCTTAAAAAAAAAAAACCCAAAAAACAAAAAACCAGTTCATTCAACACATCTTAGGTCTTGCAGATATTACGAACACCTGTGGCCAGGCAAACCCGTTGCCTATGCAGCGAAGCGCCCTGAAGTTCAAGCTTCTCGGCGACACTGCCTCTGGGTTCTGTTCCTAAACCTGCCGGGAAGACAGATGACGGTCGGGCTGGTAGCCTTGCCACAGGAAGATGAAACCCGGTTTGGCTCCAGCTCCTGGCAGATCCCATCCTGCAGAATCATTGAGGAATCTACGAATCGGAGACGTGCCCCGCACCACACATGTCACGAGCAACCAAACCTGGATAAAAACCGGGTCAGGGGGCGCCTGGGTGGCTCAGTCGCTTAAGCGACTGCCTTCGGCTCAGGTCATGATCCCAGAGTCCTGGGATCGAGTCCCACATCGGGCTCCCGGCTCCGCGGGGAGTCTGCTTCTCCCTCTGACCTTCTCCCCTCTCATGCTCTCTCTCACTGTCTCTATCTCAAATAAATAAAATCTTAAAAAAAATAAAAAAAATACCGGGTCAGACTGGCTCGTAGGTCCAGGTGCTCCCCCAGCCACCCTAGCAGCCCCTCCCTCCATTTTGGTGCCCCCGTGAGGAGATGGCCTGAGCATCCGGACCCCCAGCTGCTGACCCGCTGAGCCGATGCCCCCCAGGCTGCTTCATCTAGCCCGTGATCTTCGGCTACTAAAACTTAATAGCTTCAAACAATGACATTTATCTGGCTCACAAAGCTGAACTCCAGCAGGGCTGGGTGGGGAGAGCTCAGCTCTGCCAAGAGTGGGAGGCAGGTGAAGTGGTGTCCTTCAATAACCTAGCCACAGAGCGCCATTTCCACCACATTCTATGGGTCGAGGCAACCCCCAAGCCCCACTCAGGTTCAAGGAGCAGGAAGAGACCTCACCTCTTGATGGTGAGCAGCAAGATTCTGGAAGAGTTTGCAGACCAGAAATGTTTAGAAGATACAATCATGGCCACAGTCAATTAACAAGGGCTGGGCCTCTCTGGGGCACTGGGGTACAGGGGAAGACTAGAGGGGCACAGGGGAGGGAGCACTCAGATGGTTTTTAAGGAAACACTCGTACGGTGTTGATTATGTGCTAAGCACTATTCTGGGTACTTTGCATTTAATCCTCCCAACAGCTTTATGAAGTAGGCATAATTAATGAAATCTATTCTATGTGGGAAGAAATGAAGGCACAGAGAGGTGAAGCAACTTGCCTAAAGTCACACAGCCAGAAAGTATCACAGCTGGGATTCAGTCTACGCAGTACAGCAATGAAGCCTGGGCCACTAACCACTGTTCCACCCTGCCTCACTTTTCAGACGCCTTTTCCTAGGATGGGCTTCCCTTCATAGGACCTGCCATCTGTTGTGGGGGACACGGGCCCATATGGCTCTGCATTTTGTGCCTCCCGCCCCCAGGGGTGAGGAGAGCTCTAGAACCTGTCTCCTGGTTTCATTTTTGATCAGGATTTTCTGTTCCCTGGGCAGTAGGAAGCCCAGAGCATGAGCCGCTGCTTTGGGTCTTGTCGGCCCGCTCTCACCCTGGGCTTATTCCAGACGGGGGCAGGGAATGCGGGGTAGAGACCGCTCTGCTGAACAGGAAGGAACAATAGAGCCATTTTCTTTTGTAGCCGGGGGTACAAGAATGTAACATGGGATGAAATGGTATTTTCCACGGAGTGGAACATCATTTTATAAATGGCGACCCCAGGTGTCGAAGCAAGGGCCGGACACTTTTGAGAATCAGTCAGACTTGCCTTCAAATCCAAGCTTCCTCATCTGCTGGTTGGGTGACCCTGAGCAGGATACTTCTCGGTGGCCCCCGGTTACTCCTTCTGTAGATGGGGGAAACGCCAATTTCGTATGCTTTCCCTGCTGTGAAAGGAGAGGACGTGTGCCACATGACAGGAACCCAGTGACGTTCTCTGGCTTCGCCCCAGCCTCCGGACATGTGTCCAGACCTGTATCCTGCACCCCAAATCTCTGACCAACACATAAGCACGTGGCGCTTTCACCTCTCTTGTTCCTAGACACTCTACCTCTAGTAATGCAGCCTCACATGATCTTATCATTTTTGGCAGCCCTGACACTCAAGGGTTCTCACCAACTAAAATCCTACAGTTCTTTCTAGATGTAACAGCTGCCCCCCAGCAACCATTGTAACTTGCCCAGGGGCAGACAGTGACGGTCACTGTGTTCCAGAAATAGGGCAAATCCCAAGCTCCTTCCTCCATGTCTCGAGCTTTCCTTCTACAGTCATAGAAGGCTTGCCTGATCCACCCAACAAGGGAGGGACCATGTAAGATTGAGAACCCAGGCGCCCTACACTGACCAACGTCTTCCCTGCGCCCAAGGGGTGCTGGCCCAGCCATGCGCTCCAGGGGAAGGATAGCAAACACTCAGTTCCTACTTGGTGAGAAGGGGAACGAGTTCATGTGGGTGTGTGCCTCCAACACTGCTCTGCCTCGCGGGCTCGAAATTTACTGCAACTACTGACAATGTTTTTCTTTTTTATTTAAAGGTGGGCTGGGGGTGGGAGGAGGAAACCCAAGAGCGCGCGGGGCCTCCCCGTACACACACATCGAAGCCACCTGACCTGCTGCTGGAGTGCACTTGGACCCGAGAGGAGTCCTGGCTGGGGTCGATGTGGGAGGCTCCCTTTTCAGGGAACAGGCCCGGTGTTCTGGGAAGTGGGGGGGGGGTGCAGATCCCGACAGACGAGGGGCGGCCACAGCACTGAGCATTCACTGGGAGCTAAGAGCCTCAAGGGCTTCATTTACTGGGTCTTCCCAGTAAGTACGGCAGGCGGCAAGATCCCGCGTTCTCTACCGCCGAGGGTACCGACGTTTTGGGAGGTGCAGACGCTTGTGCTGGGTCCCATGGCCAACAGTGGGCGGGGGGAGAGTGCAGTCCTGCTCAGCGTCCCCGGATGTCCAGTCTCCCTTTCCCAGAGCCCTAGAAGCCGAGTTCTAGCTGGCACAGGGCCCCGATGAAAGAGCGCACCTGCCATCTCAACGCTCTTTGCCCCACATATTACCTTTCAGCATCTGTCTCTTTTCTCATTTGTAAGCCTGGGATGGTAATAGCACCTCCCAGGTAGAGCAGGAGGAGGATTAAAGGAGTTGGTCGTGTATGGTGCTTAGAACAGGGCCTGGCGCCTAACACCTGCAGGGGGACAGCTGTGGACAGGCGCTGTGGACTTTTGGACCAGAGGGACAATAGAGGCTTTGTGTGCTCACCAATCCCCTCCCATTCCAGACAGCTCTGGGGAGAAACAGAGAGGGGCTGACTTTTCCTTCCCAGAATCAATCCGCATAGGAGACCTTGTTGCCGCTGAGAGCTTATATTCTAAGGGCTAGAGCACAAAGGATCTTTCAAGATTCTCTTCTTCTGATGGCGTGTGATAATAATGGCCCCCAAAGACTCACGCTTTCTGGTGTCCACGCCGCTCGCAAAGCGATCTGCTCTTCCTCCCATCAAGAGATGGAGTCAAGGGGCACCGGGGTGGCTCAGTGGGTTAAAGCCTTGGCCTTCGGCTCAGGTCATGATCTCAGGGTCCTGGGATCGAGCCCCACATCGGGCTCCCTGCTCAGCAGGGAGCCTGCTTCCCCCTCTCTCTCTGCCTGCCTCTCTGCCTGCTTGTGGTCAATCTCTCTGTCAAATAAATAAATAAATCTTAAAAAACATGATAATTACGTATATTTTACAACGTAATTTAAGAGGTGGGGTTTGGGGGAGAAGGCTATTAAGCTCCAGCTAGAAAATATTCACCAAAAGTTGAGTCTACAGAGGGCCCAGTCTGTGTTAGAAGGAAGGTCGGCACTGGTGGGAGGTGATGCTAGTAGAAACTTCTAGATGCTACGAGAGTTTCTTCTTGAGGTCCCCAGATGGATTGAAAGATACTTGGGAAGAGAATCCCTTTCTCGCTGTGACTCTCACAAGTGACCCTACATCATTTGTGTCTCAGTTCTGCCTAAAGACATCTTAAGGACCTATCAGTAAGCAGGGGCCTCTCACTGGGTGGTCCTCAGCTGGGAGGACAGTGGTGACGTGTTCTGGGACAGATAGGAGAACAGAGGGTCAGGCCCTCTTGGGGCAGCCCTGTCGAGGAGCTTGGGATCTGCAGGAGGGCTGGGGACCGTCCAGTCCCCAAGGTGAAGAGGTAGTAACACGGGGGGCTGGACTTCTGAGCTCTGGGATGGAAGTCACCCCCACATATCTACCCGACTTGCGCACCCAAGTCTAATGACGCATCAGGCTCCCACCATCGACCCCGGGGTCTTGGGGCGGGGGGGCTGTGGTTTACGGGGAGTCAGAGCATGCGCCCAGAGCACACCGTGTGTAGCATCAGGGAGGGGGCTGAGCATGCGGCATCCCCTCGATGCTGGGCATCGTGGCTCTCGCCGGTCCTCCGCCCCAGCTGCCTCCCGCCGCCGGCACCCAGAGCTGGGCCAGAATGTGCAACTGCGTGCCTGCAAATTGGTTCGTCTGTCCTAGGCATAGAATTTAAAAAAAAAAAAAAGCAAGCCAACTTTTGGGAATTGGGAGAGTTTACATAAAAAGCCAGACTTTTAAAGATTAACACACGAGAGGAGTGATAAACAGAAAGAAAGGTCTGGCAACACCGGGCTCTTGTTCCCAGGAGGCAACAAGTCAGTAGAGCTGGGAAGCCGCTGTCGCAGAGAGCACACACTCGGGGGCCCCACAACCCTCACCACCCTCCGGAGAGCAAGCATGAACATGCATGAATTCCCACTGGGTGTCGGCCACAGGTCTCCATAACTGGGGACCCTCCCTCAACTTCACCACTGGGTCCTCAAGAATGAGGTCACTTTTTAAATTTTCCTAGTCCACACCCTTACACTCCTTTCCTCAGCAAGGTGTGTTGCCAGGCAACGTCCCTCTGCCCACGCAGAGCTCACCCGGAAGCCCCTGAGCTTGACCCTCCCCCTGCTCCTCATCCAGACTCACCTTCTTGGTGACTGACTCTATCAGCTGAGAAGCGGATGTTTGGGGAGTTAACCGGGATGCTCACCTCTCCCCCAGATCCAATCAAAGCTCAGGTCACCATCCCTTTGCTTCTAGTTCAGCCTCCCTCCAGGCCCTCCTATGTATCTAAGACATAAATGTAATCATGACCCTCCTCTGCTCAAGAATCTTCCATGGCTCCCCAGGGCTGCCATGTTTAAGTCTACACTCCTTGGCTTGGCACCTGCAGGGTCCTCTCTGGCTCCAATCTACTCCCCCAGTCCCACTGTGCAACAGCTTGAATACTCATGATTTCCCCAAACATACCATATGTTCCCACACCTCTGAGCCTTTGCATATGCTGTTCCTCCAGGGGAGAATGCCTTGCTCTTGTTTATTTGTACCAGGTGCATTACTCACCGTGAAAGTCAGCTCCAAGTCCACTTCCCCCATGAAGCCCTCATGAAGGCAGATGAGGGACCCCTTCCTTGGGCCGCTCGGGGGCTCACAGCTGAAGGCAAGGGCACTACCGCCTTTCTACGTGTCCCAGAACTTAGTGCCACCTTCCGAGCGCAGATGCTCAGTAAATGTCCAACTGGTCAGTTGCTCGACTTGTGCTGAGGGGACGTTCTGGAGTCAAAGCCATGGGCCACGGTCCTGGGTGAGCCACCTTCCAGCTGTGTCCTCTTGGGTATTTTAACTTCTTGTGCCCTGGTTTCCTTGGCTGAAACATCACAATTCCTGCCTCACGGCGTGGTTGTGACGATTACACTGAGGCGGGGGATGATGGATAGAAAGCCCTCCCTGGGGGCGGCTGGGTGGCTCAGTTGGTTAAGCGACTGCCTTCGGCTCAGGTCATGATTCCAGAGTCCTGGGATCGAGTCCCCTATCGGGCTCCCAGGTCTGCGGGGAGTCTGCTTCTCCCTCTGACCTTCTCCCCTCTTATGTTCTCTCTCTCAAATAAATAAATAAAATCTTTAAAAAAAAAAAAAAAGCCCTCCCTAGCTCAGAGGACGGCCTCGTGCATCTCAGCTCCCTTTCTCCTCCATCTGTCCTGCCTACTCCAACCTCTAAAGCACCTCTCTACAGGACTGGCAAAGAGAGGCTCTGAGAAATAAGGTTCAGGTAAATGAGGACTCCATTCCCCATCCCCTACAGCTTCTGTCTGCAGCCCAGGAGACCCCGGGTCTGCTTACGAGCTGATAGCGTTGGAGGCTGGGTGGCCATCCTCTTGTCCATCTGGTGCCCTTCTGTCTCCACTCCTCCGTCTGCCTTCCAGGTCCACGGATGCCTTCTTTGGAAGGAGCTCCTAGAGGAGGTCCGACCCCCCAGCCCCATTCCTGTTCCCTCATGCCGTCCATCCGAGCAGTTCCTCATGCACAGCTGGAACTGAGCCAAGGAGACACAAGCCGCAGACACCTTGGTACAATTTTATTCACCAACTCCAGATGCCCAGGCTTGGCCTGGCGCAAAGGATGTGTTCTTGCCAGTGGCAAAAAAATGGATACAGCGCGTTCATGAATACTAACCATTTTTAATTTAAATTAATAGCATTTCCGGAAGACAAATGCAGTTGATAGAAAATATAAAAACTTTTACTGTACAAATTTTACATCACATTCAAAAAAAGCAAGTGTGTGCCTGTGGCCACGGAAGACGCTGGTTTTCCACACATGAATGCAATCCGGGCTAACACTGCAGCATCACACGAGCTCCCTAAACGGCTTCACATTTATGTCTCCACCCGGCCCGCTCATCAACATGGAACGTTAGCAATGCAGGCTTACAGGGCACACGGCTGCCCCCCGTGATGGCAAGGAGAATGCCACGAGAGGACAGAAGGATTCCAGCGCCCTGCACTGGTCTGGTGACAGGGAGAGGTCGACGTTGCTACACCGCCCACGACCGACGGGGAACTTGCTAGGATTGGAGACCTCGAGTTGGATGGAGAGCCAGGGGCTGTGGCTCTGGGGGTTAAAGGCAGCGGAGACACGGGCCCTAGGGGTTTGGAGGGGATGCTCGGGACTAGGGCAGTGCCGCGAAGGACCAACGCTTGGGCCACCCTCAGATCCCGGTGGGGACCTCTGCAGCCCCCAGAGCTCTCGCCAAGGAGGCTGTCCCAACTTCTGCATTCCCTTCACAGTTGGCTGTGAGCGCTGAATTCACAGTATCTGGCCGTCCTTCATGTGTCTCCACGGCAGATGGGGAGAGCACACAGAAGGGCAAGTATGTCTTCCCGACCTCGTTTCACAGTCACTTTGAGGGAGAACCAGGGTCTCCCTCTCTGTCCAGGGTCCTGAAGATGAAGGGGCTGCCCTCCAGACCTTCGGTTCCCCCTCAGGGTTCCTGGCAGAGCGTCAGTTCCTTAAGGGCAGGGACTGTGACTGCTCCCATGGCAGGGTCCCCTGCACTTGTGCAAGACACCTCGGTGTTTGGCGGAAGCTTCTTGAGCTGACCGGCGGGCGTGACACTCACCGGGAGGCCACGGGATGAAGGGACGAAGCAAGCAGTCCCGCAGCAGACAGACCCGCCCGGCGCTGAAACCAGCTGGCTCATGGCTCTCGTCTTCCCCGCGACCCTGACCAGGAAGGGTCAAGGAGCTCAGGTGGGGGGCGCTGACGGACAGCTGGAGCCGGATACGTCGCCCTGCTGCCTAGCTGTGCTCTCCAGCCGTGGGCTGGCCAAGGGGCGTCGGCCCTGGAGTCAGGAAGGCAGCCCCACCACGTCTAGTCAGCGGCCTGCTTTGTATGACCTTTTGGCCAGAATCCAGGGAAGGCTCTGAGGATTGGGAGCTTTGCTAGGTGGGCCTAAATGAAAGGGACAGGAGGGCCCCACGCCCCCCCCCATCTTGGCTCAGAGCACGGACACAGGGTCTGGGTCTGAATCCAACCACATCTCCACCCTCATCACCCTCGGTTGGTTCTGGTTTGAGGCCTACCACGGCGTAAGGCCCACCGAAGGCTTCCTTGCCATTTGGAACTGTTCTCTTTAGGTGACAGCTTCTAATGAAGATAGGCAGAATATGCTTGTGTCACGGACTTTCCCCAGTCAAGCCCTCCTTCTGGGGCAAATGTACACCCCCAGATGGTCCTGACTCGGTTTGGGGGAGGCTCTGAGGACTGGAGGGTGGACCGGGTGGGTCTACATGAACAGTGTGGAGGGGCGCGGGCCTCCCGTCTTAGCGAAGGGCTCGGAACAAGGACAGTGGAAGAGTCAGGAGTGGTTATGGGCCTTCAACGGGACTGCAGGAGAAGGGGTGGGCAATTCTAGAACCTTGGCACGACTGATGGGGCTTCAGTCCGGGCTTCAAGAGCCCGGTCACCCCGTGGCTGGGAGGGTGGGCTCAGGAACCGCTGCCTGCCACTTCTCCTTCCCCCTCCCCCTTCCCCCTGGAAGCAAGCCTTCACGGTACACGCCGCTGCTGGGCTGGGCCTTAGCTCTGGAGTCAGATCTCAGCCAGGCCTGGGATGTGTCTAAAAAGCGGAAGCCCTGAGTGCAAGCCATCTCCTTGGGGGCTTCCTGGAAGCTGTGAGAGAGAAACCTCTCTACAGGTGCTGGAAATCCTGGCCACCAGCCCCTGGATCAATCCAGACATTATTTGGATTTAATCTGTCTCAACTTTTCCAGCAGGGACGGGCTGGATTATTGGGGTCAAAAGGGAACCGAAGCCCTCCGGGAACTCCTGACCCTCATCATCCAGCTTGGCTCCTAGCTAGGGTTTCCTCTGCCAGAAGACAAAGGGGCAGTGTCCCTTTGTTAGGATAGGGGGAGAACCCTACAGATAGGGTTTCATTCCCCACGGATAGCATTTGAGGCCAAAGCAGAGTCCAGGTGAAACCCTGTAGTCCCCATCCTACCCTGAGAACAGCCCCAAGGACGATGCTTTTCTTCCTTTTCCTTGCTGCTGCCAGGGTTCTCCAGAGGGGAAGGCCACTTCCGTCATCCTGGCCAGTGGTATTATTACCTATTGTAAAGCATTGAGTTCACGCCTCCGAAACATACGTGTAAACATTCGCTGCCTGGCGGGGCAGGTCTGGTCGGTGGTGCTATCACTTTAAGAAACAGCAGGTGCGGCTCTATCTCTGGCCGGGTGTTTCTGCGGAGGAAGGGTCTGGGTCGAGGACACACACTCCTGGTCTGCAGCACTCAGGAGGGCGGACTGACGTTTCGGAGAGTGCTTTTGTTCTGTGGCATGGTGGTTCGTTGGATGCTTTAGAAACACATTTAAGAAAGAAAGAACTCGGCAGGAAAACCGCACGGCGGGCTACATCTTTGGATTACTGGACTCGAGGACACCCAAGCCAAACCTTTCAAACCGGGGTACAACTTTGCTGCTGTTAATGCTGCAAAGAGGAACAAAAACACGGGTTACAGCCACGCTGGTCTTGATCGGAAGTAGGATAATGTTAGCCAAGGAGCGGGCGGGTTTCAGAAGCCCCACAGAGGACCCGCCCCTAGCGAGAAGCGAGCCTCGGCAGGGCTGCTCCTGGTCAGACTCGCTCACGGTGCTAAGACCTGGCGATGTACCCTCCCGGGGGGCAGGGGCTCGTTGGTCCCGGAGTGCCTGGCGCCCGGCCTGCTGTCACCGCCGTGGGCTCGACTGAGCTACTGTCTCACTTGCGGCCCAGGAGAGCTCTGCTCCGAGAGCGACTGGGAGAAAAGAGAAGCCGGACTCCAAGTACCGAGACTGACCTCACACAATCCTTGTGGAAACGGTCCCCAAACACTGGGGGGCAGTGCAGAAACACAGACTCTCAGAGCCTGCCCTCCAGAGGCCTGGACTCGGTTTGGGGGGACCCCAGGAACCTGCATCTGGGAAGCAGCACAGTGACTGTGTGCGGCCTCACAGCCATCCTCCTGATGGACGCTGACTTGGGGTCTGGTGCCTTCTGTCTGTGGGGATCGGCAGCAGAAACTTTGCTCTCATCGGGGCGACTATTTGGCGACAGGCCCCCCTTTGTTTTTAGGACGACTTTCCGGAGGGCACCGCTGGGGACAAAGCCCTTCCCAGCCAGTGTCTTTCACAGGAATGGGACCCAGCGCCCACGGAGGGGACTGGCCTTGGGCAGCTCTGAAATCATCCCACTCCTTGTTGGACAAGACCTTGCAGGTTAACAGCCAAGCAAAAGCCCTCCCCTGCCCTCTGGACCCAGCCAGGTCCCGGGGTTGGGTCGGGGGAGGGGGGGATGGGCGTCGATCTCACAGAGGTGTTAGTGGGGAGACGGGACTGCCCAGACACACCGGCGCCACCCCGCAGAGGCAGAGTTAGAGAATGAAGTCCCGGACCGGAAGGCAGCTCTGCTGGGTAGGGGGTCTGTTAGGGGGGTCCTCGTGGATAGCAGTTATGGAGGCACACACAGGCTGTGGGGAAGGGGAGGGCGCCGGTTTTCAAAAACAGACAAAGCGAGAGAGGAAGTCTCGGGAGAGACGCCTGGAGCGGCAGAAATCGCGTCCCCTGGGTTAGTGCCCGCACGTCAGTTCGCGTTTGAGCGGAAGTCCCGGTGCCGAGTGTCGATTAGGAGGAAGAAAGCCCCCGGTGCATGCAAGGCAGCCAGGCCTACAACCTACGGGGAGAGAGAGAAGAGAGGAGAACAGTCAGAACCCAAGCCCACGGAGCGGCAGGCGGAGCGGCAGAGGCCTGGTCGGGGCAGAGGACAGGGAACCCGCCCTCCCTGCAGAGAGGGAGAGACGCGTCCCTGCTCCATCCCAGGCTTGGCAGTGCGGCGGGCTCAGAAGGGACCCGGCACCGAGCACCTGTCCCACACTCCCCTGGAGTAGTCACAGGACGTTTAGACAGAAGCTGGCCGACAGACCCGTGGCCCCTCAGCCCTTGACTATCAAATCAGACTTCCTGGAAGTTCACTCTTTCTGCTAACCGTGTTCCCTTCTTTAAGCTCCAGTGGAAGGGAGTCCTGGCCTTCGACCAAGGCTCCGAGTTCTCTTCCACCCCGGGACAAGCCGACCTCCGCCACAGTGGGTGGACGGAGGTCCTGCCACGTCCTGTGGGCCTCCTCTCAGCCCTGCGGGACACACACAAGCCTGTAGGACCCTTGCCGGGGGCCATTTCACCTACAAAAATGTCACCCTGGCTTAGGGGGACAGAAGAGAGAAAACCGGGGAAGCCGGATGCAGAGAGAAGCCAGGAAGCAGGGTGCAAACAGGCAGAGAATGAGCGGAATAATAGAAGACACACTATTCCTCCAGGGCGGGACAGGGGTTCTGAAAGTCCGGGCGACCGTCGCGCCCTTTCCCGTAGTAGCGGCTCCGCCAGCGACTGGGGGCGCCCCGCGACCATGTGGCCAAGTGTGGGAAGAGCGCCGTCCCACGGGTGACGGAGTCGGGCGCCGGCAGCAGACGGGTGCAGGAGGAACCACAGGAGGCAGGATGACGGGGTGGGGAGAGGACAGCACAGGCCAGCACGTCCGCCACCCCCCGAAAATAAAAAAGCAACAAGACAGATGGGAAAGAAAAGAGAAAATGAGAATTAGAGGCGGAACATGTTGAAGCAGAAATCATGAACAGGAGGGAAGCGCTGAGAGGCTCATTCAGGTAAGATAGGCTTTTCCCCCCGCCCCCGGCGGCTAACACAGGTAGCTCTGGGCAGGGAAGGCCCCCCGGTTGAGGCTCTGTCTCCCACCTGTGAAATGAGAAGGGGGTGCTCTACAGTCTTTAGGGAATCTGGAATCATCTCCTGAATGCTAGACCCGCCCAGTGCAGCCGTCTCTTCTGCGGATGACCAACCCGGGGCCCAGAATATTAAACGAGTTGCCCCGAGTCCAAGGGAACCCCACTCTCCTGGTCTCTGCCAGGACAGTTCCTGCTGGAAGCCTAGTTCCAATGGCCCCTCTTCTGGAGAACCCTTCCTCAAGCTCCCTGGGTGGGCAGAGAGGGCCCTGTACGTGTCCCCACGAAGGCTGTTGTTTGTGACAACACTTAGTATGCCAGCAGCCTTCCCTCATCCGTTCACCACTTACACCGCAAGCTCCCGGCTGGCCGAGGCCTGGCCTTGGCCTTCTGTCTCCCCAGGGGTGTGGCAGGTACTCAGCAATGGCTGGGTAGAACCCACACCCCCAGTGGCAACATTCTGTTGCACCCCATTTGCACTAGACTCTGACCCATCTTCAGGGCGAAATACGGACACGAGGATAGCCTTCTAAGAGACAGGACTGCCGACCCCAAACTGTCACTCCTCTAGGCCATCCCTGCACATGGCCTAAATCAGCGGTTTACCACGTCTCTTCAGTGAGGTCTCCCACCGGCATCCCCTGGTCGGGGGATCCATGCTGGGCTCCCCCCTCGCCTGTAGCTTCAAACCCAGTTTGGTTTGTTTTCAAGATGGGCCAGCCAACTATACCTAAGCCAAATCCAGCCACAAAAAGACAGATCGTTTTGAAGGTTAAAAAAAAAAAAAAAAAAAATCACAAACCAGAAAAACCAAGAACATATGATAGAGATCATATGACTCACAAGCCTAAAATATTTACTAACTGGCCCTTCCTAGACTAGAATGGATGCTGCTGCCACCACACACCTGGGCAGCAGGTAGGAGATCCAGGTGCAGCTTCTCCAGGGGTCACTGATGGGATGGCAGGTCCCCCAGCAGCCACCTTGGGGGTGTGGACAGGCTCCTGCCCCGGTAACTAGCAAGAGCAGCTCCACTTTATCTGGTTTATATACTGGGACTCTGGGGGAGATCGCATTTTTAGAAAGTGCCCTTTGCCTTAAAAAAGCTTAAAACCATTCCTATCATTTAGGGGTCTTTCACATATGGATTGCTCGATGCGCTTCTGCACAATCCACAAACTAAGAATGGTTTTTGCCTTTCTAAATGGGTTGGGGTAGGAGGGAATCAAAAGGAGATTTCACAATATGTGAAAGTTGTATGAGGGACCCCTGGGTGGCTCAGTTGGTTAAACACCTGCCCTCAGCCCAGGTCATGACCCCAGGGTCCTGGGATCGAGTCCCAGTGGGGAGTCTGCTTCTCCCTCTCCCTCTGCTGCTCCCCCTGCTTGTGCCCTCCCTCTCTCTGTCAAATAAATGAAATAAAAGTCTTAAAAAAAAAGTTGCATGAAATCCCAGTTGGCACATCCATAAATAAAGCTTTACTAGAGCCCAGCCAGCCCCCTGGTTTACGCGCCGTCCCTGGCTGCTCCTGCATCAGAGGGCAGAGCTGATTCCTCGCGACAGAGACCGTCCTCGGTACTGCGACAGCCTCGCGCTGCTGCTGGGCACGCTACAAATCCCAGGGGCGGGAGCTGCGACTCCAATTTCCCTCCGCGCCTGCAAAGCCTAACACGCTGCCCACGCTACAAGGCCACCTCCCGATCTGGCCAGCCCCACTTTTTAAAGCTGTGGAATCCGAGGCCTAGAACGAATGACTTCCTCGGATCCCCACAGAGGGCTCGCGGCAGGGCAGAGGCCCGCTTCTGCGGGTTCGGGCAGAGCCAGAGCCGGAGGGACGGAGCCAGAGGGGAGTGAGGCAGAATGGATGGGGGAGCCGAGGCCCCCCGGTACCAAGGGGCGCAAAGGACCATGTGATTAAACAGAAAGGGGATGGCCTTCCCGCCTCAGGCCATGTGGTCCCCACCGCAGGTAGCTGATTGGGGGGCTCCAAAGCTGTCTTTTCAGTCAGAGCGGCTCTGCTGATGTTGGTGTTGCTCGACTACCCACGCTACTCTGGCTTCCAAGCGGCCCCGTGTGGCCCCTCCCGGGGCCGACCCCTCTCGTCCGGGCCCAGCCCGGGCCCAGCGTCAGCATGCTCTCCTAACAGGGACACGCAGGTTTTCACAGAAGAGGCCTGGAGGCGCTCGCGTCTCAGAAGGACTCTCTGAAATAAACAAGATCCTAGTATCACCTGGGCAAGGGGCGAGTCCCGTCCCCCCCCAGCTAATCTGCTTGGTGTATCCCCCCGGTGACGGTCTTACGCAGACAGAGCGGACAGTGCCCTTAAGGACACCAGGTGAGGCTGCGAGGTGTACCCATCGAGTACCCACCGAGGGGGTACTTACTCAGCAGACTTCCAGAAGTGGCCGGGGTGGGAGAGCCGCCGGTTCAGCTTGGGCAGCTTCTCCAGCATGTCCATGAGCAGGGGGAAGCTGGGCCTCTCCTGCAGGTCGAAAGCCCAGCAGGCAGACAGGATCTCCTGCGAACAGAGCCGGCAGGAGTGGGGGTGAGAGCTGGCCGGGAGGGAGAGGGCACAGCTCGGGCACTCGGCACAGGGTCCCTTCGGTGCTCTCGAGCGCCCCTCCTCCATGTGGTGGTCCCCCAAACGTCCTGCCCATGTTAAGAAGATTGGCCATGCCTGCAGTAGGGCTGAGAAATAACTGAATCTCAGAAGAGCTCTCGTGCTTCCATCGGAAAATAGAGTGCACGAGCTTGTCTCCCGTCTTTCCTTCTTAGGCCGGCCTGGAATAACAGGAACCAAGTTGAACAAACAGCTAATAGGAAAGAGATGAGAAATGGGGTTGTAGGGGCGCCTGGGTGGCTCAGTTGGTCAAGCATCTGACTTTAGCACTGGTCATGATCCCGGGGTCCCGGGATTGAGCCCCACGTCGGGCTCCCTGCTCAGTGGGAGCCTGCTTCTCCTTCTCTTCTGCCTCTCTCCCTGCTCGTGCTCTCTCCCTCTCTCTCTAATAAATAAAATCTTAAAAAAAAGAAAGAAAGAAAGAAGGAAAAGAAATGGGGTTGTAGAATTTTCGAATGGAAAGCAGAAGAAATGCAAGATGCTCAGAATATATGGGGGGTGGGGCTCCAAAGGGAGTGGGAGCCTCAGTGGTACAAAAATAGAGGCCGGGAGTGACCAGCAGGATGAGACAGAGGGCAACACTTAAGAGCCAGCACAACACTGTCCTGACTGTCCCCCAGGGGGCACCCGGGTGGCTCAGGTGGTTAAGTGTTCAATTCTTGATCTCAGTTCAGGTCTTGATCTCAGAGTCATGAGTTCAAGCCCTACGCTGGGTGTGGAGCCTAATTAGGGGGGAAAAAAAGAGAGAGAGAGAGTAAAGCTCCTCTCACTTTGGTAGTTTGCTGCCTACTCTCTAGACCTGCACATTCACTGCACACTTTTCAGCCTTTCAGTTCGGGAGAGCTCCGGCAAGAAAACAGGCCTGCCTACACCAGGCAGAAAGTGCTCACCCATATGGATTCAGCAACTCGGGTTCTTGTTCTTGAATACAACTAGACTTCGTGGGGTTGCCCACCAGGCCAGGAAGACAAGAAAGACCAAAGATAAACTGACCAAAACACCAATTCTGGAGTAAATAGCGCGCGCGCGTGTGTGTAGAAGCTACTCTATCCATAAAGCAAGATCAGGGTGTAATAAAAAACATACCAACGAATAAGGAAGAGCTTGAGATTAATCTGAAACAAAACATTAGTTAGAAATACTGGCAGATAGAATCCAGGAAATTCCCCAGATTGTGCACCCAGTTTTAGGCAGGAAGAGAAAACATCAAACTAGGTCAGAGACACAGAAGCTCACTAAGGACCAAATTCTGTCCAATGGGAGTTTCCACAAGGGAAAACAAAGGAATTATAGGGCAGGAAACTATATAATAAAGACATACTAAAAGAAAATTTCCCAGAAACTTTTGAGGGAAGCTGGAATCTTCATCTGAAAAGGCCCAGTGAAGGGACCTCACTGAAAAAAGACTATCAAACCAAGAAAAAGAAACATATTCTAAGGCATATTTTAATGAAATTTCAATGTAACAAGGATAAAGAGAAGATCCTAGATGTTCCCAGAGAGAATAAAACAAGGCATACAAAGGCATACAAAATATTGAGAACTAAGATTAGTATCAAATTTTTCAGCAATGCCCTGGACACTTAGTAGACAGCACAGCAAAAATTTCATGTTCTTAGGGAAGATTATTGTGAACCTCTTGGTGTGAAGACAAAATCAGGACTCGTTTAGGGATATAAGGATTCAAAGATTATCTCCTATGCATCCATTGGGAGGGAGTTCTTTCAGGGTTCACTCTCATTTTGCTGGAATGCAAATGAAGAAATGGGAAGACCCGAGATACATGAAATTCTAGTACTGAACCAGGGATCAACGAAAAGAAATGAAAGGATGACAGCACTACAGTAGGCTTAAAATTCCATTATCCAGATTGTAAGAAATGAGCGGGCCCTGACAAGAATGGAACAAATTCCATTGCATAAGCAGTATGTAGGAGCTGCAAAACCTCTGGAATGTGGTGAAGGTGGTGCTTGTGACCATTCTCAGTAAGAAAAAAAGAAGACAATTAGAAACTACAGGAAAAACATAAAGCTGCACAAGAAAACCATGGTTTATGTGTGAGACCAACAAAATTGTGGTGAGCCTTTGAGTAACTGACAGAATGGAAAAGAGATAGACCCACAGAGAAGAAAATATAGTGAATTGCTTAATCAGCAGCTAATGGCAATTATAATCTATGACGTTAGTGCACACATATTTATCTTCTTTTTACTTTTAGCCTCGATCTATAGACACGGCATGGACGATTTAATTATAGCAACACGGAATCAATCTTAATAAAAGGATAATCCTTATATTAAATAAAAGGATAATTATCCTTAATAAAAGGATATAAAAAGATGGAAGTTGAGTAGAGAAGGGGCAGAGGGGCAGGGAGTGAAAAGCTGCTGCAACAGAAGTTGGTCTTTTGGAGAGTGACCTGAGGTGGCGGACTGCTGGTTTTCATTAAGAAGCATTCTGGTCTTTTGATGTCGTTCTGTGCACACTACTCACTGTGGCTACCGTGGCCACAAACTTGGTGGTGAACTTACAGCACTGTGGCTCAAGGGGCAGAGAAAGGTGCCCCCCAGGGGGCACTCCCTGCTTCTGACTATGATTCAAAAATCACTTTTTATTGCCATTGATCCATGGCCCGCCCTACCCACCAATGGTAATGTGTTAAAAAAAAAAAAAAAAAAGAGACAAGAAAGTCAACTTTCATGAACCAGGAGCTGACTGCTGGGACATTTTCTCTCTTCTCCACTTCCCTGCTCCCTAATCTATCCTTAAGAGGCTTCAAAGAACCCATAACCCCACACTGTAAGAAATCCTTCCAAAACACAACATGAAAGATAAAAAAAGTTAATTATGATCTTAGCCCCAACCCGGGCCAATTAAATCCTTCTCTCTGGTGGAGGCCCTTGACCTGATATTCTCTGAAAAGCTCCGAGAGGATTCTGACCTGTAGCCAGCATTGCACTCGGACTCCCTTGCCTCCGATGGGCTCCTACGCTCTGCTCCAGGCCTCCTCCTTCTTGAAGACCACACCTACCACTCTGTGCGCTAAGACTCTAAGGGTGCAGAGATAGAACTGAGCTTGCTACCAGGAAAGCAACTCGCTATTTTTTCTTTTGGATAAAACAAACATATAGGCACACTCTGGTTTATACAAAGGTGTCCTTCGTGACTTTATTGTAAGGGGTAAAAACTGGAAATAACCTAAATGTCCAACAACAGAGAAGTAGTCCTATTAGGGTGTAAGCCAGGGGACAAGGGGCAAAAAGGCATAAAAACAAGGATCTGTCAATGATCTGAGATAATAAGCATATCAAAACACCAGGTGGGAAAAAGGTCATGATTTAAAAAATCAGCCACATGTTATGATCCTGATTTTGTTAAAGATACATATTTTAAGAAAAATTAAGGGGCGCCTGGGCGGCGCAGCCAGTTAAGCGCCCGGCTCTTGATTTCAGCTCAGGTCGTGATCTCGGGGTCGTGGGATTGAGCCCCGTGTCGGGCTCTTCACTGAGCGTGGGATCTGTTTGGGATTCTCTCTCCCTCTGAATCCACCAACCCCAACCTCTTGCCCCGTTCACGCTTGCTCTCTTCTCTCAAATAAATAAAAATCTTAAAAAAAAAAAAGAAAAGACTGGACGGTAGTAGCTACTTTAGCTGCTGTCTGAACGACTCGATGGCCAGGAGCCCCAACCTCTCCTACCCCTAGGCCCCTAAGGGGTCCACGGCTGCGCTATGGGAAAGGTGGGTCTGTCTGGGACGCATTGGGGGGGGCACTCACGACCCAGCTGCCCTGCTCAACCCAGAAATGGTGCTTATCCGGTGGCCGAAGGGCCTGGTGTTGGTGCGACAGATTAGCCTTTTGGTGTCCCTCTTGGAGGAGCACACGTGCACAGAGGGGTCTGCCCTTCAACCAGACGGCAGGTCCTCCCGGGGAACAAAGCACCCCGGGCATTCCAAAGATGCCCTAAAATACAAAGATCTGGTCCAGTCCTGAAGGACGATCGGGGCCTTTCTCCCTGTGCCCATCCCCGCTTGCAGACGGTGACTCTGCCCTGGCTTCAGCAAGGAGCTCACAGCCTGGTTAGAGCTCAACTGGCCCCGCGCTGGGTGGTCCCTCCCGGCAGGCACTGCTGGTGCCGGGCCACCCAGATACCGCCTGGAGCGTATTCACATCCGGGCTGCACCCACTCCCGTCTGATGACCGGGGCTGCTTGCCCTGAAAACGTCCAGCCCTGGCTTCCTTACACCACCGGGCCGGGGCTGGGAGACTCCGAAACTGCAACGCAGAGAAACCGCCAGCGGTGCTCAGAAGCGGGAGGTCCGCACCTGTGCTACGATCAGGCATTTTGACAATGACGCTGAGAAACCTTGATTTGCTCTTGAACGGTTGGTTGAGAAGAACACTTCGGGGAGAGATTCCCTCGACGCCACCGTAAAATCCCGTTTGTGTTCAATTCGGGAGGATCTGATCATCTTCCTCCAGGTAAGTAACATACAGGGCTCTGCTATCTTTCCAACTCATGAGTCAATTAAAACCATGCCCTTTCTTTCCAGTCTTTTTTTTTTTTTTTTAACACAATGGTTTTTCTAAAGAAACATGGTTGGTTAATAAAGGACACACGTGTTTTTTGCTAGCGGGCAAGCAAAGAGGCCCGCCGGGCATACTGCCTCCAGCCCCGCTTCTCAGGCGAGTGAATAAAGAAGGGCGCACCGGTCGTGTGCCCCCCTCCCCGCCAGCCCTTCCTCCCTCCCTGAGAACAGGTCGCTACTCACAGTGACTTCCTTCCCCAGGCTGACGGAGGCCAGGACCCGCTTCATGCCCTCTCCACTTCCGATCTGCCAGATCAAGGCCTCGGCCGCTTGGTTCTTAAAGGGCCAGTCTCTTGCTTGCAGTTCATACCAAACAGTCCTGTGGGGACCGCCCGGGGGGCGTGAGCGGCTGAACCACCCGGCCCAGCTCCCGCGCCCGGGGGGCTCCTGCTGCCACAGTGCCAGGAACCCAGCCAGAGCAGCAGGGATCCTCCTCCCGCTTTCCCCACCCACCAGGCTTCCAGAAATACTGTGACAGCATCCTGGTGGCCTTCCCGTGGCCCGAAGCCCCTGCGGTGGGAAGGCTGAGGCTGGACAGGCTCCGAACAGAGTTCCTCATACAGAGATCCTGTCGAACCTCAGCGGGGCTCACGCCTACGTCCAAGGGCAGGACATGAAGAGACTACATCCCAAGGGAAGGTACCCCGAGATTCCAGGGTTCCAGGGTGAGGCCCTCACTCAGCCTCCCCAAGCTCCCTCGCCTGTCTTGACTCATCTTGGCCTTGTCCCTTAGCCTCCCGCCAACAGGGGCAGGGGCCACTAGCCACATGGGACAACTGATCAACGCACACGTGGAGAGTAGACCTGAGGGGCACTGTAGGGGTAACATACTCACCAAAATGTTAGAAACTTTGTGGGAGCAAAATAACTCCTTCATCTTTTGTTTTGATGACATGTATGTTGCAATGACCATATTTTGGGTCTAGAGTTAGCTGCACGATTACAACGGATTTCAACCATTTTTCTTTTTTTAGTGTGGCGGGAGCAAACTTTAAATTCTGTATCTGCCTCACGTTGTGTTTCTATTCTGTTTTTCTTTTGGTCACCTTCGTAGGGGCACTAGAGACGGGCGGGCAGGACCCCCTGGTTCTCCCCGAGGGATGGTGCTGAGCTCTGGTCAGTGTCCTCACCCAGAAATCACCTCAGTTCTCGTGACGCAACCTCATAGAAGGTTCCGGAATTCTCAGCATTTTACGGTGGGGGAAGACAAGGTCAGGATGTGGTCCCTTAGCCAATGAGCCACAGAACTAGGACCCAGCACACACCCCCCTTCATCCCTGCCCCCCTCCTTGCCAGCAGGGCCCCTTCTTTTGGCTACACTTGGCCTCAGAGCGCCAGGATGGGGAAATCAGGGGCCTCCTCACCCAAATGCATAGACGTCTGCAGCTTTGGAGAACGGCAGCTGGTCCTCGTCCTTCCCGGGGGTCATCTCGCGCACGATCTCCGGGGCCAGGTAGCACAACCAGTCATGTGACAGCTTCAGCTGGTTCTCACGCCTGGAGGCCAAGAAGCCAGGGCAAGGGCATGGGGCCTTTCAGCCAACAGCGAGGAGGCTGCCCAGCACACTTATGCCCCAGGACCAGCAGGCCACCCACGCGTGGCCCAGAAAACAGCTTGCTGGTCTGCACCTGCAGAGGCACCTGGGAAAGAGTGTTCGCCAGCTTCTTCCAGGCAAGTGGGCCAGTAACCGGTATCAGCAGGGAGCGGATTCTCCGCCCCAGAATCAGTCTGCCTATGTGCCTCACAACCTGGCCTGGGGCTCGGTCTCCAGCCGGACTGCCACTCTCCTTCCCGGAGGTCCCCCAGATTCTTGGAGAGAAGCTTTTCTCTCTCTCCACCCCCCCACCCCTCAAGTTTTGGGGAAGTAAAACCTGATGCTCTTCCTCATCACATCTCCCTCCCTGGGGTCGTGAACCCTGGGGACCCAGCCTTCTAGGGGCGTCAGCCTGAGAATGAATTGCTATGTACGAGGGACCCGAACGTCACCCAAACCTGACTCTGGACCAAAACCGCAGGACACGACTGCCGTGAACCTGGCCCTGCCTGCAGGGAGGGCTGCCCTTCCCAGCAACGGACAGCAAGAGCTGCATCTCGGGGCCTGGCTGGCGCGGCCCAGGCCCTCCCTGCCCTGTGCCGGCACCCAAAGCCAACTCACCGGCCCTCTCGGACCACGCCTGAGATCCCAAACAGCCCGAAGTCTGTGATGACCACTTTGCCGTTGTCATAGAAGACGTTCTTGGATTTGAGATCTTTGTGCACAATGCCCTTGGCATGGAGATAGCCCATACCCTGGAAGACAGCGGGCCTCGCATCAGCAGGGCAGGACTCGGGCTGGGCCGGGAGCCGGCGGCCCTTCCCGGGTCAGCTCAAGCCATCTTTAGAACCCTACGCAGTAGAATGGGCTCCGTTGTACCAATGAGGAAACTAAGCCTCAGAGAGGGGAAGTTACCGGCCCCAAGCCACACAGCAGTTAAGGAGCATTGCTAAGGTTTGGTCCCAGGCTGGTCCACGTCACCGTGGTGCCCAACGGGCATCGTATACTTGGCTCAGGTGTGAAGTGTAGAGAGGTGACAGGCGGGGAGCTGGGGGGCGCCCAGGAAGTGTATAAAGAGTGATTATCCCCCCACCCCCGTGTTAAATCATATAGGAACCGAGTGAACTATAGGGTCTCTATCAGTCTTTGTACAACTGGCCCCCACCCTCAGGCTAGGCAAGGGCTCAGCGTGAAGAGCAGAGAGGAATTCCCACCAAGGGAGCCCCTGAATTGAGGTGGTCCCAATCTCTGCGCTGGGGTAGAGGGAGTCCTCGACTACTACCGGTGTCCGGAATCCACGTTCCGTCTCGGTTCAGGTTCTAGGTCACCGTGCGGCCTCGGACACTGCACTTCTGAGCCTGTTTCCTTGTCTACCAAGGGAAAGGGCAGGGCTGGGGGGACTTGTAACCACCGCTCGATCTGGAAGTGAACACGGCCAGTGTATGGGATACAGGTGACCCGACACAGGTACGATCTCGTCCAAGGTCCAGCTGTCGTCTGACACGAAACCCGAGACTCCCTTGGGAGATGCCCTTGGGACTGGGGGCTAGAGGGCCCTGCTGGAATGGCCATCCCCGCTCGCTCAGAAAGAGGCCCGTGTAAGGCCACCTCCTAGCCTCCCAACCTCCCACACTGAGGGCACTTCCCGCACTCTGAAGAGTCCTTCGGTGGCTTTCAAACTCTTGGGGTGAGAAGTAAAACGGTAAACAAAAAACCACATTTAGAAAGAGAAAGAATAAGCCGGGAAGCAGAATCAGACAGAACTCAGCTGAGGCCAGAGCTCGGTCCGAGGGGGTCTGGAGAGCATCGGAGACAAATTTACACAAGGCACACGATGGGGAGGGCGTGGGGTCCGCTGTCCCTCTGCCCCGGAAGCAGAGGGCTCTAGAAAAGAGGGACTTGCTCCTTGCTAAAACTCCTTATCTGCCCATTTCCCAAATCAAATCAAGGCAAAGCCTTCCTCAGCGGCCCAACACCCCCCCGTGGGCTGACCAGGGACCAGTTGTATGAGAGAGGACAAGTCGCTGTCCCTCTCTGAGCCTGGTTTATAAGAGAGCTGCCTCAAAAAGCCAGCTTCCAGGGACAAGACATCAAGTGCCCAGGTCTGGGGCACGGACTCCCTGCCCTTCCCACAATTTCCCAGTGTTTCCAGAGTGGCCCCCAAATCACAAACCCAGCTCAAGGTCAGGACCCTGCTATTGTATTTCGAACCTCAAAACACTGCAGATGAGTACAAGAGGAAGTGGCTTGGAAGGTTCCAGCAGAAGGGGGAAGGGGACAGTTTTTTGGCCAGAGGAAAACCAAACAAGCCAGCAGACAGAGAGAGGCAGCTTCCGGCTCTGCATCTCTAAAGTCTGAGCAGCGTTTCTTCTCTGCCCCTAGAATCTTCCAGATAGCTCGTCCATCTGACCTCAGCCGGTCGGCAACCAGACACAGGCTCCCCAGTGCTCTGGCCGTAAGGACAGAGGAGGACAGAGCAGGGGTGACTGAGGGGAGCAGGGCCCAGCAAGTTTGGGGCACAGGTGTGACGCCCAGCAGCTCCCTCTAACTCCTCTGGAATGAGACTTAATGTGCTATTTTAATTCCAAGGCTTTAAAAGTTTAATTTATTAATTCAGCCACATGGTAAGTGACATGTGGAAATCTTGGTTTGCTCATGAAAGTCACTGATTTTTGGGTTTTCCTTGGAAAAGACACACACACACACACACACACACACACACACACACACACGATGGCCAGAAGGAGGGAGGGAGAAGAAGGAAAGGTAGGGGTGGAGGCAGGAGAGGAGGCAGGGGACAGGGAGTTGAGGGAAGCTGGTCAGAGCAAGCTTTTCAACAAAAAGCAAGAAAAAGAGGAACCCCCACCCACCAGTAGTCTGGCTTTTATCCAGGCCTGTTTGGTGCTAAAGCCAGCAACTTACAAAGAAGCTCTTCTTTCATTTGTGTTTCATTACTTTAAAAAAAAAAAAAGATGAAAGAAAGAAAAAAGGCTGCCTGAGGGCCAGTCCTCATGCAACTTGGATGTGGATACTTGAAGGCAGAAAGCCTGGGTGCTTTCGGCCCACCCTTAATCCAGTTCTAGCAGATTCTCCCTGCGTGCCAGGCCCCGGGTCCCACGTGTTCTCAGCGGATCACCCCATTCTACTCTTGCGCCAATCCCATGGGGGAGGCTACCCTGGAATTCCCCCACCTTACGGGGGAGGAAGCCAAGGCTCAGGGAGGCTGAAGGACCTGTCCAAAGTCACGCAGCTGGAGTGACCAGGATTCGAACTCAGGCCACATGTCTTTAAAGCCTGCTGCATTCCTCCCCAATGATTCATCCATCATCATGGACTGGGCGTCCAGCTCCTGGCTTTAAGAGGGTGAGACACGGACAGAGGGAAGGAGTTGGGGATCCACCCCTGAGGCACCAGACGGAGTAGGGGGATGGCCAGAAACCCTGGAACCAGCCAGGTCGTCCTTTACCTTGATGATCTCCTGAGCAATCTGTCTGGTCTTGTTGATGTCCAGAGACGTCTTGGGGTCCCTCACAAATGAGTGCAACGTCCGCCCCTTGCAGAAGCTGTCGAGAGCGGCGGGTCACGCTGAGGGGTGGGGCTGGTGCGGCAGACCCCAGCCCTCGGGGAGCCTGAGAGCGCCGTGGAGAGAGCTGTGATGCTGGCCTCCGAGGGCTCTCTCTGCCCCCTCGACTGTGGGCACCGGAGTCCTCGTACTTCACCAAGCCCGACACCCATTCCTTCTCGGGCCTGGCCTGAGTGTGGAAAATCTCTCTCTCTCTCTCTCACACACACACACGTACCCTGTTCCCTGCGGCTCCGGGCCTGCGTACCCCAGAACGGGAAGCCCAGCCTTGGAGGATTCGAGGCAGAAACATGCCCCTCATACTCAGGGAAGAACCCGGTCTTTTAGGACTATAAAGCAGGCAACATCTGGGGCTCTCCGTAATGATTCTCACGATCGTTTTTACTGTTCTCTGATCACGGAGATTTCATTACAGTAAAGGCGTGTGTCGGAGGGGGGTGGCATCACGGGGGTCAGAGTGATTCCTGGACAATGGGTGCAAGTTTTCAGGCCACCCCCTGCACGGACTCCTAAAACCCGGGGTGGACAAGGACCCAGAGAGAATGCACAGCTCATCCCCCCATGCCCGGGAGAAGTTCACGAAGGCATCTCATGAAGGGGCTAGTTTTAGGAAGCCTCTCCAAGGAGATAGGATCTTTGGCGCCTCAGCGACTTTGAGAACCAGCTGGGGTGTCTGGGATATTGGCTGATGGTTCCTTGTCTGCGTTCAAATTCCCTCAGCATATCCTAAAACGTGAATTTTGGGGGTAATGAACGTTTCGCTATTTTGTCCTATGTATTCCCTTTAATTAAAGCAGACTCAGGTTCTCACAGCCCCGGGTGGGTGAAGAGAGACGCACGGGTGAGTAGACGGACAGCGCTGGGGGCTGCGACCCTGGGCACTGCCGAGCTGGTGTGAGCTAAAGCATCACATTGTCCCCTGGGTGTGGTGATCTGGGTGGTATCACACTGCTCAGGAATCCTAGTGGGTCTGCTTTATGTCTCTGATAAATAGGCAAATGGGAAATTAATTTTTACTTAGTAAATACAGTTTGCTTGAGGGGGGAAAAAGGTTTCTTACAAGCCACAGGGTCTGGCCACTGGGAATGTCGTCGGAATATTAATGAGGGGGCTCTTGGCGGATAGGATTCAAGTGATTTCTAGTTTCTTCTGGAAACCTCCAGGTATATTCCAAAACATCTTCACTAACCTCTTACCGCTGCTCCTGATTGTAAAAGTAAACACCCAACGACAACTTTTTGAGGTCACAGTCCAAAACGTTTCAGCCTCACACTCCGGGTACTGGGGGGAGGGACGGTCACACACCCAAGTTGTGGGGTGGGGGAGGGGAGGACCACGCATACTCGTGCCTGGTGCGCGCCCTCCCAGTAGGCCACCGACACGGGGAACCAAGTATGGTCATTATGGCAAAGTGCCCAGCCCAAGAGGACCGACTAAATAAACTGGGGGCGAGCAGTGACCAGCCAGAGAGAGAAGCCAGATCCCAGGCCACTCTGTGGCTCATGCTGGTAGCCTGAACTCAGCAGTGGGGAGGGTATTTACTCCACAGGAATGGAGAGAGGCCACAAACTAGGGCTGAAACTGTGGTGCCTCTGCAGTTACGAGCGCACCGCTGGGGTCGCCGATGGGCCAGGAATGCTGGTGAGCGGTAGAGACCGCGGGCGGCCTCAGACCTGTGCTCGGCCTGGGGGAAGCAGGTGCGAGCCAGGAGGACCCGTGCCGTGCCTACAAAGGACTAGTTTAAGATACGTGAGTATACACAAGCCCCTTTATTTTAGCAGAAGGCACAATGAGGATCTGTTCACAGTATCCACCTTGGGGGAGTAGCTCCCGGTCGGGGCGGGAGGAGACTGGTTTCCCCCTCTGTACCTTTCTGGAACCTTTGACTTTCTCTATCCTTGGGCATCATTTGATTTGTTCATGTCGACGGGGTTATCTGAATGGGGCAATTATACCCCATTCTGGCTTTCTTCTCTGCACCTCTCCACGTGCCTCAGAGCATCCCTGCCGACAACAGGGACCGCGGGGAGGGGGGGTGGCTCGGTTACCTGGTGATGATGGCCAGGTGGGGCGGGTTCATGCAGGCCCCCATGAAGAGCACGACGTTCTCGTGCCGCGTCTGCCGGTAGTTCATCACCTCCTTCTTGAACAGCTTCAGGTGGTCCTGGTTGTGGCCGTCCATCTCCAGCAGGCGGATGGCCACCTCGCCGTGCCAGCGGCCGCGGTGCACCCGGCCCCAGCGGCCCTGCCCGATGGGCTCGCCCAGCTCCACCTGCTCAAAGGGGATGTCCCACTCCTGCAGGTACACGCTGGTCTGGCTGGCCTTGCGAGAGATCGGGCCCCGCCAGGGCCGCCGGGAGCTGGGCAAGTCATCCACCTCGTCCTCGTCGTCCTCTGCCTCTGACTTGCCGGCCTCCGGCTCCTCGGCCTGGAAGGAGGGGGCAAGGCGTGGAGATGGGTGGCGGACCTGGGCTCAGCCGACTCGCCCTCCCCAGAGCCCCGGGAGAGAGGCATGGGGGCAGGAGGCCTAGGTTCTCGTCGCAGTTCTGCACCGGCCTGCTGTGGACAGTGGCCGGGTGGCTTGGTGCCACGGGACCTCGATGTCCTCAGCCATAAAATATGGCACGTGGCCCAGGAGGGCCCTGAGGCCCTTCTTCCCCAGAGGACTCCAAGATTTACTGAGGAACACCATCTAATCAAAGAGCATCACCATCCCCCTGCATAGACAAATTTAACCCCATTTATCCTTTCTGGGCATTCCTATGCTTAAACCGAGTTTCTGACTACCCTGCGGGCAAGAGTAAATCAGTCTAAGCCACGCTGTGTGGCCGGGGTTAAGACGGTGGTTCTTGGGCCTGGCTACGGTCAGAATCACTTGGGGGGCTCTGACATCATACAGATGCCTGGCCCCACCCCAGACAGATGGAAGCAGAGCCCCCCACCCTGGGCTCCGGGCCTCGGGCTATGGGTGGGAACCCTGAGACTTGAGAGCTTACTTTAGCTTCAAAGATAAAAACAAAAACCAAAAACCAAAAAAGCCTGCTTCGTTGTGTTCCTCATCGTTCCTCCCCGCCGTGCACGTGCCTCAGTGGGCTCCTGAGATGGCGGCACCCGCGGGCTCCCCACTCCCCTGGGCATGCTGAGACATGGCAGAGAGGAGAGAGAAGGCGGGGTCTCTGGGCTGCGTGCCACCCTCACTCACCTCTGCTTCACGATCCTCCAACACGTCTGCTTTTGGCTGGTTGTCGAGCCTAAGAGTCAAACAGTTTGTCAGGGAGACGCTGAGGGCGGGCCGCCCTCCTCCCAGCCGGGCAGGGGGCTCCTGTGCAAGGTCTGACAGAGGGCTCCGGGGCCCGCGTCCTTACTGCGACCCACCCGCCCGTGGGAAAGGCAGTCTGGATGCCGCAGGAACAGATAAGAGGCCAAAGACCGAACCCCATTTCCCTTCTTTGGCCTCGGCCAAAACCTGAGGGTGGTGGGGGAAGAGGGGTGGGCCAAGAACCACCAAGTCCCTTTCAAATCTGATGCCCGGTGCGTGGGGTTCTGAACACACACACGCGGGACTTGAACTTCTTGAGAATCATCGGCTCTGTCACCTCCTAGCTGTGTAACTTCAGGTGATTCCTCAACTTCTCTTTGGGGGCTTTTGCCTTCAAGGACGACACCTACTTTGATACCTGCCTTCACCAGGCTGAGGACTATGTGACGAGGTGTCTCTAACTCCGAGTGGCCTTTGCCCACATCTTCTGGGTCGTAAGATTGCCTCAGGTTCACAGATAGCCCTCCCCACGTGGACTGCACCCACAGGAGGCTAACAGAACCCTCTGGCCAAGTTCACTGGTCCGGGGAGTGAATGAGCCCACGGAGTACCCCGGCCAGCTGGCCCAGGTACACGGCAGCAACCAGAGTGGGCGGCCAGACACACAAAGGTGGGGTGGGAGGTGGCCAGGGGTGCAGGCGTCTAGCTTCAACAAATCCCCGCGGAAGAGAAAGAGGACACAGCATAGGGAGGCCTACCGGGTGCTGTCCGCCGCATCAGGGGGTGGGACTGCCTGTGGGAATGCCGAAATGTCTGGAGGAAACAAAAAGCCAACACAAGGTCTGAGACCCCCTTCCCCCACCCCTACCCCCAAAAGACGCAGTGCAGGCAACACCAGCCCTCCCGGCGGAGGGGCTCCTCCCCGAGCGGCCAGCCCCTCACGGGGCCGTGTCCGTGCTCACCAGACCACCGCCACTCCTCAAATGGGACACGGAGGCCCCCTTCACAGCACTTGGTTTTGCCCATGCGGCTCAGTGCTGGGAAGGGACTCCAGGGGAGCGAGGAGATTGAGATTTTCCAGTGAACCCCATTCCCCTGAGGCCAAACTGTCCCCTAGGAGTAAGTGGTAAGAGCACACTGGGTATTAGTAACCGGACTTCGGGGGTCTGCTTAGAGGCGGCAGCTGGTTGCAAGGGTCCTTGAGAGCAGCGAGACTCCTGGGCTCAGGCCAGCAGAAGCCCAGGGCGGGGCTCGCAGGGGGCTCAGTAGCGACACCTGGTGCCTGGCTCAGAGGCTGGCATCGCCGTGGGAGCCAGAGGCCCCGCCCCCTTGGCTTCCGGGTTCGGGGGCTGGTGGAGCAGCTCTCAGGGGACAGGAAGATATGCACAGTCCACACCTCCCAGGGCCCAAGGACAGGGCAGGTGAGGCTGACCCCGAGCCCGGGGCTCTCCCAGTGTTAGCACTGAAAGGCCCACATCTGGGGAACACCAAACAGATGGTCACCCCAGTGTGGAACCCAACCCCACCCTGGCTGCTTCTGTTGCCCGCCTCCTTCTGGCCCCTCCGGTCACCCTGCGGCTGGGAGCCCCAGGTCCGGGAGGGCCCGTCCCTCCCTCCTCTTTTGTTGGTGGAAGGGGCTCAAGCTATCAGCGGCCTCTCTCTGCCTTCTAGGACAAAGAGCCCCCCAACTCAGCCATCAACCCCCCTCCGCAAGCTCTAAGCTTTTACCTAAGGCCACCCCTGAAGACCATCTTTATCTCAGCATCTCTGGGACCTCACAAGACCTGGACAATCTGATAAAGGCTGTGGGCTTCTTATCCCACGTGCATCATTCCTGGGGAGATCCCGGGCCCTGGAACCTCTGCCAAGCACCCCCCACTCCGACCCCAGATATCACTGCATTATGTCCGCGGACACCCAGAGGCATCCTGACCTTTCTGCCTATCCAACACAGCTCAAATATTTCCGCAGAAGAGAAACACATGCACGGGGGAGGCAGTGGGGGGAAATAGTACCCCAAGTCTCTGAGGCCTCGTGTGCTTTTCCTTAAACATTAAGAGCGTATTTTGCATTCTGCTCCAAAATGTGTCCATGTTTATTTGGACAGATTTACATTCCCTCTCCTCGCCCCTGACACATCTTCAAAGCAAGATGGACCCTTCTGGGAGGAGAGCCACGTTTTCCCCAACACTTTTGAGGACTCCCCTGTATGCTGTCCTAGAGCTGGTAATCAGAGAGGCTCTTAGAGGGGAACCACAACAAAAGCGGGTACGAAAACACAGAGACACAGAGGCAGCTCAGAGAGCCTCCTGGGGCCTGTCCCAGGCCCCCGAGCCCTGCCAGCCTGCCCACATGCCTGGCTAAAGCCATACAGATAGTCCTATAAGAGCTCCAAATCGCTCTCCTAACAGAGCTGGGCTGGGGAACGGAAAATCCTGGACTAACCAAAATACCGTGACTTCAAGACAGGTCTGTTTAATCCAGGAAAAAAACCATTAGCTACAGTCTTTGTCTAAACACACTGAGACTTCATTTGGCTAAATTAAGAATTGAGATTGCCGATTAAGTATACGAACGCTTGTCATCCTCGGCTGGAGAAATAAATACTAACCACATAAACTCCCCGTGGGCAGAAATATAGCCAAGTGCAAAGGCAGTGCACACAGTGGGTGTGCAAAACAATTTTTGTGGAAGGGAATCAATGAGATTGAAAGTTAAAGTTGTGTTTTATCTTATCGCCAGCAGATGGTGCCAAGCAGCAACGCTCAGGAAGGTGAAACCCTCAGACTTTTCTAAACTGGCTTCTCCTTCTAAGATAGCTTTTGTAAGTAGCTTCCTGGTCAGCACGTAAGGGAAGACATCCTAACAGATGCTCATAAGGCATTGGCAGAAAGGTCTCTCCCTTCGCTCTGCAAACTGGATTTCTGCCACCTCCCAGCTGTGTGACCCTGGGTAAGTTGCCTGTAGTCTCTGGGCAAGAGGCTGAATGGGACGGATGCCAAGGTCCCTCCCTGTCACTGTCCCTGTGAAGGGCCCATCCTCAAAGGGACCCACCCTGCTCCCTTGCCCAGCTGTGACACACAGTCAGCTCTCAAAATCGGTGTTTGTGAGACTCGGGCACCTAGAGGCGCCCTGGGAGAGGGTGCCCAGGTGGGCTGGGCAGAGGGCTCACGGCACGGGGCAGCGGGCGGGACCATGCAGAGGACTCACCTGGAAAGATAAACTGTTGTCTATGATGAATGAAGTAGGCAGCTTTAAACAGAAGAGGAGGTGAGTCACACACACAGAACAGCAAATGCAGGGGCTTGGCGAGGGGGGCTGGTTACAGGGCGGGGCTGAGCAGGGTGATCCATGCAGGAAGGAGGAAGGGAGCTGAAAGGAAGCGGGTGCTGGCAGGAGCCCCCAAGAGGGAAGGGGCTGGCCCTGGAGGGCTTGCCCATTCCATTCGTCTCCCAGGCTCGCTTCTCTGTGAAGTGTGTGTGAGCCCAGCAGGGTGAGACACAAGGGTGAGGAAATCGCGCTTGTGAAAGCCGGCTGGGCCGTGTGCAGAGGAACGGCCCCCCTTTCGGCCCTGCATTCACCTCCAGAGGTGCCGAGGCCTCAGCAACCCGACCTCACCATCCAAAAGGGAACAAAAAGCCACCTCTCTTCAGGGGGACAGAAGGGGGTCTGGACTCGGACACGGTTGCCGTAGGGTAAAACCAGGGGTACAGATAGTCTTTCCCCAGATTTATTCTTCGTGATAAATGGAAACGCTCCCCCACAGTACAGAGCGGGTGCATGGTAGGCATCGTTCCTTCCCCACATTCACCACGGGGCCGCCCTGGGGTATGGCCATGACCGGCAAGATCCCAGGTCCTGGCCAGAGTGAGGGCTCTGGGCACAGGACAATGAGGGCCCAGCCCGCGGACGTCAGGGAAAGCTGAGAGGCTCTGGCTGACATCACAAAATGGACCTCTTCTGTGGCTATTGTTTTTCAAACAGGGCCTTCCTTTTAGAAAAACCCAAACGAGAAGTTCAGCAAAAGACCCAGTTTCAGAAAATAACGACAGAGCAGAATGCCAAGAGGGAGGTCACTCCGATGGCTCTGGTTCCACTGCGGGGAGGGGCCCGGTGTGCTGGGGACGGTGTAGAACGGCTCCAGCCAGGTGCACATTAAGGCGAAGGGACAGGCGAAAGAGAAAAGATTCCTACAAAAATCTCAGTCTCCCAGCAACCCTGAAAGAAATCCCTGGAGCCCTAGTAAAACAGGTCCAGAGAGGCTGGCTGGCCTCCTGCTGGCCACATGTGGCCCCAGCTGAGGGTCACCCAGCACAGGAAAAGCTGTGGCTCCGTCCTCCGGGGCCTGGAGTCCCAAGGGCCAGTGACAGGAGGGGCCTGACCTGACCAGGCCCAGAGCAAACTGGAGCGTCCCAGTGGCTGCACCTGTCTCCTGGCTGCCAACCGAAATACCCGGGGGGCCGAGACCAGCTGCAAGGAGCTGCCAGGGAAGCCAAGGCCTGGGCTCATCCTGAAATAGGCGAGGGGCCTTGCTCTGCACCTTGGAGAGGTGGGACACCCTGGGCCCGGCTGAGAGACGGGGACCCTGGCCCTGCAGAGCATACTGAGACTCTGCGTCCTCATCTCCATAGTGGGAACAACCTAATCCCAGCGTCACGGGGTCTCCTGTTTTATGGGATCAAAGAGGGAACAAAAGCTCCCCCTCAAGCACTTATTCAGATCAACTGAGCAGGTAAGCAGTCGAGCCCGGAGTCCCTCTCCCAGGCCTTCTGGGCCTGCCCCAGCTCCACGCTGCCGGGCATGCTTCCCGAGCGCTCAGAAGCCCCGAGTGAACAATGCCCATGAGAAGCCACCCGATGCACAGGAGGGCAGTATGGGGATTGTGTCAAGAATCCAGGCTCTATGCCAGACTGACTTAGCTTTGATCCTGGCTCTGTCCCTTCCGCGCTACACAGCTCGGGGCAAGCCACTTCCCTCGAACCTCAGGGTCCCCATCTGTAAAATGGGTGTGATAACATCACCTACCGCAGAGCCCTCACCAGGTATAAAGATGGCATTGTACTTGAGCTTGGCACAGTGCTTGGCCCCCGGCAAAGGCTCTTAGTGGCGGCAGCGTTTGACCTTGAGCCTGCTGGACGTGCTGAGAACGGGCAGCCCCCCCCTCCTGAAGGCACACAGAAGCCCCGAGGTGAGGTACCTGGGAAGTTGAACCTGCTGTCCCGCTGGCCAGGAGAGGGGTTGGGGGGCGTAGTGGCACTGGATGGATTGGAGGATGTCGGGAAGGGCGCCGGCGAGGAGGGCGTGGAGGACGTGGTGGAGGACGGGTTGCTGCTGGAGTCCAGGTGGTTCATGGCCGGGGGGTGCTCCTGCGGGACGGGAGACGCCAGAAGTGGGCAGGGACTGTCACGGCCCCGCCCAGCCTGCCCCCCTGTACCCCAGTGCTGAGACCCCTCCCCTCCCTGCCTGAAAACGAGGAGGTCCGCCCCGGGGCAGGCGGACATCTTACCGGTCTAACATTCAAGGGGAGGACGGCACCGAGAGACCCTCACCTCAGTGCCCATCCCCTAAGGACTCCTGCTCAGCTTTCTTTAGCTCAAACATACTTTGCTCCCAGAAGCCCTTCTCGAGCCCAGTGGGGACCATGCTCTTCCTCCTTATCCCCCTATAGCTAGCACTTTTCCTCAGGGCACCTGAACTACGATCGGTCAAGTGCCGCTAGCTTGGGCAGTTTTCTGAAGAACGTGCCCCACCCCGAACTGTGTGTCCTGTGAGGGCAGGGACCAGGCGTGCCCACCACACACCCCATGTCTGGCTCTCAGCCGGGCACACAGCAGGTTTTTTAACGAATTCAGGCTCTAACAAGTGTTTAGTGTGCGGTACACAATGATGTCTAATAAATGCTCCCTTGACTCTTTTGCAGACCTACTGGCTAGGACTGCCCGAGGGTTAGGGCCCTGAGAGAGGGCTACAGGGGGACTCTATGTTAGGTGGGACTCTGGCCCTGACCAATTTCCCAGACCCAAACTCCAATCCCTCGGAAGACAGGGCTGCACTTCCTTGGTCCAGCAAGTTGGGGCCAGGGGCACCTGGCTGGCTTAGTCGGTAGAGCGTGTGACTCCTGATCTCAGGGTTGTGAGTTCGAGCCCCACACTGGGTGTAGAGATTACTTAAAAATAAAATCTTTAAAACAAAAAGTTGGGGCCAAATTAGGTTAAATTCTGAGTTCTATAGGCTTCTTTGCTGCAGGCTCTAAAGGCTCTGGGGTGCTCAGGGGACCCCAGAACCCACCAACGCTACACGGTGGGCCTCAGAGTCCAGGGACAGCCCCCACCACCTGGTACCATAGGCCGGTGGGGGAGGGAGCTGGGTCCCCTAAGCCCTTTATCTCCCCGCTCACCCTGCAGTGACCCCGCATCCCATCCTTCCTCCTGGGGGCCGGGCCAGCCCGGGGAAGGGGGAGGAGCTACGAGGCAGGTTGACCCCCGCTCTTCCACTTAGCACCCACATGACTCGGTTCAAATCAGCCCACCTTTCTGGGCCACAGTGGTTCTGGACAAAACGGGGGTATCAGCGGCTGCTTCACGGGCTCCATGTTCAATACCAACACGTCCTCAGTGCCCACCACGTGCCGGACTCCAACACGGACACCAGGGACCAGGTGGGACCAGGCAGGAGTGACACCACGAGGCCCCGCCCTCCAGGGCAGCCGCCCGCTGGGGAGACAGGCCCTCGGCACCCCGCAGCCGGGCCTCCGGAAACACCGGGAAGGGCGTGGTGCAGCCAGAGACCCTGGTCCCCAGCCCGCATCCTGGCGAGGCCTCCCCGAGGAGTGAGCGTATAGACACTGAGAAGGGCATTTCAGGCAGAGGGAACGGTGGGCACCAAGGCCCTGAGGTAGGAGTGCGCAGAGGCGCTTTGAGCAAGGGCAGCTGGAGAAGAGACTGGAGAGACAGGCCGACCCCCGAGATGATTGGGCCAAACGCGTGGCTCTCGGCGCAGTGCCCGGAGCCTGGGAAGAACTCCGTGACCGTTAGATCGTGCTATGAGGATGACCATGAATCGGGATGAGGGAAGGACGACAGCTGGTCGTCGGTGCCCTCGGGGAGGTAAGAGAAGGCACCACCCGGAATTAGGTCGGGTCAGGGCCGGCCAGGTGCATGCAGGACGGGCCTCCTGGAGGAGGACAGGCCCGGAGTGGGTTCCAAAAAACTGACCAGGGCTGAGCTAGGGGGTGTGGGGGGCACGGTGTAAATGGGGGTGCATCTGATAACAATGCTGGCAGGGTGGGCGTGGCAGAGGGGGGCGGGGGGCTAGCGTCCCTGCCGAGGAAGTGTGTCCCTATCTGTGACGGGGTGGACGACAACGCTGCCCCCGACAAGCAAGTTCAGGAACGTCCCCTCGTTAGCCCTCTAACACCCTGTCAACGCGGCCTGATTATCCCCACTTTACACACCAGGGAGCTGAGGCTCAGAGAGGTAAAGGAACTCACCCAAGGTCACAGAGGCAAGAAAGGGGACTAGTGGGGACTGGAGCTCAGCTGTGGTCCTACACCTCTCCACCCCACCTCTCTCTTCCTGGTGGGAACGCCACCGTCGGCGGCAGGGCAATGACAGGTGGAGGGAGGCTGAGAGAGGACGCGGGCGGGCCCATAAGTACCGACGTCGGCTCTGCGGCACCGGCCTCCCCTGTCGGGCAGTAAGACGTGGAGCAGACTCCCAGACCGTACCTTCTGGGTCCCTGGTGTTAATGGGCTGTGCCACCTGCCTCTCTCTTCTCCCTCCCCCGATCTCTACCCAGCCCGGCCTGAGTCACGGAGAAGCCAGCCACGTGCCCCGCCGCGGGGAGGCAAGGGCGTGCTAAGCTCTGGTCTGGGGCTGGGGGCGAGGCCACCGGCTACCTGGTCACCAGCGGGCTGCCATCCGAGGCCACCACGAGCACAGACATCTTGCAGACCCCACCACGCACACCTGTGCCTGGGGGGACTCTCCTTTCAAAAATCTGTGCGGCGGCAGAGGACCCCTGCTTTGGGCCGAGCCCCTGGCTCACGGGGGACCCCGTGCTCGGGGTCCTCATCGACATCGGAGCTGAGAGCAGTATGTGATTTTTACAACTGTTGTGAGAATCAAAAGGAAGATCAGTGGGAAAACTTCCCGACTCAGAATAAGTCCTCAGGAAACGTTAGGTCGCACTGGGGAAGGAGGTCATGGGCACATTATAACTACGATTTGGACATAAACATGAAGTCTACAAAACGGCTAACGACAGGATCTCTGAGGGCCACCCAAGGGCCTTGGGCTGCACAGCCCACTTCCCTGCTGGACCTCTGCCCTGCAGGAGGGGCCGCGGGGCAGGGGCGCGGGGGGGGGGGGAGGGCTTCTCCCAGAAGAAGCAGCTGATGGGGAGGCCGCCGCCCGTGTACCTTCTTTGTCAGTGCTTTGGGGAGGGTTCCAAAATGGGGCTCAGCTGCTCTGTCCACGGGGTTGTTGATGTCCGAGGGGACAGATTCCGTCCTCCGAAGCCTAGGTTCTATTTCAAAAGGAAAAGGGGGAACCATGAGCGGGGAGCGGATGCAGGTACAGAGAAGTGCGCCCCGGCCCCGGAGAGCGGAGAAGAGCCGAACACTCACGTGGGAGGAAGGATATCCTGCAGGCCGGGGCTTCCTTTGTACACTTGTTATGGCACTTTAACCTGGGGAAGAAGGCGGCAGGGTCAGCGCAGGGAGGGCCACTCGGGGGGCTCCGCCCGCAGCTCCGGGCATCACTCACTCGCGGCTGCCTTGATCTCCACGCATTCCTCCACAAACATTAGCCCCGAAGTCTGGAATATTCCACGCTGATCGTCCTAGCAGCTACTGGCTATCGAGAGGGATGCGTTCCCGCGGCTGTCCGCCTAACTTCACAGCAAAGCAGTTTTAATCGTACCCATTTTATCTCACTGTGGGTCGCGCGTCTAAAGGAAAGGACACCCTCCACTCACATGCAGAAAACTGGAGACAAAAATCTGAACTTACAAAAAGATGCATCAGAAGGACAGTGTCTTCGTGACCAAGGGATCCCAGGGGAGCGAGGGGCGGGCCCCTCCCGCTGCATTCCAACATGGGCCACACGGTCTGAGGGTCAGCGCGAGCCCAGATGGAAAGACCTGGGCCCCCAGTTTGGTCCTATCTGCTGCACCCTGTCTTGGGGTTCTCGGCAATCAAACGGGTTGGCATTGGGGCCCTGCCGATCTCATATCACGATGGTCGGAGAGCATGGGGCTCAGAGGTCATTCTATGCCTCTCCATGTGAAATGCATTGCCTGAAATGCATGTGAGGGAGCGTCCCCAATTTAAAGCCAGAAGCCACAACAGATCTAGACTGGCGGAAATCTCTGGCGTCTCCTTGGTCAGGGGAGTCGTGAGGAGAAGCCAGTTTATCCAACAGACATGCACGAGACTGTCGCCTCTGGTCTGGCGGGAGCCTAAATGCTCTTCCTACACACACGAGCTCACAATCTGGAAGCCTGATGGAGAAAGGACCTGGAATCATCTCCCCAGTTGTGAACATGAGGCCCAGGAGAGAGCAAGCAGCTGGCCCCAGGTCACAAAGCAATGGAGGGGCAGCGATCCGGGAGCAGAAACTCTAGGTCCATCCTCTCTAAGCAACAGAGGACGCTCCGCCCCCCACACTGTTCCCTTCCTTGTCCTTCTGTCCTACCAGAAAGTACCATGGTACGAAACAAGAAGGCTAGGTTTGTAGAGAAGCAACATTCATCTCCCTGAACTCTCCTCTTCTGTGAACACCATGAGCCATCTCTGTTTCCACCTCTGCCTGACCCTTCCCCCCATCTGTGTGCTAACACATGAGGCTAAACTTCAGAACTCCATATAGTTTCCAGAACGGTCCTCCCATTCCTCTCGGACTCTACAAGGTACAATGCCTGGAATGAATGTTCTTTCTTCTTTGGTCTCCCTGGTAAACTTCTACTCATCCCTCAAAGCCCACCTCAAATTTCCCCTTCTTCAGGGGATGCCTGGCTCGATGCTTCATCTCCCTAGAGAGGGCTGTGCGTACCACAGCGTGCAGAATGGGATTATAAATAGTAGCGGTCACTCGCCTCTCCCGTTCCTTCCCCAACCCCCCCCCCCCCGCCCCCTGCGTCACCTGCAATGCTTGCATTTCACTCCAAACATCATGCTCTTCTGGCACACGTGGCAGACCTGGGACAGCCAAGACTTGGTGGAGAACCTGCAGGAAGTGAACACAGGAAAATGCTCGTGTGGCTGGGAGACCAGAGCCTGGACAGAGGAGGGCCCCCGGGAAACCTGGAGCCTGGGTTCCATCCCGGAGACACCAGTGCCCTCTCCCAGGGCAGGGCAGGGACACCCAGGCCCACTGCCTGCCCCGGGGCATTCCGAGTTCCCAGCCACAATGTCATCCTTGCCAAAATCCCCAAGTCAGTGTGGTCACGGATGCCAGCTCTCCAGCAGCTGCCATCGAGATTACAAGTGCACATACCCAGCGATTCCCATTGTAGGAATCGATCCAACGGACTCCCGTGGGTGGCAAATGAGGTACAGACAAGCTTACTCCCCACCGCATGTTTGCAGCAGCAAAAGACTGCGAACAGCCCACGCTGTTGAGACGTGCAGGCGGCTGACTATGCAAAGTATCATCCGACCACACCACTGGACACCGTGAGGCCAGAGAATAAAAGAAGGCTCATTTTGTGCAAATACGGAAATCTCCAAGTTACGTTATCAGCGGAAAAAGTACAACATGATTCCCTTTATATGAAGTTCAAATACGGGAAAAAGTAACCAATGAGGACAGAAGTGAACAGGAACTCCTGGGTAGTGGTGCTATGGACCTGGAGGGGCCAAAGATCAATTTTTTGGAGGGCTGGAATGTTCTGGAGCTTTACCTGGGTGGAACACATGAGTGTATCCACAGAGAAAAAGGCATCTGTGCTCTCAGCTCTAAGTAAACGATGCCCCCACCTTTATAAGAAAAGCAAAGGATCGAACTGGGTGTATTAAACACACGCAGATTTGCTCGGACAAAAATATCTCAAGAAACTGCCGAGATCTGCCCACACGGGGAGCCAGAGGGCCGGGGAGAGCAGCAGGAGGGGCCCGCCTAGATACCCTTTGTACCTCTTGAATTTTGAACGTCTTTCAATCCAAACTAAATCAAAATTAAAAAAAAAAAATGAAGAAAAACCCAAACACACAAAAGAGAAGACTGGAAGGAAGGATCGGGGCTGAGCGGGTGGCATCGGCAGAGAAAACGTCTAAGGCAGTCCACAGGGTGGGGAGGCCGACGGGCAGGAAAAACTCACATTTTTGGAGGAGCGGATTTTTGAAAGCAGTCTATCATAGTAAGAACACCACAAATTGCAACAGTACTTGCGGAACGGTGTGTAATATGTCTATGAACAGGAGCTCACTCGATGCTTACAACCCCCCGGGGGCGTGGGGGTTAGGCAAGTCCGAGATTCTTAGTACATAGGCAAGGGAACCAGAGAGGTTAGGCGACTTTCCCGAGGTCACACAGCTGGGATGCTACACAGCGGGGTCCGGACCCCAGGTCTCTGAACTCAGACCACAGGGAAAGAGCATGGGGGCTTTGGGGCCAGACGGCACTGCTATGAACCCTACCAGCTCCTGGCTGTGGGAGGCCTCAGAGCCTCTAGAAAAGAGGCCCGTGCGCTCCCCTCACAGAGACGTGGGGAGCTCACGTGTGCGAATGTGTAGTGCACACCAGCGCTGTCTCCACCCGGCCAACACGGGTGCAGATGAGGCCACAGAGCGCCCGTGACCCGGCGTGCCTTTTAAGGAGCCCTAATCCTGCCTCTTTGGGATCCATCCACTCTCTCTGGGCTTTCGTCTCCTCTGGTGCCAACGGCGGGGACAAGGGGAGCGGCGCGGAGGTGTGTGAGAGGACCTCCCCTCTGAAATCTTGAAAACGGGGCAAAACAGCAGTCAGGTCTGGGCCTGAGAAGGGCCAGCCAGAGGTGTGGGGTGTGGGGTAAAAACCGTCCCAGACCAGGGAAGAACCACGATTAGACTAAAATGCTAGACCTTCCTGGGGCGGGGGGGGGGTGGCTGGAATCTGGGCTTAAAAAATCCAGCAGGTGTAACTGAGCCCGGGACCCGGATGGGGCAAGGCAGGGCAGCCTGGCAACATCAGATAAGAAGGGTGCCGCAGCCCTGCTTGAGGGCAGCCTCTGGACCTCGCTGCCGCAGGGGGAAGGGAGCAGCGGTCTGGGAAGCGCACGGGGGTGAGCTGCCGCAGCCCCCCAGCCTCTGTGAAACCAGGTGCACCCGAGACCGAACAAACAGCGGCCGGCCCATCCTGCTGTCCCTCACACACCGGGTCTTGGGTGGGAGTACGGGCTTACACACCAAGCATGCCCCAGGGCCGGAGAGGTGAAGCTCTGCTGCAAGGCACCCCCTTTCACCCTCAGCACCGGACCGGGAGGAAGTCTCGTTTGCGGAGCAGGAAACGGAGGCTCTGAGGCTAGGATTCCTATCCGTACGCGGGGGGCACGGGGCTGGGGGCGGGGGGCGCTTCCTGTCCTGTGCCCAGCAACCCTCTCACGCCCTAGGAAGATCCCACTGGGGGTGCTGCGTACGCAGGAAGGAGGCCCCCAGACCGTCCCATGAAGGGCCGGTCCCCATGGTGGTGCCACAGCCTCTCTTCCAAGAGACTCCGGGGACGGGGATCAGCCCTGCCGAGGCTGCGGAGGGGCCTGGGTGCCGGCCAGAGGACTTAGCCACTATCTTCCCGGCAGCGTGACCTCAGGCAAATTCCTCAAGCCCTCAGGGTCCCAGCCGGGTCTCCACCTCTGGGCAAGAATTCCAGGCCAGCTCTCCCATACTCCCTGCAGCTGCGGCTCACGCCCGGGGGAGACCAGAGGCCCCCGCAGGTCACAAAGCCCCAGACAAGGGTGCCCTATAGTGTTCCTGACAGCCTCCAGCAGGGGCGGCCAGGACACACGCGTCCCGAGGTGCCGTTCTGCGGGCTGTCCCGCGTCACAGACCTGCTGCTTGTGGGTCACACCAGGCTCACAGGGGCCGAGGCCCAGCCTTCGGGCCGGTCTGTGTCATGGGCCCACGTCAGCCCAAGCCAACATCCACCGGCCACCAGAGTCCCCAGAAGCTGCTGGAAATCCAGACTGCCAAGCCAAGAGCTTTAGGGATGGGCCAAGGGAGTCATGGCCCCCACGTGATCTCACGTGGGATGCTCAGGAGGCTCCTAGCTCCTTTTCCCCAAGACTGGGACAGTTTCTCCCGAGACCTGTGTTTTCCCTCAGCAGGGGCAGGGTGGGGGAGGGTCCAGCAAGCCCACACAGCCACTGGTGACGGGCAGTGGAGGCAATGGACAGACCAGAGGCAAAGAGCCCCGAGAAGCAGGGATCAGGACAGACCTCCTACCCCCCGCCCCGGCCCCGCGATGAAGAGCGACCCCTCAGGGAGGGCCCCGGCCCATGCAGGCCCCAGCCTAGCTCCGGGCCCTCTCCCCGTCCCGGCCTGGCTGGACCTACCTGTGAGTCACCGACAGCCCGATGTCCCTTCGTACCATCTGTGGGGATCCGTGTGGGAGATCTGCAGGGAAAGAGGCCAGGTCGGGCAGGCTGAGGAGGCCTGTGCCTGTGGCCTTGTAGGTCCCAGATCACAGGCTGCGTGAACAGCAGACAAAGGTGTCCCTGACCAGGCACAGGCCAGGCAGACCCAACGGGGCAGCGTCGTCACCCTCACGCCTGGCCCTGCTTCTCCTGGGAACGTCACTGCCCAGTCTCCACACACGGTTCGGAAACCATCCCTGGGAGGCTCCGAGCCGCCGGGAGAGGCAGCCTTGAGAAGCAGGGGGCAAAGCAACGGTGAGGACATTAGTCCCCACCGATGTCCACCTCCTTCGGTCCCGCACGGACGCATCCACAGGTCACGGGTCTGCGAGGGCTTAATGTGGTCTCTTGTTCAGTGGCCCAGAGGTCTCTGGCCCTTGGCGGCGGAGGGTTTGAGGCTGGTTAGCCCATCCCATACCTTTCCAGCCAGAAGTACCTTGAGAACTTTGCTCTGAGAGCCTCCAGTGCCAGACCTTGCCAGGCAGAGTGCAAAGTCAAGGTAAAGCTTTACCACACCCCCACCTGGGCCAGTCCCTCTGGCTTCCGGAGGGGTCTCACTCGGGCCCCGAGCTCTGGGGTGAGCATTCTGTCTGCCTTCCTGGAGGGCACCCTAGGTGCTCCCTGTCCTAATCCTGGGTTCCCCACAGGCAGAGGAGGAGTGGCGGGGGGCAACCCCTCCACCTGCCGCCAGCCCCAATGTCCCACTGCCTCCTGCTCCGTCCTCCCCTCCCCATCCTGGTTCTGCGTCTACTCAGCACTGGCCTAGCTCCCCCTAGAGGAGAGGTTCTTAACTGAGTTCTGATGGGCTTCAAGGGTTCTGGGAAATCCTCTGGATTGCTGAGTTTGGTGGGCTTTTCTCTCGAAGGAGGCCCTAAACCTCTATCCAGTTATCAAAAGGAGTCATAACCCAGAAGAGTCAGGAACATGGTGCCTGAGGGATCTGCGGCTGTCTCGGGTCCCCGGAGTCAGCAACAACTCTGTCCCCGCCCCCATGGCTGGCTGGGCATACATCCGGTGCTCATTAAGTGCTGGTTCACTTGATGCCAAGAGCCCTATACATGAGCACATAGAGAAGGGCCAGCTGGAGGTACTGACTCCCTCCCACCAAGGGCAGTCGGATCAGGGCCAAAGGGCCCCCCGCTACGCAGTGATGACTCAGGAGCCCAGCACCGCACCAGCTCTCCGGCACATCTGCCCTGGGGCTGACCTGTCCCAGTCCCCTCCCAGGACCCACGTCACTGTGAGCAGCCAAGGCCAGTGAAGCACATGGGTCCGGAAGGGGTCAGGCTGCCGGTCTAAGAGCATCGGACTCGGGACCAATGGACTTGAAGCATCTGTACCACCTGCGATTGACCCGTAATGTCTGCGGCGGGCGTGGGATCGGGGCGGGGGGGATATGGCACATGGGCCAGACATCACGTACCCTGGATCTAGAGCAAATCCCCGCCCTGGAGACCTGGTCTTGCCACTAGGCAAGCAGTCCCACGGCTGTGGTCCCTGCTGTTACGGGGAGGTGGAGGGACGGGATGTCCTAGGGATCCGGGCGCTGGATTCTCCCTCGATGCCCTGAGGAGGGCCCTGAAGTTTGTGCCCGTGCCCCGGGGAAGGGGCAGTGCAGCCTCCCTCCTTGCTCACCCTAGGCCCCCGTGGGGGCCCGGCAGCCAGCTTCATTTCCTCGGAGCTCCGGCCTCCTGTCCCGCACCCTCCCCTTGCCCCCCGCCGACAGCTTCATCACTCCGCTTAGCCCGCTCGGGATAGGACAAAAATAAATGGCTCTTTTGCTCAGGCCCAAACCAGACATCTCTGCACTTCCACGGAGACGATCCAAAGCAGACCCCAGAGGTGTGGTCGTTGCCCTCTGCTCTGACTCAGGAGAGAGAAGGCCCACGGTGCAGCCCAGCGCAAGCCCTGCTTCCCAGCCCAGAGGCGGACGGACAAGTGGAGAAAGGGATCAGGGGCCACCGGGGGTCCCTCTGCCCCTCCCAAAGGGGTCTCCCCATTCACACCCTCCCATCTCTTGGGGCCTCGTGTGGAGTCAGGCCAAATTCCTGCCTCCAGGCTGCCTCTCTCCTGAGAAGAGGGATCCCGAGACATCAGCGAACGTCCACCCTCACCAGACCGGTGGCCGCGTGCCTCTGGGTGACCGCAGCAGCCCAGCACACGAGGCTCCCTGCCAGAGGCCACCCGTGGGGACGGCCCCGCACAGACAGGGCCTGAGTGGGGACCGTCCACGGCCCGTGACGCTCTCCAGGCCTCGGCTTCTCAGAGAGCGGCTCCTGGCGGGTGGAGGCCACCTGTTCCAGAGTTATTTCCTGAGGCTGTTCCCAGCGGTGGAAAGGCCGAACGAGCAGAGAGAAGGTCAAGGAAATCCACCCTGATGGGGACAGCGACACAAACACGACTCCCGGGTGGCAGAGGGGATGAAAATGAATCACGCTTACCAAACCTGCAGGAGACAAAAGAGAAAGCGGCGTGACATCACCATGCTGGCTCAGCGTGTTCCCCGGAAACTCCTGCCTTGGGAGGGAGTGGGAACATGCTCCGGTAAGGGCTTTGAGCCCCTGGCGCGTGGGGCCAGGCCGGCTGCACGACCGTGGGGACGGTTCCTCAATGGAAAGGGCTAGAAGTTCCCCACCACGGGCACTGGAACTACCCACGTGCTTCGTGCTTCCTACATGAGCTTGTCCAGCCTCGCCAGCCACGCAGCCTGGTAGGGTTCGCTCTGAGCAAACAGGCTTACGGTCTCCTGACGCCGCGCGCCCGCGAGCGGGGACACCCTGCCCAGAACCCTGCGGGGAGGGGAGGGGAGGGGAGGGGAGGCTCAGGGTCCAGGCAGGAGAAGGGGAAGTGGCTGGAACAGGAGGACGAGGAGAACAGCTCTGAGAACAGCAAGGGGGTCCTCGAGGAGGCCCAGACGGGGACATGCCCCAAGCAAGCCGCCCCGGGGGGAGGGGTGCCGCTATCCCGGCAACAAAGAAAACTGGGGGAGCCCCAGAGCACCTGGTCTGCCCTCTGGGCTCACTGAGAGTGGCAAGGTGGCCTGAGCGTCCGTGTCAGTGCTAGCTCGAGTGGCTCTGTGTGGACCCGACTCGGAATCCCAGGGTGAGGCCCAGTCACCAGCTGTGGGAGCTGAGGAAGTGGGGTCACCTGCCTGAGGCTCTGTTCTCCGCCCAGAGGCCGGAATGAGACCAGAGCCTTTCTGATGCTCTTCTCAGGGGAAAACGAGAAACAGACACACTGGCTTTACCCACTGAGATGCCCTCTGATGACGCATGTCCCTGTGTCCCCACAGTAGTTACATTGTGCTCTCTGGGACAGGAGGACCCAGAAGGGGAGGGAGGCTGCAGCCCCTTCTGGGGAGTCGGGGGGGGGGCGGGCCCCAGGGGGCAGGCCGATGAGGAGGGACTCCCTCCTTCCCCTCTGCCCTGCCCACAAGAGTCCACTGACGAGGGCAATTCTGATAATAGCAGAACCAACAGTGACCTGAAGGTCTGTCAGGAGGGGATGAGATAGTTAAACTACAGATGCAATGATATGAAAAAATTTAAAAAATGAGATAGTCTGAATGATTATAGGTATATATACAAAACTGAAAACCTGGTTGGCTCTGCAAGGGGAATGTGGTGACTAAGGAAAAATGGTGGGGGGAACTGCACACCATCGGGCCCCCCCAAGCTACGGGAGCTGTGAAGCTTCTGGGTCTTGGACCATGTCACTGTTAGTACCTTTTTAAGTACCGAGGTTAAGAGTATTTTTTATGTAAAAGAGTAAGATATTTTAAGATGTAGGGACGTGAAGTTCTTAGATATCAAGGTAAGCGGGGAAAAAACAGGTTGGGGCCTCTGGGTGGCTCGGTCGGGTGGGTGTCCAACTCTTGGTTTCAGCTCAGGTCATGATCTCGGGGTCGTGAGATCGAGCCCCGCGTCAGACTCTGCGCTCAGTGGAGAGTCTGCTGGGGATTCCCTCTCCCTCTCCCTCTGGCCCTCCCCTAGCTTGTGTTGGTGTGTGCGCGCTCTCGCTCTCAAATAAATGAATGAATCTTCAGAGAAAAGAAGTAGGTTCTAGAACAGAGTAAATGGTATTTGATAATCGTTAGAGGTTCCAGCCAGAGGTTCCAGTTCTCCCCATCTGGGAACACGGGAGAATTACATTTCTTGGTTCCTTTGTTTGGGTGGGGCCGTGAATGGCGAGTAGAATTGCAGGAAAGAGCCTGTAATCACTGGTGTGTAACATCTGAAGTTCTTTTTTCCTCTGCCCTCACGGAATGTTCCAGACAATGTTCCACAGAGTGGCTGTTCTGTCAGCTGGGGGCCTGGAATGAGGCCCACCCACGGTGGACAAGTTGCACGAGCAAGAAATAACTCGTTGTCATTTGAAGACCCAGAGAGCTAGGGGTTATTTGTTACTGCAGTATAACCCAGTCTGTTCTGACTGATGCATGGTACCATTGTGTGTGTGTGTGTGTGTGTGTGTGCGCGTGCGCGCGCACGCAAAGAACCTAGCAGACAGGATTCAGTCCAAACTACTAACAAAGCCTGGAGCATGGGGCTGAGACACAGAGGCACTTTTCACTCGACCTTCTAGGTCGATTGATTTTTTTTTTTCCTTTGAAAATAAAGCCCGCACTCCCTTCATGATGAGAAAACCGTGGGCAGAACTTTTGGTGGATGGCACCCTGAGCACCAGCCTGGCGGGAACACTCACCTCATCGGGGAGACCTCGTCGATGCGGTTCCCCAGCTGAGACTCGTGGGACTTGCTCCGGGTGAGCGTGGGGAAGCTGGGCAGCAGCTGAAAGACCTTGCGGCTGGGCGGCGGCGGCGTCCGTGGCGGCTTCAGCTTGGTGTGCCTTCGCAGCTGGGGTGTAGTCGGCGGGGTGATGAAGCTGTGCAGGGCCCGGGGGGTCAGCCGGCCGCTGGTGTGCAGGAGGACGCAGCTGTCCGACAGGCCCTCGCAGGGGCCCGGGATCGGGGAGTCCGAGGTGGGCAGAGCGGACACGGACACGGAGCGTGGGCCCTGGGTGCTGCCGCCCATTCTGACCGGCGGGGTGCCCCCTGGGGGCCAGGGCTGGCCGGCCAGAGAGAGGGTGTCCACCGAAGGCCCTGAGCCGCTTTCCCGCCGGGCATCCAGTGAACTCCAGCCTGAGTCCTCTTTGTGCTCCCCTCCTGTGGGCCAAGAAGTCGAGTGACTGAGGGTCGGAGCTAGAGAGACTTACTAGTCAGCGGTGAGGTGGCCAGGGCCCCCGAGACGGTAACACCTTGTCCAGGGCTGCCATGATCCCTTTGCGGCAGGCTTCTGCTCCCAGCCTTTATATGGGCCTCTCATGCACACGTCACCACCTGTGTCATCTGTGACTGGGAGGCCACCAGCTCAGATACTACTGTCCCCATTTTACAGAGAAGAAATGAGGCCCAGAGAGAGAATGGCTCGTCCAGAGTCCTTGCTGGCAGGTCTGTGGGGAGCAAGCTGGGGAACCCAACCCAAGAATGGGTGACCTCAGAGAGGGAAGCGGTTACTGATCTTGAGGAGTCAGGAAGGGGAAACTGGGGTGCTCGAAGGGGATAACTCCGTGTCGAGAAAATTCAAACACCGGGAAAGGGGCGTACCGACCTTCAGTAGTAATCTGCCCTGGGAATTGGCTAGGAAAGAGATCGAGTTCGAAGACAATCTATGGCCAATTCCTTCTGAGAGGAGCCCAGGACTTTTGGCTGCCCCCACGGTGGACCCCCGAGACCTTGGGGCTCTGGGTAGTTCCAACTGAACGGCCTAGTCTGTCCATTCAGTCAAGAAAATGCCGGATGCCAGGTGTCAGGCCATGAAAAAGGCATCCGCTGTGCTCAAACAGTCCCAAGAGGGGGACAAGAGCATGCTGAGGCAGAGACGCCCAGGCCCTGAGGGAGCACGGAGGAGGGGGACCCTAACTAGCCTGGAGGTCGGGGGCTTCTCAGAGGAGGCGGCGCCTGGCCTGAGCGGCTGGAGAAGGTGAAGCAGGTGCACCAGGCAGAGGGAACAGCACATGCAAAGGCACGGAGCACACGTCACCTTCTGGTGACTACGATGAGTTCCTTGTGCCTGGAGAGGCCAGGACCAGCCAGAGAGATGCAAGAGGCCAGCTGAGGAGGGGTCTCAGGGGTCTCGTGAAGGACTTTAGGTTGAAGCTTGTGAAGGATGGGAAGATACCTGCTGAAGCGTTGGGGGCAGGGAGAAAGGAGCCCGTCTACAGAGACCCCTTTGTGGGGAAGAAAAAGGCACCTCCCTCCTCATTTTACCAGTGAGGGGAAAGTACGGGAAGGTAGATATTGACTCAAGACAAAACGGACTTCTGCACTGGAGTTACTCCACTTTGTATTTTCTCCCCTGACTCTCTGTCTTCCTAGCACGTCAGGAAGGCCAGGAATGCTGACAAGGTCAGGCGCCTAAGCGCGAGGTGGGACAGGAACAGTGCCCTCGGACCCGACCATGGCACTCGGCCTCCTCTCCCAAGGCTGTCCATCCTGAACAGCCCCCAAATACGGCCCAGTCTGGCGAGCTCAAGAGTTCTCTGTCATCAGAGGCGCTCCAGTCCAGCCCAGGGAGCCATTTATCAGGGACGGCGGAGAGGGCTGGCCCTCACAATGCTCAGGGGCTCTCTGTACATGTCCTCCCTCCTCGAGGACCCCTCTCCCGACTTCACTGCCTCGGGACTTTCTCTTCAGGAGTCAGCTCCGTGGAGGGAGTGACTCAGTCTATGTGTTCCTTGTGTTTGCTCTTGTAGAACCTGCAGCCGCAGCTGTAACACAGACTGGCCTCCCGGAGGCTGTGGCCTGGCTCTCGCTGAGGGCACAGAAGAGAGAGTTCCCTCATCCACGTGCCAGTCCGCCCCCCAAGGAAACGAGCCCCAAACTCTTCCCATCGCCCATTTGATCTCTGCTGCTCTGAGCTGCCCAGGGATGGCACATGGGTCTGGACACACACACCAACCCCAGGTAACGGGCAGTGGCTCTCGAGGCGGAGTCTGGAGTCCCTCAGCAGGAAGGGCTGGAGGGTAACTAGGGACGTGTGCTACGGACGAGGGACATGAAGCATCGGCAGGGATCATCTCCCTCGTTCACCGGCCATCGGCACAGAGACCCGTCCCTCATGCGCCCTTCTGAAGACCAAGGGCCACAAAAGGCAAATGTGTTCAACATTTCCCATGACCCCGCAAGCCTCATTCTGAAAAGAGCTCTAATACATGCCAGGCTCTGCTCGAAGCCCTTAACCTTCTCTCATTTCATCCTCGCAACAACAAGACGAGAGAAGGCTGTTGTGACCTCCACTGTACAGATGAGGAAACTGAGGCACTGTGGGGGTTAATTCACAGACCAAGGTCCCGTGGATGCAAAAAGTGTTGGGCCCAGGCACATGGATTCCACGGTCCACCTTTACTGCCACCAGACCGCCCTCACCAAGCCCTGTTAGTTACAATAAAGACTCTCTGACACGGGATCTGAGAGGCAGGGCAATGGCGGTCCCCAGCTGGTCCCCAGAAGGCCACCGCTGGACAGACCCATTTGGGTGGGGTGTGGCCAGGACCCTCTTGTGGATGCAGGGGTACCACCAGCTAAGACCAGACGAGAAGGATGTGGAAAAGACCCTATCCTCCCCACAGGCCTCCTCCAGGGCAGAGCAGAAAAGCTCCCTCTGAGGACGAACCCCAGCTCTGGGGCACGCCCGGTGTGGGACCCAATGCCTCTGATGCTTTAGCCACAAGAGGTGTTCCCCACCACCACTGAAAAAGGTGTGGCCACACACAGGCGAAAGGGCCTGGCTTCACAAATTAGCGCTTAAGGAGTTGGTGATCCCCCCCAGCCCGGCGCCAGGAGGGGCAGTCACCCCTTCAACACACGAAGGTCAGCACCCCTCCTCCAGTGCCGGCTCCTTCTCAGTCTCTACCATTCGGGCGTAAGGAGGGAAGGCCGACAAGTTACCCACCCAGGTCCCAGCTTGGGGGCAAGTACTTCCTGAATTTCCGCAACGCGGAAACAAGCCAGCCGCCCACAAAGACTGGGGCTGGAGTCCTAGCTCTGCCACCCACTGCTGTGTGTCCTCGGTGAAGCCGTTTCCCCTCTCTGGGCTCAGTCCCCTCTGTAAAATGTGGGCATAAGAATGCAGACTCCAGACTCGTCTCTCTCATGTTTATTCTTGGGGGCCCCTGCTGGGAGGCCTGGCCTGCTGAGGTCTTTGGAACTGAGTGGAGCTCTCCACACTGGGCTCTGTGTTTAGAGGAGAACTTGGGACAATGGGGTCCAGGAAAAAAAAAAAATTCAAGTCCAATCCCCTCTGGAGGGAAAAAAAATCAAGCAGAATATAAACCTCAGTAGCTTCCTTAAGCTTCAGGCAGCCAGAAATAAGAGAGGTGGCTCATCATTAAAAATGGGACTAATTCCATTCATTAGGCTCACTATAAAGCCTTCCCGGTGTGGTAGTGGGACCGGGAAACGGCATTTAAAGCCGTTTCCAAGGCAAGAGTTAAAAAGCCCGGAAATAATTCCCAAGGAACTCCTCGGAATGCCAGGAGGGCGCACTCTGCCTGGGGCGGCCGTGTACACACTCCTGGCTCAAACACCACGCGGCTTCTCTCTTCATGAGTCTGCTTTCTGAGCACACAGCCCAGCAGCCAATGGAGACAGAAGAAGGTAGGGAGCAGGCTAGGGGTGAGGTGAGCCCGGGTGGGAGGGGGCTGGAATGCAGGGAGCCGAGAGAGGGTTCGGAGCCTCACAGATGTGCTCAAAAGAGGGGAAATCACACAGGGCCCACCCACTGGACCAGACGAGGGTCTCTGACGATGGTAAAAGCTTCCCTGGGTCCATCTGAGCCAGAGCAGCCAGGAGGCAAAGCCTCTATCTCAGATCAGACCAATCACCCACTCTCTGGCCTTTCCAAGCTGCCCCAGAAACCCGGGGCCACACTCGCCCCACCCCCGTCAGTGGTCCCAGGGAAGCAGGACAGGCGCGGAGAGGGCGAGCTGGCATTCCAGCCTGGGTGGCGGGACAGGGAGCCGATGGGACTGGCCTCCCCGCACTGGGGAGGCCGGGCCTACCTACCCAGTCCTGTCACTTTCCGCAGGCAGGCGAGGGCGTACTGCAAGCGGCCACACTCCTCGGCACTGGCCCCGTAGCGCCGAAGCGTCTCCTTCACCTTGACTTCATTCATGTCCAGCAGGGCATCCAGCGTGAGCTCGCTGAGGATCTCCTGAGGGAGCACAGAAGGGACAGGCGGAGAGCTGGTGAGCACTCAGGCCGGCCCTGGCGCCCTCCCCAGCCTCTCCGTGGCCTGGGCAGGGCTCCCCCGCTGAGTGGCAGGGACCAGGTGCTGGCAGGCCGGCAGACCAGAAGCCACCACTTGCAGGAGGACACCGGCGGCCAGCGCTCGGCCCCACCCCCAGCGCTCCCAGAGACAGCAGCTGAGCTCAAGACGCAGGGGCTCCAGGGCTGGGGTGGGGGAAGGACGGGGAAAAAAAGGCAAGTTACAATGCGGGCATGTTGCCTGCTTGTTTCTTTTTATGCCTCTGCACAGAAAAGTGACGAATCAAGACAACTTCTTAGAAAATGACAAGAAACTTCAGATAAAGACGGCCCTTTGCAATTTTGATGTATCTGAATTAGACAAGATAGATTCCAAATAAAACTGCCTTAACGAGAGAAGGATTAACAAGAACGACCCCTCACCAAGCACCATCCAGGACCTTACTACCTCGCCTTACCGAATTCTCCGTCGAAACCTTTCAAGGGTTCAAGGCAGCAGAGAGGGAGGGAGAGACGGAGGGGTGACAAGGACTCCGAGGGTGGAGGGGCCACATGAGAAGGGACGAAGGGGACTCCGGGACAGAGAGTGGCCCCTCACTGACTACCAAGGGAAAGGGAGTCTCAGACCTACAGCCAGAAGGAACTGGCTTCTGCGAACAACCTGAACACACCTAGACACGGCTTCTTCCCAAAGCTTCTGGGTGAAAGGCCAGCCTTGCTGACACCTTAAGTTCTTGGGCACAGTGAGATCCCACGCTGGGAAGCCAGCTGAGCCAGCCTGAGCCCCTCTATTCCGTCCTCCTACAGAACTGTGAACTAAGAAATGGGGGATGTTTTAATCTGCTGTGTTTGTGGTTATTTATTTTCCGGCAACAGAAAACTAATAGAGACAGTGAATATTTGAATCAAGGCCTGACTTCAGAGTCTGTGCTCTTTCTTCTCTCGTCAAGAAGGAAGGAAAGCCCTCCAGCTCTGACTGCTCTGAGCCATGAGGGCTACCCAGCCCGGAGCAGATACACGGAAAGATGGCGCATGTCTCTGGCCCCTCAGTGGCCTGCAGGTAACTGACATAAAAAACCAAGTCATTGCAAAGCAATATAATATGGCCTAGCACAGAGAAAGCTCCAAGAGCTACCTGTTGGGGGGCGGGGAAGAGGAGGTGGGTTTTTCTTCTTTTTCAGCCCCTTTCTAGATTTTCTATGTCAGGGAAGGCCACACATCCCACATCAAATGATTCAGATAAAGCTTGTAGTTCTTCACAATCTAAAGCTCATTTTCATTGATGTCAGCAAGCGGTGTGATTTTCTTTTAGAAGAGTCATTGTTCGTTCGTGCTGCTGTAAATCGCAGACTCGGGTGTCCACAATGAACCTGACGGAGATCCTGGCTGTGAGTCCTTAGCGGAAGAGTCTGAGGGGTTTTGCGATGCGGGCGGTGGGGGCCCCCACTGGGGTCTGGGGTCCCCCCATATCCTGCCCACACCCCCACCTCTTTGATATTCTTTAATCTCCAGGGCTTTGGACAAGAATCTCATAGCTGTTTTGAGTGATTCACACTGAAATCTGGAAAACAGACGTGAAAAAAGCACCAAGGAGCTCATCGCTGGCTGGAGAAACCCTTGGTTGTCAGAAATCCTTCCAGATGATAAAACAAGAGCGTCACAGGAAACCACTGGTAATAGCACAGACACGAGGCCGGTCAGATAAACGTCCCCAGCAAGCAGCTCTGTTTCAACCCATGTGTGTCCCTTTACTGGCCTCTGAGACGCTCTTCACCAAAACGCAATTTTGACATCTTTCCCCCTCCCTCTACTGTGAAAACCAATTTGGTGATATTGTCACCAGAACGAGTGGCAATGGTGGTGACGTTGACCTTTACACACCTGCACAAAACGGCCCACCACCCCACCCTGGAGTGTCCTCCGTGCTCACCCATCGTGTATCCCCCCTCCCACGGAGGGGGGGGTGGGCGGGTCATGATGATGACTCAGCAGTTCTCCCGAACCCAGATTCAGAAACGAGTCTAGAAACCCAATCCCCAATCTAATTATCATCCAAATGGGGATTTTCTTCCTTCCTCTCTTTCTATTCCTCTTCTCCCCACCCACACCAAGTTTCCAGTTCTCAAACATGGTACGTTTATTAGGACAAACCATCTGCCAGGACAACGTGCCCAGCGCCCTGCATACTCTCGGCTCAGCCCGATTTGGCCAAGGACGGGCAGTGAGGCGCACCTGCACCTGCCGCAGTCACATGGACCTCAGGCAGGGCAACCTGTGTGGGATCCCAAGCTCCTTCAACTACGCCCTCCACCCGACCCCTGTCATTCCTGGACCTGTGAAAGCCTTGGGAGGCAACAGCTACCTGAGGGGAGATAATTTTTTTTCCGAAGTAAATTAAAGGAATTAATTTCTATCTGCTTTGGGGTGGGGGAGGAAAACCCCAACTACACTAGGAAATGGAAATTCTTTGTTCTTTATCAAAGTAAAGTAAGCCCCTAGGAAGGAGAAAGAATACATTCAAATCCATTCCTTTAAAAAAAAAAAAAAAAAAAAGGAAGAAGAAAGGTACTCCTTTCAAGTTTCAAAATAGCTGGAAAGTTTCTCCCACTGCCCTGAGGCTTCGCGGATCCGCCCATCACACAGGAATGAGGCAGCAGAGGCTACCTTCCTTCTCCTCGGCTCTCTTTATGCTCCAGTTCAAACCAGGGGTCGGCAAGACAAAAACTGGGGGGCGGGTGAGGGGACTGGGCCAGAAGAGCCGATCCAGGGGCCCACTTCACGTTGGAGCTGCTCCTGCCTCTCCCAGGACAAGCCTAGCTTCCCGGGGTATGAACTGCGCATGTCCTTCCGTGAAACGAGAAGTGCTAGAATGTTCTAGAATGTTCTAGTTCTAGAATGAGAAATGTCCTGAAAGGAGCGTGCTAGCGCACGTCGTTGTCATTCCTGACGGCTCCTTCCATTCCCTAACCTCCCTGCCCCCCCTCCTGCTACAGGGTCGGATCACTGCACTGGGGAGAGGGACCACCCCACTCTACCTAAAAGCTGCCGCCAAAAAAGCTATCCACCAGTCAGCCAGTTACCGGGTAGAGTAAGGGTCTCAAATACACCAGCCTCAGGGCTGGGCCGTGGGAAGAAGTGAGACCAGTGGGGACGTGGCCCTCTCCATCTAGCTTTTATTAGAGACGGAAGTAGTAAAGGCACTTCTCTTCTTTACTGGACAAGAAAGGCAACAGCAGCCGGGACAATGCTAATCTGAAACCCGCCCTCCGCCTTCACGCAGCGTTGGGGTCTGAGGGGAGGCAATGGGAGGTCTGCCAGATCTTGCTATAAGGAAATCTGGGGGCACCTGGGTGGCTCAGTGGATTAGGCATCCGGCTCTTGATTTTGACTCAGGTCTTGATCTCAGGGGTTGTGAGATCCGAGACCTGCACTGGGTTCTGTGCTGGGCGTGGAGCCCGCTTAAGAGTGTCTCCCTCCCCCTGCCCCTCTGCCACTGCTCTCTCCCTGTCTTTAGAGAAAAGAAAATGGGGAAAAAAAAAGAGAGGAAAAAAATCTGAATTTTTATTTTAAAATAGCTAATTTGGGGCACCTGGGTGGCTCAGTCGGTTAAACATCAGACTTTAGCTTAGGTCATGATCTTGGGGCCCAGGGATCGAGCCCCTCATCGGGCTCCCTGCTCAGTGGCGAGTCTCCTTCTTCCTCCTCCTCTCCTCCTGCTTGTGTTCAATCTCCTTCTCTCAAATAAATCAATTAATCAAATCTTAAATAAAACAGCTGATTTTCAAACGGCAGCAACCAATGCAAAGCTGTGTAGACCAACGATCACACCTATGAGCCCCACGGAGCCCCCCGGCCAGGAGACCCTATGTGAAGAATGGGACACCTTCCCAGATTCTGTCTGATTAGCAACTTCTAAAGCTTCATTTCGATAGGCAAATGAGGAGGGAAGGCAACCCAGCGGCAGATGCCCTGGGCACCACGGCCCGGGTGGTCAGGACTTCTCAGTGAGGCATCCACGCCGGCCCTGGAAACGAACGCCCAGCAAGAAAACCAAGTATCCCGGCCCTTCAGCATCTACAAGTGATCTTGGACTTGAAGTTAATTCAGTCAAGGTGGGGACGCGCCCGAGGGGTAAGGTTAGCAAGCATGCTGGACCCAGGGGAACTCGTGTACAAAGAAAAGGCATCCCCCCCCACATCTCAGTGGGACCTCCAGCTAGACGACGGTCCAGCTGGGTGAGTGGCTGGCCAGGCCTGCTATCTCCTCCGGCAGCGGCCCTATACAACTCGGCAGCCCCCAACCTCACACACGGATGTCGATGTCGTTTGCCACCCGCAGTCACAGGCCCGGCTGAGGCCGAATTAGGAAGTGCTTTCAGACTACCTGCAACTTCTCTGGAGCATCTCCACACGGAAAGCACATTAGGGAATGAGTCTCACCAGCTGCTGCGGGTGACCTCATACACGCCCGCCAACGAGGGGGCAGGCGAAGCTGCTCTAAAGCTCCCCGCCCCCGCAACCCTGAGAGGCCCCACGGTCCCAGGAGGGCCTCCCACCTGCCTGGAGGCACGCGGAAGGTGGTCACGTTGTCTCAAAGCCAAGGACCCAGACCCTGGGGCTTTCGAGAGGGGGTGAAGACTGAAAGTCCATATTGCTTCGAGAATTCCTGCCCAGCCCAGCCCAGCTTCTGTCGAAAAAGAAACCGTAAACTAGAAACCAAGAAGGGAAGACAGGGCTGCGCAGGGAGCGCAGGGGACCCCAAGCCCCAGTTCCGGCAAGGCTCTGGTTCACACCTGAGCACAGACGTGGGGGTTCTGAGCAAGAACCAGGGACAGAGCGAAGAACTCCGGAGAACACTGGCTCCCAGCCCCGAGCTGTTCCTTCAGGTCCCCGTTCATGTCCTCCGGTAGGTGACAGGGGGTTTATTCTTCCCGATGAGCATTAGACAGCAGGGCTGGTGGAGGACTGAGGTCACTCCCCGTCTATGGTTATCCCTGTGCCGGTCCTGTTCTCTAGAGCAGGAGGCGGGGATGGGCCGGGCCAAACACGTTATTCTCTCCGCTCGGCAACTGGCCGCAGGTCCCGTCAGAGGCCCGGCTGAGGATCAGATGGCATCCGGGGACTTACCAGCAGCCACAGGGCTGCCTGGGGTCTATACTTAGAAACCTGTGCCGACGGACACAGAGAGCCGTCCACACTCGCCATGGTCAATCAGGAGGAAAGGGGTGCCGGGGGCGCCAAGGCCTGTGTGGGGGCCATGGATGAGAACCGTGCAGCTCCAGGCAGAATGCCAATGAAGGCCGGGGCTAAAGGAAGGCCAAGAGGCAAACCCACACCTTGTGTTTCTAGTTAGCCCTCTGGTCTCAGAGTCAGGATGGGTCCATGCTGCTAGGTCCCCAGGCCCGTTCGCAGAACCCAGATTTCTCGTGCGTGGGTATAGGGGCGTCCCCCCACCCCCCGCTTCCCTGGCTGCCGGTTAGTGAAAAGGCCGGGATCCTTCACCACAGATGCACCCCTGGGACTGGTCACAACAGAGAGGCCAGAGGTGGACCCTCAGAGCCCTGTGGATGGTGATGCAGACCCCCGCACACTCCTCTGAGGCCAGGGGGACCGCTGGGGAGAGAGAGGGGGAAGAGCAAGGGAGTCGCTCTGGCAGCCCAGGTGGGGAGCCTGTGTGCCTCCAGTCGGCAGGGCAACTCCTGCCGGATGTTCCTCTCTGCCCTCTGTCTGCGGCTGGGGCCGAGGGAGAGAGACAGTGAGACTTGGGGGACGACAGCTGGAAATTCTGGGAGGCGCAGGTGGGGCCGAGGCAGTGAGGGCCTGGATCGGGCAGCCTTCTGGGGTTTCCATGGCGATCAACAGACAGCTTTGTCCACGGGGTACTGGCTCAGTTTACAGACCGGTCCTGGGCCCAATCTCCTCCTATCTTGGTGCTGGGAAATGAGAAATACCTGCTCCCAGGAGAAGCCAGCCACTTTCTGGAAGGCTTCTCTCCACCACCTCCCAGCCGGACAACATAGTGAAGGAAGGGCCAGACCTGTTCACTGGAACCCCCATGACCTTGGGCCAGTCCTTACCCCTCTCTTGGGGTCTGGTTTCATCATTTGTAAAATGAGTGGGTTTGGCTGAATTAGCTCGGTGGCTCTCAACCCTGGCTACACCCGGAATTACCGGCGGGGTGGGGGAGAGGGGTTTGTGGGTGGGGGGTTGGGGGGCATTCGGGGGTGCTTTTACAAAGGATCCCGATGCTCACATTTCACCTCAGACCAATCAAATCAGAATTTCTCAGACAAGACAGCCTGCAGGGCCTTAAGTCTGGCTAAAGTAGCCCAGGGCAGAAGGTGTCTGCGAATGCCCAGAAGGCAGGTCTGGCTGGCCGGAGACGGCAAGGCTGGCCCCTGGGGTTGACCCTGGCCTTTTTCTCATGAGGCCCACACTCCTCCAACTCAACCCCAGCCTCGCCCAAGCTCCCAGATGTCCCAGGAGAGGTCTGTGCCTGCCTGCCTCCCCCCTACAAGACAGGGTGGGGGCTTAGAGTGGGGAGCCAGGCTGGAATCCTCAGGGACTGGCTGTCTCTGGCCTACGCATTGGTACATCTGGGCGTAAAAGCTTCAGAAAGCTGGGGCAGCGGTGGGCTAAGGTGTGGAAGAGGAGGGCTGCAGGTCAAAGGAGAGGAGCCGAGGAGTAAGTAGGTGGGAGAGGGCGAGCAATGAGCATCTAGAGTGCGTCTCCTAGGGGCCAGGCACTCTGCCAGATGAATTACGGAGGGAGCACTTAGAGTCCTCCTAACATCCTGAGATGGGTGACAAGGTTCAGAGGGCAGGTGGCTTGCCTGAGACCCCACAGCCTGACTGGGAAGGCTGGGGCATGGCCGTCTCTTCCTATTCCCACCCAGCTGGCCCTGCCAGTGCTGGTGCCCTCTGATCTGCTCTATCGAGTGAGCTCTTTCGCCCAGGGAAGAGTTCACTCGGCATCACAGGTCGCAGCCGGCTTTCCTGGCTCTGTACCCAGCCCTACCCCTGTGCCGAGCTCGGTCAAGTTAAAGCACCTGTTAAAAGCACCTGTCAGCGGCCTCCGGAGGTCTTCTCCCCCACATTCCTTTCCAAGGCCCTACATTCTCCTTGTGCCCTCTGGAGGACACCCGTGCTTCCTAACGCCGCCTAGGACCAGATCTCCAGTTTCTGGTGACGTGGGCTGTCACCCCAGGGGCCGGCCCCACCTTCCCGGAGAGCCTGCCTTGTGTCTCCCGTGAGCCCCGAGGTACCTAGGGATTGGCAAGCTTCTCCCGAACAGAGAGGGAATGATCGTCAGCTTTGCAGGCCATACGGTCTCCGTCAGAACCATTCAATCCGGCCATTAGATCCCCAAACCGCCACGGACACCGTGTCAACAAATGGGTGAGGCCGCAATCCAAGAAAAGTATGGACACTGAAACCTGAATGTCCTATCGTTCTCACGTGTCACAAAACAGTCTTCTTCTCTTTTTTCCTAGCACTTTACAATGTGAAAACTGTACGGAAAACAGCAGTGGGCCGGACTGGGCCCATGGGGCACAGTGTGGCAACCCCGGATCCCGGAGAGTCACTGAGTCACTCAACAAACACACATCAACTCTGTGGGGCCCCATCGCCTCGTGGCCCCGGGCCTCAGGGCTCCTTCCTTCCCGCCGCCCTCTGCACTGACAGGTCTTGTCCCCACCCAGCCCCCCAGCACACAATGTGCAGGAGGGGACACAGAGGAGAGGCTCCTAGGGAGGCCCCTACCTGCCATCTAGGCCACCTGCATTTTGTCACCGTCCTCTGTGTCATCGACACACACTCCCAAAACCACTCCTCCTGACTGCGATCTGAAAACAGACACGTTCTGCGCTAGAGAACCCCCCCCCCCGCCCCCAACACACACACACACACACACACACACACACACACACACACACCCCAGCTTCGGGGCTGCAGGCTTACCCCTCCGCACGCACTACTTCCAAAACGGAGACAGGAGACACATGGCCTGCTCCAAGGCCGGTTCTCTACACCCAGGACGTTTGCTGATTATGGGGGAGAAAAGCCCTATTGTCCGCTAGACTCCGGAGTAAACCTCAAGTCAGAAATGGAATACTCTAAAACAAACAAAAATGAGCGCATTCAAAGATAAGATTGGGGTCAGAGTGGGACAGGGGGAGGGCTTGCCAGCAGCCAGAGGGTTCCACGAACGCCGGGGTGATGCTTGACTTCTGGGGAACTGGCACACAGGAAAGTCCCTTCCTGCACAAGTAGGGCGGGGGGAGGGGCACAGCTTCCCCAGAGCTCAGGCCCCCCCTGGCATCCCCGCTTGACACAGCAGGCGAGATCAGGAAGAGCAGGGTGGCACGGGGACGTAAGCCAGGCCAGCAGCTGCGTGACGAGAGGCTACTGGGGGGGTGGGTGAGGGACCCCTCCCCAGAGGGACACCTCAGAGCGGGAGGAGGAGCTCTAACTGCCCAGCGATTACGGCCCTAAACTGGGACTGTACCTGCCAAACTGGGATGCCTGCTTATCCCACGCAGAGGGTCCAAGGGAGCGGGGTCTGGTTTGAGATGGATCTCCCCATGGGAAACCCCAGCTCTCCCGAGGGCAAAGGCCCGGACAGGGGCTCCTGGATGCTGCCATGCCCGCGGCCATCTTTACTTCTGACTGGTAGGAGCCCCCTGCGGCTCTCCCCATCCAAACACACCATTAAAAAGAGGGTTCTACCGGTCTCCTTACTTCCTCCTCCTCCATACCTGCAGGGCGGCAGCTGAGTTCAGCCAGCGAGGCCCCCCCGCACCAGAGCGCGCCCAAACCTAGCATGGGCCTGGCCCCAGCTTGGGACAAAGCCAAATCACAGACCCTTCCACCAGAGGGGCACATGCTGATGTGCAGTTATGCAGTCTGTCCTTTGGGGCTGGTTGTCTGTCTGTCTGGGTGGAGGATACGTGGGGCCACAGAAAGGGCGCCCAGGCTGGAGACCTGAGAACCAGGCCGTTCCACCTAAAAACAGAGGCTACATTGTTTTCACACCACCCCCAATGGGAATCCAACCAGGAGACCGAGATCTTTCAGGAGATCTCTGTAGTTTTCCAGAAACCCTGTAAACAACTCCTGCCCCACAGCAACAATGGGCCTCAAAGTTAGGGGAACCCAGTGGAGCCCAAGATGGCGGCCAAGACTCAAGCCAAGGAGGCCCTCACTGATGCCACCAAGGTGTGAGGGCATGAAAGGGGCTAATGGATACTCATGAGGTTGGATACTCAGACGGAATGGAAGGATAAATCCTTCCTCTGCCACAGTCAAAGGGCAGAGTTTAAAAGGGACCTTAGAGAAAGGTTAGTCCAACACTCATTTTATAGAGAGGAAAACGGAGGACCACAGAGGGGAGGAGACCTGCCTGAGTCACCCCGAACAACAGCACTGAGATCAGGGCCCAGATTTCCCGACACCCCTGTCAGTGTCTGGCACCAGGCTATCCTGGGCCTCGGAGAGACCTCACTGTTGTTCATTATGGGCATTCCTCACCCAGATGTAAAGGTCTCATTCCTGCCAGAGTCTCTAAGCTGCTCTAAGAGGTGAGCCAAGGGTAAGGACTACCCGGAGCTCTGCCCTGAGAATCCCCTCCAAAGGCGCTAGCCCGAAGGACACCAAGCCATTTGCCTGCCTTGGAGGCCCAGAGCCCTACAGAACCCAGAAGCTACGGGCTTCTGGCCTCATGTCCTCACCCAGAGCCTGGCAAGACTCTTAACAGCTTTGTGGCTTAAAAGATAGCAAGTGGGCAGAAATTCTCAGCTCCGTGTTCTTGTCCAGCCCGACCCACGGCCATCCTTCTTTTTGATAAGCAGCAGCAAACCCCACATCGCCAGCTGCATCCAAACACCCAGGTCCTGCGACGTGGCCTAAGACCTGCCCTGGGCCAAGGCGCGCTGATTCTTACTCAGCTTCTCTGCGTGCTTCCTCTTTCCACAGTCTAGTCTTAAAAATAACCACTACTGCTCCTGTCGCTGCTCATAAAGTGGGGCCTGCGTACAGCTGCTTGGTAGCTCGGGAAAGGGAGGCTCAGAGAGATGAAGTGACTCACCGCAGACACGGCCAGGGAGCGCCGGGGCCTGGGCTGGACCCTGATCCGGGTAACTCCAAAGCTAGCACTCACAGCCTCTGCACCCTTTGGCCTCCGCTGGCTTGGGTGACCAGAAGCCCTGACAGGCAGAGCTGGGGCTGCCCGCACAAGTTCCGTATCTTAAGCTCCCTACAGAAGGAGCGGGCTCAGAACAAGGACGTATCCTATTCAAACCCAAAGCATGAACAAGCCAAAAGTCATTCATTCACTAGAAGAATGGGGAAGAGCTATTCTGTTAAGATCATGACGGTTCTCCAGCCACTGTACTGCAAGAGAGTCAGGGAATGAAACAAGGAAATGGAAATCACAATCTAGATCTCTCTAGACACGTTCTATACACAGCAACGCAAGAACTCGGAGCCCAGGCAAACGTACCAGCTCTGGGGAACCGCGGAAGGGGGATCCTGGGATCCTGGATCTGGGATCCTGATCCCGGATCCCAGCGCCTACCTTGCAACCCTCCAGCCTGGGTTGGTCCAGGCTTCCTGTTTCTTGCAGGACCACAGGCGGTGGGGTCCCTGGGCCCCTTGCAGCCTTGGCCATCACCCAGCTCCACAGGCAATGCATGGCGAGGGGCCTAAGCCCGGAGTCCCCGGCAGCCGCAGCCCTAGGTGCCGCGTCTCAGAGAAGGACAAGGCAGGGAGACGAGTCTCTGTTTTCATGACTGTAGTGAACAGTCACTGTAGCCAAAAATAGTTTGTGCCTGGGAGCTGGGGAGTCAGCACATACCTCCCGGAGCAGGTGCTGGTTGTGGGACACTCAGGCTCTGGCGGGCCTCGCTGCAGGGGCCTGGGGACCTGGGGACCCAGGATACCCAGGATACCAGGCATGGACAGAGAAGTATTCTCTGCCTCGCTGCTCACCTCCAGAAAGTCTGACCTGAGTCAACAAGGAACATGACATCTCCCTCCCCCCAGTGAATCACCATCTGGGGAACCCCCACCCCCACATGAACTCCAACTACCCCCAAACCTCCTGGAGCTCTCAGACATTTGGGGCTGGCTGGTTTGGATGCCCTAGATGGTACCCAAGACAACCACGAAAGATGAGGCTCGGCTGTCAAAGCTCTTAGATCGATACACCGAGAACAGTGAACTTTACTCGATGCACGTGAAAAAAAAATGTAAAACAAGTTAAAGGGCTGCCTAACGGTGGTGGCTGGTGGAGTTGTGTATGGGGGGGGATTTTGTTTTCTTTCCTGAGCTATTTTTTTACTTTTCAAATTTTCTTGCAATGAACATTTGTAATTACTAGATTTAGCAATGTCTAAATTAGAATTTCTAATTTCTAGAATTTCTAGTAATTTCTAGATTTAGAAAACGTTGCTTCGAAATAAAATTTGGGAAAAGGAAAAATGTTCAGGGATCACAGGGGGAATGTACCACGTGGTTCTAGCTATGAAAATTTAAAAGGGGGGTGTGTGTGTGTGTGCACGCACGCGTGTGTGTATTTTGAGACCCCTGCTCTGGAGACGGACACCCTGGATATGAATCCTGGTCGCACCACATACCATCTAGGTGACCTTAGATAAGTAACACTGTCAATTTCTCTAGTTTAGTTGCATATTGGGCATAAAAGCATTACCTCCTGCAACATTCACATCACCTCCTGCAAATATTCGCGCTCCCACCTCAAAACCTAAACCCCAGGGTGATGGTATGGGGGAGTAGGGCCTTTGGGAAGTGATCAGGTTACAAGGGTGGAGCCCTCATGACAGGATCAGTGCCCTTCTATAAAAGAGACCCCTAGAGAGGCCTCTGGGTGGTTCAGTGGGTTAAAGCCTCTGCCTTCGGCTCCGGTCATGATCTCGGGGTCCTGGGATCGAGCCCCGCATCAGGCTCTCTGCTCAGCAGGGAGCCTGCTTCCCCCTCTCCCTCAGCCTGCCTCCCTGCCTACTTGTGCTCTGTCAGGTAAATAAATAAAATCTTGAAAAAAAAAAAAAAAGAGCCTCCCTCCCCCGCTGCATGGCCCCTCCCACCATGTGAAGACAAAGCAGAAAGACCACAGTCTCTGAATCAGGAAGTGGGTTCCCACCAGACACTAAACCTGCCAGCACCTTGATCTTGGACTTCCCAGCCTCCAGAACTATGAGAAATAAATTTCTGTTGCTTATAAGCCCCCAGTCTGTGGTATTTTGTTAGAGCCGCCCAGATGGACTAAGACATCATCTCACAAGGTTCCTGGGAGGACTGAATGAGAGACACTCCACGTAAAGCTCACAGCTCAGCCCCAGGCATGATGGGAACACTCACTAAAGAATGAACAGCACAGGGGGGCGCCCGGATGGCTCAGTCAGTGGAGCCGGTGGAGCGTGAGACCCTACATCTCAGGGTTGTGGGTTCAAGCCCCACGTTGGGTGTAGGGATTATTTAAAAAAATAAAACAATCATTAAAAAAAAAGAATTTATAGTATAAACTCATGAATAAACTTCATTTTGAAAAAGGAAGAAAGAAAAAGAAAAGCCAACAACAAAGGCTGACTGGAAGGAAATGCACCAAAAGGTTTATAGCATTTCCTCAGAGTAGTGAGATTATGGTGTAAACCATCAATAAACGGTAGAATTATCGTTTTAATTTCTATACTTTTCACATTTTGAAAATGAACATCCAGGCAAATTACTGGATATTAAGAAAAAAAGAAAAGGAAAAAGCCAAGAAGTAATGATTGGCTCTGTGAAGGATTACAGGTAACTCATTTCCTTTGCTCCTCTATATTTTCTAATCTAAAATAAATACTTATTACTTTCGCAGCGAAGAAAATGAGAAATGTCATTAAAAACAAAAAACGGGGCCCCTGGGTGGCGCAGTTGGTTGAGCGACTGCCTTCGGCTCAGGTCATGATCCCGAAGTCCCGGGATCGAGTCCCACATCGGGCTCCCGGCTCCATGGGGAGTCCGCTTCTCACTCTGACCTGCTCTCTCTCACTCTCTCTCTTTCCTAATAAATAAAAATAAAAATAAAATCTTTAAAAACAAAAAACGAAGGGATAGGCTCACTGATTATATTCTAGAAATGTGATCTCTGCTAGTCCCCCCAAAGTCTAGGCCTCCTGCACCATCTGGAGCCTGAGGCCCTGGGTCTCCCGCACAGACACAGGGGATCCTGCTCACTGAAGGAAATCGGGCACAGCAGTCACCCCTGAGACTCTCAGGGGAAAGCCAGGTGACCCAGCCCTACCTAGAGAGCCCCTGGTGAGGGTGGGGACCGCAGCAGCTGCAGCAGAACCAATCGCTCTTGCCATCTGGGGGTGTGAGTGTTAATATACATCTCTTTTTCCGTCTGCAGAGCTGTCTTGCCTCCAGGAATCCATTTCTGGAGCGCAGGTGAAACTGACCCTTCAGGCCCCCAGGTTCTCCGCCATGCTGCTCAGGTCCCGAGCCTTGACCTAGTGCGGGCTAACGGGAGTGTTCCATCCTCCTGGCCCTGTGCTTGGCTCTGGCAGAACATGTGACCAAAGGCAGGCCACGCAGAGCCTTCTGCAGGATTTTCCAGCTACAGTCCTAGCGACAGAAGCTCTCCAAAGGGAGGCACCACCAAGATGCAGGAAGAAAGCGAGGCTTAGCTGCTGGTGGCCTTGGGGCCTGCCATGTGACATGGGCCTGGCTGAGAAGTATAATCTAACAGCATCATCTGAGCCTCTGCATCCAGACCTCGCTGAACTTCTATTACTTAAGCTGACAAAAGTCCTTAGTGTAAGCCAGTCGGCATTGGAACTTGCTACAGAAATGTTCTAACTAGTAGGAGAATATAATAGCTTGTAGTTAGTAAGTACTTACTATGTACCCTCGTACTGTCTATTTATCCCTCCCCTTCATCCATCTCATTGACAGACAGCTACTATGAATACCAACTCTGTGCCAAGCACTTTATTTCAGGCTAGGAATACAACAGAAACAAAACAAGTAGTCCTTTTCTTTAGGGAGGTAATATCCTAATAAGAGATACCAAAAAAAAATTTAATTAAAATTAACATAAAATTAACTAAAATATATAACTGAAATCTGTGAATAAACGCTAAAAAGGAGAAAGCATGCTGAGACATGGGGGGGGGGCATCTAATTTTAGACAGGGTGGCCTCTCTGAAGAGCAGACTTCTGAAGATTCTAGCCACGAGAGTACAGAAATTTCCAGGCAGAGGAAACAGAACATACAAAGGCCCTGGGCTATGACAGGAAACCTGACGTGTTCTAACACAAGGCAAAGAGTAAGGAGGGGCAGGAGACAGTGTGGAAGAAGGAGGCAGATGCTAAACACTTCAGGGCCTTGCAAATAATGGTGAAGGGGCTTGGATTTTACACTGAGGGCAAGACACTGAATGAAGGACTGTACTCAGAAAAGTGAGATGATCAGATCTGAGTTTTAAGAAAAATCACTCTTGGCTTATGAAAAATGAAATAAAATGAAGGAGAGGGCAAGAGTGGATAGAGTGATGTAGGTGCTACTGCACAAGTCCGTGCAGTAGCTAGGCCTAGGGCAGGCGTGGGGGTGGGCAGTAAAAAAGAGATATAGGTGGGTTTGGGATATATATTTGAAAATAGAGCCAGCAGGCTTTGCTAAATTAATCCAATATGGAGGTAAGGAAGCAGAAGGAATGAGAAGTGACTGCTCAGTTTCTAGCTAGAGAACCAACAGACGAGTAAACAAGCTGAGAGGTTAAGAGACTTGTCCACGAACAAGTAGCAAAATCAAGTTTCTGTCTGCCTCCCAATATTAGGTTCTGGGCTGCCTATTTCCAATCTTGCTACCTGCCCGAAAGAATGTGGATGAGAACCGAGCCACCAAAATGCACATGTTGATTTTCTTTTACAAGAAGGGTAGAAAGAGAGGGGGCTTTTGTTCACAGTAGTTAAAACAGGGTGGTGTTGACGCAAGAATTTCCCAGTGATGCCTCTGGCTGGTTCGGTGTGTTCTAGAGCAATCTTGCCTTTGAGGCCAGTCCTGGAGGAGGGGACACCCAATAGAAACTGACAGCCCAGGAGCTGAGTGGCCCCAGAGGCGGCTCACGCACGCAGCTGTGCCAAGGCCCGGCCCTTCACCAAACACAGCAGAGTCAGCTCAGGAACCCTGACCTCAGCCGCCCTCGACAGCCCCCAGACACCAACTCCCAGCGGCCCCCGAAACTCAACCCTCGCGAGCCCAGAAGAGAACGCTCCTGAGACCCCTCAGCCCAAGGCACCAAAACTCTTTGGATGATCTGATCTAAAGTCATTCATTCAACAAGGACACCTTCAATGTGCCAGGCGGCAGGGACAGAGCAGCGAATAAAACAGCCAGATTCCTGCCCGCACGGCACGGGAGCCCCAGTCTGGTCCGTTTTCACTGGGCTCGGCAGCCCGGAAATCCAGAAGACTGAGGAGATGGGCTCACCATTCATAAATGCCAACCAGTATGGTGGGGCGGGGCAGGGCTAAGCAGAACAGTCACTTTCTGGTTTTTTCAGGTTTCTAGAAACCAGGGGCAACCTTACACTCAAAACAGAGCATTCTGGCTCAGATTCAGAAAATAAATCACTTCATTGATTGGACAGAGGGATGGATGTACGCAAGCTCAGGAAGGACAGGAACTCAGGTGCACCTAGAACAGGGCCTGGCACATAACAGGAGCTAACTATACTCCGAACAAGTGCATGGCTGGTATCTCAGCCCTTCCTCCCTTGGGGCCCGCCAGCCTGCTTCCACGGTGGCCGTCGACAGATGTGTACATCCCACCACCCGATAAGCCCCCGGGGAAGACTGTATTTTGTGCATCAGTTAATCCCCAGTGGTAATTAATCAGAGTAAGTGATCAATGGATGTAGAATGAATGGATATTAAGGAAAGGGTGAAGAGGAAGAAGAAAAGGTCAGAGGGAGGGAGGAAGGAAGGGGGAGAGAGAGAAGGAGGGAGACAGAAAGAGATCAATTCAATTTTCTTTGAAGATTCTATCTATCTATCTATCTATCTATCTATCTATCTGAGAGAGAGAGAAAGCACAACCAGGAGGAGAGGCAGGCAGAGGAGAAGCAGGCTTCCCAAGGACCAAGGAGCCCGACGTGGGGCTCGATCCCAGGACCCTGGGATCATGACCTGAGCCAAAGGCAGACGCTTAACCAACTGAGCCACCCAGCCATCCTCAAAGAGTTCCGTTCAGTCATACAGTGGCATACAGTAACCCCAGGCTGGGCTAAGTGAGAAGCTGAGTCAAGGAAGGGAGACTGGCTCTGGAATCACAGGGACTCAGGTTTGAATCCTGACCCAGATATCATCTCACTGTATGACACTGACCAGTAGGTCACTCGACTTCTCTGAACCTCAGTTTGCTCAGTCACAGAATGGGGACCAAGGGGCCTCCCCCACCCCCTCCCCCGGGTATAAGGGTCAAACAGGATGATAAATGCACAAAATGCCGCCTTCCTTCCATATCCTACCTCCAGCTCTTCTTCTGACTGGCTGGGTGACACGGGCACAGCAGCCCACTCCATCCCCCAGGCCTCCATTGCCCCATCCCGCTGGACTGGTCCTGACGGCTCAAATCCTCAGTGGCAAGCAGCCCCGGGCCGCTGGGGCTGCCAAGCTGGCCTGGGTCCCCCCACAAAGCCCAGCGAGAGTGTGTGCTGCATTCAGAGGTGGCTACCAGCTGCCAAGAGGAAGGCCCTTGAACAGTGGGGCCTCTGGCTCCCCGGGGAGAGGGTGGGGATGACGGGAAGACGGACAGCAGGATTCATGTGCATTAAAGCTGAACCCAGGAGCCAAAAACAAGCTCACTTTCCTGGTTTACTCTTCCAAAGCCTCTGGTTTCACACAGCCCACCCACCAGGGCCCACACGGGGCCACCGCCACTCCCAAGCAATGGGAAACCGAGATGGCGGCAGACGTCAGGTAGCTCTCTTCCCCATCCCCAAGAGAGGGCCTGATTTCAAACACGGGAACAAGAGGATAGTAGAGGAAAAGGCTAAGAGAAACTTGCCCCGTTGGGATCTTAATAAAAACCCCTTACCGGACTCGCCTGCATCTTCAGTTCAGAAAATGCCACCAACAAGAGCTTTCTCAGGGGAGCCCGTGGCCCCTGGCTTGGGCCCTGGAATCCTGGCCTCTGCAGCGCCCACCTCTCACGGCTAGGACGGATCCCAGCCAGTGCTCGCCACTTCCTCTAGCAACTTCCAACAGGGAAATTGCTGAAGGGAAAAAAAAAGTGGCCTTAGGCCAGCAGGCTCTGAAATCATTTCCCCCCAGCTGCAGCCAGATCGTGAAGCTGTGATGTTCAGCCCATGGAAGGTCTGGAGGGGGAGGGTGGAAAGAGTCACAGCATGTGACTCTAGGTGTCTGGGGAGGGCGAAGGCACCCTGCTCTGAGGGCCCCTCCTCCACGCAGCGCGCCTGGATTCCCACACCAGCACGGGCTCACCTTTCACTGTCCTCATGATGAACCCAGCCTTCTCACCAGCAGGGGTTTTAGTGTCCCTAAAACAATTCTAGTGTTCTCTCTCTCCGTCTTGCACACACACACAGGCACGGCACTGGTCTCCAGATAAATCCCCCTACACGAAGGTTTCCACGAACCGACCATTTGCTCCCCGGTCTCTTCCCAGGCCAAACCCTTTGCAAGCACTTCCTGGGAGGCCCAAACAGCGCTCTCAGCCCTCAAGGGCTCTGCTGGTACCATTCCCGCCCTCTTGCCCTTCCTGGCTCAGCCCAGCTCCCAGCTCTGAGGGAAGCCCTCCCCGGTGTTGGTCCTTCTCCGACGTCCCAGGGTGGGTTTGCCGGCTTGCTCCCCCGGACCCCAGGCTGCCTTCTGTCAGGGCGCTTGCTGTCAGCTCTTGGCAAGTCTCACGGCAGCCTGTGAGCTCCTGGGGCTGGGGGAGTGCCTCTAGCATCATGGCTGTGAGCACGGGGTCCCTCCAGGGCAGGCTCCAGATCTGCGCTGCCCAATACAGCGAGGGCCCTATGTCCTTTTATGTGAAAATTCACTACAGTAAAACAAAATCTAAATTTTGGTTTCCCCGTCGCCCTCATCATATTCGAGTGCTCCTTGGCCACATGTGGTTGGTGGCTACCATGTTGGGTAGGGCAGTAAAGAACGCTGCTATCGTCCCGAAAGTTCTACAGGACAGTGTCGCTCTAGAGGAAAATGAGATGGTTTGGGGTTAGCATACAAGGGTGTCTCCCGAACTGTCGGTCTCCAAAGGAGTTAGAATCAAAGGTCAAATATGTCAGAAGCACCCACTGTGGGCTCTGGAGCTGCAGGGGCTGAGATCGAACTCGGGAAGGGAAGGAGGAGAGCAGAGGCCCTTCCTCCACACCAGAAACCAGGAAGGACCGCTACCAGCCTGAGGCCACGTCTCATCCAGGCCCTCTTCATGCAGCAGAAAGGCACTATCTTCCCGGGAAGGCCGAGATAGGCAGAGAACGTAGAGGCCGAAGGGACAGCTCCCAGCACCATGGGCGGCACCAGGTCTGGGGCCATACAGCATGGATGGCTCAGCAAAGCAAACTGCCAGATTTCATGATTCAGACCCCTTTTACTAAAAACCAGCCAACCAAAATAATAATAATAATAATAATAATAATAATAAAAGGACACATACATAGGTCTCTGTTTTAAAGTCTCCACCTCCAGCCTCCACCCTCTGATGACTTTCGTTCGTTTCTCGGTCGCAGCAAGTACTTGCCAAGGGCTTCCCATAGGCCAGGCGCCGTAGCTAGGCATGAGGACGCTTCTGGGCGCAGGCTGAAGCCTTCTGCGTGCGCCTCGACGTGCACCTCTGCGTGCGCCCATGGGCACCCCCTCGCCCGGTCACCACTAAGCTGGCTCGAGGAAATCTTCCCTCTTAACTAGTCTGCCGTTAAAGAGGAAGGAGGTGGATGTGTATGACTCACGCAGAGATGAGATGCAGACTTAAAAAATACTGTATGAGCCCATTTTAGCAACTGTCAAAAATAAAAAGGAAACAAGTTTGTATGTAAATAGGAACAAGGTGCTATCCTGGATTGGCTCCTAGAACTGAAAGAAGCGTCCAATGGAAAAACCGGTGCAATCCAAAGAGAGTCTGGAATTCAGTCGACGGTGATGCACCAACATTGTGTTCTTCGTTTCGACAAATGCGCGCTAAGGTAACGTATAATGATAATGACGGGGGGAGTCTGGGTGAAGGCCACATACGGCAATTCTGTACAGTCACTGCAATTTTTCTGCAAATCTAAAACTACTCCAAAACAAAACGCTTATTTAAGAAAGTAAGCAATGTTCAGATGACATTCAGAAGTTAAAGGGTTCTATCTCTGAGGTTATACACACACACACACACACGTATTTTTTGCATGTGTGTGTGCAAACCATGGGACTTTATGCTGTTTGGAGCTGCTTTCTGAGATCTGCACCTATCTCTGATGGGTGGAAGTTTTAGAACCAACCCCGGGTACAAGCACGTAAGACCCAGCAGCGTCTAGGGGGAGCAGGGCAGGGAGGTTGTTGTGAGTGGAAGATCAGATCCATACCCCCCGGGGCCCACCTTGAGGCCTGTGCCAGGATGCTACTCTAACTCTGGGCCCCCATCACTGTGCCCCCCACACAGGTACAAGGAGAGACTCCAGGAGCACAGCCAAGGGGAGGCAGCCCCCTCCCCGATCAGCAGGGGCTGGGTTACTAGTGGAAACAGCCCTTCTTTCCAACCTTCAGCATACTCTGGCCTGGGCCCAAGAACCAACCTGAGATCTGAGGGAAAGAAATAGAATAAGCTTGAGAAAAGGGGTCTGGAGAATTCGGGAAAGAATACGGATACCCAGTCAATGGTTCCTTGGGATTCTTAAAACCTAATAAGCAGAAAGCTGCCGGCCCATGCCCAGGTACTCTCAGGCAGCCTGGCCCACCGTCTTCCTGCTCTTCCTGCCCCCACCCCCTCGGCCTCAGTTCCTCTAACCTCCTGGTAAGGATGCCCATGAGGGAGCTTTGGAGCCGGCAAGGGTGCAGGAGGCAGCCCAGGGCCCAGCTTCTGTCCTCCCACTGCCCTTCTTAGACCTTGAGCTGATTGCCACTGCCTCTTGACTCAGAACACTGCCTCCAGCCAGCCCCTACTCTCCCTGCCGTCCCTTGACTCCCCGCTTCTTTTCACTCCCCGGATGGCTGCCTCGAGCTACCTGTGTGCAAACCCAAAGCAGTCTCTGCGGGGCTGGCTCTCACTCAGGAATAAACAGCAGCGGAGGATGAAAGGTGAGAAAACTGCCAGAATTTTCTCTCTTCTACCTTGTTGAACACCACCGTGCCTCTAAACACGTGACCCCACAAGCGCTTCGGAGCACGAGAGGCACGTAGGTCGTGGTGCAGCTTGGAACCAGACTACAGAGGCCTCGCTGAGGGCCAGTTGGGCTCCCGGAAGCACAACCCCTCATGAGTTGATAATGCTCAGAAGAGGAGTGGCAAAGAGGCCCAAGGACTCCTTGGGGTGTTGGCCTGTCCCAGCCTTCCCAAGGGCACCAACTTTCCCAGCACTCTTCCCAGAGGCTGACTTGTGGGTAGCTGGGCAGAGTTGGGAAGGGAGATCTTTGGGGCTATGATTCTAGAGTGGCTTACAAACCACATTCAACAAATAAGTTTGATACACTCCAGAGAGTGGTTGGTGTCCTCGAGAAAAATCAGCCAAGATGCACTGGTAGAAAACAAAGGCTTGAGCCGCTGCATGGGTGACACGAGCATTGTCTGAGATGGGCAGAGGTGGGACGAAAATGGGTCTCTGTGATGGAGGGTGGAGAACAAGAGCTCGGCCTGAAACGGGTTCGTTTCTGAGCCACCGCTTCATGGTCTCCAGGTCACTGGAGAGGTCACTGGGCAGCTGGAGACGCTCCTGCTCTCTTGGCCTGACCCCGTCATTCCCACCGAGCTGTCTGCTCAGACTCTACCCCAGTCCCCCAGGCCCGGTGGCAGCCTGGTTCCCAAACCACATGAGGCGGCCGGGCTTTCCCATCTGCCTGACGCCTGCCTACAGATGAGCCTGCCCCTCGTTCACCCCCTGCCGCACTCGTGACCTCGTGACTCCTCCCCCACCTCACTCGCTGTCTGCTACGCCTCTGGGCCTGCCTGAAGACCCCTGTCCCAGGAGCCCCTCCCCGGCCTCCGCGCCGGGCACCCCCGGCTCCTCTCTCACAGACGGACACGGGTGGGATGGGTGTCGGCACACTCCGGATCACGGCAGCCCCGAGGAAAATGCCGCGGGGAGCTAAGCCATCTCCAGAGGTGGCTCGGGCCCTAGAAAGGAAGTTAGAACCACAGTTTGGACTCCAGGCGGCCTGGGTCTGAACCTCGAGAGCCCTTCGGCCTCTCCGAACCTGCGGTCTCTGTCAAGTTGTTGAGGTCTTCCGCCGGGGCGGCAGAAAGCTGCGAGACCAGTGGGTCTAACGTGTGCGTGTGTGAGTGTTAATAAAGCCCCAGGAAACTCCATCTCACAGGGGAGCTGCCCTCAACCTTCACAAAGACCAGCTCCTTCCTGCCAGCTTTGGTTTGTTTTTTTTTTTAAGATTTTATTTATTTATTTGACAGAGAGAGAGAGAGAGAAAGAGGGAATACAAGCAGGGGGAGAGGGAGAGGGAGACACAGGCCTCCCGCTGAGCAGAGAGCCTGTTGTGGGGCTCAACCCCAGGACCCTTTGATCATGGCCTGAGCCAAAGGCAGATGCTTAACCCCTGAGCCACCCAGGTGCCCCTTCCTGCCAGCTTTGTAACTGTAGGTGTGCACCACAAATGTGAGGGTTGCCAGGCCAGACACGTGTGACGTGTTAAGAGCCCCCCTGGGTCCCCTCATTTACCCCCATGTACTCCCACTGCTCCTCCCCACGACGGGACCTTTTACGATCACGGCACTTCCTGTCCAGGAAATCTCTCCTAGGGAAAATGCCTAAATATACAAAGAGCTGCACAAATCATATTAACCCCTGAGTTCCAGATAACAGTCAAGGACTGGGGTGAACCTCTCTTCCTGACACACCATACATACCCCCTACACGCAATCAAACACTACACAGCTACTTTAAAAGGGGAGGGAGGTTATTAAGTGTGAAAGTACAAAGAAAACATAATGGTTAGCAATAGCGAATGGTCAGAGGAAAACAAAACTGTCTACTGAGGATGGTTCAAACCAGTGTTGCCCAAGAGAAATACAATGCAAGCCACACACTTCATTTTTTGAGTCGCCACATTTTAAAAAGTAAGTGTATTTCATGAAATTAATTTTAACATTCCATTTAGCCTAATAGACCCAAAAGAGCACCATCTTCAGTGTATACGAAACAAGAAAAGTTACCAGTATGTTACTTTTTTTTCCTATATGAAGTCTTCAGAATTCAGCACCTCTCTGGATTTCTATCTTTGCAATTACGGCACATCTCAATATGGATTTGCCACGTTCCAAGTTCAGAATAGCCACGTTGGCTCGTAACTACCTTATAGCACGGGTCTGACCCATTAGAAATTCTTGGAAGCCTTAAGTATTAGCAGGGGGGGAGGGGGGGAATAACTAGAATATCAAAATCTTAACGATTGGTGGACTTTTGCGGACTTTCGCAGAGTTGTGGGAATATGTATGTGTTTTTCTTTTTCCTCCTCTGTTTCCCAAAGTGGGTCTAAATAATCAATTCCTATTGCTTTTAAAATAATAGCAGGAGCCAACTTTTTAATTTTAGAATCAAAGGGGTTTAAGAGACCTGACTGGGTGAGCTGCACCTGCTACCCACTGATTTACTGATGCCTCACGAGGCGGGGGGCCCTGTGCCCCTGATGCTTGGCATAGGACATGCTCTCCAGGCTCACTGGCTGAGTGGGTAAAGGGGCGGTGGGGGGGATAGGCTGGCTGGATGGGAAGAAGGAACCAAGCAGCGAAAGTAGTACATTACAGCAGATACAAGAGAAAACTAAACTCGGACTCTTGTTTCCAAATCCCAAAGCGGCTCGCTTGCTAGCTGCATGACTTCAAACAAGTCACGTACCCGTTCCGTGCTTTAATTTCCTCAAGTATGAAGCAGCCATAGAGACAGTAATTCCTTCACGGGGTTTTGCGAGAATTAAGTGAGATTATCTAGACACAGTGTTGACAGCCCGGTGCCTGTCACACAGCCGATGTTCCCAGAAATGTCGGCGGGCTGTCCTTAAGGGGAATCAAGGAACCATCAATGTGGTCAGGCTGTCCAGCTCGTTTGGCAGCGGCCCGGGGGACACAGGCTAGAGCCACACGTGCCCTAGGTCCCCCCCACGGCCTCTGTCCTCTCAGGTCCCCTCTGGGAGAGCCGAGAGCATGGCCTTCCTGTCGCGCAGTGACGCCAGTCCCTGGGTTTGAGTGTGGTCCCCTCTGCCATACAACCCCTACCCCACCACTGCGCCCTCTGCCGACCCCAGCCCCACAACCCGCTTACCTGCACCACCTCTGGCCTCACATTGAAGGTGCACAGCCAGTCACTGAAGCGAGGGTAGCTGTTGAGCTCCGAGGTCCTCTCACCAGGAGCCACGCTTAGCTTGCACTGCTGCTGCTTGCAAATGTAGCGGACCAGCTTCGCCTGTGGGAGCCCAGGAAAGAGGAGGTGGGTTCGTGTGGGGTTCACGCATGCGCGACACACCCCAAGCACTACGCCGGGAGCCTGCAGGGTGCCCCCCGCCCCCCCACCATGGTCATTCAAACATCAAGGAAGAAGGAAATGGAGGGAGGACGAGAGGAGAAGGGTCTGAGAAAGCCAGCAGGAGACTCAGAGAGCCCCCCAAGACCCCGTCCTCACCCCAGGGATAGCTGACACCGCCTCATGCCCAGGATCACGATTCTCAGAGGGCAATGGGCAACGCATCAGGAGAATGGGGTAAAGACGTAAGAAGGGCTTCCTGGGGGCGCCTGGGTGGCTCAGTCAGTTAAGCGTCTGTGATCCCAGGGTCCGGGGATCGAGCCCCGCGTTGGGCTCCCTGCTCAGCGGGGAGTCTGCTTCTCCCTCTCCTGCCTGCTGCTCCCCCTGCTTGTGCTCTCTCACTCTCTCGCTCTGTCTGTCAAATAAATAAATAAAAATAAAAATCTTTACTTAAAAAAAAAGAAGGGCTTCCCGCCTGGGGAGGGTTGGAAGAAGGGTCAGAACATGAGGATATGGAAGATGTGGGGGTTTGGGGAGAATGAGTCACCTCCCACTTATGAGGCGTCCAGCCTAGAATCAGACTGCCTGGGTTGGGATCCAGGAGCTTGGGAACCCCCTAGCCCTGTGACCTTGGATGAGTTACTGAACCCCCAAGCCCAGAAAAGCCTCAGTTTCCTCCTCCGGATAATGGGATAACAACAGAACCTCCCTGTTAAGGAGGCAGAGAAGAAACGAAGTACTCAGAGCCCATACCAAGTAGTGGCCATGCCTGCTGGGATGCGGCATGACGGGCCAAGGTCCCCGACTTGGGCTCTCAGGAGGCTCTCAGGAAGCACACCCTGAAATATATGCAAATTTCAGATGTACGAGTCTGTGCACTTTCCAGGGGAATAGTGTCCACAGTTTTCAAAAGCCTCTCAAAGGCTAAAACCTCAAGAAGGTAAGTTTATTTTTTTTTTAAGATTTTATTCACTTATTGACAGAGAGAGCACAAGCAGAGGGAGTAGCAGGAAGAAGGAAAGGGAGAAGCAGGCTCCCCACCGAGCAAGGAGCCCGATGCGGGGCTCAACCCCAGGACCCTGGGATTATGACCTGGGCGGAAGGCAGAGGCTTAACCGACTGAGCCACCCAGGTGTCCCAAGAAGTTAAGTTTAAATAAGGACAGGCTGGCTTAGGTCAGCCTGGTGCCCTCTCTGACAAACCCTGGGCTCCAACCAGGTGCCCTGCACAGTACTCAGGAATGCAGAGGGAGGCGGTATGTGTGGGGGAGCCTCCTACACAACCTTGGCCATGGCCTGGGACTGATTAAAAGGAGGGTGAGCAGAACAGATGGAAATGAGCTCACAGCCCGAAGAGGAGGACCGGGGAGCTGCCGGGCTCAGCTGAGACCCAGGGACGCAGGGACCCCGTGACCCCGTGAGGGCTCTTGTCACGTTGATGAGACTCTAGTGGCCTCCTCTTGGTGACTTTCAAGCTTCCCCAGAAGGCGTGCACAACCTTCCAAGTCCTGTGCAGGGACCCTGCTGAGGGAAGCCACCTCCCAATCCCCTCTCTCCTAAAGGGTTTTCGTTGTTAATTCGTTCCTTACTTTCTCATCTACAAATATCTCAGTGTATTTCTCTAAATGGTAGGGACTCCTTTTGTTACTCACAACACTGAAAAGTAATAATAATTAATGACATAATATTTCAAATATTAGAAAGGCTCTCAAATTTCCTAACAGGAGCGCTTGACCATTTGGGGACCACAGACCCCTCCAGCAGTCTAGGGAGGTCCCCAGTTCCTTTCTAAGAATAATGCTTCAAATCAAACACTTAGGATTATAAGGGAGATCAATTATATTTAAATACAGTTCTCAAAATATTATTTAGAAGGGTGACAGAGTACCAAGAGCCCGTCTTTCTTCCTTGCTTTGAAGATTTATTTATTTGAGGGAGAGAGAAAGAGCGCATGCGCACGGGCGGGGGCAGGGGCGGAGGGAGAGGGTCCCAAGTAGACCCCCCCGCTGAGCACAAAGCCTGATGCGGGACTTGAACCCAGGACCCTGAGACCATGACCTGAGCCGAAATCAAGAGTCAGATGCCTAACCAACTGAGCCACCCAGATGTCCCCCAAAGCCCTTCTTTATTACCGCATGAAATAACAGCTGACCATGGGTCTCATAACTATGACAGCTTTGAAGCTGTGACAAGCGTAAAGTACTTTTTTAGATATCACCACAACGGTAAGGTAATATGCAAACAGCTGTGCCTTTTGCTGGTGACCAAGTCACACATATGTGCTTGCTGCCTACATCCAAACTGAGTAACATATTAAATTCCAGTTAAGGTTAGTGAAACTAAAGGTTCCATTTCTTTTCCCCTCCAAATTCATGGGCCCCCTGAATCCTATCAACAGACCCCAGGCAACGAATCCTTGTGGGGCGCCTGGACGGATCAGTTGGTTAAGTGTCTGCCTTTGGCTCAGGTCACGATCCCGGGGTCCTGGAACCCAGACCCAGATGGGGCTCCCTTGTCAGATAGGAGTCTGCTTCTCCCTCTGCTCCCCACCCACCAGCCTCCTCGTGCTCTGTTTCTCAAATAAACAAAATCTAAAAAAAAAAAAAAAAAAAAAGAATCCTCGTGAGGCAAGAAATGAGACCCACACTGACAACAAAACCATTGCTTCCCCATCAGCCTTTCTGAAATTTCCCCTAGAAACTTCGGTCCTGGGCTCACAGGCTGCTAGACTGAAGGGTGCCAGTCCCCTTGTGTGGCCCTGAGCCCCGCTAAGTCCTGCCAACTTTTGAGGGCTCAGTGGAAAATGGGCACAGTTTGCCAGGGAGGGAACACTGAGTCAGAACAAAAATAATTCCCCTCAATTCCCACTTCCAATAATTAGAGAAAGCTCCACGGAGGCAAGGCCCGGCCTTCTTGCAGCACACGCCTCGCAGATACCCAAAGCTGACATTGCTAATCAAACATTCTTTGCACCTCTGAGCGCCGCTGCTAATGGAACAGTCCAGGCGGAGGCTGGCAACCCTGGGTGGCCACGGAAGAAGGGCATCCGCTGTGCCATCGCGGAACTAAGCCCCTGGGAACATCTTCACAGAGCGGTTAACGAACAAAAAGATGGGAGTGCCGCGTTTATGCTCTAGGGTAAAGCAAAGGCACTCGTGTCCCTCATCTGGCCTCCCCCCCCCCCAATGATCCATCCCTCCCGGGGTGACCAGAGGCCAGTGCCAAAATCAGGGCCCCCCGACCTTCCTTCCCAGGCTCTTCTCCACTCCACCCCTCCCCCCCCACCCTGCCTTGCACGCTCACCTAGGAGTGACTTCTCAAAGACTTCTAGTACTTTCCTACCCCTGGGCCTCTGCTCCAACTGCCTGCTGTAGCTTCGAGTCCCCTCCCCCACCAGCCACAGCGTCCTCGGGCTGGGCGAGACACCCCCCCCCAGGCCTACTCCCAATCCCCCTCTCCACTTGGGTAGGTGGGGTCTGCACCTCTCCGGCAGCCGGTATCACGGTGGCCTCACATTCGCTCTTCTGACCCGGTCGCCCCCAACAGATATGAGTTCCCAGGGCAGCAGACACAGCGCCAGGCTTTGGAGCTGAACTGCACTGGGGTTCAAGGGTAGGTTCTGCCACTTAACAGTTACATGACCTTGGGGAAGTCGGTTCATTTTTCTGCATTACGGTTCTCTCTTCTGTACAATAGGCGTGGTGACATCAAGCCCGTGGTCTACTGGGGGGACTGGACTATGGTACAGAAAACCCCAAGGCGACGTTAAGTCCCCAGATGAGTACCCACCGGGGCAGGGACTGTGTCCACCTCATCGGGACTGTCCCCACACACCTCTTACAGCACAAGACGCGTGCGCACAACAGCCCGAGGAAGGAAGGAGGCAAGGATACATATGGGCTCGTCCCCACGTTGAAGACCTTCTCACAGCTCTTTCCCTCCATCCAAGCTGCTCTCCAACCTCAGCTTCCAAGAGACAGGGCCAAACATCACATAACTGGCCGGAGTCACAGAGGTCGGGCTGCGGGCACTCACAGCAGCGGCAGGGAAGGCTGTCCACCACTGGTGTTGAGAACTGAGGACCAGAGCCCCGGGAGCCAATTAAGACCGCGTCCACTCTACAGACGACTTTGGCCGTCACAGGTCAACATCAAGATTGGCCCGCCCAGCCTCAGCAATGAGCCAGAGTTGGGCTTTCTCGACTTCAGCCCGCTCCCACCTATCCAGTCCCTTTCAGCCTCAAGGCCCTCTGCCCAGGCCCTTCCCCGAGATCCCTGGGCCACAGCTCAGCTTCGAACGCCACCCCTGCAGGGAGCCCCGCTGCTCACCCCTGCCCGCCCCTCCGACCAGAGCACACAGCCAAGTTCTAATATTTTACTCGTCTGTTTCCCTCCTTAGACTGCACACTCCACGAGGTCAGGTGCCTGGTCTGTGTCCTGGGCCCCCACTAGGAACCAGCAGAGCTCCTGGGGCACAAGGTTTGCCCCTCTAACACCTCTGCTGGATGAATGGACACACGAACACACGATGGATACATCTCGTAGTTCTGACGGGCACGCACGTGGTCCAGAACGATCGTGGAAACAAAGGCCAACTGCACAAGTAGCCACTCAGGAGTCTGAGAGTGTCAAAAAGCAAGGCAAGTCCCCCAGAAGAGGGATGACTGGCTTCTTTTCTTAAAGGCTGCTAGAGATCCCCGCAAGATGGCACAGAGCAGTCGCATGGGTAAGGACGATGCCGAACCTGAAGGGACTCCTCGCTACACCCAGTTAGCCACCCATACGCTGGCTGGCTGGGCTGAGACAAGGCAAGGGGAAGACACCCAGCAAGCATGGGGTGACCCACTTGCCGGCAGGTCTGATGTCCCGGCGGCTGCTTTCCCCCGGAGCTCGTAAAGAAAACGACACCTACGAGTTTGGTTTCTGCCAAAGTCACCAAGCTATTCTCATTCACAAAGCATGCAGGGACCCAGGGTGCAGCAGCTTCTGCCTCACTTTTCTGGAAAGCTGGTCACAGTCGCAGAAGCACCCGGGGGCTCTTTCGTCAGGCAAACCGCAGTGCGGGGCCTGCCAGCCCAGCCCCAGGGGCCGACAAGGGGGCTGTTCAGGGACAGTGTCATTTGTTCTTAACCACGAGACCACAAGATATAAACTTTCCGGAATAGAAAAAGCACCTGGGCTTTCAGCGAAGGGACCAGCAGCAGGAGGGAAAGAGTCATTGGCTCTCTGGCCACGATGGAGGATGGCAGGCAGGAGGTCAAGTCCCAACCCCGCCCCCAATATTCTTTTGCTTCACTGAATGTGTGTCCCACCCCTGTCCCGACATTCAGCCTGGGTTAGCAGCTGGTAAGTAGTACCAGCCACAAGGGTACACAGGAGGGGCTCACTAAATGCTCCCCCCGCCGATCAAGGATCCCCCTTAGCTCAGCTTCAACCTCACCACCTATGAAAAGAGTATCATTTTACACAAGTGGGGGTCAAGTAAGTCACCATATATAAAACTGCTTGGAATAAGGGGGAAAAAAAATGACAGGTCCTACAACATCGCTGTTGGTTACTCCAACCACATCCAAGAGGCAGCACTCGGGCTCGGGACAGACGGGCCTGGCCTCTCAGCCCCTTGCCACCACACTCCCTCTGCAAGCGGACGCAAATCTAGCCGGTCAGCCTCAGTTTCACCACCTGTAAAATGGGACTGATCTTCCCAAAGAGGCTGTGGTGGAGATTTACAGGAGAAAACAGGGAGGAAAAACGTTTAGCAAAGTGCCTGGAAGAAGGAAAGCCTGCGCTCAGTGGGCGGCGTCCTCTCCAAGCCCCACCTTCGGGTTCTCCTAAAACCTCTCGCGGCAACAAGGCAGCGTGGGTGGGGCTGTACCCATTTCAGAGACTGGGGGTTCAAGAAGACCCTGAAGGCTGGCACTGGTCCTCAGGACAACACTGGTGGAACTCCGAGATCTGATACATTTGTTTGAAAGGCAAGAGGGCCAGCACCTGGGTCCCGAGTTGACTCCAGCTCCCGCGAGCCCTCCCTCTCCTCGGAGCACCAGTGGGCGTGGCCGGAGCGCTGCAGCGGCATCAACCCCGGAGTGCCCCTTGCTTCACCTGGCATCCCGATCAACGGCAAATATAATAGAATCTCCCTCTAGCTGCTCTAGCGGGACTCCCACAGGGGCCTCCCAAACGGAGGTTGTCGTAAGCATGGCTGGGGGGGGGTGGTGCTGTCAGACATCCCTGGGGCGCAGACACCTGTCACAGCTCCAAAGCACAGGAGAGAGAAACCTCCACAGGAACAGAACTCAAGGGGAACCTGAGAGGCCTTCCTTGTCAGATCTGCTCAAAGCTCGTCCAAGCGTGCTTCTGTGTAGGCATCCACCGCTCCCAAGTCCACTCTTCAGAGAGTATCCCAGCTGTCGCAGGCTACCCTGGGACACCCGCTCCTTTGCGGCCAAAGTCCCAACATCCCTTGGAAGCAGCCACAGTGCGGTGAGCTGCTGGCTGCTCGCCTCCCAAAGAGAGAGGGCAACACTGGCTGAAATGGTGGTCCCAGCAGAAACTTCTCGCAGGCTCCCACCGGGCAGTGGGATGGGGGCCGGCCATGGGGCCCGACTGGCTGGGCAGTGCGGTGGTCATGGCCGGGCAGACATCCTACCCTGGCTCACGCACACGCCCCCACCTCCTGTATACCACCGGCACCTGTTCTAGCTGGTCAGGAGCCACATCCCCCGTTGTTAACTGTTCTGTGACCCGGAGAGGGAGGCACAGACAGAAGGCCCAGCCCTGGTATTTTCACTTACCAGCGGTGTGGCCGTGACTAGTTACCTCATCTTAGTCTCCTAACCTGTAGACCGGAGGGAACAGCGCATGCTCCACAGCACCGCTGAAAACTCCCGGGGCGGGGGAGGGGGGATTCACACGTGCAAGGTGCTCAGGCCCACGGCCAGAACACATGAAGGGCTCACTACATAGGGTGCTCTTGGCATCCACGGCTTTGCAGACAACTGGCTTTGCAAAATAAAAGTCAGCTACCCCCTAACCCTGCAGCGCCTGGGATGGGGAGGTCCCCATTTCGTTGCCCCACAATCTGTGATCCAGGCTATGGAAGCAGCCAGATGTCAAGACATCTGTAACCCTAACTGCCTCACGCATTGGCCATGGCAGCAGACATTTGCCCTTCTCAGTGTCATGGGTTTTCAGGGCTCAAGCAGGGCTGGTAGTTCAGTCTATGGGGACAGATGTGACAGAGGGTGAAAGGTAAATAGACACATGACTCCTAGGCACAGACAGGGATGGACGCCGGATTCCTGTGTATAGCAACAGGTTCTCTCAATTATGCACGTCCTGTCACTACTCAGTTGTCAGCCCTAGTAGTTAGAGTGATCTCTTCTATTTATGCAGTAACTTATCCCTTTCTCTCCCCGCAGTCTCAACAAAAATTCCAGGAGGTAGGAATTGCAGTAGACTTCTGAATGCACAGGACTGGTGTCCCAACCTTCACGTAACCCCAAAGCTGGCAATGTCCCTCTCCGCCTCTATCATTTTTCCCCACAAAACACAGGCGAGTATAAATGAAGACACCACAGACCTTAATGGACCGTTGGTGGGAAGTAGTGTGTTCTCGACGTCAAGTCAAGAAAAACAGAGCTGTGTCGAGATGGGGCTGCTGGGAAGCCTGCGTGGCTCACTCACTGACTAAGGGACACCCGCCCACCCTGCAAAGACAAGTGTGCGATTCTGAGCCCAGCCTCGGCTCGCTGGCAAGTATGGCCCATCACTTAGGGTCACTCACAAAGAGTCAAACCACAAACGCTAAACCCATGAGCGTTGCAGGTGTATTTCATTATTCCCATCTTACAGATGAGGAACTAGGGCACTGAGAGCTTTGTAACTTTCCTGAATCCCGTGGTTAGGGAAGGTATTCAGACCTCAACCCAATGCTGTACCCTATCATCTCTCCAAATAATAACTCCCACTGCCCACCCCACAGTCCTGGCCAGCAGAAGCGAGATACCAGTGGGCAGGGTCTATCCCTCTTGTGGTCAGAAGCCCCAAATCCAGCAATGCCCAGCCTGCTGCAAGCGCCGAATCCTCTGAATAAAAGCCATAGACTTCCCTACTCTCCAGATGTGGCCAGTGACCCAAGCGGCCACCACTTCCGATCCTAATTTGCCAAACCTATCTTCTAAACTATACCCGATCCCCGGCTCCAAGCCAGCTCTGAATTCATTAAAACCAGCCCCGCCACCCTGCCCAGTACCTAGAGCTGCCCCTTTCGAGGCAATCCCAGGATTTTCGCAGAGGTGAGAGGCACCGGGATGGCCACTTTGGACCAGCCTCTAGCTCACCAACACCCATGGGACCCTGACTCCCCCCTCTAGATGGGCAACACCGTACTCTTTAAGAAGATGTTGACAGCAGGCTTCGCTAGTGCCCAGCCCCCATCCGCCCCATCCCAAACCTCAGGGAGTTGCTAAAGCTCTTGAGACTTACTCCCATCCTCCCTACAGTTTCCGAAACAGCTGCTCCTTCCCAGGCACCTCTGGCCCTGCCTAGGCCTTGAGGCTGTTCCTCTCACTTTTCCCACCCCCTCCTCAAAGCCAGAATGCACTTCTGGGGACTTCCTGCCAGCCCAGCCAGCGATGCCGTCTACCCTGGCTGCCATGGCCGACGTGTTGCAAAATGATTTCTGGGAATATAAGGAGGCCTCTGGAGGTCGTGACGCAGCTGACAGCCCCACACATGGGCACAGGCCAACCACAGCCCGCAGCTCCAAGAGCACCAGAGGCAGCCCTGGGTCCCCAGCACTCTGAGTCTCCCGAAGCCCTCGAGGGGACCCGCTGGGGCTGTTCTTGGCGAGCAAGGGGCCGAGGAAGCAAGAGCGCCAAGCCAGCGGGGCCAGGAGAAGAGAAAGTGAGCTCAACCCCCAGGCTGGGCGTTCTGGAGCCAGTCGCCCTCCCCGCGCCCGTGCTCTCCCAGGGACACTGGCAGCCGTGTGCACTTGTGCGGAGACAATCTCCCCGCCGAGCCTCCCACTAGCAACCCTGCCCTGACGTCAGACTCAGAGTCGGGGAACTTCAAATACAAACAAACAAGTCTGCCCCAGACCGCAAGTGGAGACGTTCCCAAGGAGCCGGAGAGGACGTGGCCGCAGCTGGGAACTCAGGGCTCCCTGCCCTCCCTTGACTCCCCTAGAGCCGCGGACTCCGAGGCCCGAGGACAGGCTGCAGATGGGAGCTTCAGGCCCCGGCTCAGACCATGTGGGCGCCGTCTCCGGCCTCGGTGACAGATGTGAGTGCCCGCCCAGGGCTGGTGACCCCGTCCAGAAGCACGCACAACCAGCATCCCCCTGAGATAACAGCACTGGCCGTCGCTGCCCTGGTACTAAGTGTGAGAATGCAGGGAAGGGAGAGCCGGCTGTGACCAGGGGGCATGCACAAAGCTTCCCAGGAAAGACAGAGCTGGAGCCCAGCCATGGATGGCTCCCGATGGGGCTTTGCTCGGCAATATCCCCTCTTCCATCGCGGGCCCCTCCACTGCGGTCACGAGACTTGACAGGAAAGATCTGCAAGAGGAAGGCAGTTCCCTGACCTCAGTATCCTCAGACGGCCTCCTCCACCTGAGAAGCCACGGGTGACTCAAACACATGTGCTCTCCAGAAAGCAGCCTTTAGCCCGGCAAGCTGTTGGAGCAAGTGTCTCGGGGCTACCTTTCCCGTTTTGCTTCGTGCCCAGTTTAATCCTAGAGGCCCCCAAGACTCTGTGTGTTTTCGAACCAGCAGTGCTAGGGGGTGCTGTGGGGTAAACTGGACTAAATCATGAGAAAGCAAGATACCTGCTTCATCCCCTGACCGCCCTGGGCCTCACGGGATTGTACAAGGAAAGGGAAGGAGAACCTATAATCTCTATCTGTCCTGGAATCTACAATCCTACAATCTGTAATACCATATAAACCTCTATCTATAATCATGTGACAAGCGGTCAGGAGATGTCTTCCCGAGGCCAGGCACCACAACATAGTCTAAGCCACCTAGTGCAGGCGGCAGACTTATCCGTGAACAGGCCTCCCCGGAAACTGTGGGAGGAGAAGAAAGGGAAGAGATGTGTCCCCCCTGCAGGCCTCCCCAACAGAGTCTCCATGCTCGGCGCTTCCGATGGGAAACCCTGGGAAGGGCAGGCACAGGTGTTGACCACAAACCAGATTCCAAAACTGCTGCAGCCTTTGTCTCCGCTCACTCACTCACTCCATCTGCCAGGCCCACAGAGCACGGCGTAGTCTGTAACCCGCCAAGTAGAAAAGGTAATCCCAGAGAAATCCCGACATTAGTAAAACTGGAGGAGAGACATGGGTGGGAATTACGAAACCTGGGGGGGGGGGGCTAGGAAAAAAAAAAAAGCAGAAAGCACAACCTAATGTAAAGGTGGAGTCCAGCCGATGGGACCACCCCCTTAGCTATCCTAAAGACCTCGTCACCTGGAAGCTTCTAGAAGGACGGGATGGGGGAGGAGGAGGCACTTCAAATTCTGATCTGAGAGCACCGCTGTGTGTAGGATACTGTGCGGTGTGCCAGGGAGACAGGTTTTCTTTTCCAGAGGCAGGACTGTTGGGTCACCACAGACAAGGAGAAAGGGGCTATGGAGGGAGCAGGGGTCAAGAGCAGGTGAGTGCCGCAGGCAACCGGGGGTCAACTGACGTGATGGCAAACGCCCCCAGATGATGATAGCCTCTGCCTCGGGCGCTGCTCAGTCCATTCCTGACTTGCTCCTCACCGTGCCCAGTGATGAACCGGTCTGAGTCAGCGTCTACACTGACTTCACATCACACTACCACGAGCTCCAGAGATTCCCGTGGGATGGGGTGGGGGTGGGGGTCCCAGCATGGCTGTGGTAGAGCTCCCGTCAGGGGGACGCGAGGACCCGTCCACTGGACTGCTGGGAAGGGTCTGCTTTCCTCACAAGGCGGGCAGGCTCTGGGGCTACACATCACCTCCTTCCTGCTCTAAAGATCTGCTCGCCCAGAATGATCCAGAGAACCAGAGACAGCTGTCAACACAGGAGCCACTTAAACCCCAACTTCTCACTACAGAAGAAACCTAACGGCCTATTTGTTGAAGTCACATTTTCTGTTACTTGCAAAGGAGAGCGGTCCTTTCTGCTAGCGCTGATCTAAGCCCACGCTGTTTCAAACCTCCTTCTAAAGCGTCTAACTTAACGTTTCTAAGTCGGAGGCTTCCTGTTGGCTTTCAGATAACCTACAAAAGGAAAAAGTATCCCTTCATTCTTCTTGGGACCACATGCTATCCAAAGGCATCCCTCCAAAAGTCCTTCCAAATTTCAAAGAGCAGCTATGTTTTCATGAAGTCCAATTTGCCCGGTTTTTTTGTTTGTTTGTTTGTTTCTTTCTTTTTTGGTTTGTGCTTTTCATTTCCTGAGCAATTTTTGCCAAGCCCACATTCACAAAGATGGTCTCCCTCTATGCTCTGTAAGTTTTATAGTTTAATCTTTGTTTAGGAAGGATTATGATCTACAATATTTGAAGTCATTTTTGTATTGACTTTTTGTATTGACAATTCTGTATTCCAAGATTGTTTTTACCATAACCCTGCACTGATTTTTAAATTGGATATTCCTACATGCCAGGCACTGTGCATCCACGGTCACGGGAAACCTCTGACTGGGACTATGACAGGGGCTTCTCGGACCCACCAGACCGGGACAGCTGATGTCACGTGGAGGATGTCACCTCTGCCACAAGAGAGGTTTAAGTACTTGCTGTAGGATCCCGAGGAGACTGGGTCTAATTGTGGGAGTGCGGTGCTACAGTCTTGGGAAGGCGGCAACAGGCTGGGGTGGGCTGTGAGGTATGTGAGGCACACAGGGTAAGGGACAGAGAAGGCACTTCGGGTGGGGGGCACAGCATGAACAAAACCAGAGTAATGACAGAAACTTTGTGTGGGTGTATGTGTGAGAGAGAGGGGGAGAGAGAGAGAATTCTAAGCAGGCTCCACACCCAGTGCCAAGCCTGATGCAGGGCTTGATCTCATGACCCTGAGACCATGACCTGAGCCGAAAGCAAGAGTTGGATGCTAACCGACTGAATCACCCAGGCACTTATATACTTATATATATATACACAGACAGAAAGACAGAAACTTAGATATATATATATATATATATACACACACACACACACACACACACAAATAAGAGAGAGGAGAGAGAGCGTGAGCCAATAGCCTAAGAGTAGAGAAGACGGGAAAGAGCAGTAGAGCAAAGTCAGCCAGGGGGCAGGGCCCACACATGCAGATCCAGGAAGGTTCTGGAAGGCCCGGGAAGGTCACACTGAAGGATCTACACTCGATCTCGAGATACAGGCATGGAGAAGGAAGCAAAGGAAAAACATGTGATAAGATTTGCATTTTTGGACCATCATCATTCTGGAAACCATGTGGAGGACAGATTGAAGTGCACGTGGAGAAACCAGAGAGGCAGAAAAATCAATTAAAAAGCCACCGCCATTCAGCAAATGATGAGAACAAAGGGTAATTTCGTTAGTGGCAACGTGGGTGTAGAGGAAGGAGCAGACTCTAGAGAGGTTTTACTAGCAGTTTGGCTGTAAAGACAAGACTTCCCTGACTGCTTGTCCAGGGAACGTCTGGCATGCTAACCCCGCGGAATGCAGGAAACGGAAGAGCGGGACCGGCTCGGAGAAGCCACCTCAGGCCCCAGGCCGCTCCCACCCCAGCCATCTGCCCCCCTCCTGAGCTCTGCCCCTTCGCCCGTCTGCCCAGCAGAGGGGAGCCCTGTACCTGCCGAGAACGAGAGCCCGCTCCCCTAACAATTCATCTCCAGCTTCCCCGCGGCCCCCAGGGGTGGGTCGGACAGACAGGGGCGGCACTCGCCGGAGCGGCCAGACCCAAGAGGAGCCTTCTCCAGCCAGCTTAGGGCTGCTGGCTCTGTCTGGCCCCCTCCAACCTGTCTGTGCAGGAAACATGCCACCCTGTTAAGGAGAAAGGGCCCAGCAGATCGTGGGCATGGGCGTCAGACAGATCCAAGTTCAAATCTCACCCACCCCTAAGGGACCTAGCAGCTCAGGGACCATGAGCAATTGACACAATGTCTCTGAGCCTTTATTTCCTGTTGTAAATGAGGCGGCGGGGTTGGAGGGGTTGGGGGAGGGGGCTCAAAACAGGGCTGTGAAGACAAAAAAAAAAAGATATAATACCTGTCCAGCAGGTGGCGTGCTATAAGCGACCCGGCAATTATTTGTCCCCATCTCCCTTCTCCACAACCTCAACTGTGGGAAAGGCTGGGCTCTGACAGCTGACAGGGAGACCGGGACCGGGCGTGGGGGAAACCTGGAAAGGCAAGTGTCCCGATGCAGGTGTCGATTCTTGATCTACTGACACATCTGCGGTCTCCCCGTGGAGCAAGGAGAACGAGCAGCTATAGAAACAAACAGTTCCGAGCGCGAGGTAGTCTCCTCCTACCCCAACCCCTATACGTATCTATGGGCTTTGGGAAGGACCGCGGTGGGGGTGAGGTGACGTCAGCTCTGGGAGACAGGAGCAGCGGAAGACCACCCTCTCCAACAAACAACGGCCGAAGACTACCGGATTCCTCCCCTGAGCCCTGCACACCGCAGGGGACACAGCGCTCACTGGGCTCCCATCACCCACAGGAGGGGCTCAGATAATAGGAAGTCACTACGGAGTCATCCCAGGAATGCCGGCCAGAGGCAGTACGATGAGGGATGGTCAAGGGCTTGGGCTTAGAGCCTGACAGACCTGAGTTCAAATCCCACCTCTACCCGCTATCCAGTTGCCTTAACATGGGCAGCTTAAGTGAACCGTTCTATGCCTCAGTTCTCTTATCTATAAAATGGGGGGAATAATTGTACTACCGTCATGGGAGGGAAATGTAAAGCGCTTAAACCTAGGCCTGGTAGACGGTAACACTCATCATCTCCTGTCATCTTTATCATAAAAATTCCAGTACTTCGGGGCACCTGGGTGGCTCAGTCGGTTAAGCATGTGCCTTCAGCTCAGGCCACAATCTCCGGGTCCTGGGATCAAGCCCCACGTCAGGCTCCCTGCTCAGCAGGAAGCTTCTGCTTCTCCCTTCCCTCCTCCCTGCTCATGCATGTGCTTGCTCGCGCGCTCTCTCTCTCTCAAATAAATAAATACAATCTTAAAAAAAAAAAAATCCAGTATCTTACTAGCTTTGAAGGCAGTTACGTTTTGACATGTTTATTGCTTTAAGATTCTTAAATGTGTTCCTGAATGAGTTCGTTTATAGGGCAAATCCCAAGCTACTCCCGCGTGTGCCCTGAAAGGGGCAGATGAAGACAAGGCCAGGCGAGCCTAGAACACACTCGGGACAGAGGACGGCCGTCCTGACGCTCACTTGATTTCCAGGAGGTCAAGAGCAGGCCAATACACAAGCCAGACTGTGCTACGAGAACCCCTGCAAGCGGACTGAGCGGAAGAGCAGAGCAGACCAGCTATTAAAATGCACATGACCACGGGGGTGCCTGGGTGGCTCAGTGGGTTAAGCGTCTTCCTCTGGCTCAGGTCATGATCCTGAGGTCCCGGGATCGAGTCCCGCGTCAGGCTCCAGCAGGGCGCCTGCTTCCCCCTCTCTCTCTGCTGGGTGCTCACTCGCTCTCTCTAATAAATAAGTAAAATCTTTTTTTTTTTTTTAAATGCATATAACCAGGGGCACCTGGCTCGCTTAGGTGGCAGAGCATACAACTTCGGATCGCGGGGTCACGAGTTCAAGCTCCACACAGGGTGTAGAGATTATTTTCAAAAATCCAATAAGTAAGTCTTTTAAAAAAAGAGAGATGCCCACGACCTGAGGCAGCAAGCTGAGGGGAGCAGGGGAGGGGAGGGCAGAGCAGCCACCGGGCCTGGCACGCAGGCGCTGTTCTCTGACACGGCTCAGAGACGACCCGCGAGAACGCACGCACGCACGCACGCCTGCCACCCTGGACAAGCTCCGGCCGAACAGAGAGAGGACCCGCTTCCGAACACACAGAGCGGGCGTGCTGCCAACCTCCTCCTAATCAACCGACCACAAGGTAGTGAGGAAACTGATCTTCACACCGACAAGGTGCTTACTGGGAGCCGGGCACCACGGTAAGTACTTCGTGTATGTTAAGTCACTGACGCCTCCTAACAAACCTGTGAGAGAGGCCCTAACGCGATCCCCCTTTCGCGGAGGGGTAAACCGAGGCCAAGAAGCAGTCCCAGGTCGCAAGGCTATCGAGCGGGAGAATGAAAATCTGAACCCAGGCAGTGCACCTGCCGAGTTCGTGCCCTAAGCACAGACTAGATCACCTCCTGGACGGACAGGTGTTTGGGGCACCTACTATGAGCCAGGCCAGGACTGGGCATCTTGGGGTGAGGACCCTCATGTATCAACGAGGACTCAGAGGTTCAAGAACCAACCACTTAGACCCAGGCTTAAAACCGAAAGCCCCAGGCTGCCCCTTCCGACTCAACGCACTGCTTCATCTTATTGCGGACGGCTCCACCCCAAACCTACCCGCCGTGCCCACCAGCACCGGGGCACACGCACCGCACGGCACGCGGACCCAGGCGAGGCTCTGCCACCCGGCTGGTAGGAGGCCAGAAACTTCTAGAAGGCCTGGAGGACCAGCTCCTGGAAGAGCACACAGTCCTTCCCTCCTCGGGGGCGTGCAATCCGCATGCTCCTCCTTCCTACCTGTCCGCGGAATGAGACAGAGCAAGAGCGTCCTGCTGGCTTCCCGATGGGGAGAGCTCTGCTAAGAGCTCTGCAGCCTTAGCCACCTGGCAGCACAGCTCGAGGCAGAGAGATACACACCAGCTCTTGCGTAAGCCCCAATTCCGCTCCCACGCAGACCTGAGGGCAAGCGGTGAGCGCCGCGGGCACGGGCGCACTGCAGCCCCACAGACAAGAGGCGCGCGCAGCCCACACCTCAACCCCACTCCCCACGCAGGACAGCACCTGCCCCATGTCCGCAAGGAGGCCGGCTCTCCCATGACGCCTGCCCCGGTGACCCAAATACTTGAATTCACCCTCCAGACGGAGGCGAGCTCGCCTATGCAGAGGAAACTCCAGGCAAACCCTAAAGGGTTCTGGATCTCCTCCTGGCCACCAGTCCTCGCGGTGGGGCCTGACCGAGGACACCACGCCGACCACGAGGGGCTATGGCAGGGCTCGCCCCTTCTTGAGAGAGCTGAAATGCCTTCTTAAGCACAAAATCCTAGAGTGTTCTAAGATGAGAAAGGCCCTCAAGGTCATCTCCTACACGTACTGAATAACCAGTGAGGAGACGAAGGCCCAGGGCAGAGCAGTGCCCTAGTCACACAGAAAGTCAAAAGGCAGGTGCCAGGACAGCCCCCCCCCACCCCACCCCCGTCTCCTGTCCAGCGCTCTTCCCTCGCTGCGGGAAGGCAGAGGGCATGGGCTCCACCTGCTGCTGGAGCAAGAAGCTTAGCCAGGCCTCTGGTGCCCTATTTCTACTTAGCAAATGAGGGACTATCTAAAGGTGTTTCTAAGTGCTAACTGATTTCATTGGAGGAGGGGTTAATATACCCACGTGGGGGTGAAAGTACGCCCCAGAGATAAAGTAACTGTCAGGTGGGGTGTGAACACGGGCCTTGCTTCTCCACAGCCCCAGCCCGGGACTGCGAAGCCACACTACCTTCGTAGCCTCGTCAGGAGCCCCGCCACATGCCCCAAGCAGCTCTTCAGAGGAGCAGGGCTGAAGATCATTCCAGAACTGCTCCCATCCCAGCAGCTCCCTCGGACTCCCGCAGGCTGATCTGCCACACAGGACCCAAGCCTGGGACCAGCTGGAAAGTGGACCCGGGTGTTCACTATAAACTCCTGTGGGGACCTGGGACAGGGACCAGAGCTTACCATGGGGGAGAGCAGCTTTGCCAGGCTGAGGCCTACGGCCCCTCCAAAAGCTAGACCTTCCCTCCCCTGCATCCCTGTGCCCCCCTGAGCCTCGGCGGGCAGGAGGGGCTGGCTGGCCAGGCGACACTAAGGCCCTGACACCCACAGGCAATGATTCTGCTTTCCTGTGTGCCCTCTTCGAGGCTCAAGCACTCGAGTTTTCCTCCTGAAAAGGAAGCCATTTCTCAATACGTTGCTACACACGGATACTGAGAAACACAAACCGAGAGGCACATGGGGCACCGGCCACAAAGGGAGGAGAGTGAGGGGAAGGGCTGGTACGGGGCTGTCCCCCCTGGCAGGGCGGCTGAAGCAGCAACGAGGCACCCTGTTCATGGTGGGGGCGGGGTGGGGGGAGAGACGACAGGACCCAGTGGGAACAACCGAAAGACCCACCAACAGAAGCAGGGCCCGAGGAGGCGATGAGAAAACCACTCACGATAGTTCAAAACTGCTGAACAATTTTACAGAAACACGGGGAAGTTTTCTTCAGCCATTCTCCTGCCCGATAGGCGGGCAGCAACCCGGGCACCGGGAAACTGCAGCTCCCAGAAAACGTGGCGGAGATGTCAACCACGTGCCCACCAAGTCTGGGCGGGAAGACCACAGGTAATCACTTCCTTTCTTCTACTCTTCCCTCCTCCAAATGTTCTAGAAGTACCACGTGTGGACGGTGTAAGAGGATTTGTGAGAATATTACCTTGTGAATTGTCAAAACAAGAAAACGGAAGCTGATGGGGAGAAAAGTCTGGGTGGGCAGCCGACCGTCGGCATCCTACTTGAAGCAGAGCCCTCCCCGGGCTGCCATGCCCTGCCTTCCCTTGAAAGCCCTGACAGGTATCAGATGGGCGAAACCTCACTAACGCAGAAAGGAAAGAGGAAGAAAGAAAGAAAACAATGTGACAAGATGGCATTAGATTCAGTTTGCTGACTTTTTTTTTTTTTTTTTAAGATTTTTTATTTTTACGTCCTCCCTACAATTAACATGGGACTCAAACTCACAACCCCGAGATCAAGAGTCACATGTTCTGGGGACTCCTAGGTGGCTTAGTCAGCTAAGCATCTATCTTTGGCTCAGGTCATGATCCCAGGGTCCTGGGATCGAGCCCCACATCGGGCTCCCTGCTCCGTGGGGAGTCTATTCTCCCTCTGCCCTCACCCTACTCTTGTGCTCTCTCTCTCAACCTCTCTCTCAAATAATTTTAAAAAAAGAAAGAGTTATATGCTCTACTGACGGAGCCAGCCCCTCCTTTTTTTAATTTTTAAGAACTGTGTATCCATCCACCCATCCATTTAAGAATATCAAGCACGTGCTAGTTACCTAGCACTGTGCCAGGCCCTCCAAGCAGTACAGAGACGAGTAAGACTCATTTCCTCACCCTCAAGTAGGGACCAAAGGTATCTAGTCGGGGCCGAAGATATCGAGTTATAATACAAAGGGGTATTTGACAAGTTGTTTTAGGATACAAGCTGCCATGAGAATTCAGAGTTGAAAATAAACATAACTTCCAGGGGCGCCTGGGCGGCACAGTCGGTTAAGCCGCTGACTCTTGGTTTTGGCTCAAGTGTTGATCTCAGGGTGGGGAGATAGGAGTCCTGTGTCGGGCTCTGTACTTAGCTTGGGATTCTCCCTCTCTCTCCCTCTGCCCCTCCAACTCATGCACACCCTCTCTCTAATAAATAAATAAACCTTTAAAAAAAAAAAAAAAAAAAAAAAGAACTTCCAGCTTCAGAGAAATGGCAGGTAGCAGGAAAGGAGTCGTGAAAAAGGTGGGCTTTGAATTGGGTCTCAAAGAACAAGGAGCAGCCCATGATGGGGTCAATAAAATGCGCGTCTCAAAGGAAAGTTACAGACCCGCGCCTCAAAGGAAAGTTACAGACCCGCGTCTCAAAGGAAAGTTACAGACCAGGGCCATTGTTAACAAACCCTTCCACCTTAATAAGCCAGCAAATGCAAAAGGAAAGCAAACGCGGCAGAGCCACTTCAAACGGTCCCAGGTGTGGGCTGCTCAGGGTCCCGGGTGTGGGCTGCGGTGGGAGCCCCCAGTGGCCCGGCCCCCCTTCCTCGGGGGGGTCACCGAGAACCAGACAGCGAGACCAGACACCGAGAACTTACTCAGGGACACGCCCGCTTTGTGCCCGCGACTCCACTTCTAGGAATATATCCTACAGAAACAATAAAGCATGTGCGTAGGGCTATTCACAGAAGTGCAACTTAAAAGAGCCAACCATGGGGAAGTGGGTAACTACACTTCGGTGTGTTTACATAGCAGAAAGCTGCCGCAACTAAAAAAACAAATCCCATTTTCAAAGAGCATTTAATGACATGGGAGACGGCCCAGGATATTACAGCAAGGTAACAACGCAAGATAAGAAATCTACACTTACAATATAATCCCAATTGATCCTTAAGCAACTTTTAAAGCCTGATTTTTTTTTTTTTTCAGCTTCACTGAAGTCACTGTATGGTTTATAGCAAAATAAGCACATCAAAATATCAACGCTGGAAATAATCTTATTTGAGGCTTTGGGGATTTTCTCTAAGAACGTTCTCCTTATAAAGACAAAATGTGATTCAATATGAAAGAGTAATAGGCGGGGTTTTAGTGGGAGAAGGGGCCAGTGCCGACAGAAAGCAGCAGAAAGTAGAAGTAAAGAAGAACAGGTACGTCTGCAGAGGAGAAAGGGCCACACATAAGGGTCCGACAGAGCTGGGCAAATCCTGGACCCATTCTTTTCTAGCTGTGTGACCTTTAACAAATGACTGAACCACTTTGGAGCTTCAGGTCCCCGCAAAGACTGTGCTCACTTACATCGAGGACCTCCCTGACACCCTGGCAGGGAGGGGGGGTGGCCCCATCAGCTCTCTCTCAGAAGCTAACAAAGTCAGATCCCTCTCTAGGGACCAAAGAAAATGCATTCTGGATGCACACGGGTGAGGCCGGAATTTAAAAAATATGTATAAAGCACACCGCTGATATAATAACATTGATCCTTCAGCAATTTTTAAAGCCTGATTTTTCTTTTTTCATATATAATATAAAGTGCCATGGTTGGCACATTATATTTTTTGCAAAATATATGGGTACACAGTACACTGCCCCGTCCAATGCAAAAAAAAAAAAAAAGATTTTTCTTTTTCCATATATAACATGCAGAAAACAAAAAGTGTCACATTAGACCAGTGAACAATGCATCTCAATTCCAGAAAGATGACATTCTGAAAAGGTATCTGTCCTAAAAATCTAGAAAACATGACACTTCCTTCTAAAGATGGTGATAACCAGGATTAGGCTGTTGGTCATAACCCAAGACACTAATGTTGTTCTCAAGTATCATGTGTGGTCTGATTTGTGTCCAAAATGAGGAAATGGACTAGAAGTGAGCTTCCAGTTCCAAAGCAGACCTAGATGGGGTAGGGGTGAGGCCTCACCCTCTGCAGAAACAGTTCTGGATCGGAGAGCGCTGCTTTTATTCTCCCGGGAACTGGCCTCTACCTCTCAGGTCCTACCTTTCGGAAGAAAATTTAGGCAAAATTTAAAACAGCAAGTTCCACCAGCCTACCTGGGGTGTGTCCTTGGCCGCAACCACGCCATCACCTTCCAGATGGAGAAGGTGCCAGCAACGCCAAGGTCAGCTGCCTTAAGAGTAAGCAGATGCACTCTGGGAAAGTTTAAGGTTTAGAAAGAATCCTTGGAGGGAAATGCAAGCTCGGTGGCCAAACTCTAAGCCATCAGGAGCCCCAAACCCTTTCCAAATGCCAGACTTTGACAACTCCAGGCTCGAATCACTCCCCAATTAAATATAATCACAGTAGCCAATCCTTCCATGGTCCCTAACAAGTGCCAGGCACAGTTCTGGGCACTTAACCTGTGATAACTCAGTTATCCTCGCCACAGAAGAAACATGCATGGAGAGGTCAGGTCCAGAACTAGCCCTTGATTGACGTTGAAAGAGGGTATCCCTGGCTTTATGGAAATGCAACACAGTCACGCACACAGCATGTGCCTGGCAAATGGGGGCAGCCTGGATTCCAGCATCTCTCAGCCCCTTGTGCAGTCCACAACCTGCTCAACAGTACACTGCCCCATCCAAAGTAACCAGTGGGTACAGTTTGTAGGCCACATTAAATAAGTGGCCTACAAATTAATGCAAACCAAGATTTCTGAAGCACTGATTTGGGTGACTGGGAACAGTCAATTCTGCGTACTGAGGATGATCAGATTTTCAACAGTGATAGGAAAATGCCCTGACATTTACAACTTTACAAGCCGAGACTTTTTAAACATGTTCTGTCCTTCTCTGCCACTTAGGAAAGCGAGCACCAAAAACAATTGAACCTTGCCTGAACTCCAATGTCACCCCCCCTCCAGGACCCCTCAGCCTCCTGCCTTTTCCTAACACCCGGCCTGTGCCTCCTAATCCTGGGGGGACGGATCCTTCCCTGCTTCTTTAATTGCTACTGAAGAACATTAAATATGCAGGTGGGTTGAATCCCCTCAGAGTTGTGGGTTTGAACTTCCTTCCTGTGGCTCGGCAGTTCACTTGCTTCTACCTAACCGCCCGTTCTTTCCCAGCTCCCGGGTCTCCCTGCTTCATGCCGGAGACACCCCCACGTACAGATGGTCTGGCATGGAACTCCTTCTGCGTGCCTCTCCCCACCCCTTGGAACTCATCACCTTCCATGGTCACCTCCTTCCCTCTGAAGGCAGTGGGGGGTTAGAAAAGCGCGGTCCAGCTGTCCTGCAGCCTCTAAACCCTCACTCGAGTCTTTCAGACCTTAAGAAAACACCTTCCCTCCAGCATCCACCTTCCTTCCTCTTCCATCAGGCCCAACGGACTGAGACCATTGAAGTGAAGACCACTTCACTGGGACTGCTCTTGCAGAAGCCCGAAGACTTAGTCATCTTATTTCCACGTTCATCTGCCTGACCTCACTAGGGTAGGTGGCACAGGGATCCTCTCCTCCTGGCTGCCTGTTGTCCTTCTACTTCTGACGGCACAGCACCTTCCTTCCCAGGACCCCCCCCCCCACCACCACCTGTATACTGAGGCCTCCTTAATCAGAAACTCTGGGCCCCACCTCTCTCTCAAACTCCAGTCCCATCCATCCAACTCTCAAAGGGATGGCTTGCCTGCATGGCCCAGAGGCCCCTCCAACTCAGCAGGTCTGAGCCAATCTCATTCTCTCTTGCCCTTTCATCACCTGGATGTCTCCCACTTCTCATTTGCCACTCTTCCTAACAGAATGCTGATTTTTAGCTGGCCCATTTCCATCCTCTCTTGTAGCTAGGTGTAGCTGTGTGACTAACGTCTGTCCAATGACATGTCAATGCAAGCGTCATGTGGCAAAAAGAATATTTAAAGAATACATCCTTCCCCCAGTCCCTCCCCATCCCATTGCCTGGAAAGACGATGTGATGGTTGGAGCTCTAGCAGCTATCTTGGAACATGAGGACAAGGAATGGGTGAGGACAAGAGGACAAGAGCAGGTGAACTGGAAGGAATGTGACTTCCCTATGTCTTTGCAGATCCACTATACCAACCCAGGGATGGGCCACCCTGCGAAAGGGGGGCAGGGAGGGGGAGACCTCTGCATCCACATCCCCTCACCCCCCCCAAAAACCCAACATGAACACAGAAGAGGACAGTTTGGGGGTATCTGACCCATCACAAGCCCTCCCTGTTTTCCCCAGAGTCCTCCAGCTGCTGGAAGGAAACCTCGCATCTCAGGTGGTGGCTTGTGAGTATCTCCTGATAAAGGAAAGTCCCAGACAGAGAGAGGGGCCAACTTGTTTATTTCCAAACACCAACCAGGGGGAGGGAGGGCTGGGGAGGAGCCACGGTTGTTATTTTAGGTAAGCCAGTCTTCCCGAGATCAAGTACACAGCCCCTTCCCAGTCTTGTTTTTCCTGACTCTGCCTGGCGGTGCATTTTTCATCTGGACTCGATTCAGATACAGAAGGGTAAGTGCCTTGACCCAGAGGCTCCAAAGAACGACGGCACACTCCTGGATAGGTACTCAGCCTCCCACCCCACCGGCACTTCCTAGATGCCTGCCCTGTCCAGGCACGGGTTTGTAACGATGGCTAGAACCCCGGGAGGCTCACAGCCCACAAAATAAGTAACAGCAATGCTGCGTGAAAGGACGCAATGTCAACAACATGCGAGATAGAGGGAGCATGGAGGACAGGAAGACTAAACACAAGCCGGGAGCCACTGGCGAGCTTTCCCGGACACGGTGACGCTGAGCCCGGTCTCCCTAACAGTGTGGGAGACAAGCGGACAATTTATTATCAACGTGATGCCAAACAACTGCCCTCCTTTCCCATAACCAGGAGCAGGAGGAGTAAGGAGGCGGCAGTCAGCAATGGAGGGAAAGCCTGAGTCCCACAATGGAGACCGGGTTCTACCCCAGTCTGCCCCACCTTAGCCTTCGCCAAGTCGTTGTCCTTCTTGTGGGTAAACCCAAGGGAGGGACGAGCGACTGGAATGGTCTTTTCTGGCCCCTCCCTGTGTATAGGATCACCAGGAGAGAGTATAGGGAGGGGGTCCCCAGGACCCACCCCAGAGGTATGAAGTCAATTGGGTTCAGGCTATGCCCCCAATACCAGTATGTTTTAAAAACATCCCAGGAGGGACACCTGGGTGGCCCAGTGGGTTAAGCATCTGACTCTTGATTTTGGCTCAGGTCATGATCTCCGGGTCATGAGACCAAGCCCCCGTGTCGGACTCCACACTGAGCGCAGAGTCTGCTTGGGTTTCCTTCTCTCTTTTCCTCTGCCCTCCTCCCCACCTAAAATAAATGGGTATTTTTAAAAAACAAAAACAAAACAAAACAAAAGCAGCCCAGGTGTTGCGCAGACAGGGTTAAGAACCACCGTTCTAGGCGGTGGTAGCCACCGGTGCCGGAACTCTGGGAATCCCATTTCACAAGACTGAGTTGTCCATGGAACTTTCCAAGTGACAAAGCAGAGAGGCCAACAGCTACCTCCGTACGGGCTCTCTTCTCCCGGGGATGTAATGATTTAAGGTCCAGTTCTCCCAAGAGTCCAGTTAGGCAGACAGGCAAACGGAAAATATCCCACCGTCTCCAAAGCTCACCTTCTCTCTCCCTGCTCTCAGCCAGCTGGATGTCCCCCCGTGGGGTTGGGTCTCACCCTCTCCTTCTGTCTGTTGGGGAAACAGGCAACCACAGGCTGAAGGCGGCATCCCCTGCTGTCCACGGATCGGAGGGTCACCTCCCTGCCCGGGAGCCCCTGGAGGAAAAACAGCAGGAGCTGGAGGCGGGCGGCCGGCCGGAGGGCCTGGGAAACTCGGGCAAGCACCGCCTGGCCTCCTGCCTGTGAGTCAGCCACGCCGAGGCCTCCTGAAGACAAAAGGGGCAGAAGAACAAAGCTCCATTGTGCCCACTCTGCCTGGAGAAGCCGGCCGAGACTAGCAGACTTCGGGGCCAACGGGGGTGGTATTAGCATTTTATTTTTTTCTTTATTTATTTACCTTCATTTGATTTAACAAACACCTGGTGGGCAGAGCACTCAGCATGTGCCAGGTTCAGCCCGAACAAAGCCAAATATTAACTCGTTCTGTTGCCGGGCCACAAACTTGCCAAAGTTCCTGCTCCGGGAGGGGAGAAACATAACCCTCCCTCCTGCGGGGGCACCTGAACCGCCACCTAAGGGTGGTATCTACCCCCTGAGCTCCACTCCTCTGCCCAGCCGGTGGAAAGCTCCAGAAACCACCCGGATCTAGGACTGCAACCCAAAGAGGATGAGCATCTTGTCTTGGTGAGGTAGGAAGAACTTCTTCCTACTCCCGCTCCCAAACTTTGACCTGGGAATCAAACTCCACGTGCTACGTGAAACCAGGCAAGGTCCGGAACTTGCAGAACCTCGTCTCCTCGTATGCAACACAGGGACAGGGCTGCCCACCGCAGAGGAGCGCTGGGGTGACATGGAATATTTGGCTCCAAGGAGCTCCGCAGAACGCCTGACATCGCCTATGGGTTCATCCCCTTCCCTGTCTGCAAAGCACCGTCGGCCCCATTCCTGAGACCTCCCTCTACCCAGTATCTGGAGGCAGACTCGAGAGATCGCCCCATCTCCGGGGCCCAGGTTCAAAGCCTGTGCCAGGGGCTCCCCGCAGTGCCGGCTCAGATCCCTCACCGCTGCTGCACCCGCCCCCACCCGCAGCCAGGGTTTGCACAATCCTAAAGCTCAGGACCCTTCTGCTTTCTCATTTGGTCTAATGAGACCCCCTCAAATCCCCATCCCCCAAATCCCCACACGACAACCTGGCCGCGTGAGGCGTCAAACTGCCAACCCCACAGAGCAGGGCCCTCCGTTCTGGCCAAAGTCGGGTGCCCGAGGGAAGGCTGGACAGTGAGGGGACATCTCCCTCCAGGGACAGCTGGAGTCCCGTGACTTCCAGTGTGGCACAGACGATAGCCACCACACTCTGGCTCCTCGTTCCTGGCATCAAACCTCCCTTGGCCAGGAAGTCAGAGCGAGGATTGTGCCGACACCCCAGAAGCACCAAATGCTGAGGTTAACGTGTGGCCAGCCTCAGTTTCCTCCGCCGTAAAATGGGTACAGCGAAGAGCGTTGCTGAACTAAACAACCCTGGGGGAGTTTCCCGGCCTCCTGCCTCCGGGAGCCAACCCCAACGGTACCACATGCTTGAGCCCCAGGGCAAGCTGGGCCCCGCGTCTGGACAGTGGGCAACCAAGGTGCAGAGACAGGCAGAGGCTCCCAGATCTCCCCCATCTGGGGGCCGTGGAATTCCCGGGGCGGTTGTTAAGGGGTGGGGGCCGTCCAGGTAATTTACTCTCTTGCTTAGTCCAAAGCCTCATTTCCCATCAGCAGGCCCAGCCCTCTGCACAAGAACCGCGGCCAGGCTTTCCTTCTCCTGACCACAAGCCACTATTTGTGCAGGCCCCTGATCTGCGCGCCTGCAGCAACAGCAGCAGCAGCCTGCAAGGCCCCGCGGGAGCTGTGCAGCCCGAGGCTTCAGGGTCAAGCCAGCCTCCTGGTTAAGGCCAGCCCTGCCAGCCTGGGACAGCGTGACCTGGACAGAATCGCCCAACATCCGAGCCCTAATAGCTAAAGCTCTAGAACACGACGCAGGGTTACTGATACATGTGTCCTAGCCCAGCGGCCGGCCACGCAGGACTCGCCCGCTCCCTTGAAGGCTCTGGTCTCGGGCCACTGAAGCCACACCTGTGGGGTGTGGAACCTTCCCGGCAATAATGAGACCATGTCCTTGGCCTGGCGGCGGGAGCCTGATACACCTTCTCTCCCGTTTTAACATGGCAGCCTTAAGCTCCCCACACCGTTGCCACCAGATTCCCCCTCCCACTTCTGCTTTCCCACAGGACGTGTCAGCAAAGAACATCAGTGACTGACACAGACGTCCGCGTCCCTCGACACGCCGTGAGGGCCCGTGCTCCCAGCACGGTACCAGGTAAGAAGCGGGCACTCGGAAAGCAGATGGACAGGGGGACGGACTGCAAACACCAGGATTACTAGAAACGACTTCTGTGCTATTCCAGGTAATGGCTACACTTCCCAGAGAAAGTGCTTGTAAAGCAAGCACCTTCAGGGACGCCTGGGTGGATCAGTCGGTTAAGCGGCTGCCTTCAGCTCAGGGTCCTGGGATCAAGTCCTGCATCGGGCTCCTTGCTCGGCAGGGAGTCTGCTTCTCCCTCTGCCTGCTCTGCCTGCCTCTCCCCCTGCTTGTGCACTCTCACTCTCTCTGACACATACATAAATAAATAATCTAAAAAATAAAAATCTTCCAAAAAAAAAAAAAAAAGCAAGCACCTTCAGCCTTTTTCTTTTCACTTTAAGACTACTAAAGTCCTGGGGGGCCTGAGTGGCTCAGTGGGTTAAAGCCTCTGCCTTCAGCTCAGGTCCTGATCTCAGGGTCCTGGGATCGAGCCTTGCATCGGGCTCTCTGCTTGGCGGGGAGCCTGCTTCCCTCTCTCTCTCTGCCTACTTGTGATCGCTCTCCATCAAATAAATAAATAAAATATTTTTTTTAAAAAAAAGGATATTAAAGTCCATGCCAAATTTCACAAGGGCAGCTTCCCCACCCAGCATGAAATGCTCTAGAAATGAAAAGGTAAGGGCTGCTGCCTCACCTTGCTAAGCTAATCCCTCCAAGCCGTTCCACACCTCGAGAAGCTTGCAGGGCAGGCCCCCTCCTCCCTGGAATGCCCTTCCCTGTGCAAAGCCTTTGATGTTGTGGCACACAGCAGGTCCCCGGTAACGACTGAGGGAATACACAGCTTGAATGGTCTGACTCCTTTAGCCCACAAAGGTCCCTCTGCCTTTATGCGCCTGCCTGCGTCTGAAATCATTCCAGACCCTCAATCTTCTATCCGCAATCCCAGCTTACAACATCCCCGGTTACAGAACCCGGGGGACCGACCGCAATCCACGCGGTTTCACAGCTGGACCAAAGCCGCTTCTATGATATGAACGGGGGCCAAGGAGAATGTTCCCGACAACCACCCAGGAAAGCAAGACGGTCTGAATCCTCAGTGGTCTCTTCCTACGCTGGGTAAAAACCCACCCGGCAGAACCGCTGCGCTTAACAGCATATATAGGAATTTGTACTTACCACAACGGGTGTCCACCCACGGTTTACCGTGCCGTGAAAATGGGAGGGCACAGAGCAGAAAGCACAGGGTGGCCCCGCCTTTTTAAAGCTCTGTCTCGGGCCCCTGAGTAGCTCAGTCAGTTAAGCACCTGCCTTTGGCTCAGGTCATGATCCTGGAATCCCAGGATCAAGTCCAGCATCAGGCTCCCTGCTCAGCGTCTGTGTCTCCCTCTCCCTCTGCCCCTCCCCCTGCTTGTGCTCTGTCAAATAAATAAATAAATAATTTTTTAAAAGTAAAAAAATAAAGTTCTTTTTCACTCTCTCTCCACACACACACATGCACACACACAGGTATGTGTGTTTAAAGAGCGATCTTAAAATTCTCGTTTACAAAAAAAAAAAAAATTCTCATTTACGTGTTTACATTTCTCTAATTCTCCACAAGGAACACATACCTAGCTTTATAATCAGATATTAAATTATTGGAGGGAAGGAAGAAAAAGAAACTCCACTCTGCACTGTCATGGGAAGGGAGCAAGGGCAAAGACACACTAACATAGCCGTTGTTGGTTCCCTAGTGTTGTCCAAACCATGAACTTCTCTCTCTCATCAGGTAAATACGGCTCAGCCTGCTGGCTGTCCAGATACCTTCCTAGGCGGCCTCATCCCACACTGCACACGCCCCTTCTATAATAACGACGATAGCAATAATAGCTTTTATTGTACGATCCCATTTTTTAACTCATTCTAATGAGTTTCTTTACTTCTCTAAATGACGCCAAAGCTGGAGCCTGGGTGGCTCAGTGGTTGAGCATCTGCCTTCAGCTCAGGTTATGATTCCCAGTGTCCTCGGATCGAGTCCCACATTGGCTTCTCTGCTCAGCAGGAAGGCTGCTTCTCCCTCACCCACTTCCCCTGCTTGTGTTCCCTCTCTCGCCATCTCTCTGTCAAATAAATAAAATCCTAAAAAAAAAAAAAAATAGAGCCAAAGCAATTAATATTTACTCTCCTTTTACAGATAAGGAAATAGACCCAGAGGAACGGGGTCACTTGTCCCAAAGTCACACAGTCACATCTTCTTTTCTCCTTTGTTTTTATTGTCATAGGTCTCTCTCAATCAGGAAAAAAAAAAATAGGTTTTATAGATGTTGTGCTTATAAAATGGGGTTTCACGTTCTGAGGGACAGCCGAGGCAAGGAGGAAGTTATCTGAGTGGTGATGGGAAAATCAGCCTGAAATTAGCCACATAAAACCGATTACCTAGTCTCACGCTGATGGGAGGACAGGACTGGAAACTGTCCTCGGATTGTTTTTGTTTTTGTTTTGAAGTGTTATCATTAATTCTCTTATCTGGTAGGCTGGAAGAAAACAAAGGCCTCAGAGTGGACAAAACAGACTCCGAAGGAAGGTTCGAGCTAACCTGCCCTCCCTGCTCTCCCCAGAAGCACGTGCTTCTGTCGCATTTGACACCCGGGGTCTCCCATCCACAGAACATAGAGAGTAGACAGTCTGACAGTGAGAAGAACCATCAAGTTCTCCTAGAGGCGGGGGCACAGAGACCACAAGATGTGACAGCAATGACGGAACAAAGTGGGAGAAGCCACAAAGCAGCCCCAAGAGGCAAAAAAAAAAAAAAAAAAGCAGACTTCTCAGGCCACGCAGCCCTTCGGACCCCACCCCAGAGGGACTGGGCTCCCCGGCCACGGTAAAATCTGATCCTGTTAGATCATTTCAAAAACCACATCTGCGTCTTCTGGCACCATTTAAAATGATTAAAAAACACTTGGATGCTCAGAGGAATAAGTGTATTACCAAGGAAATCGACTTTCCATAACATGCATTCATTCCCTACGCTATCCAGCATGTCATGGCCCCTGCTGTTAGCGGCCTTCCCGTATCCATTCTCCCCTCTTCTGGAACCTCGGGGACCCCTGATTTTGTAGAGAGCGCATGGTTCCCAGGCTCCCACGGGGTGGTTGCCCCGTGACCCAGTTCTAGCCACCAAAACGTAAAGGGAAGCCTACTGCTTGGTACTTCCGGGAAGCTCGTTTTCCTCATTCAAATGGGTAAGAGTCAGTTGGCAAAAACCAACTTCCAGCCTCTCTCTGGCCTTCTTCCTGCCTGGAATGCAGCTGTGAAGCCCAGAGCTGCAGCAACCATCTTGAGCCCTAGGGAAAAGTTTATGCGCTAAGGATGATATAGCAAAGAGACACAAGGAGTCAACAGGAAGCCCTAGGACTGCCTGCCTTCGGACTTCTCGTTTCATGAGACAACTAACTCCCTTACTTGTTTAACCCAGTGTCAGCTGGATCTTCCAAACACAGATCCAAGCGAACCCTGACACAGCCATACAGATTCTAATGCCGGGATGATCAAAACAACTCCTAACTATCTTACGGTGTTCCTCCAAGTGGCCTGCAGAGTATCTTGGCATCTTTGGGGTGTCTCAGTAAACCAGAAGCTGGCCGTCCCGTGACTTACCAAGGGCTCTGCCTAGCTGCTGCGAGTGGCAAGTGGCCACTCATTGGTACTGTGTCTTTGCTCAGCTGACTTGCTTTTGCAACTTGGCATTTTGCTAGGAAACAAAAAGCGCTTTATGGCAAAGGCGTTCGTGCCACAATGGGACCTTTCTGCTTTGATTATGAAAACACATTAAGAGCTTAGCTGCACTGCAAGCAGCGGCCGGGAGACGCGGTTGAGGCCTGGGCCTTGCTGACCATTCTCTACTAGGGATGCTGGAGAGGGGCCAACGCCACTCAGGAGGAAACACTGTGCGTAGACACCAAAGCTTCAAGGGGCCGGGCGTTCGGGCCCACCTGGAGGACTGTGACGGACAGACTGCACCCCCCATACTGTTCACCCGCCATCCTGACCGGTCACATGACACACGGTCCACCTGCAGAGTGACCCAGGCACCGAACACAGGCCCAACACCTGGAAAGGTGATGTGGCCCCGCTAGATGCTCAGAGGCAACCCAAGGAGTACAGAGGCAGGCTGGTAGCCAAGATTCCCACCTGCCGAACTAAGCCAACCCTCGCCAGTCTGCTGACCGGGGCCGATGTAAAGAAGGAACAAGAGAACACAACTATACCACCAGGCACGCCCCACAGAAAGCAGGAGGACGTGCGCACGCACGTGCACGCACACCAGTGTGTCCCAAAGGTATGTCCAACAGTGATCACAGCAGGATTCCCAAGCTGTAAACAAACCAGATGTCCAACGATGGGGGAAGGGAAACTGCGCCGATCGATCACAGAAGGGAACTGCGTGATCGATCGCTGGAATAGTACAGGGCAATGAAGATGCCTAACAGCCACGTGCGCCAAAAGCGCCTACATTTCACAGATACAACACTGAGTGAAAAAAGCCACAAACTAAAGAACACCTACAGTCTGATTCTCCTTATAGAAAGTCCAAAAAATAGGCTAACCTAAAGGATGGTGCTTAGGGATGCCTATGAATGGTAAAATAATCGTTTTCAGAAGCAAGGCAGGGACGACTATAAAAGTCAGGCCAGGGGCGTCTGGGTAGCTCAGTGGGTTAAAGCCTCTGCCTTCGGCTCAGGTCATGATCCCAGGGTTCTGGGATCGAGCCCCGCCTCGGGCTCCCTGCTCAGCAGGAAGCCTGCTTCTCCCTCTCCCACTCGCCCTGCTTGTGCTCCCTCTCTCACTGTGTCTCTCTCTGTCAAATAAATAAATAAAATCTTAAAAAAAAAAAAAGAAAAGGCCAATGTTACTTTGGGGAGTAAGGAGAAGGGGCTGTGATCGCGGAGACCTCTGGGGCGCTGGGAAGGTTCCAGTCCTTGATCTGAACAGCAGTTCGAAGGGCGCTCACTCTGTGATCATTCACTGAGCTGCATGGTTTTGTTTTAGGTACTTTTCTGACTCTACTTTACGACAGAAACAGTTAAAAATAAAAAAAAAAAAAAGAACGATGTCTGGATAACAGACCCTCAGTGGGTACTCAACGCGTCTGAATTGAACCGGAATCTCCTGCGACCTTATTACCTCCCCCGCCCACCCCAGCCAGGGTGCCCCCCACCCTTCTTTTCAGAGGGGTGGGGTGGGGGGTGCTCACATTTGTGTGCAGCCAGAAACTGGCTGAGGTAGTGCGTTACATTCTTCCTTAGATGCTTCTAGTATATTCGTCTCTATCTCCCACAACCAGAACTGTAAGCTCCTCGGAGGAAGGAAATAGTTTGGGACATACACATTTACTCCCCAGATTAGTGACGAAGACCTGAAATAGAAGAAGCTCAGAACATACTAGAAAAGTCAGTATGGCAGAAAGAGGTGGAGGTTTTGCTGAGCCATTTGAGCAAAAGCAAAACCCAGACCACGGCCAGGACCTCAGTGAGGAGACGGCGGGTGTGGGTCTAGCCTGCTCCCAGCCTGGTCAGGACCTCAGTGAGGAGACAGCGGGTGTGGGTCTAGCCTGCTCCCAGCCTGGTCAGGACCTCAGTGAGGAGACGGCGGGCGTGGGGTCTAGCCTGCTCCCAGCCTGGTCAGGACCTCAGTGAGCAGACGGCGGGCGTGGGGTCTAGCCTGCTCCCAACCTGGTCAGGACCTCAGTGAGGAGACGGCGGGCGTGGGGTCTAGCCTGCTCCCAGCCCTGAGAATGGGCCCGAGCTAACTGAACACTCACAAGACAGCAAGAGGCTGCACAGAGCCACTTTATTGTTTTAGCCAAAAAATTGCTGTCTCGGGTTCTGCTCTCCTACTAAGGCTGTATAACTCTGTATATCACCCCACCCCACGCCCGTGAGCGGGTTTACACTTAAGCAGATGTCTGCATGGTGAGCTTGTTCTAACTTAACGTCTAACTTGAAAACTGGCACATTTGGGGGCATTGAAGGGGGAGAAACAACAACAACAACAACACAAAAAACCTAGAACCTTGCAGCTAACCACGGTGATGGAAGGCACAGGTTAATGGCTGGGGTGCCCTGTCCCCTGGGCAACCTTGCACGGGTACTGCCAAGGCTCACTTGCGACCCGTCCCCTGTCCTAAGCTTTCGTGGCTGACCAAAGCCGCCTTTAAAGTGCACGATCTCTCTTCTCTCTCGAACAAGCCAGGGCCAATCCCTCCCAGCCCAGCACTCCGCCAGGGTCCTGCAGGAAACCGCCCAACCATCCACGGGTCCCTCGTGAGTAGAACCTGACAGATCGAGACGGCAGGCTGCTGTCCTTCCATTCTGAGTTCTAGTCCCCAAGTGCCCACCGACGCCCCCACCCATTCATGGGTGTTAAAACTCTCTTCCCAGCCCACAGACCCCCTTACCCCCGGGTGAGCAAAACTACTCCCAGGGGCTCCTTTTAGCAGCCTGGCATCCCCAAAGAACTCAGACTGGGAGGGAAGCAAAAGCAGAGACCCTCCCTGGCTCTAAGTCATCATGATGGTGTCTACACCCAACTCCCTACAGGTGGTAAGGGATTTAGCAACGGCAAGCGTCCGGCCCACCAGCTGCCCCACAACACGCTTTTCGTCCACCTCTTCCCAGACGACCATTCTGCAAGAGCCACACATACCGTAAAACCTCTATCCCACCCTCCTAACTTTTTTTTTCCCCCAAGAATGAAATGAACAGCCAAGAATCTGATAGCAAGGGTTTCCTTGGGAGTTTCTAGATTGTTCTCCCAAGGACTATGCGCTCAAGTATGCTCACCCCACCTTCTGAGAACCTGTCTTCTAAGATGGGACGACGGCCGTCCAGCCCGCTGCCGGGAGAGCTGTGAAGACAGGGGACACGAAGGCACTCCGGGATCTGCTGAGATGCCCCATGGTTTCTGGAGTGGAGCAGCTCCCGGGGCGGAGATAATGCCGGCCCCGAAGTGGGTCCGGGAGGCAGCAGGATGCTCAAAGGATTACAAATCCTCCACCGCTGAGAACCAAGCCAGGAAGTGGTATTTGACGCTTTAGAAAGGAGCTAGACAAGCACTCCCGACAGCCTTCAGCTCAGCAGACCATAGCTCGGCCCGAACATTCGGGAGAAGAGCGTTGACTAAGCATCGTTACGCACAAGCCAGGCACACACGGTCTCCTCCACACCCTTGTTGGCAACCCCACCGTGCAGGCCGGGCCACTGGGGCTTGGAGGGTATGTTTTTACCCGGGTGACCCAAATCTAAGTCCACTCAGCTATTCGGTGTTAAGGCTCCAATTTCTCTAGCTCTGGTATTCTTTTTTTTTTTTTTTTTTTTTTAAGATGTTATTTATTTGACAGAGAGAGAGAGAGAGCGCGCCCGCACAAACAGGGGGAGCGGCAGGCAGAGGGAGAGGGAGAAGCAGGTTCTCCGCTGAGCAGGGAGCCCGATGCGGAACTCGATCCCAGGACCCTGGGATCATGACCGGAGCTGAAGGCAGAGGCTTAACGACTGAGCCACCCAGGCGCCCCTCTAGCTCTGCTGTTCTTTCCAATTCCTTCGTGTCTGCAAAACGGCCATAGAACGATACAAATGACCACTCATGGCGGCACCACACGCTTCACCAAGCCCTCCCACACGTTCTCAACCCTCACCTCTCCTCAGGGTGTGTTGTCTCATGACCAACATTCCCCTTCTACAGAGGAGGAAATGGAGGCTCGGGGAGGCAAAGGGACTGGCATGAGGTCACTGAGACCCAGGAGAGCACAGGTCGAGGACAACCCCTGCTGCCGCCACAAACTAGTCAGGAACGGCGGTTCCTGACTCGGTTCCCCGCTCGGCTCTGCCACGATTCACGGCCCTCAGAAGGAACGTACGCAAGTCCTTCTGCGAGAAAAGAGAAAATCACCATGTTATCTCAGGTCAGGGCGGGGCAAGTAGTGAGGAAGTGGCCCAGGTGGATCTGGATGGAGATAGGGACTGGCCAATGCCCTAGACACTTGGGGTGGGGGCAGGGAGGTGGGGGGGGGGGTGCTGTACCTCAGGCTCCCAAACTAGGATTATACAGTGACCCCACACACACACCTGTGAACTAAATCTGCCCCCTCCCACCCTGGCCCCTGGACAAGGGGATGAAGTCCAAGGCCTTCCCAACACACCTAATAGAGGGATCTGGCCTCTTCAATCAATATTTATCCAACGATGTGGGGGGGAGGGTGCCCAGGTGGGTTTCACTTCTCCCCTCTCCCCGCCCAGCCAGCCCCTCATGGGGCAGGACGGCAGCCAGAGCCTATGCTCTAGGACAGAGCAGCCCAGCAAAAGGCTCCCATGTTAGCTCCCATGGACCTTTATATTTTCTATAAGAAGAAACAAAAGATATCAATTGCAACGATATCTATTTCACCAATCATATCCCCCAAATCACTTCAAAGTGTAATAAAAAAAAATACAAAAGATTAAAAAGGAAGGAGATCTTTTACATCCTTTGGTTCCCATTGTCTTCTAGATCTACATGCGTTTCTACCCGGGTTGGACCAGCCACATTCTTAGGGGCTCAAGAGCCACGTGAGGCAAATGGCTGCCATTCGGGAAAGAGCAGAATGAACATTTCCAGTATTACATAAAGTTCCATGGGGCAGTGCAGCTGTCCCCATTTATTGAATCCTGGGAGTTTCTGACCCCTGGCAGGTGGGGAGTGGCCTGGGTGGGGCTCCTCTTTCTGAATTACCAAGGGGACTGATTTCTCTGACAGCTCTGCGGACAGGAAATACCTGTTTGGCGGAGGCCGTGAAAAAGTTTTCCCCTCCTTCCTCCTCGGGCTGGGGGTTTCCATGACACCTGCAGAACCCAAAGCCTATAGCACCACCGTCCCCCAGGGAGCTGAACCTACACCCAGACCACATCAGAGAAAAATCCAGCTTCGGGGCACCCCCCTTTCTCTGCCCCCCAACCAAGAGATAAAACCTGATCCCCACAGGGCTCTGGGCAGCCTCTCAGTTAAGCAAAGCCCCAAGAAGACCAAGTTACCAACGTCAAAGGGTAAAGTTTGACCCCAGGGGCTCACAGCTGCCAGCCCCTGAGACTGCTGCTTCCAGAAAAATACAATCGAAAGGGAAATAATGTTCCAACCCCACACACGGGTTGGAAATATCTGGCCAGATGCATACAACCAAATATCAGGCAGTCAGTAAAAACCACGGTAAACGTGCACACCTTTTCAGTCAAGAGTATGATTTGGAGGTGTCTGGGTGGCTTAGACAGTTAAGTGTCTGACTCCTGATCTCAGCTCAGGTCTTGATTGAAGGGTTGTGAGTTCAAATCCCAAGTTGGGCTCCACGCTGGGCATGGAGCCTACCAAAAAAAAAAAAAGAGTATGCTTTGTTCATCCACTGCACTAAGCTAGAATATTTAACTATACTACCTCTTTTTATTATTACAAAGTCAGGAGTCTTCTTCCCATGCAATGCGAGGGAGAGAGCAGGGCTCTCCAGAGTCCAGTGAACTTCCCCGAGATGGCCCGGCCAGCAAGGGTCAAGGCCACCTTAAGCCAAAGCCCACCAGACCCCAGACCTCAAACCTACTACTCCTCTACTACCCCCCGGTGTGTTATATTTGGGGTGGCAGGGGAGGGAGGATAGCATTGTCCCCACGTGTGTCTGCTCTTTCCTTACCAGATGCCAATCTGCTCGCAGACAAGGACAGGGAGATAATCGAGGCTTAAGTTAGGTCGGGGGCGGTCAGCCAAATTTTTTTGAACATCATCACACTGTAGAAGCAATGCATCATCTTTTTAAAGGCGGCTGTCTTCCGGGAAGAGAAAAAAAAAAAAAAAAAACGATAGAAGTACCCAGAACACCAAGCATACACGAAGCTGTCCCCAAGGTCTGGAGCCCCACGCGCCCCACAGCAGCAGGGCTGAGACTTGAACTCTGTTTTGCTTGGTGCTTCCGGCAAGAGTAAGGACGCTATGGTTACAGCAAAGAACTGGGGAGAAGCACGGCGGACGGCAACTTGCTGGTCCTGCCACGACCCGGCACAAAATGAGGGCAAGAGCGATGAAACAGGATGAACGGCCGCCATGTTTATGGTCCGTAAGCGCTCCGCCCACACCGAATACACCGGCTCCCTGGACCCGCACCACACCGCTGCGGGGCCAGGTCCTGGGGTCACTCCCATTCTGCTGATGAGGCCACTGAGCCACAGCGGTCACTCACTCAAGATCACACAGCTAGGGCGTGGCGAGGCTGGGATCCATACCCAGGCGGTCCGGCTTCAGAGCGAGGCTCTTGGCCTCTATGCCACGTTACCGGTCATAACAATACTAAACCTCTGCGGCCCGAATCTGAATGAGTCGCCCGGCCGAGGTGGAGAGCGCTGGCCCCTTCTAGAATGAAGGCCCGATCCCTCCTTCACGAATGAAGGCAGCGCAGGGGGAAAGGAGCAGACTTACAGGAAGCGCCCCCACGCACCTGCAGGAATTGGGGGAAAGGCAGTCCCACGGGGCAGGTGGGGTGCACTGTGGAGCCCACACAGTGAGAACCAACTCCCAAGACTAGGAGCACCTCGAATGGGGGAGGCCCCCCCCAGCCAGCAACCTGAAGATTTTTTTTTAAAGATTTTATTTATTTATCTGACAGAGAGAGAGATCACAAGGAGGCAGAGAGGCAGGTAGAGAGAGAGAGGGGGAAGCAGGCTCCCTGCTGAGCAGAGAGCCCGATGCGGGGCTCGATCCCAGGACCCTGAGATCATGACCTGAGCCGAAGGCAGAGGCTTCAACCCACTGAGCCACCCAGGCACCCCAGCAACCTGAGGATTTGAACAGACAGCCCCACTGATGAATGTTCCCGGCTCAGAGCCTGTCCGGCTCTGGGCCAGCAGGTGCCCATTCGGTCAGAGCCACCCCAAGGCTCCCACCCTGTCCCCTTTGGGTAAGAGTTCCTCTGAAGCCGTGAACGGAGCGGCAAGAGACCCCGTATGTCGTTCCTCCCTTCCTGACTTGGGAGGGCACCTGTCCCTGGCTTTACAGGACCATCCGGTGGAAGGTAGAAGCGGCAGGCTCTCCCGATGAGGCCCCTTCTCTCGGCAACACGGAGGCACCTGGGAGCGTGAGTCAAGCTGACTTTGTTCTGCGCGGCTGGGAAGGGCGCTGGCTCTGCGCCAGGAGAAGCCTGCTCCTGGCACGACGTAATCGCTGTCCAAGCCTCCGAGGGAAAGGAGCAACCCCCCCCCCCCATGAGCCTCTGGAGCAGTCCCCGCGCAGTGACACCCTCTCCAAGGCCACGGGTGCGGTTCACGTAAGGCAGTACCGGCTCGGGAATGCCGGGGATGGGGGGTGGCCAGAGGTCCTCTCCAGGGCCCGCTGCAGCGGGACACCCCACCCTGCAGTATCCCTTTTTCACAGAGACCCTGGGGTCGGGGTGCTTCATGCACTTCTGAACCCCAGAGAAAGCGAGAAACACCCAGCCCACGCCCCACCCACGAAAGCAGGCCCTGCGGGCCCTCAGGTCACCTCTTCCCCCAGAACCCTCCAGGCCCTCCAGCTGCACACCATCTGGCACTTTCTACCCTGTCCCCCCACCCAGCTCACTCAACAAACAATACTCTTCCAGCCGCTGCAAGAAGCCCTAGGCAGGTAACAATGGACTTTGCCCTTGGAGCATTCCCAGGCTAGCAACGAGATCCTTCCCTGGGTTGGGTGAGCATCCCAGTCAGAGACTCACAGATGGTTGGCAAGGACACTTGACCTCTTTAGATCTCAGAAAGGTCCGGATGGGCCTGACAGATCTTCTAAACTCTCATTTCTTCTATGAAGCAACCTGCCAGCATCCCGAAGCCTCCCATGGGTTGAGCACAACATCTTCGGAGTATGCAGTCCTCCAATACTGGATACTTGAGCCTTGGGCCACAGTCTCCTGGGAAACAGACGCCACAGGCCTAATCCAAATCCTAGCTTATTCTTGTCCCACCAGAATCAGCTACACCAGTCAGCATCGGGGGAGCTGTGCCGTAACCAACCACCCCGAAATCTCAGTGGTGTAGAGGCTGGCTCTCATTCACACGGCCCGGGTACAAGTGGGCCCAGAGCTCTGCCCTGGTCCTCCTTACTCCAGGATGCGGGCTGACGGCGCCGCCACCACCTGGGAGCTCTGCTGGTTGCCATAGTGAGGAGGAAGCAATGTGGTAAATTGCACCTGAGCTCTTCAAGGTTTCCACTTTGCCATGTCACGTTACTTCCTGCTCACGTGTTACTGGGCGACACAAGTCACATCTCCCCCTAGCTCTACGAAGGCAGCAGGTGTGAGCCCACCTTGAGGTCAGTGGGAGGACCACGAGTAGATGGTGAACGGCAGCAGTGACCGCAAGCAGGGTTCGAGCAGAAGTTAATGATATCAGGGGCGCCTGGGGTGGTTCGGTCGGCTGAGCGTCTGCCTTGGGCTCAGGTCATGATCCCAGAGTCGTGGGATCGAGTCCCGCATTGGGCTCCCTGCTCGGCGGGGATCCTGCTTCCCCGGCTCCCCCTGCTCGTGCTCTCTCCCCCTCTGACAAATCAATTAATTATTTTTTTTAAAAAGAAGTTAATGGTATCAAACTGGGTGAAAGGCTGAATACTGACTGTTTCTAACTCTCTTGAGATCCGTTTCCCAACCTCCGCTACTGACGTGTGGTTTGGACGCTTCTATGTTTAAGGGACTGGCCTGCGCATTGCGGGGCTTTAGCAGCATTCCCGGCCTCTCCCCACAAGAGGACAGTGGCAAACCCGAACCATGGCAACCAAACGAATGTCCCCTGGAAGACGAGATGGCCCCAGGTGAGAACCTCTGCTTTAGATTTAAAAGAAAGCATAATCTCTCCTAAACAAAATAACAGCATCCTCCTCCCTCCAGATACCCTACTCAGAACTACCTCAAGAGATGGTTTCTCTCATTTGCGACGGAGGAATAATCTTCGATACCCACCTCCGAGGGTCGCTGTGAGGATGAAACCAGCGAACGCTTGTGAAGCGCTCGGCACGGGGCCTGGCACCCAGCGAGGGTGAGCCAGCGTGAGGCCGCCTCCGAGCAATATGGACTCATTGACCCACCAGAGCTGTGCTGGCAGTGCAGGCCCCGAGGAGACACGGGAAGGGCCAGGCACAGATCTCCCCCTGAGACAGCAGCATAGCCCCTCACTCAGCCCAAGGTCACCGCTGCCTACCCGACTCCCGCCTCCGAGTTCAAGGCTGGGCGACAGCTGCTGCAGCAGCGTTCTTGCCGTTTGCTCTCCAGCCCCCAAGGCCTGGAGTCAGACCTCCTCTGTCATGATCATGCCGACTGACGGTCGGTAGAAGGTAGGGGCGCTCCAGTGAGGGCAAGCAATGGCTGGTAAACGAGCGTCTGCCCAGAGGAAGACCCTGACCGGTGACATGGTCACGTGGCCGGCTACTACGACCATCTGTGAGATGGTCCCCCTCCCAAGGCTGGAGGCCAGCCCGCCTCTCCCAACATCCACACCGCAGCCCCCACCAGCCAAGCAGCCCTTCTCCCCAGCGCTGGAGGGCAGGGGAGGAGAGAAGAGAGTGCAGCTGACTTTAAATCAACAAAAGGAAAAGGGAAGGAATGTGGAAGAGAAATGTCAGAGTCTAAGACATTAAGTTTTCACAGATGCCTTACTTGGGTCACAGGCTCTCAGAATCGGCAGAGAGGCCCTTCAACGACCGCCCCCTTGTCTCACGAGACCTCTTCCAAGGGCCAGCCCTGGGACAGTCCAGGCCACACTGGAAGGATCTGATGAGCCCAGGGTTGTCTCACCTTGGTGCGGGTTAGGAGCAACGGTCCCAAATCAGCAGACCAGGCTTGGAACTCCAACTCTGCCATTTCCTTGCTTTCAGCTCTGCTCATCTTCAGGACCCTCACCCACCAGGGTGGGGACTGCGCCAGGAGGCAGGCATGGCGGCAAGAATGCAGCCCACAACCCTCGCCAAACCCGGAGCCCAGGACCACTCCAACCCTGTGGACACCCTTTAGGAATCTGCATGAAATTTGCATGCATAATCACATCTATCTGCCAGAATAGCTCAAATCAACAATGGAAGAAACAACGAGTGTTGGCGAGGATGTGGAGAGAAAGGAGCCCTCGTGCACTGTTGGTGGGAACGCAAACTGGTGCAGCCGCTGTGGAAAACAACATGGAGGGTCCTCAGAAAGTTAAAAACAGAGCTATGCTACGATCCAGCAATCACACTACTGGGTATCTACCCGAAAAACACAAGAACGCTAATTCAAAGGGACACATGCACCCCTATGTTTATAGCAGCATTATCTACAACAGCCAAGACAGGGAAGGAGCCCAAGTGTCCACTGACTGATGAATGGATAAAGGACATGTGGTGGATATATACACTGGAATATTATTTAGCCATTAAAAAGGACGAAATCTTGCCATTTGCAATGACATGGCTGGAGCAAGAGTAGAATGCCAAGCGAAGTAAGTCAAAGACACATGCCATTCGATTTCATTCATCTGTGGAATTTGAGACACAAATGAGCAAAGGGGGGAAAAAAGAGAGAGAGAGGGAGGGACCAACCGAGAAACGGATGGTTATCAGAGGGGAGGTCGGTGCGGGGAGGGGGGAAATAGGCGATGGGGACAGGTGATGGGGGTTAAGGAGCACACCTGTTGTGATGAGCACGGGGTGACTAGGGAAGCATCCAATCACTATATTGTATTAGCCTGAAACTAACATATAGGACACTGTATGTTAACTTGAGTTAAAATTAAAACTTTAAAAAAAAAAGAAGAAACGTGCAGACACGGGCCACAGTGGCCCAGGCGATCTTCAATTCCTCCACCTCCAAATAAGGAGAATTGTCCCCACATCTCCATAGGGTCATTATGAGGATTAACAGCAATGCATGCAAAGTGTTTAGAAGAGGCTGGCACGCAGGACATGCTCGGTGATCGCTGCGACGGTAATTATGATAAATCCCAATGATGATGACGATGACTTAATTTATAGCCTTGGTCAATGTCCTGCCGCCAAAGCAACTAGAACAAACCAAATGCTGCCTGGTGGGGCTGCCGCGAGCACTAAAGGAGATAACGTAGGAGAGAAGCCTAGAATAGGAAGGGTTCAATAAGTGCCAACAATTATTACAGACTTGCACAGCCTTTGGTCTAAATTCTGCATCCCTGGGGCGCCTGGGTGGCTCAGTCATTAGGCATCTGTCTTCAGCTCCAGTCATGATCCCAGGGCCCTGGGATCGAGCCCCACATTGGGCTCCCTGCTCCCCGGGAAGCCTGCTTCTCCCTCTCCTAGCACCCCCCCCTCCTAGCTTGTGTTCCCCCCTGTCTTTCTCTGTCTATATACATATGTAAATAAAATAAATTCTGCATCCTGGAGTCTCACCCACGCAAGATCTCCTGGTAAGGCTATGTCCAGGATGCAGAGGTAACCACTCACGAAGGGGCTGCCGCCAGCGCTGGTGCCAGGCCTGGCGGGGTCAGAGGGTAGAGGTGGCACAGGCACAGCAAATGACTTCAACCCCTCTCACTTTCCCTCTCCCTTCCCGGGCTCCCCAGGCTGTGTGGGCCTCTGCCAACCCATCAAATCCCCTTTGCCCCCCCTTCCAAGCAGAAAGCCTCACCCGACGATTTCTATGCCACATTTCAGGGGATCCCTCTGCTTTGGGGGAGCTGATAAATTTACCCCAAAGCCACACAGCATCCCTATCTCTGCATCGTGGCCTGAGGATTTTCACAGAGGTCTGAATGCCTACCTGAGCCAGACCAGGCTTCGCTCCGGGAGCCCAGGAAGAAGGCTTCAGGGGTGTTTGCCAAGTACTTTGCTGAGAGGCCTGAGCGCCACCGCCCCTGCACCCCCCGGCATTCCTGGAAACTTAGCTCTCTTGACCTTGATACCACTCTCCCTCTCCCCCCGGGCTGCTCGCCTGTCTCCATTTTCCTGCAGAAGTCCTCCAGAAACTGAATAACCTCGGACCGGACGTGTCCTCTGCAGCCGCACTAATTTTTTTTAAATGCCTCATAGGTCCCTCTGCTCCATCGTGAGCACTCCCGGTGTGCGTAGTTTCCCCAGGGCCTGACCGTGGTTTTTAAGTCCCCGTGCCAGGCCCCACCCCCCTCTGGTTGGGCTTCTCTGGGGTGGGCTTTAGGCCTCAAAATCCTCCACAGCTGATTTTTTTTTTAATTTATTTATTCATGAGAGACAGAGTGACAGAGAGAAAGAGAGGCCGAGGCAGAGGGAGAAGCAGGCTCCCCGCGGAGCAGGGAGCCCGATGTGGGACTCGATCCCAGGACCCTGGGATCATGACCTGAGCCGAGGGCAGAGGCTTAAACAACTGAGCCACCCAGGTGTCCCTCCACAGCTGATTCTAATGGGCAGCCAGAGCTGGGACCCGCAACCTAGCCCCCGAGCTGCTCACTGGTGAGGATTGGGATCACCTGGGGGCACCCAGAGGTCTGGCCGGGCCAGGCAAGGAAGGTCCCCAGGCGTTTCTAGGAATGACTCAAGTTTGGGAGCCCTGGAAAACAGGACCTCAGACACAGTTTTTAAAAAAAGGGATATGGCCAATCAAGCGTTTTCCTTGGAAGCTCCTGGGCTGCTTCCCTCTCTGATTAAAATCACCCTAACAGGATTGTCCACAAGGCTGGGCGTCAGCAGAGTCGGTCAGGAGGCACTTCTAAGGGCCAAGTACCACGGCTGCTGAAAAAAACACGCACACGCTTGCACGCGAACACGCATGCACACACACATTCACAGGACACCTGTCCACACATGTACTCACACATACACGTACCCACATGTACACACTCTCCCCAGCTTTGCGGCAAAACCTGTTCAAACCTGTCTGCCCGTCCCGGAAGGAAAGTCTGGTGCGTGCCCGCGCGAGCCCGCCGAGACTCCCAGACTTCCCAGAAGGAGGTCTTTCCCTTTCCGGCACCTGCTGAGCCTCCTGCGGCCGAGCAGTTTCACAAACGGTGGTTTTCACATGGGCATATGCTAGTATCTACTGTTGTTTCTTAAATCTACCCACTTTTTAAAAAATTAACATAACTGCTACAAAGGGGACGTTCATCTGTGCCAGAGATTTCCAGAAAAACAAGGATAATTGAAACAAAACAATGGTATTAAATCTGGCGGACCCTGTTCTCGGCAGAACTCGGGGATCCTGAGGCCCATTGCTTCCCGGTCCTGAGCTCTTTGCTTCTGCAGACCTACTCCTCAAGCCCACTGAAGGGCTTCTCATGGGACTTAAGGTAACTAATGCCGCATCTGGGCATCCCCTAAAATGGTCTGGGGTGCCCACTCTGCCTTTTGTCCCTAGCCGAGTCTTCCAGAAAGGACAGCAGATACGGAGAAGTGAAAGATACTGGGATTCCTGGCCTCGTGTTGAAAAGAGGTCAAATCCCACCCAAGGCCACAGCCCTTCGCCTTCATGCAGACGGGTAGGGGTGGAGTGGGATGATGGAGAAGGCCCCACGACGAGCCCGGAGGCATGGCTGCTGTCCCCCACGTTGAAACGAAGGTGCAATTGAGAGCGGAGGACCAAACATTGCCCACCTGTCTGCCTCAGCTCCACATCCCCCTCTCCCAGCAGCCCCTTTTCCCCCAACCTGGAGGGAGGAAAAGACCACTTACTGCTGGCCCCAGAGAAAATACCAAAATAGCGAGGATCTGACGCTCGCTTCCTGTTTACAGATCCATGAAGACAAATATGGGCTTTTATAACTATCAGGACAGAAGGAGAACCTGCAGGGTAGGTCCGGGGTGCTCAAGCATTCTCACCCCAAGAGGACAGGGCAGGGCTGTGCCTTCCAGCAGATTCACCAGCCCCCCAGACAGCCGCATCCCCCACCGCCACACCACTAGCCCCTCCAACAGTCTTCATCCTCCCTCAGCTGAGAAGACTAACAGCAGGAAAAGGCCCCTATGTTAGGCGGGCGTTCGTTGGCGAGGGCCACGACCTCATCTCAAAAGGCAAGAAGGACTTAATCATTAACCTGGGGTCCCCAGGCCTCGCTTGCTGGTTACCATGGCACCCAGGAAGTCCCATTCTGCATTCCTGCTTTCACACCTGGTCCAGCACAGGCCTCCCCTGGGCCCAGGGGTGTGAGGAAAGGGGACCGGGAAATTTGGCTGCGACAAATTTCGAAGACTTGGAATCAGCTCCAAGGCTGGACAAAACAGAGAAAAGAGGGCAGCCAATTATTTGGGGGTTTTTTCTATTCAACTCACGGGTTTTAAAGTTTCTAATTTTAAGGGAAACTGGGGTTTCTTTAAACTAACACAAAAGAAGTATCTTCCGTGTACGCCCTTCTCCCCCCCATCTTATTAAACATAATTAGAGACAAACAAAAGATGCGTCAGGGCTGTCTCTTTCTGGTCACATTTGGGTGGTTGGAGATAAGACAGCCCCTCAGGCAAACATTAACCACCACCCGTGGGCCTCAATCTCTTACCCAGAATAAGGCCACGGTTACTGAAGGAGAGACAGGCCTACCCTGGGAGCTTAGCCAAAGTGGATTCAAACTGCCAAGCCTGACCACTGGTCCGTGAGGTCCCAACAAGCCAAAGCCTGGGGGTCCTCATGGGGCAGCGGCAGGGCCTAGAAGGTTCCAGAAACATTTACTATCTGTTCACACGGGGCCCAGCCATTAAATTAGGCTTCCAGGCAATGGCATCCCATCTTCCCCAAAAAAGATGCATCTTCCAAACTGTTTCCTCCAAGCTGCCAGGGGCAACACCGGGCAACAAAAGTTTATAGCCGTTAAGGGTAAATATAATCTCACAAAAATAAAGCATGATTTTAGGCTTGAAGAGACTGTCTGTGCCTAATCAGGGACAGACAGCTCCAAGAAGACTGAACCCACCACAGATCTGCCACCGACTCAGGTTCTGAGGTCCCTGCAGGACTGATGAAGCAAGGAACCCTCGGTGAGAAGTGGCTCCAGTATTCTGAAATCGCACTGATTAAAACAGCAACACTTGGCAGTCATGTGTCACCGGGCAGACACAGTCTTACCGGACACCGGTCCGAGAATGTCAAGGCTGGAGGAGGCATTAGAAATGATGGCCGAGCCTGTCTCGTGACCCCCCTCCCTCCACCCCTGTGGCCGAAGGAGGGGGGCCGTGTCCCAGGGAGATGCAGGAAATAGGTCGAAGTCATCATCCAGGCAGACGCCAGGACCCACGTCCTGGAACCAGGGTCCAGGCCGGCCGCTGCACCTCACCTCCTCTGTGTTGAGGGGGCCGCTGGCCTCCTCTCGATTTCACACACAGACACAAACACAGCCCCACAAAGGCAAATGCACAATAAACTGCTTCTCTGCCAAGACACAGGATCGGGCCAAGGGAGTGAGAGATCAGGAGAGACCTGGGGCGGGGGGAGGGAAAGGAAGGGGGAGCCGCTCCTGAATACGCCCCCGATCCCCTCCCCCCTGGAAGGCACGCCTTCTTCTCAGAAACCTACAAACTCCTGACCTGTGAAAACCAAGCTTCCAACAGATGCCTTCTCCAAAACCAGGCTCAGTTTCTCCAACTGCTCTTCCCCCCCCCACCCCCAACGGATACAGGAGACAGCCAGAAAATAAGCCGGACCTCCGGCTCTGGGCAGAACTCGCAGCTACTCCGCACACCTGAGGCCTCCGGCCAGAGGAAGCCCTTCCCCCGACTCGTGTCCCACCCCCACCAGCGCCCTGACGGGCTGCACCCACCTGGGACCTGCGCTGCCTGGGAACGCCCTCCCTGCGTCTCTCCGGCCGCAGACGCGGAGTGAGAGCAGGATCACCTGGGGCACCTGTTCCTGGGCTGGGCCAAGGGACACTGCCAGGACCGCCTCCCAGGCTCAGGGAGCCACCCAGCAGGCCACACTGAGTCAGAGGCCAGGGTCCAAAATCGGCTTCCTGGAGGACTTGGAAGGGACACCGCCCAAGGGCGCTCTCGGAGAAGGAGCTCCCATTACCAGGACATTGCCAGGGAGGGGGCCGCCCACCGAGATCCATGAGATCGATCTCTATCCGGCGGGGAAGATCGGGGAAACACCTCCTTCAAGAGCCGTTTTACGTCGTTGGTTTTTAAAAAAATGCAAATGCCAGAAATCTCCTTCCTTCTCTTTATTACTCTTCAATGTAAATTAAAAGACCTGTTCCTTCACGTCTCTGGAATCCAAAATATCAGTCCCTCGACCGGTCTCCAAGGAAACATTAACCCTGCGCAGTCACGGCAGGCTGGAGTGGCGACAAGCCGGGGTGGGATTAAGGCCCCGACCAGGCCTAGGACCCCAGGCAGGAGAAAGCCAACCTTTTCACTTGCTTTTCAAACCTGGAAGAGTTGCCTTCTCCTGGACCTCACCCAGAGATGAGGCTTCTGAATTACTGCCACCTGCCGATGCCTTCCCGCCTTCCCACCTTCCCTTCCTCGCTTCCGACAGGCCTGCGGTGCTCAGTGCGCCTCCAACCCACCCCAGCCCACCTCCCCAGGAACAATCCTGTGTGTTCCCGGCCCAAAACCCCATGGCAATTTCACTCTTGGATTTCCAGTCCTTGTTTAAGGAGCCTTAAAAAAAAAAAAAATCTCTACTTGTTCCTGGAAGCTTGTTGTACTTCTTTCCCCTACTGTCCAACAGGAAAAGTGGAAGGAGGAGCCCGGTTTCGAGTTCACGGCGACCAGCGAGCGTTTCCGGGCCTCTCTCCGGCCCTCTCCGGCCAGGCGGAGGAAGAGGGGGCGAGCGTCCAGCCAGCCACTCACACCACAGAATGGGAACCTCGGGGGCCCCAAATTAAAGGCAGTAAACAGCCAAACCTCCTGGCTGAAATGGGGGCTGTTTGGCCTCGTGACTTCTCCAGCAGCGGGCACAAGCCTTGGGCCCCCGCGACCAAATATAAACCGCACAACTCAGAATGCTGGGCGGATCGCATTATTCCCCATTCGGCGCCCCTCCCTCCTCACGCTACCCCGTAATTACAGCGAGTCTGGGGTTGGGATTTTTTTTTTTTTTATCATGCTGCTTTTTAAACGTGTGACAACCCAGAAGGGTTATTTAAATCTGAGCTGGAGGGGGATGATCAGCATTGTTAAAAGGGCAAAATGAAGAACCCATTTCCCTGGGTCTTAGGTAATTCAAGGTCACTTGTGATAAACAGGACAGAAAACTGAATCATCTGAATCAAATGGACCAGGGGGCTCCACCGCCTTGCGGGGTCTGAGCTGTTAATGTCTCTTAGCAAATCTACCACATTAAGAAACTCAAGTGCACGACTTCCTGGCTGACTCTGGTGTTTTCCCGCTTTTCTTGGGTCCCCTAATGCACACCCCCCCCAATGCCCGGTTCTGAAAAGTGCGCATTGGTGGTTACGGACGAGGACTCTAAAAGAAAGATGTGCTCTCGTCCTGCCCTCACCAACCACTTACTGTCTGTGTGGTCTTGGGCACATCGCTGAACTCCCCGGAGCCTCGAGTTCCTACTTTACAAAATGGGGACGATAGTCCCTATTCCTTCATAAGGTTTCCTGAGGAGTAAAGGAGATCAGAGCTGTCACGCGCGTCACCCGGTAAACATTCAGCGAACGCCACCCTTAATCAGAATGATGATGAAGGAACACACAGTGCTTTGGGAAAGGTCACTGAGGCCCCACGTCCATGCTTTCTATGAAGCGGCAGCTCTAAAGCAAGGTAATCCCCACTTCCCTCCCTACATGGCGTACATTTTCCAGCTAAGACTTATAATAAAACCGGGCTGGGAATGCCAAGTACTAAGTGTATAATACCATTTGATGAGCACCTAGCATGGGCCAGGACTTTAACCGTATATTCCCAAATCTTCATCAACCTGCAAGGCCAGTCGTGTTAGTTCCATTTCACAGGTGGGGAGCTCAGGCTGGAAACACGGCCGGCCCACCCCCTCGAGTCTCGACGCCCATGCGGCAGGTCAGGATCCGCGCCCCGTGCTTGGTGGTGGCAAGCACCGCCACACGGTGCCTGGACTTCTGGGCCTCCGTCTAGCTCCTACCCTCGCCCGGCAACAGCGTGTCGTGTGAGCGTATTACTCACAGAATGTTCTAGAGCTGAGACACTGGGGGCTTGCTTCATCCAATCCCTTGATTTAAGAGTGTTAGAAATTCAGCCCAAGAGGGGGGAAGTGGCCTGTCCAAGGTCACACGATGGACCAGAGGCTGGGCTGGTCTTCATTCGGCCACAGGTCTACGGACTCTGGAGAAGGATCTTGCCTTGGAGGCCCCTGCAGTTCCCAGAGGAGTGGGTCGGCACTGGGAAGAAGCAGGCGTACCTCTGAACAGATCTCGAAGCCCGGCAAAGGGGACCCCTCCCTCCCCAGACTGCCGGGAAAGCAAACCGGCTCCAAATGCGCTGGGCCGGCTGTCTTGAGCTTGGTTCACCCCTGAACCACAACCTCGAGATCATCAGTGCATGAAACTACCTTCCTAGATGCTTTCTGAATTTCTGTTTTGAGGCCACGTGCTCCTAGCTGTGGCCCGCACCCTCCTGCTCCCGCCTCTCCCAACAGGCAACTCATGGGCCTGTCGGTACCGTCTGACTCCCATCAGATGCCTGACCCCTGTAAATAATTAAAGGGTGATCCCATCACCTCGGGGAGGCCTACTGAGAGGGAGGCAAGGCTAACAGCCTCACAATTGCTTCCTCAACAGATGGTGAGCAGAGAGTATCGGGAACACAGCCCACAGAGCCAGCCTGCCCAGGGGCCAAGCGAGGCAAGAGCCAGGGAACCCCGTTTTCGCAGGCTAGCTTTAAGAGCATCAGACCCTGCACCCAGAGCCCAGCTCTTCCTGCAAAAAGACCTTGCAACCCTGGGCAAATCCGTCCTTAGCTCTAGGATGGCCTCTTTCTTCTTAATTTGCAGGAAAACACCAAGTAGAAAGCAAAATCACCCAAAGGACTCGTCTTTCGTGGGCAGGGAAGAACTCCTTAGAGTAAGAAATGCCCACTTTCCCTTCATCCCCCAAAAGTCGAGCCCTGAGAGCAGTGTGGGAGACACTGGTGAGCAATGGAATGCTCTCTGGGGCTGCGTGCGACTGTACGCCGAAGTATGGACACACGCACAAGCTTTTAAAAAAACATGAATGCACCATATATATATCATTCTGCCTCGGATTTTTATTTTACGCTTCACAGATCATGAAAATAATTCCAAGACAGTCCACAGATCTCTCTTGTCTGTTTCACAGTCCAAAGAGTATTTAGTAAGTGATCCAATCTTTCTCTTCCTGCTGGACACTTAGGGGTCTCTAACCTTTTGCTTCTATGGACAAAGCTACAATGAACATAATGCCTGTGTGTATGCAGGCATGGTTTGTGTCACATGTCGGATTCCCAGGTGGTGGCTTGCTAAATCCTAAGCAATATACATTTTCAGGGTTTTTTTTAAAGATTTTTTATTTTATTTATTTGACAGAGAGAGAGAGAGAGAGATCACAAGGAGGCAGAGAGGCAGGCAGAGGGAGAGGGGGAAGCAGACTCCCTGCTGAGCAGAGAGCCCGATGTGGGGCTCGATCTCAGGACCCTGAGATCACGACCCGAGCCAAAGGCAGGGGCTTTAACCCACTGAGCCAGCCACCCAGGCGCCCTACATTTTCAGTTTTAATAAGAACTGTCAAAGTACCAAGCACAAAGGTGGTACCAACTGGCACAACTCAATTACGCCTAAGAGTTGCGAAGTGCGCCCTAGAGCACTTCCATAAGATTTCACTAGTGGGGTGGGGGGAAAGGACGATTGCTCGCTGAAATGTTTCGGAAACCACCTAAAAGATAGTGAAAACTGCTAACATTTATATAGCATTTACTACGGGCTTCACGCTTTTTAAGGATAATCTCATTTCGTGCTTCAACAGCCCCATTTCACGGAGGTGGAAACTGAGACGCCGTGGTTTTTATACGGTCCCTTCGGTGTGCTGACAAGAGGTGAAGCCTGGAAAGACCCAGGCAACTGGATTCAGGAGCCCACACGCTCGCTGAGCGCTTTCCCGCCTTCTGGGCACACAGGTCCAGGCACACTCCCAAATACGAAAACGCTTCCAGACCGAGGCCAACCCTGACAAGCTTCTAGGTTATCACCTTTCTGCCCAAACTGGTGAACCTGAGGAGCAAAGTCACTCTGAGAAGGTGCCCACGCCTCCTCTTCCTCCTGAGAACTCCACCACCTCCCAGCCCCTCACCCTTCCAGATCCAGAGGCTGGCATCTCCATCCATGCCTGTTTGTGACCTCCTGGGCAGGTCTGTCCTCCCCGTGTCACAGCCACAGACCCTGAAGGAGGAAGTAAAAAGACCAGCGGCAGAAGATCCGTTCAAAAGGAGAAAGAAGCAGCACAAAGGGCCGCCAAGGCCCCAGTGCTGCCCATTCACTGGCCTTGGACCTCAGCGCACACCACCCCACAATTTCTATGCCAGGGCCGTCCTCATTCATCTTTTCTTTCGTTCTTTCTTTCTTTCCTTCCTTCCTTTCTTAAAGAGAGGGAGGAGTGAGAAGAGGGAGAGAGAACCTTAAGGTTCCACACCCAGCACAGAGCCTGACTCGGAGCTTGATCTCACGACCCTGAGACCAGGGCCTGAGCAGAAATCAAGGGTCAGACGCTCAACCCACCGAGCCACCCAGGTGCCCCAGGACTATCCACATTAAGAACCGGGAGAGAAAGGAGAGAACAGCCAGAACTTTTGCACACGTGGATGCAAGAATCGGCCAGCTTCCCGGGGATTTTAATTCAAAGGGGTTGAAGGGGTGTGGGGATGAAGAAAGAGAAAAGGAAGGACAAAGAGGGAAAGAGGACATGAGGAAGAGGCAGACGAAGCAGGAAAGGAAACTTGAGGAGGAGCGGTTCAAAAACACACTGGCCTGGGCTGGAGCACCCGAACCAGCCCCCCGCCTCATTCCTGTCTGCAGAACCATGAAGAAAAGCAGAAGGGCAGACCCAGGCCCCTAGCTGGAACATTGCATAATCAAAAGAAAAGGAACTTTTCTGCCTGGAGGGAAGCCTGCAGCTGTGTTCTCATCCATGCGCTTCTCCCCGGCGACCGCGGCACACACCCAACTGGAGATCCCACACTCCTCGAGACCTGGCCCCGAGGGGCGTCCGGGGAAAGGCCGGCATCGGCCAGGCGGCACTGGTTACAGGTGAGTGGCCCAGGACATCCACGCATGAGGACCCCAGAGCCATGCCGGGCTTCCTGCTAGAGCATTTCCATGTTTGTTCTAGAAATGACCGGCAGGTCGGCTGATGCAATAAGACCTCTTACAGCATATTTTAATTAATGGCGGTTCCTGGAAGCCAGAAAAATGACTGCAGCATTGTTGGTAATGACAAAAGAGTGGAAATACCCTGAATATCCAGCAAGAGGGGATTGGTAAAAAAATATATATTTATATATAAATAATAATAATGATGGTGATAATGGCACATCCATAGAGAAGAAACATTACACGGCTATTAAGAAGAACAAAGTCACTAGCTCTGCATGTCCTGATGTGAGCCGATCTCCCAGGTCGAACGGGAGCAGAAAGAAGTACAGAAGATCGCAAATGGCATGCTCACGCGAGTAAATGGTGTGAGGAACACTGTAAACGGGATGATTCCCGCCTAAGAAGCTGGGAATTCTCTTACTTCTCAACCTGAGTCATAGGTACACAGGTGTTCAGTTTATCAAACTGCACATATGTCTTACACATGCTTTTGAGTACATGATGTCTCACCATGAAAAATTTTTAAGGATGGGTGCATATGCCACAGAAAATTTCTAAAACCTTCAAAGTAAATGCCTCTGAGAAGGGAAATTGGGGGGCGGGGTGAGGCAGCAGGGTGCAATGTCCTCCCCATTGGAATGTGAGGGAGGTTTGCTTTGATTCTATACCCTTTTATAACTTTCAATATCTTTTACCGCATGCATGCATGAACTGCCCATCTTAAAAAAAAAAAAAAAAAAAAAAACAAGAAAAAAACAGTCCCTGGCAAACCTCCAGGGTGTTTTGGCATCACAGATCGGGAAAGTACCCAGGGGGCCAGTTTCCCCATTTTGCAGCTGAAGAAGCTGCAGCCCAGAGCATCTGAGTGGCCCATCTGTGGTCACCCAGCAAGTGAGTGACAGACAGGAAGAAAAGCCACGTCTCCAGGTGCAGGCCAGCGTTCTCCACCTTTAACCCTCTCAGCCAGGGGTACCCGGGCTGCTCAAAGCCAAGGACCACCTGCCCAGTCTGACCCTCCTGCAGCCCTTTGCCCACCCGGGTCATCACTGGGGCAGAGAGAATGGGAATCATGGGACATAGTCAAGGTAGGAGCCTCCCACGTCTGGAGCCTCCCTGCCCCCATGTCCCCTGGGCTACTGCCTCCAGCCCATGGGCACACAGAAGGACAGACAGACAGGCAGGTGGGCTCCAGGGCTCCCATCCTGACCTTCTGGGCACCGTGAGCTGTGTGGCCGGCCACTCCTGCGCCCTCGGTAGGCATCCTCCCGGCTAACCGCTCCCTGGCAAACCACCACCCGGTGAACCCACGGAACGAGTTCCATGTTCTGGCCGCTCTGCAGTCACAACCACATCTGGGGGAAGAAAGCACTTACCCTAGTGTCTCCATGCCAGGCAGCCAGGCTCCAAGCTCCTTAGATCCCAGACCCAGGCCAGCGCCGAGGCACCAGCAGCCAAACCAGACGCGGGTTGTAAACCACCACCCTGGTCGGCATGTTTACGTGGAAGAAAATCCTCCAGGGCTGTGCAGAAGGATAAAACCTCAGAGCCGCGGCGAGTCTGAGAAAACTGGATGGTTTCCCCCACAGTAAAAAAAATCTACCGTGCCTGGTTCATTTCTTGGAGGCCAGAAACAACTCAATCCCAAATTTTAATACTTCCTTATTTCATAGACGCTAATGAACCGGAGTTCATGCATTCTTTTCAGCAAACAGGACCCCAGCGTGAGCTGGGCACACTGGGGGTGCAGAAGGTAAGACGACAGCTAGTACGTGGAGAACGTTTCCCAGACGGCTGAATGTAACCTACGAGGCACCTCGCGGCCTCATGGCGGTCCTATGGGGAAAGTCGGCTGGTATCCCATTTTACAGAGGAGGAAGTCAAGGCTTTGGGGGTAACCCGTCCTAAGTTACAGGGCTAGCGAGTGGCCAACGGAGCCCGTTCCGGCCCATTGAGCAAGACGCGGCCCCATCCAGAGGAACTTGCTCTCTAGCAAGGGTCTGGACTTCCTCTAAATCTACTCTGCCCACAGGGGCCGATCTGGCCTGTGACTTCCCACTCCTCCCTACATTCTGAAGGGGGGAGCATTTCTCCAGGAGTCGCAAATAAATCAAGAGCCCAGGATCCACCCAGGATGCTGCCCTCTCTGCTGCGGCTCCAGACCAACGGCCCTGGTGACTCCGTGTTGATGCCAACCCAGGGTGCCAGCCTGGGTGAAAAGGCCTTGTGTCCCAGGGGACCTGGCACCCTCAGCCCCTGACAGAGAGCCATCTCCGCAATGGCCCAAGGGGGCAGCGGACCCTCTCCCCACTTCCCTTGCTGCGAAAGCCAAGCCAGCCCCTCCTGCAGGCAGGGGCGAAGCCACAGGGCTAGGGAGGTGCACTGGGCATGCGGAGGGGGTTCTGATCTAGGCCCTGCCACCAGCCCTCTTCGGGAAGTCTCCCAAACCTCTCTGGGATGCCTCCACATCTCTAAGCGTGGGGACAAATCCTTAAATCTCACAGGGAGGGAATGCTAGAACAGGGCCTCAGTCACATAAACTTCTCCAAAGATCTTGAGAACGAGAGACATTTTTCACAGACGTCAGGTACATGCCTGGGGCCCCGCCACGGCCATCCACCACACACAGCTCCCACGATACCCACCCTCTGCCTGGGTCTGGAACATTCTCCCTGCTCTTCTGACTGGGAAGGCTCAAGGTTCAGTCAAGAACCACCACCTTGGAGAAGTCACCTTTGACCTTCAACCCCCTCACACTCACAGGTACCCCGCGTACCTTCAGGCGACTCCCCATCACGCTGGACAGGAACTGGGCACCTCCTGGGTGGTTTTTCCTGAGGGCGGGACTCGAGGTGACGTCTCTCTCTACACCACCAATTCGTGCTACCGCTGTCTGGCATACATTAGGTGCTCAGTAAATGTTCGCCAAATAAATGAAAGTGTTTGTGGTGTTATTACCACCCTCTGGAAGTTGTGAATAGCCTATAGCCCTCCTGGGGGGATGGCTCCCCATGGGGCCCCGACACTTTGAGACTGACGGAGACCGTCCGAACACCCACACTTCCCTGCGCTGTCTGCTTCCCGGGAAATGCCTCTCCTACCCGAACACGAACTTCCCTCCAAGAAGCTAAGTCCACCTGATCTGTACCAGGCACTGAGAAGGCAAAGGGAAACAGGATCCCTGGCACTCCCCCAGCTAGTTCTCAATTCAGGAATTCTAGTTCAGAATCCCTTTCCTCCGATAAGGAAAAGAGAACTTCCTTTATCTCCTCCTTTCAAAAGCCAATTTGTAGGGATGTACGTATTATTATAATGTACATGATACAGTAGGCACAACAGCATGTGTGTATAATTTAGAGGTGAAAATACGCCCGCCAGGGACACATGATCAAAATGTCTTACCTGATAGGTTTGCGGGATCAAGTCTGGAGGCCGGAGGGCCGGCTAGGGAAGGCACCATGCCAACACAGAGAGGAAAGGGCAGGAGAGAAGTTTCCAGCATTCACAGGGGAGGGGGCCACAAAGGAACAAAGACAAGGGAAGTCTCAAAAAAAAAAAAAAAAAAAAAAGATGCTCCGGGCCCAGGGCCCAGCACATTCTCTGCTGGGGAGAGATAGGCCAGGAAAGAGAAAGGAAACAGATGAGAGAGGCCATCGGTGAGACAAGGGGGAATTCCAGGCATTCCAGGGAGAGGAAGCTGGAAGGCCTGAAACAGCGAGGCCCAGGGGAGACTGCAGTTCCGTGTGGATTCAAAGGATGGGGAGGAGCAGCCAGAGAAGACGCTCGGCTCCACTCAACACTCCAGGGGCCACCCTGGAGGAACGCAGCTCTGCCTGTCCTGCAGGCACGAGGAGTGACTCCCAACCAAACGCTAACGAGCTACGACTGTCCTCCGTTTGCCCATCCACTTATCAACAAAAGGCCACCCAGTTTGGTACTACTTCGAGAGTTCGCTAGTGTCGCGGTAACACCCGGTGCTTGGACAGCAGCAAGCGAAGGGCCACCAAAGCTTCTGGCCTCAGGAGAAGGACAGATCTGCCCGGGCACAGGTGAAGACCTTTCGGCACGGCTTGTGACAGATAGCCTGTCCCCAGGAGTCCGGGCCAGTCTCTGGGAGCAGCCACAGCCGGCGCAGGTCGGGGGGAGATGGGGGCAGACACAGCGGGAGATAGGCAGGCCAGTATCTGCAGCCTTCGGGTTTTACTGAGGACCCCAAGAATCAGAGCCACTTAGGGGCGGCTCTGTCCTGGGATCAGGCCCTGCGCTGGGCTCTATGCTCAGCGTGGAGTCTCCTTGTCCCTCTCCCTCTGCTCCTCCCCCTGCTCGTTCTGGCTCTCTTTCTGTCTCTCTTTTCGTCTCTAAAATAAAATCTTTTTTTTTTAAAGGTTTTATTTATTTATTTGACAGAGAGAGAGAGAGATCACAAGTAGGCAGAGAGGCAGGCAGAGAGTGAGGGGGAAGCAGACTCCCCGCTGAGCAGAGGGCCCGATGCGGGGTTCGATCCCAGAACCCTGGGACCATGACCCGGGCCGAAGGCAGAGGCCTTAACCCACTGAGCCACCCAGGCGCCCCTCTAAAATAAAATCTTAAAAAAAAAAAAAAAAGCATCAAAGCCACTCTTTGTGAATGGAGTAAGAGGACAGGGAGACAGCAGACTGCAACTCTGAGGGCCAAGCTCCCTTCTTTCTCACGTCAGCCAGGAGCGCCAGACTTGGGAAGGAGGGTCCCACTTTCTTCTGCACAACCCCCTCCCTGGAAAATCGGGGTCTGAGGAGGTTGGCCTGAAGGAACGGTCCACACGCGTGAGGTAAGCAGGCCTGGGCAGAGGGGCAGTTGGGCTGGGACCCACGGGGAACTCTGAGCTGGGACGGCCCCTTGACGTGTCCCAAATGGAGGCAAGGGGTCAGCCTCGATACCCCATCGAAAGAGAGGAAGCTTCCTTGAGCTGAAGGCCAATCCCCGGAGGGACTCAGCCGTCAGCTGTCAGCAGCCATCACTCCAGGCAGCTGGGATGGGGGCGTGAATTCTGAAAAAGGTTTAGGCAGCAACACACACCATAACCTTTCCGATGCACCTCAGGCTTTTCAAATGGTTCCTCAACAGGAGTTTCATCTAGAAGAGAAGCTCAGTCTAATAATGTCAGAGCGAAATGGCACAGAAAGTCACAGAGGAAAAGCACTTGCCTGTTACTTCTAGGTCACTCGTAACTGAGCTGATAGGATCTAACGTTCTCTTTCCTGGGCTTAGATAATTTTTAAGAACACATCATTTCACTTCAAAGAACCCGTCAACAGGTTGCTTTGTGAATTTTCCATTTTATCCCTACTCATTCTCAAGCTCCTAGCTCACACATTTTGAAAAGGAAAAAAAAATCTATTTTTTTTGATCTGTTGACTCAAGCCACATCATACGAGCGAGCAGATATTCGCATTAAGTTGGGGACAAGGTCTGGGTAGTCCTATGGTTAAAACATTACGACAGGCGTAAAAATAAAACACGAGAAATGTTTGTCATGTCATAAAGTACATGAAAACCAAAATATTTTTACACATATAACATGACTTTTTTCCCTAATTCTGAAAAATGCATATTTACAGAGGAAAAATTGGGAAAGAAAAGCACCAAGAAGGAAGTAAATCAACTCTTATTCCCCAATTCAGGGAAAAGCCACTCACCATTAACAAGCATTATGCAGGATCTTCTCTTTTTCCTCCACATATTTCATTTTTAATAATGAATTGATGTCACACCATCTAGTAACCTATTTTTTTCTATTAACAGTATATTAAGAACACTTTATTTTTTTAAAGATTTTATTTATTTGACAGACACAGAGAGGGAGATCACAAGTAGGCAGAGAGGCAGACAGAGAGAGGGGGGGAAGCAGGCTCCCCGCTGAACAGAAGAGCCCGATGCGGGGCTCAATCCCAGAACCCTGAGATCATGACCTGAGCCGAAGGCAGAGGCTTTAACCCACTGAGCCACCCGGGCGCCCCAAGAACACTTTAATAAGTAGTAAAGTTTTTGGTAAGTTTCTGGCATTTTCTTTTTAAGATTTTATTTATTTATTTGACAGAGAGAGAGAGAGAGCGAGAGAGGGAACACAGCAGGGGGAGTGAGAGAGGGAGAATCAGGCTTCCTGCTGAGCAGGGAGCCCGATGCGGGGCTCGATCCCAGGACCCCAGGATCATGACCCGGGTCAAAGGCAGATGACCCATGACTGAGCCACCCAGGCGCCCCAAGTTTCTGGCATTTTTAAAGGCCAACAGATCTATATGCACTACAGTGTAAGCTACGTAATATCCCAAGGTTGTATGTTTAGGATACTGGATATTTAGGTTACTTACAATCTTTGTCAGTATAAATAATGCTACAATTAACATCCTTGAGGCCAACTTCTTTTTAAATCCTCATTGGTCCTCGACCCAAATTCCCAGCGCCTACACACACGTAACTTTATCGAACTTACATGCCAAGAACCTAAGTAAGGGGCTCCTCATCCCTGTAGCATAAGTCACAGCCTTAGTCTCTGAAGCCTGGGACACACCCAACACCATCCTGGGAGACACAGAAGAACACGCATGTGTGCGCACGTGCGCGCACACACACGCACATCTAAGAGACGGTTCTCACCCAGACCCACTGGAGGCTTGACTGGCGTCATAATGATTCCAGTTTTCCAAAACTGGAAAATTACTCAGTGGGTCCCACTGGGTTCCAAAGCGCACTAGGCATTGGCCGTTTTATCACTGACTTTCTTCTTTCTTCCATTCATTTGATTCTACTGAAGAGTCCACTCCGTCGAGGTATTGAGGATCAACGAATGACTAAAACAGATATAAATCCCTCCCTTTCTAGAGCTCTCACTCTAGTGAGGAAAGATGGCACTCACAAGTAACTCTGCAGGGCGCGCATGGGTGGTAGAAGGCGTGGGGGCTGGGGGGACCCGAAGCCCGAGGGGGTGAGACAGCCGGGAGGGTGCGCTTTCATCCAGAGAAAGTCAGAGAAGACCTCACTCACTCAGGAGGGGCAGCAGGCCCTGTGGGCACCTGGGGGAAGAACATTCCAAGAGGGACTAAGGCTCCAAGGTGGGAGGCCTGGTATGTTCAAGGAACAGGAAGGAGGCCAGTGGGGTTGGGGCAGAGTGAGAATGGAAAGGAGGAGAAATCTTCGCCTTAACTTCGGCTTTTACGCCAAGGGGACTGGGAGTCACTGAAGGGATCTCGGCAGTGAGCTGACATGAGCTGACTTACATTTTTAAAGAAACTCTTCCACATTAGCTCTCTCCCTCAGGTTCACCAAGATCCTCTTTATGTTCAGACTTTCCCACACGCAGGCACACGTGCGTGCACACACACAGCAAGGAATTCTCCAGATTCCTCTCCACGACGCCCATCACCCCCATTGGCATGGGCAGCTGCCCTGCAGAGAATGACATTGGGCCCCGATGCCCCCAGCAGCACAGGTCGCCCCTAACCAGGCCAGAAGTCACCCCAACCATCAGCCCCGCTAGGAGTCGGTGATCCTCACACCCTAACTGAGTAGGGCTCTCACCCAACCCGGGCGCCCCGGGAACAACGCTCCTTTCAACAGTCTGTATCTGTGGTTGCAACTCTCTCCTGTGCCTGCCTGCAGCACATGGCCCTCTGGGCCCTTCTTCTTTCTGGCCAGAACCCACCATCCCTCACCCAGGAAACCAAGCGGGGGACACGGGACCACACAGGGAAGCCTGGACCACAATCCAAGTGTCGGCCTCCCCCAAGCAGCCAATGGTGTTTGAGAGAGAAGGAGGGGCCCGGGGTCTGAGCAGGAAGAGCGGGGCAGGGACCAGGGAGGCTCCCAGTGGCCCGTCTGTCACCTTACTGGGAGGACACATTCCTCACCTTGCTGCACCTGCCCCAGAAGGAACAAAAGAAAGGGCAGAGACAAGGCGGCGGGGTGAGGAGGAAAGGTACGCTCAGATTCAGTGCTGTACCTACAACCCACACGTCTGTCCATGCTCTCTTCGTTCGCTGGCCCAGAGCCTGGGGGACGCACGCGTGGTCTCCTCATTGTACAGGCCTCGGGGGACTACACAGGTTTGAGGGTGGCCCTCCAGGATGAGAGAGGCACACGGGCTGAGGGCCCGCAATGCCCTGTGTCTTATGGCACGGATCATACTCTTGACATCCTGGTGATGACCCCATAAAGTAGCGATGACTGTCCTTACCTCCCCGGTTAGGAACTGGGTTCCCTGAAGCCGAGGGGGCCCATCCAGGCTCCCAGAGTGACACAGCTAGGACTCAGGCCTGGCTCGGCCCCAGCCTTCCCCGCCCCCCACCCCGACATGGGGTGAATAAGCCTCACAACCCCTCTCCCAGCAGAGCCCTGGGACTGGGGCGGAGAACCAGCAGGGAGGTAGGCGGCATTCACCGGGACCCTGCGGCCACAGGGGGGATAAGAATCCACACCTGGGATGTGGGGAGTCTCCCTAGAAGTCCAGCTCCGCTTAACCTTGCGTGGGCCAATAAAGAAGGATAATTCGCGTTCATCAAGTGCTTTACTGTGGCAATGCTCTGCTCTGCATGCTTTCCACGTTTACGCATTTGATCCTCACGGCAGCCCGAACCGTACCATGACTGCCCCCATTGTACAGATGGGGAACCTGACACCCAGAGAAATAATAACTTCACCAAGATTAGGTGCAGGCAGCGGCACAGACAGGCTTCAAACCCAGGCTGTCTGGGTCTGATTCCAGGGGCCGTTTTCCCAACTTCTGCACTGGAGGGCATTCTGCATTGATGCACATTATTATCATCATTTTTTCTTAAAGATTTTTTTGACAGAGAGAGAGATCACAAGTAGGCAGAAAGGCAGGCAGAGAGAAGGGGGAGGAAGCAGGCTCCCTGCTGAGCAGAGAGCCCGACACGGGGCTCGATCCCAGGACTTTGAGATCGTGACCTGAGCCGGAGGCAGAGGCTTAACCCACTGAGCCACCCAGGCGGCCATTATTATTATTTTTGATGTACATTATTTCTTTGGGAATGTGGGAGAAGTTAATCTAGCATGGATTACAATACACCCTTATTTAATTACTCAGCACTTACGATGTGCCAAGCGCTGTACTAGGCCCTCAAACTTCTGGATGAAGAGGTCACACACAGTCTTTGTCCTTAAAGAGACAGGAAATCCTCCCTGTAACACAGAAAGGCTCTAATCGCACTTCTTACAGAAGGCTGTCCCGGAAGCATGCAGTGTGCCGAGTGGAGGGGCTGCCAAGGGGACAGGCAATGGCATTCTGGGAGGGACAGACGGAGACTGGAAGCGGGAAGCAGAGAGGGGGGTCCACCGGTGACACTCATCTTTGTGGAGCCAAAGCGTGCTGTGACACAGAAAATGCAAAGGCGTGGGCTCCGCAGTCAGCCAGATCCTGATTTGGATCTCCCCATCTCCCCTCTGTCCTCATCCATGTGACGTCAGGAGGCTAGCCCACCTCTCCGGGCCTCTGTTCCCACCGATGCGATGGTGGTGAGAACTCACCAGCCTCCCAGGGCGGCTGGAAAGACTGGTGGGGTGTGGCATTCTGGGTCCCAGCCAAGAGCCCAGAATCAAGAGCGTTCAATCAGTGTTTGCTTTTGTCATAAATGTCCTCCTCCTCGCCTCCACGAGCACTCTACTCAGTGGGCAGTAAGCACCGTAAGTGGCTGTCCAACATTTCCACAAGAGTCCCTCCGAGCCAACCACCAGCTTCCGGGCACCGTGTCTCACAGGCAAGGTCCGCCGCGTGAGTGTTTGGCTCCCAGAGACAGAGCCCACAGCGGTGGTTCTCCTTTCTGGGACAGTCCCTCACACAGATGGCCTCACGGTCACAAGAACGGAGGCGCTGCCTGGGGGACCCCGGCGTGGCTCAGGCCGGGCAGCTAAAACCCGGGAAGCCTTCTCGGTGCCAGGCAGGCTCTGCTCTCACAGGACTGCTTGCTGGGAATACCGCACTACACTCAGGACGGGTGGCGGCTCTGGAAACTTCTCTGCTTCTCAGCCGAATCCAGGGCCGGCTCAACAAAGGCCTGAACACCCTGGGGAAAAGCTGCAGGACCAAGACTCATTTTTAGTGCCACAGGTTTGAGCTCCACTCTGCTTGGCTCACGTTGCTAGCCTTCGGTCCGGGGGCGCTGAGAAGGGACGGCGGCTGAGCCAAGTGGGGCCTGGGGCTAAGGTCAGGTCCTCCACCGTGTCAGAGTCCCAGCTTACACCTCAAGGGCGGCAGGCCCCAGAACGTTCCCTACCCTAATAAATGAGTGAATGAAAATAGCAACGATAATAAAGGAATTCTTCCAGGAGTAGTTCCCCCCCCCCCACACACACACACAATGCATTTCTCTTCTAGATTTTTCCACGGGCAGATATATTTTTACGTATTTATATAACTACCAACGCTGTGCACATGCAATTTTGCATTCTGTATATTTCTGCTTAATGTAGTATCATAAATATGGTCGTGTCGCCGTCCCGTCTTCCTGAGAGCAGCTGCACACGTGATAACCCGTCGCGTGCTCTACTGGCCTACGTTTAACTGTCCCCTCGCCGCCAGACATCGGTTTTGCCGGGGGTTTTTTTGTATTACAGATAATGCACATTACCTCATAAATGTTGCAGTTCTTTTCCATGGAACAACTGCCTTAGAATAAGCTCCCTTGAGGGATGAACCGAGTCAGAGTGTCTACCATCCCGGGGTCACGGACGAGGCAGCATGACCCACTCTTCTGGGGGCTCTTCGGAGGCTCGTGGGATGAACACGAGTGGCCGCCGCTTGCCCGCCCTCATGGTCAGAAACAGGACCCGCTTCCCAGCACCCTTCCGGGCGGCCAGCAACACAGCCCTAGGGAGCAGGCTTAGCGCGTATACCAACCCCAAGCTGTATTTTGTACTAAGAAATGCAGGCTGAGTTTAAAATCCCTAGAGGATTCCACAGGATGGACTTGAGGCCGCTGGAGGGCCATGTATGGTCCCGGCGCCCCCCTCACGGCCTTCCATTCTCACCCGTCCTTCCTCCTGGCTGCCGGGGCCCCGGGCTCCCCTCGAGCGCGGAACCCCGCTGGGAGTCGCTGTCTGACTCAGTCCCCTGGGCCTCTGCCTTGGCTGGTTGCTCAGCTCTTTCCCGGCTGCAGCGTCCCTCTCTAATCTTCTGAGGTCTTTATTCAAATATTACCTTCTCTGAAAGCCATCCTGACCCGTCACTTAAAATTATACCACCCCTTGGGGCGCCTGGGCAGCTCCGTCAGTTAAGCGTCGGACTCTTGTTTTCAGCTCAGGTCATGATCTCGGGGTCGTGGGATCGAGCCCCGTGTTGGGCTCTGCGCTCCGCACGGAGTCGGCTAGTCCCTCTCCCTCTGCTCCTCCCCCCCCCCATGCTCTCTCTCCCTCATAAGTAGATAAAATCTTAAAAAGAAAAAAAAAAAATTGCACCATCCCTTGCCCCTGGCGTTCTTCTCCGCTCCCACTGTTTTCATAGCACGATCACAATTTACCAATCTGTTTTACTTACTCGCTCACTACCTTACCATCTTCCAACACCGAAACCAAAGTTCTACAAAGCTGATGTTTGGCCCATTTTGTTAACTGTTGTTCCCCCAACTTTAGAACAGTGCCCAGCCCACAGTGGGGGCCCCACCCACTCATTAAATACTCGTTGGAAAAACAAATATAAAAAGATTCTTACTCTGTGCCAGGCATCCTACCTTCCGCGGCTCATCTCACCTACTCTGAACAACAATCCTGTTATAATCCCCATTTTACAGAGGAGGAAACTGTTGCTCAGGCAGGTTACGCAACTCGCCCAAAGATGCACAGCTAGCCAGGAAGGGAGTGGGGCTTGAACCCAGGCCGTCAAGTGCCCAGAATCTGTGCTTGGACCTCCAAGAGGCTGCTCACCCTCCCGGCCTTTTATCTAAATACAGGAGCAGCACTGTATCGGCCAGCAGAGCTTTCCAGAACAAGACCAAGAATAAGAATCCCCCTGTGGGGCGCCTGGCTGGCTCAGTCGGTGGAGCATGCGAGTCTTGATCTTGGGTCCATGAGCTCGACCACCGTGTCAGGGGCAGAATTTACTTTAAAGAGAGAGAAAGAGAGAGAGAGAGATCCACCCCGTGATCAAAATGGGGAAGAGGAGGCAGGAGTGGCTAGCCCAGGCAGCAGACCCCAGGAGCCCACTCCCGCTCCACTTCCTCAAGAGAACAGCAACTGTGACTTTCCGAACACGAGCCCAGCCTAGTTGGCAGCCGCAGGGTGACGGAGGCCAGTTAGCTGTGACAAGTGGGGCTGGGGCTTTTGACGGGCAGGGCGCTGAGAAAACAGATCCTTCCAGACCAGGAAACTGCTGAAACCCAAACAGGGCCTGAGAGGAAGTTTAGTTTAAGCTGTGAGATGCCCAAGACAATATCTGGTCATCTGAGGCCACCTAAGTCTCTTTCTAAGAATAGTCAGAAGCCCCCATCTGGTTTAGGGACCAAAGGTGGGGGAGGGTGCGAACGATCCCTTTTCCACTAGTCCTGTGGCAAATCGTAGCCTGCATGGCCGGCCGCTCACAGGTATGGGGACGAAACGACATCTTTGGCTTTTGGTTTCTCTTTACTTTTTTTTTTTTTAACTACTTCCTAAAACTCTCAAAATTGTCAAAGATGCCGTTGCAAGACTGGCCCAGTGCTTTGTCTCTACTCTTCACCTCTCCTCGTAAACCACCAGACCAACCACACACAAAAAGTTTCCTGTCCTCTGAAGAGACAAGTTTCCATTCGCTGATGGATTCTTCCTCGCTCTGATCTGTCCCCTGGGCCAGCGTGCGTCGGGGCCGCCAAAGGGACTCTCCCAGGGACTTACCTTCTTTCTCCTGAAATTCACCTCCAGCAGGAGATACAACCGTGCCTGCTCCAGGCCCAAGTGCGACCCACTATGTTGCCTTTCTAACCCGAGCGCTTTGAAACAGAAGTCAAGTTCTTTGAGATGGAGTCAGATAAGAGCCTTGGCTCTGAACCGGCCTCCTTCCGCGGCAAATGGTCACCTGCTAATCCAACCCTTGGGTCATCTCTGTCTTCTTTGCAACTCTGAGGTCATCCCGTTCAAATGGGTGTGGGAAAGGAGAGATCTGCAAATCTTTTTCCACCTTAGCATTAGTTCTTCCAAAACACCTAGCGTCACCAAAGACTTTTCTGTCCTCTCTGCTCCAGACATGACCCAAGGCCAAGCAGATTTCTGAGGGGTGCAGAGAAATGAACACGAATGTGAACTCAGACAATTCTAGATTATTCCAACCCCAGCTCCACCAATTACTGTGTGACTTTGGGCCTTAGTTCCTCGTCCGCAGAGTGGGCTAGTAAAGTTATCATTACTACAGAGTTAACAAAGGGAACATCTTCAAAAAGCTTGATTTGTTAAAGTTGGGCAACTCTACCTCTGGTTAGCTATCACTGAGGGAGGAGACCGTGGGGAGCCCAAGATACCATATTCCTAAGATCTGGCCTCCCCTTCCCATTTGACAATAAACTCATGGACTAGAAACCCAATGAGTTGGTCAAAGCTGACCCCCAACTTAATGCTATCAGAGCACCCGATAACTTCTGAATCATCTAAAACAAAATAGCAGCCAACACCTTCCACAGGCCCAGTTCCTGGAACTGCCACAGGGTCTCAGCTCACTAAGTGAATACATTCTAGGCTGTCCCGAGGTTGAGTATCTGGAACCATCTGCTCAGACCTCACGGCCACCCCCCTCCTATCTCCTTGCTCTATTCTTAGGGAAGAAAATCTTGAAAAGCACAGTGTTGGGGCACCTGGGTGGCTCAGTGGGTTAAAGCCTCTGCCTTCGGCTCAGGTCATGATCTCAGAGTCCTGGGATCAAGCCCCGCATTGGGCTCTTTGCTCAGCAGGGAGCCTGCTTCCCCCTCTCTCTGCCTGACTCTCTGCCTACTTGTGATCTCTCTCCTCTCTGTCAAATAAATAAAATCTTTAAAAAAAAAAAAAAAAAAAAGCACAGCATCCTCTAGTCTATATTCCCAAAAAGGCCCACGAGTCAGAGTCCCTGGTCTGGGCAGGACGGGGCCGGGCAGAGCCGTTCAGCAAGAAGGGGGTTTCCCATGTCTATTTCTCAGCTTCGTTTCCCATAAGTGGCACCTAGATACTCATACCTGGTATCAGCGGCCCCACTTCTTCCACAACTGAGTTGGCGACCTCAGTTCTCAGGGCCCCTCCCCTGCAAGAGGCCCAGGGCTCCCTGCTCCCCCCGCCCCCCGATTTGGCAGGCTGTGGCTGCCGGGCCTCACGGGAGACAGCGGAGTTTCAGTGAGCACAGTGAAGGCTGATGGGCACAGAGCACAACTTGGTTCAAATCAAGAAACATTTCCCAAGTCCCTGCACACCTCAGGATGTAGAGATGAGTCACTGTGCGGCCCGCCCGGCTTTCATTCACACCCTCGCCAGCACCTTCTAGTGGTTTACTCATCTACAAACTCGTCCTCGAAGCTGGCTTTCTTATTTACTCTGATATCGCAGAACAGGGCCTGGCACATAACTGGGGAGCGACACCCACCCGCTGAGTTAGTACAGGACTTCTCTGCCGTGGCCCAACTCTATGGAAACGGTCCCAAACTCTTGCCTACATCCCCGACCACATGGTGCATCACTCACAGCCAACCGGCATCCTCACGGACCACCACGTCCCACGGACCTCTCAAGGCACCCTTGGCTTCCTTTCCCATCTTTGAAAACAACAGGCTCATTTCTGCCTCAGGGCTCTTGCACAAGTTGGTCCCTCCAAGTGGAATACTCTTCACTCAGGTTTTCACAACACTGCTGCTTTCTCATCTGCCAAGACCCGGCTCAAACATCACCTCTGGGAAGGAGGCCTTTCCCGGTCACCCAAGCTAAAGTAGCATCTCCTCCCTACCCCCATCACTCTCACCCACTTCTAGGTTCCTTTCTCCCAGGCCCCCTTCCCTGTCTGCTGGCTTTGGTCTTTCTCTTTGCCCTGAAGGAACCGCTCCATCGTCTCGCTGCTTCTTTTTAGGGCCTAAAACAGTGCCTGGCACATAGAAGATCCTCAACGGTCACTGAATGAGTGAGAAGAGAGCAATAAACAGCAAATTCAGGATGGGGAAAGAGTTCCACAATTTAAATATCTTACAATTTTACTCGTCAATTATACCTGGGTTTTGTTTTTGATTTTTTTTTTAAAGATTTTATTTATTTAACAGAGAGAGAGAGAAAGAGAGATGGGGAACACAAGCAGGCCAGAGGCAGAAGCAGGCTTCCCACAGAGCAGGGAGCCCGATGCAGGGCTCGATCCCAGGACCTCGGGACCATGACCCGAGCCAAAGGCAGAAGCTTAATGACTGAGCCACCCAGGCGCCCCTGATTTTTTTTTTAATAAAAGACAGAAAGGGGGGGAAATGATTTAACAAGGCCAAGAAATAAAAATAAAGAAAAAGTGGGGGAGAAGAACAGAGGCCAAGAAGATTGAAAAAAGAAAAGAAAAGAAAAGAAAACCAACAAGATAGTTACCCAGGAATACAATTTTTAAGGTAGCTATCATTTGAAAGCATAAAATGGAGAACAGTTTAGCAATTCCCATCACGAAAAAGATCCATGCTCTTTGACCCAATAATTCCATTCCTGGGAATTATCCCAAGGAAACGAATTCAGAATTGGAACAAAAATAAAGAGGTGCCTGTACAAAGATGATTACAGTCACATTGTTTATAATAGCAGAAATCTGGAAACAACCGAAATGTCCAATAATAGGGGAAATGCTTTGGTAAATTACGGCATGTCCACTGGATGGAATATCACGCAGCAATTAAAATGACTGAAAGGAAGAGAAAAGAGAATCATGGAAAAGTGTTTTAGAACAGTGCTGAGAGGAGGTTAAAAGATATTGAATCCAGGGGCGCCTGGGTGGCTCAGTCGGTTAAGCGTCTGCCTTCAGCTCAGGTCATGATCCCAGGGTCCTGGGATAGAACCCCACATCGGGCTCCCTGCTCTGCGGGGAGTCTGCTTCTCCCTCTGCCTGGCACTCCCTCTGTCAAATAAATTAGAAGAAAAGTACTGAATCCCTTCTAAGTACCAGGCACTGTCCAACACACCTTCAGTGCCCCAGGAACACTTGACACAAGTTCAAAAGAAACCTATTCCTCTTCCTTTTAACTATTCCTATTAGCTATTCCTATCCCCTTTTAACTAACAAGGAAAGTGAGGTTCACAAAGCTAAAGAACTTGCCCCAAGTCATCAGAGCAAGCAAGTAGAGTCCCGGCGTGTACGTGACCTTCTGCCCCCAGAGCCCATGCCCACCTTGAGGTCCTCATTGTACCCCTCAATGTCCTCCTTAGTGCTCAAGACCATCCTTTCCCAATCATGATTGTGTTTGGGAGGCCAATCCAGATTGGAAGCAGCTAGCAAAAAGTGTCAGGGCACCTGAGAAAGGCTCCTGAGAATACAGCAGGGGGCAAAACAAAACAAAAAGCCGGGGGCAAGAAAACACAGAGGCAAGAAGCCAGAGGGTGGTCAGCAAGACCAGGTGGCGGGAAGGACTGAGCAGAACCGTGAGACACGGAGCCCGAAGGGCAAGCAAGCTGGGAGCTACTGGAAACTGGGTCTGCCCATCCTCACCCACTCCCCTCCCCGGGCCCGCATCAGCGGTGCTCAATAAAGTTGGCTGAAACACACGACTCGTGGTATGCGGATAAAGCAAGAGAAAAGACAAAAGAGGAGAAATTAGAACCAGGAAGATGGGTGGACTGGAAATGGGGACCGCCACAGTGCGACCGCGGGCTCCGGTGGCCCATGGCGGGGCAGTGGGACTAAGGAAGGTACCATTCCTGCACTTCACCATCTGAGAACAGGGGTCAGGTGCAGGCAGGAGATTTGACTTAGCTGGTGGCATGGCCTCCCTGCACCGTGCAGGCTGCCAGAGCGAGCTTCTGGAGGAAACAAAGACGGGCATGTCAAAGGAAAAAGATAGAGATTCCCCCCGCCTGCTAGGGTAGGTGCGGCTCTGCTGGGAGCCAGAGGGCTGGACTAGAAGACTTCACCCGGTCACTCTGCTTCCTTAAGGCCAACCGCCCAGCGCCACCACTCCCAAAACCAGGCTTACTCAGAGGGCAAATGCCACTGGTAACCCAAGACTGGTTAGAGCTGGTTATTACTGAAAAGGGGGGGATCGCTATGTGGGGGTTCATCCTACCATTTTCTCTACTTTTATACACTGTTTAACATTTCCATAATAAAGAGTTTTCAAAACATGTACACTCAAACCCAGGCAGCATTTATCTAAAAATCACCAGGGCCCAGCCCAGGCTTTGGGGCTGCCCTCTGGATCTCAGACAAAGGCCACCAGATTCTTAAAAAGTTATTCTATCCCAACAGACTTCTCAGGAGGAAGAGAAAGGAATTTGCAAATGCAAGGCAGACAGGATAAGCAGGTCGGTAAGACAGTCCGGGGTTAAGTCACAGCCTGGTCTCTCCTTAGCTGTGTGCCTCTGGGCAAGTCACTTAACCTCTCTGTACCTCAGTTTCTTCCTCTGCAAAATGGGGATAACAATAGGATCTTCCTCACAGGGTTGCTGTGGGGAGTAAATGGCACATAAAACTCCTAAGAGGGGGGCCAGGCAGGGAGTGAGCTCGCCGTGAAAGTCAGCTATCCTGATACACCCATTTTGGAACACGGAGAAGTTTCGGAACCCATGCATCCATGTGATCAGGAATCTGGAGAAAATGAAAAAGGGTGAAACTAGCCCTCTACTTCTAGACCTCAGGCAGTGGTATGAGAGCAGCATGGCCAGTGGACTCAGAGTGGCCCCAGCGGCCCCCGGCCTCCACAGGCCAAGGGGCTAGAAAGAGCTCCTCCTTTCAAAAAGCCAGCACAAGAAACAGGAAGCTGCTTCCTTTCCTTTCCATTCTGAGCCAGCATTTCCTTTTTTGTTTTAAAAAGCATTCCTTGTCTGCAGCCCAGCCCTTCCCCTGCCCTCAGCAGCCCCAGGCTTAAACACACCCACAGCCATCGGCATTTCTCTTGGATTGTTTTCTGCCCACCAGCAAGGTCATGAGGTTCCTGGTAGACCCTGAGTGTGTGTGCCCTTGACACTAGGCTAACTGGCATGTGGGGCCAAGAGCAGGAGCAAGGACTCCAGGCACCCAGACCTCTCTGGGCCTGCTTTCCTTACCTAGTTGAGAGGATTAAGTGAAATAGTTCTTTCTTTATTTTTTTTTAGATTTTATTTATTTATTTGACGGAGAGAGAGAGAGAGATCACAAGTAGGTAGAGAGGCAGGCAGAAAGGGAGGAGGAAGCAGGCTCCCCACCGAGCAGAGAGCCCGATGCGGGGCTCGATCCCAGGACCCTGAGCAGAGGCTCTAGCCCACTGAGCCACCCAGGCACCCGAAACAGGTCTTTAAGTGCTAGTATGGTGCCCACAACACACTCTGCCTCCCTTTGGAAAGCACCTCCCTTGACAAAGACAACCCCACACAGCTCGGTAAATCTAGGGAGTCACCAACCTCTCCTCAACCCGCCTGATTTAAACTGGAATCTCGAGGCACCTGGGTGGCTCAGTTGGTTGAGCAACTGCCTTCGGCTCAGGTCATGATCCTTGAGTTCCGGGATCGAGTCCCACATCGGGCTCCCAGCTCCACAGGGAGTCTGCTTCTCCCTCTGACCTTCTCTCCTCTCATGCTCTCTCTCACTTTCTCTCTCTCTCTCAAATAAATAAAATCTTTAAACTTGAATCTCAAAGGGGACGCCAGCAACATAAAAACATAAAGCTAAGCCCATACTTTCTTGCCTCTTTCCCTGTTCATGGCTTAAGGAAGTATTTCCCTCACTATGTTCAGTGGAATAAAGAGCCCTGGATAAATAATAAGTTTGGGAATACTTGCTGCAGGACTTCTCAGAGCCTTTAAAATGCCAATTATCTTCAGGAATCTCCAGGAGGGAGGGGGCTGATTCTCAACTACAAGAAAGCCTCTTTCACAGATATAGTATGGGAAAAGCTGCACTGAGCCCTTTCAGGAGCCCCAGACTGGGGGGAGGATGCTCTCAATACAATGCCCAATGATGGAGAACACTCAAGACACTTTGTTAAACACGCCTGTAACTTTTTTCCCCAGCCAACAAAAACTCTAAACACACCATGAATAAAGCTGGTCCTGCTCATCTACGCCCAAACCAATCCCAAATTATTTGGCTAACTTGGGACTCAAAACCTCCGGGCATCATGCTGAAGAAAGTCCCACCACTCTATACGAAGTTTATCTCACCAGGAAAGCAAAACCCTCATCAACGTTACAGATTGGAGTCTGTGGTTTATTCTGTGCAAAGAGTTACTCTTCCTAACAACAGCTGGTCTTTCCATGGATGGCAGTATGCTTTCTTTCCCCCTCTTATTCTTTTTTAATTTTAAACACAAGTCTTAATTCATTCTTGCAATTATGCTGTGGGTGGAAAAATGAAAAGGGGGAGAAAAATGGCAAGCAAACAGGATACTTTAGCTCCATTATTTTGAAAGGCAATCTGCCCGGATAAAACACAAGGCTGCCCACCAAGGCCAGAATGGCAGAGAACTAGAGAGGCATATCAATACATAGGTTTTATAAGCGGCCGCAGCTCGAACTGAGGCTTTTTCGATGCAGATGAGAAACAGCCATGCCTAGGAACAAATGACAAAGCGTTTCTGATCCCAGCATACAGCATACCTCTCCGTATCTCTACCTGGGGTCTGGGATAGGGCAGAAAGTTAAGATGGACACAAAGGCATTGGATCAAAAGGCTGTATCTTCTGGAAGTGTTAGCAAGTAATTTATAATGTTACCTTGACAGTAAAACCAACAACAATGTATCATGGCAGATAATGCAACATCTGCACCAATTTAAGACAAATGGTAGGCCCTACAGGAATAAAAGTTCACGCACCCAAGTCCAGGGGACTTTTCAATGGAAGGATGAGAAGTCCTTGAAAGTAGAGTCAGGTTCTAAGACTCAGAGAGCCCCTTCTGACTGCACCAGCCCATTAGCTAGACTGGTTTTCAAAAGAGGGCCCACCCACAGGATACCCAAAGCTGCTCCCCAAGGATCTTTCCACTGCCTGGGGTCCCCAAGATACCAAGATCAGGGCTGGCAAGACAAACCAATTGCTTGCTTTTGCAGGAAACTCCTGGAGGTGGAGGACCCTGGCAGCATAGGAGGGCCAGAAACCAGGTTGTCAGTCTAGGTGGCCCCTGCGGTCTGAATCCCAGCCCAGTCCTTGGTCCCTCCTCTGCCCTTTGACAAGGTTAATTCTCTCATTGGGATTCCAGCCGAGTCACTTATCCCTCAGGCCTTCAGTCGCCTGCCTCGCCTGCACGATGACAGGGGCCGGACTCGATGGAAAGCCCAAGATCCTTTGAAACCCTCTTGCCAAGATACCCCAAAGAGCTATCCAATCAATATTCGTGGTTGGTGAGGAAAATGAGGCTCCGGTTCAGTGAGGTGCCTTTCGTGAGCTCCTGGGGATAAAGACCTCACGGCATGGAGGCAACCAGTCCCTGGACACAGAAAGGCCTGACACCCAGCATCCCCTTCTTGCTGCCTTGGGTCAAGGAATGTTCCTTCTTCTAATTGGTCAGCCCGAGTCCCCTCGCAACTTTGCTGCAGGCAACCACAAAACTAGAATCCACAATCCTTGACGAGTACCCCAGAGGCTCCGCAACGGCAGCTGCAAAACTAGAACCCGTAATTCCTGACACAGAACCCAGTACCTTAGCGTCAGGGACCATGTCCCTCCTGCCTCCTGGTTACGGTCCTCGCCCTCACGGTGGATGCTGATGCAAGGGGCAAAGGGGTAAAGGCATAAAGGCTGCCGTCTTATAAATCATGGCATTTGTGTTGGGGAAGGGGTGATATATTATGCCCCAAAGATTTTATTTGTTTTTCTTTATTTATTTGAGGGAGGGAGAGCACGAGAAAGAGAGGAAGAGGGAGAGAGTGCACGCGCGCACAAGCAGGGGGGAGGAACAGAGGGAGACACAGACTCTCCACTGGGCAGGGAGCCCCATGCGGGCCTCGACTGCAGGACCCCAGGATCATGACTCGAGCCAAAGGCAGACGCTTAACCGACTGAGCCACCCAGGCGTCCCCTACGCCCTAAAGATATTAAAATATAGGATGAGGACTCCTAGCAGGAGACTCTCTGCAGCACGATTTATAATAGCAAGACTTGAAAACAGCCTGAATGGCCAACACTGGGAGGACTGGTTCGATGAATTGATGGTATGACCACACAGTGTGGCCACTGACAGTGATGATGTGTATCTGAAGGTACTGATGCCGAGAAAGGATACTGCATTATAAAGCAACGCACATGGTGCGCCTGGGTGGCTCAGTCGGTTAAGCATCTGCTTTCAGCTCAGGTCATGATCCCAGCGTCCTGGGATTGAGCCCTGGGCGTCCCGCTCCCTGCTCAGCAGGAGGCCTGCTTCTCCCTCTCCCACTCCCTCTCCTGTGCTCTCTCTCTCACTGTGTCTCCCTCTGTCAAATAAATAAATAAAATCTTTAAAAAAAAAAAAGTAAATGAAGCAATGCACATGGTATGCTCCGCAAATACATACGTGTATGTCTGTATGCAAATGAGGACAGAAACACTGGAGGTATATACAGCACAATGTCAATAAGAATTAACCAGATCTGAGAGGTGGCATTCTGGGTGGTTTTTTTTTTCTTTTATTCACCCGTATTTTCTTTTTTTTTTAGACCGAACACAGACCATTATGCGTACTTCTAAAATATTTTTGTAAAAAGTAGAAAGCTGAAGAAAATGCGGTGCATCCGAGGGATTGCTCAGAAAGAATAAGGCAGGTATCCATTAAAAAAATTATGAGCAAGCTGATCTCCAGGCAGCTTCTCGTTTCTCAGAGTGACGCCAGCACAGGGCTGGTTGCATCACAGACCTGTCTTTGAACCCGAGGGAAGCAGCCCCAAGCCCAGCCCAGCGGCTGCACAGCTTGCGGCGGCCACCAGTAGGCCCAGTGACCAGAGAACGGGGCCACCCAGCAAATGCCCCTGGGCTGCCCGTGTTACTGGCTGCTTCCTGGGGCTCAGCAGCCACGATCCTGATCAGAATGGCCAGTGCGGCTGCTAGAGGCAGCTGCAAGGTTCAGAATGTAGGTCCTGAACACCAGGCGCCCCAGATCCGGTCCATCGACTCGCTCAGTCTCCCAAGGCCTCTGAGCCCACGATGTCTTTGCAAAATGAGACTACACCCTCCTAAGACACTATATGCCAAGGGCCTAGCAGAGTGCTCGCCCCAGCGCAGGTGACCAAGACTGTTTCTGTTCCGTGCCCACCCTCACTGGGCGGGCAGGCCCATTCCCATAGCCCCAAAGGCACCTACATGGCTTTCTCTTTTCACCGAATGCGAGAGAAGATTCTGATCCATCTCTTCTGAAAAGACGCAGACTTTTTGAAAAGCACAGCTCAGAGAGACGTGGTGGCAGGTATTGCTACGTCTCCCGACGACCACAGACACTGTCACCGAGAACCAGGCTCTCCGCAGTCCCTCTGCAGACCACAGCCAGCAGGCAGGGCCAGAATCTTCGTGGTGGGGAATGCAGTTCCCCGGAGCGTGGGGCCGGCCCAGAGGGGAAGGAGGAGGCTTTCCCATTAGTGGCCGCAGGCAGCAAGCCAGCGGCCTCCCGGTACTCACATGAACTTGGGCTATAGATGCGGTGAGGCCTTCCTCCAGCACCACCCGGCCCTCCCCAGCCTCAGCAAACGGTAGCACCCCCTCCAGGCCACTGCTGAGGAATGCCGGGGGCGAGTTCCACCAGGGGAAAAGCCTTCAAGGCAAAAGGAGACACCAAAGGGGATAGCGTCCCGTCTCTGCGCCCCTCCAGCAGCAGCTGACACTGGCAATGGAGCAGAAGGAGAGAAATGGCCCACTCTGGAGCAATGGCTAGTAGGGGAAAGGGACGCCTGCTTTTGCTCGGAGTTCTGCTGGGGACGTGCTTTGGGACACCAAGACTCTGGGAACCCTTCCCGCGACAACAGAAGGCCAGCCTGGCCAACCATTCGGTCATAGTCCCGATGCCTAAGCGGTCCGCAAGCCATGTTACTGGAGGTGCTTCGGTTCACCTGCCTGGCTCCCCACTGCACTCCAAGTGTCCCCCGAAGACCAGGAGAGCAACCTCCCTACCACAGACTCCTTCCTGGGGTGGCTGCTGCTAGCTGAGCCCGCGAACCAGTAATAACTGAAGGTGGGACGAGTGAACGGATGTTCATGCAAGGCCCAAGGGCCTGATCTGTGAGGACAAAGGGCATCCCCCTCCTTTCCAGCAGTCCCGGGGTGGGGGGACCACGGGGAGAGCTCGGGTACTCCCCACGGCAGGGTCCTGATCTCTGGGTCACCCGCAGTCAAGCTGGGTGAAAGGCAAGCCCCACTGACCTTCCAAGTAGCACCAGGGCCTCCCCTGGGGGGCCTCCTGGCTCCTGGGCAACTCCTCAGGGAAGGGACCCAAACATAGACTATACCCACCCCTGCTCCCCAGTGCCGCCTTCCCAGCAAGGCCCACGAAAAAGATCCTTTGGGAACTCCTTTCTCCAAGTCACTTGCATAGGAGGGGGTTTCTCTCTAAAAGAGCGCAGGGTGGGGAGACTTGGTATGCCTTGGCCTCTTCTGGAAAGTACCAGCAGCGAGGCAGAAAAGGGCAAAGTTACCATGCCCCTAAACGTGAATCTTCACGAGGCACTGTAATCTCCCCCAGGGCCCCGCACAGACTTGGCCCGCAAAGGATGAATATGGGAGGGGATGGGGGCTCCAGGTCCAGCTGTGAGGCCAGCTAGGTGACCCGCCATGAGCACATCTGGGAACGAGAACATTCTATCCCACCTCGACTCGGTGGAGATCTCAGACCCCCTCCGGGAGAGTGTGATGGAGTCGGGGCCCCACGAGGATGAAGCGGCCTCCCAGCACTGTTTACAGATTCAGACTCTGAGTGCAGATTTTGGGTCCCCTTCCTTCCCACCTAGAGAGAAACATCTGTGTGGTGAAGGCTGGTGGATTTCCAGGAAATATCAGGAAATAACCCTGAGAAGGGTCCAGCACACCGGCTGGCACGTAGGAGGGAAACATTAAGCCCCAGATCCTTCTACTCTTTTGAATCCCAAACAGGACCGCTACGCTGAATCTTGGACATCAGCAGGTGCGCCCAAGTCCGAGACTTCCAGGGGCCTCCCACGTGCCATTTCTGCCAGCGAGCGCTTCCTCGAGGAAGGCCAGAGTGGGCTGGGGCTCCTAACATTCTGGGAGAAGTTGGGTGCAGTCGCATAAGCCAAGCCCTCTGGTCAGCCCCTTTCTTCAAAAGCCCTGCAGGAATCCAACGCTGATGCACGGTCTCTGGGGGCCCTGGCCTGGAATATGATGGAACAGAAAAGAAAGCCAGAGCGGACATCACCACTGCCCTACCTACCTCACAACACGCTGGTGGGACTGTCTCCTGGCCTGGGTCAGCCACCTCCAGGAAACAAGAACCAGCTCTGTCGAAGGACCCGCTCCTGAAGGTGGCCTGGGTCGTGAATGCCACTGAACCCTCCCCAGGGAAAGCTTCTAGGCAGAATCTTTTGGTAGTAAGATACGGACTTACAAGCTCGCAACACTGCAGGTTTCTGCCGTCTCACCCCCATTTTAGAGATGGGAAAGCCTGAGGTTCAGAAGTCATGGGACTTGCCCAAGGTCACACAGACAGACCCCAAACCTGAATCTAAAGCCGTCCACCACACTGTCCCTATCAGCAGAACTCAGGACTAATACACTTCTCCCCCTATTTTATCAGTTTGGTAGATCTGGATCTTAGAACTATTTTTACGGGGGCATGTGTAACAAACGTTTGATTCAACCCAACTGAGGCCATTTCGCTAAACCACTGAATTTAGACCCGCGAGAGCCTGAAGAGATCCACTCCAGCCTCCCTGTTCAGGTTAAGAGGCTGAGGCCTCCAGGGTGAAGAGATTCATTCAAACTAGCTGGAGGCAGCCCTAGAGAACCAGTTCCTGGGATCCAAATTCCCATCCCAAAAAACAAAGCAGGTCCCGCCTTTTCAGGGAATGGGATGGACCCAAATCCACATTACGATGGAGAGAACCGGGACCGGGTATTCCCCTTTGGGCCTTGGGTGGGTTTCTGGCTGCCCGAGCCCATCCTCCAATAAACCTTGGGAGTCAGACCACTGAATAAACAGCCCAGAGACCTAAAGAGCAGGATGCTTTGGGGTGTCCTGACGCCATACCTTTGCCCAAACGAACGACTCTGGAAGTCAGGGTACCTAGAGGGCAAGGGGCCGTCTCCAGGGAACAAACAGGAACAGGTTCTCCTGTATCCACTCTGTGAACCAGGAGCTCTTCCGAGCGACATGGGGACAATCCGAGAGAGGCCCACACAGAGAATTTTCTCTCCTCTCAGTAACACAGCAGTCCAACCAGACACATGCTGCCCGACGACGATCCCTCCTCCCACAACTAAGCCACACAGGCCCCCTATTGTGTCAGTTTAAAAACTGAACTTTGCTGGGCAAACACATTTGGCTGTGTTCAAGAAACCAGTTTCTCTCGCCACTTGGAAAACAGCAGCATGCATGCAAGAAGGGACAGCTGGGGGGTGAGGGGGGGGGTTGTTGGTTGGTTCGTTTTTTAAGCAAAGCCCTGGTCATCACTGCTATAGCAACTGGAACAAAAAGACTAGCCAGCACCGATTAGATAGATGCTTCCAATGTCCCTGGTTTTGTAGCTCTTAAGAAAACAGAACTGCAGAAGAGAAGTCACCTCCCAGCATTTTCGATCAAACAGGGATTCGGGCTTCTGGTGTGCTCAAATCACGAGCTGGCCCTCTGACAGCTGGTGGAGGTAATCAACAATAAGGGGTAGGGGGAGCAGAGAGGTTGAGAAACTAAGATTCTAAGAAAACAAAACATCCCCATATCTGCAGAAGGCCAGATGTGCCAGTGCAAGGTGGAAAGAAGGCACTTCTTCAAGATGGGGTGGCAAGTAACTGGTGCCTGGCATTTCACAGCCTTTCCAGTCTCTGGCCAAAAGCTAGTTGGGAACGCACTAGTTTCCCTCTATTGTGTATGGGGAGGGTGAGACTCTTCCCCCCACTTCTGAGAACCCAACCACCCTCCTGACTGGTTCTTCCAAATCCTTTTAATACTGCACTTTCCGGCTATAATTTGAGGGAGGAGGGCCTGCAGATCTGATTTCTTCTTTACACTGGAGACCGACTCCTCCAAAACCCCTTAAATACTGTCTTCTTCCCACCAAAGGCATTGTGCCTCAGCACGGTCCTCCCTAAACCAAAATCCAGTGTGTGAGGACGAGTGGGGGAGTCATAATTATATTTCAAGCAGTGAAATGCTGTCTGTGGCTGTGAGAAAGGAAAGCACCAAATGCCTGAACGGTAAAAATGCAGTTTCAGCAAACACGTTTTTGAAAAGCGGCAGACAAAAATCCTGGGAGGAGAGGAAAGAAAGGAACAAGCAGGAGTCTGGGGCGTGAGGGGAAGACAGAGAAAGAGAGAGAGAATGGCGGGCGTGTGGTCACACTTCAGGGGGACCCCCCACGCCTCGTCACCCCGGCCCACGGCTGCTCGTCACAGTCACACAGAGAAAAGTCCAGTGTGTGACTCAGTGGGAGATGAGTCCTGCAGCCCCGCAAAATGGAAATAGGGTGGGGGCAGAGATGGGGAAGCATGGGATGCCCGCGGGCAGCCCACCCCGCCCACAGGCGCCTCCAGCCTCCACCCCAGTACCCACTCCGCGCCCCCCCAAATCCCGCCCAAGGTGAGGAGCTGGTGGTCCTGGATCCCCAAGACGACGCATCAGCGAGTGGAGGAAAGAGAGGAAGCCTCAAAGGGGCGACCCGAGCTCCAGCATGCATCTGGGAAGGAGTGCACCGGGGCAGCGAGGAAGGTGCTGGAGGCCGCTTCCCGGGTGCGCGGCCCCCTTACCTCCAGGGTCCGGATCTCCTGCTGGGTGAGGTCGTTGGACACGGCGCACTTGGTACGCAGCCCGCGCAGGCTGCCGATGGAGATGTCGATGAGCTTCTGGAGCTGCCCGCACTGCTGCAGCGCCCGGCTGGCTGCGGCCCCGGGGCCCCCGTCCGCGGCCGCCGCGTCCCCCCCGCCGCGGCCCTCCTTCTTCTCCCCCATCGCCGCCGCGCGCAGCGCCGCTCTATCCATGCCTCGGCATCGGGGCCGCGGGGAGGCCGAGGCGGGGAGCCCGGGGGGCACGGGAGCCTCGGGAATCCGCGATCGGGGAGGGCTGGACGAGGAGCGCCCCTCCGCACAGCCGGAGCCCGGACGCTGTGACAAGCCGCCGCCGAGCCCGCTGCTCCCGCCGGCCCAGCCGCAGCGGCAAAGCGAAAGCCGCGGCGACCCGACGGCTGCGGCTCCCGAAGCTTTTAAGTGGCCGCGGGGGCCGGGTCAGTGGAGCTGGGCATGCTGGGACTTGTAGTCCCCGCCGCGCACCTGCCGCCCAGCCCGCGCCCTCGGGGCCGGGATCCGCTTCCCGTGCCCTGAGCCCCGCACCCTGTGGTCCAGACTTTCTTCCTCGGCGGCGGGCTCCGGCCGTGAGAAACCGCCCCGCCTCTGCGCCCCGGGAGTGGCTGCAACGCGCCAGCTCCTCCCCTGGACGCCCAGAGCCGGAGGAGGGGGGGGGGGAGCCTCGTCTCCCCGCCCTCCCCACCCCTCCCCACCACACTCCTGCCTCCAGCCTGGGGGCTTCCCACGACCCCCGGATGGGGCGGGGCACGGGCCGGAGGGTCAGCTTCCTGCAATTCTGCAGCCGCAGCTGAACCCTTGGAAGATGGGGACAGTGGAGGTTCCAGGGTTTCTATGTGGGCTTAGGGGCCGCCATCTAGTGGGAAGGGGCCTAAAGTACTCGTCCTCCGGCTGTTTCGCAGAACATTGGGCTCTCGATTGTCTACGCCAAAGGGAATGCTCAGGCCTGGAGAAAGACAACAGGGCTTTCTTCAGGAACCCATTTACCCACCAAAATAAGTATCCCATCCCTCCGCCACCCTACCCTGCAGGCGAGTCCAGACGCCTGGGGTGGCACATACTTGGCTAAACTGGAAAAGCCAAGGCTTGAATCAAAAGCGCACAATTCCATACTGCCAACATCTGCTATCCAGAAGGAGTATCTCTGAATTTTCTCTTGTAAGTGCCTTGGCTGCAGAAGCGGCTGGCTAATTTATCTTTGTATCCTCTTCCCCGAGCCAAATACAGCGCCTGGCCCACAGCAGGAGCTCCATGAAGTTGTGCAACCCATTTCATGAATTCTTCAGGCACATCCTGTACTGAGTTTCTCCTGTCCTGCAGCCCAGCCCAGGTCTGGGCACTCTCTCTGTATCTGTCTTGTCTGTCTCTCCCCTCTTTTTTGAAGAATGAGAATTGAATAGGAGGTAGGGCCCCAGCATCATAATCCTGCCTGAACTCTACACATAGTACTCGGGGGCAATTTATATTAAACCTTCCTTTAATGTCATCTGAAATTTCAAAATGTTCAAATACAAAACTATGATAACTTTAAAAAATGTGCTTTTGCAAACTCTCCCGTCCGCTGAGAATTTTCGGAAACACAAGGGGCTTCCTGCCTAACTCTTGACCCTTCCCACTCCTCACTTAATTTAACACAGGACTCCCTGTTTCGTATCTATGTAGCCCCCCACCCCTGACTGTCACCATGGCCCGGCCCACGGTCCTTGCAGGAGAGTAGTAACTTCCCTGAAGGAGAACTGTGCCCCTGTTTTTCTCTACCTGATTGTGAATCAGAATCTCCTGGAAGGCTTGGTAATAGACAGTGATGGACCCCACCCTTACGGTTTCTCATTCAGTGGCTTGAGGATGGGGTTGGAGAATTTGCGTTTCTTTTTTTTTTTTTTTTTTCTTTTTTAAGACTGTATTTATTTATTTGCCAGAGAGAGAGAGAGAGAGAGTGAGCACAAGGGAGCAGCAGGCAGAGGGAGAGATAGAAGCAGATTACCCTGTGAGCAGGGACCCGATGCCGGACTCGATCCCAGGATCCTGGGATCATGACCTGAGCCAAAAGCAGACGCTTAACTGACTGAGCCACCCAGGCGCCCCAAGAATTTGCGTTTCTAACAAGCCGTCGGGTGCTGCTGCTGCCGTCGTAGGTCTGGGAGCCTGAACTCTGAGAAGCACTGGTGCGGAGGAAGGTCAGTGGGCCCAAAGAACTACCTCCAGGGACCGTCCATAGTGTGTCCCAGCTGATGGAGAATCTGTGAATTCGAGAAAATTCTCGAAAGCGAATTCTCGAAAGCGAGACCTGCCGGGCTTGAGGGACAGACTCACTCTAACTCAATTCACGAGAGGTTTCCTGATAAGTGCCTATTTATGCTGTAATTGCCACTGAGGCCTGGTTGGCACATTGTCCCCCCAGGGCCAATTCAGGTAGGAAGCCAGATCCCGAGGAGAGTAACTGCCTGCCAGGCAGTGGTGCTGGGGCTGGAGACTGGACAAGCCTCAGCTCTCTAGCTGCTATCCCGCCAGGCTCCCAGCACCCAGGCCCTCTTCTGCGGACCCGGCCTTCCTTCCGTTCTGCGGAAGTCAGTCAGTCAGCCACCGCCTTCCTACCCACTCCATCTCCGAGACCCGGACGCCCTTCTTGAGCTGGTTCGGGGATCCCCCCCAGCCACACACTTAGAGAACGGCCTCTTATTAGAGATGCAGAAAGCAAGGCTTTAAAAATAATCCCTCCAGGGCGCCTGGGTGGCTCAGTTGGTTAAGCAACTGCCTTCCGCTCAGGTCATGATCCCAGAGTCCTGGGATCGAGTCCCACATTGGGCTCCCAGTTCCACGGGGAGTCTGCTTCTCCCTCTGACATTCTCCCCTCTCATGCTCTCTCTCACTGTCTCTATCTCAAATAAATAAATAAATAAAATAATAATAATCCCTCCATTCATCCCTTTAACGTTCAGTAAGTACTCCTCAAGTGTTTACTTATGTGGTAGGCCCTATTCTAGGCTCGGGGAAACGGTAGCAAACAAAACAATAATCCTTACCCTCCGGGAATTTGTATTCTGGCCAAGGAAGACAGGCAAGAAAGAAAGACGTGGTATGAATGCTCAGGATGGCAGACGGTAACAGGTGCTGGGGTGCAGCAGAACGCAGAGAGAGGGACAGGGGGTGTGCCATTTACTGCCTTCCCTGGAGCGGTTTCAGGGAGTGGGGTTCTCAGTAATGGCTCGGAATGGCTGTCGGATCCCGGGCAAGCCCTCTCTAATCTCAGAGTCTTTCTCCTCATTTGCAGGATGGAGGTCACATGTCGTGACAGTGAACAGAGAGAATTCTGCAAAGCCATGGTCACCAAATAAGGGTCTAACATATTTAGTTTTAGTTATTGGTTAACTGCTTACGGTGGGCAGCACGGTTCCAAGAGCCTTAGTTAACTCAATTAATGTTAGTTACTTTCCTTCCCCCTCCCCCTCCTGAGTGACTCTCTCCTGGGTCAACGAATTCATCCACCATGCGGTGATTCTTAGGTTCAACTTCATCTCCAGGCTCTTGAGACATTTTCTGTGGCATCCTCAGTACAGAGAGTTCTCGCCTTCCTTTCCCCCTCCCCTCTGCCTCAGGCACCTGCTTTACCCGCACACCAAGTCTTTGAAGCTTGCAAAACCCCACGTGCGTCTAAACACCAGGGCAGCCACGTGGGCAAGTTCATGCTTAGACCTAGCAGGCACGACCAGGCTCTGGAATAGGCCAAGCGAAGGTAACCAAGTCCTTATTCCCGTGCAACAAACCTGAGAGTGGAGACTGGAAGTTCACAAGTCCACAATTATGTTACCAGAATAAATTCGAAGAAGGGTAAGTGGTGCAAAGTGAGGGGAGCTAAGATCTAAATAAGGAAAAGGAGCAAGCCATGTGGAGCCCCGGGAAGGAGGCATTCTAGGCAATGGGAACATCATGTGCAAATGGCCTGAGGCAGGAACAACTTGGCACATTCCAGGAACAGAATGAAGGCCAGTGTGGCTACAGCACAAGCAGAGAACAGGGGTTGGAGAGGACGGGTTGAGGGGGAGGGTGGACTGCTGGGAAGGGGCCCGATAAAGTTGGATTTGGGCAGGAGGTTTGGGTTCTTCTCTAAGGTTTTGTTACTCCTAATGTGGTCCAAGATTCCTGCATCACCTGGGAGCTTGTTAGAAATGCAAGGTTTCCAGCCTCACCCGAGGGCAGCTGAATCACAGCCTGGACTTTAGCAAGATCCCCATTTGACCTGAGTGTGCGATCAAGTTTTAGAAGCATAGCTCTCCAGGTACATGGAAAGAAAGCCACATTCCTGACAATTCGAAATCTCTCTTTGACCCCACGAAGGGTGGATGTGAGGGAGGCAGGGGTCCACGGCAGGAGCAGTGGATTTGAGACTGCTGCAGTGGCCCGAGGGAGGTCCCAGGAGCAGAATGAGGTGCAGGAGCACCAGGAGGATACGGAAGAAATAAGATGCCCAAAAAGGACAAGCCGATGGGTTGGATGTGGAAGGAGGAAAGAAATGGTTTGGGCCATCATGGCCACTGCCCCTCCTAAGACACTGCGGGGGCGCTTCCCCCCCAACTCAGGTGTAGCCACACCCACTCGCCCCATTCCCACCTCCACGCCCACCATGGTCTCAGGAAGGACAGGTGTCAGATTTCTCTTAGAACCTAGTACTGGAGAAGCTTTGTTTTCATGGAGTTTACCCTCAAACTATCCAGGAAATGCACGGAGTCACCCTGGAGAGACGGACTCTGTTTTTGGTTCCCGGTGCTCAATCATTCATTCTTTCCTGCATTCATCAAAGATTCACCAAGCCCCCAATATGCGATGTGCTATGCCTCGTGCCAGCCTCTGGGAGCAGGGCAGTAAGTGACACATCACTTCATAGTTTATAAATAGACTTTCCTTTGAAAGGAAAGCCTACAGTCACCTGTGCTGTGCTTCCTAAGGCCCGTCCCATCTTGCTCGCCATCTAGAAAACCCCACGGGGTCCCCGTTGACCTCAAGGTGAAGTACGAATTCCTGAAACAAGGCCCACAAGGTCCTTCATTCCCAGGCCCTGGCTGCCCTGTCCAAGTTCATGGCCGCTCAAAGCTGTTTTGAGTCAATGTCCCAATTTTAAGAATCTGATGACAATAAAAAGTGTCTCTCCAGGAAAGAAAAATACACGCACACTCACAATTGTGAAACAACGTCCTGGGGCTTGTGGGGCCCCCTTCAGGGTATCCACGAACCCCAGGGCTGTAGACAAGCTTAGAAGCCCTGCTTAGCGGTTGCTCCTGACTGCCTTTATTTGACAATCGTGGGTCACATCGGGGAGTGTCATGTCACGGTGACCTTGCTCAGCTCTCACTTCTGCCTGCAATCCTTCCCCTCCACTTCCCCACGTGCATTTCCACTGATCCTGGAGAGGGAGCTCACACGCCCCCACCCTTCTCCCACAACAGAAGCGATCCTTCTAACTTCCAAATGCCCACAGAACTTTGCACACATGACGTATTTTTGGTTCTTCCCCTGCCCATTTCCCTGGTCTGGATAATAAGCCTTCCTGGACACAGATTCTGTCTGATCTCGGGAGAGGTCTTCGCCTCCCTGAGCTTGTGCTCCCTCATGTATAAAAATGAGTATAATAGTCTCTCCCTCCAGCACGGGATGTAGCGAGCCCTGGGTGGTACAGACAGCCGACGAATCACTGAACTCTACCTCTGAAACTAGTAATATACTATATGTTAAGTGATTTAATTTAACTTTTAAAAAATAATACTCTCTCCCTGCAGGGCTGCAGGGTGGCCCAGAGAGATAAAGGGGAGAGATAGGCCTGGCACACAACAGGGCGTACATGTGATTGAATAAACAAATGATGGATTGCATTTTATTTTCTTTAAAGGTTTTGTTTATTTATTTGAGAGAGAGAGAGAGAGTGAGCACAAGCAGGGGTGGAAGGAGAGAGAGAGGGAGAAGCAGGTTCCCTGGTGAGCAGGGAACCCTACTCGGGGTTGTTCCTTCCTTTTTCCTTCCTTCCTTCCTTTCCTTTCCTCCCTTCCTTCCTTCCTTCCCTCCCTCCCTCCCTTCTTCCCTCCCTCCCTTCCTTCCTTCCTTCCTCGATCCCAGGACCCCAGGATCCTGACCTGAGCCGAAGGCAGACGCTTAACCGACTGAGCCACCCAGGTGCTCTTCCACTTTCGAATCCCTGCCCTTCTGAGCCGACTGGGTGTGCTCCAAATCCTGTGGTTTCTTGTACCAGTCTCCCACACGCTTCGGCTCCGTCACCGTGGGCTCCAGCTTTCCCCCCACCGCTGTGCTTCATCAACCCTCCCACCTGTGCCACTGTCACCTGTGCCCACTATCCCCTGTGCTCGGCCTTCCCACCTTACCCCACGGACAGCCCCCAGGACGCTCCAGCCCTGGCTACCCCCCTCAGTGAACTCGGCCCCCTCTTTCCGCCAAAGGAACCTGGCTAACGAAGTCCCAGACCTCGTAAAACCCAGCCCTCCACTTTCTCCAGGCCTGTGCCAGAGCAGCTGAACGATATTGGAGAAAAACACAACTCTGCTGAAGGGCTCCTCTTTAAATTCGTGACCACAAACCTCAAATTGGCACTTCTCAGGCCTGGCAAGCCTACCAAACTTTCCTAGAAAGTTCATTTTCCCATTCTCAGAGATGGCTATTTCTTTTTTTTTTTTTTCTTAAATATTTTATTTGTTTATTTGTCAGAGAAAGAGAGAGCACAATCAGGGGGAGAGGCAGGCAGAGGGAGAAGCAGACTCCCCGCTGAGCAGAGAGCCCAATGCGGGGCTCGATCCCAGGACCCTGAGATCATGACCTGAGCCGAAGGCAGACACTTAACCCACTGAGCCACCCGGGAGTCCCAGAGATGGCTATTTCATGCTTTCTTCTATCTCTGCCGATTACCTCGCACTTGTCAGCTAACGTTATTGGCTCATCCTTCAGTGAGAAACTAGAGGCCCGAAGACCAAATCTAGAGCCCTCCTGCCCTGTGCCTGTGCTCCCCGCCCATTCTCCTGTGACCACAGAAGACGTGCCCTGGGACCCATCCCCTCCAGCAGGCTTGAGGCCTCCACTCCAGCAAGTGTCCTGCTTTTTCCTGCATCATCATTTTCTCCTTTTCTGCCCTTATAGTCTCATTTGCACACAAACATGTTTTGGTATCCCCCTTCAGGAAAGGAAGAAAGAGGGGAAAGAAGGAAGGAAGGAAGGAAGGAAGGAAGGAAGGAAGGAAGGAAGGAAGGAAGGAAGGAAGGAAGGAAGGAAGGAAGGAAAGAAGGAAGGAAGAGGGAAGGAGGGAAGGAAGGAGGGAAGGAAGGAAGGAAGGAAGGAAGGAAGGAAGGAAGAGGGAAGGAGGGAAGGAGGGAGGGAAGGAAGGAAGGAAGGAAGGAAGGAAGGAAGGAAGGAAGGAAGGAAGGAAGGAAAAGGGGAAGAAAAAGAAAGGAAGGAAGGTGGGCCACCTGGGTGGCCCAGTGGGTTAAAGCCTCTGCCTTTGGCTCAGGTCATGATCTCAGGGTCCTGGGATCAAGCCCCACATCGAGCTCTCTGTTCAGTGGGGAGCCTGGTTCCCCCTCTCTCTCTGCCTGCCTCTCCACCTGCTTGTGATCTCTCTCTGTCAAATAAATAAATAAAATTTAAAAAGAAAAAAGAAGGAAAGGGAGGGAAGGAAGGAAGGAAGGAAGGAAGGAAGGAAGGAAGGAAGGAAGGAAGGAAGGAAGACAGGCAAGCAGACCTCTGTTGTAGTTACAGTCCTGGCAAGAAGCAAAATTTCACTCAGATGGTTCGACTGACCTCAAAGTTAAGGGACCACACAAGGATGCTGAGTAGGGCTGGCAACTCCTAGTGCAGAAAGGCCTGGGGAAGAAATAGTGCTCTCTGTGCCATGCAGGAGGGGACAGCTGGGAAGGACTTGTAAGCATAGGGGACAGGGCTCCTGCTGGTGACAAGGCCCCCAGACGGTGAGGAAGAAGGGAGGAACACCCCACTTCTCTTCCTTCCAGCCTTCAGCTCTCCTGCCTTTGCCTCCTCTTGGCTGAACCCGCTTGGGAACATTCTAGCAGGACCGTCTAGGTGATACAGTACCAAAGGGTCCCCCTCCAAGAGCCCAGAGTGGAACATGAAGGGACAGAGAACAGATCTTGGATGGGAGACCGGCCAGCACCCCTTGCTTTTACCCCAAATGCCCTTCCAGCTCCTGCCCTTCGTAGCAAAACTTCTTAGAAGCGTTGTCTACACTCAATTTCTTTACTGCGCATGCTTCCTCCAGCCTACTGCTCTAGCTTGGTCTCCACCACACAGCCTGACAGCCTTTCCACTGAAATTCCTCGTGTCAAGGTGGCCAGTGGCGGCCATGATCCCAGATGGGAGACGGCCTCTCGAGCGGTGGCCACATCACCGTCTTGAGACACTTCTCCTGGCTTCCGTGCCCCTCGGACCTCTGCTTTCCTCCCTGCCTCTCTGAGTGCTGGTGCTTGGTCTTCCTTGCCAGCCTGGCGTCCTCTTCATCAGCTTGCTGCTCCAGAGCTCCATCCAGGACCTGGGGGGACCGTCACCTTCGTGCCCGCTCTCCGGTGGACCAGGTGCATGGCGTCTTCTTACCCTTTGGCTCTGAGCTTACGTGCCACCTCCCTGCAGAGGCTCGCCGAGGCCACACTCCCCAGAGCAGTCACGCCCGCCCTTGGCACTGGGTCCTGCCGCCCTGTTCGTTTCCTTCCTCGGCCTTTGTCAACTTGCTTGGCTTATGGATTCACTTCCTCCTTTAAGCAGGGACTTGTTAGCCGGCAGCGGCGGCCCATCCCTACTTCCCTAGTACTCACACCAGTGCAAAGTACGAGCAGGTGCTAAATAAACAGGTGTTGCGTGAATGTCACGTAACAAGATAAAGCCAATAATTTAAGAACGCTGTTTTGCTTTTGCGAGACTGAATTTCCTGAGAGGCGCTTAAATATCCTATTGGATCCTTTGAAAGCAACTCCCTTTCCTATTCAGTTTATACTCACGTCCATTGTACGTATACGTGAAAATAACCTGGGCAGAGAATCTGGCAATACAGACATGGAAGTGGATGGGGCTCCGTATTAGTGTCACATAGCTCCGTAAAATAAAGACTCAGAATGAGGTCATGGCTTGGTCCCATCTGGTTAATGGTCAAGGGACAGGTCGAGGGCCAGCACTGTGGAATGAGCCCAGACCTGGATTCAAATTCCATTTCTAGGGACACCTGCATAGCTCAGTTGGTTAAGCGTCTGCCTTCGGCTCGGGTCATGACCCCAGGGTCTCCTGGGATTGAGTCCCAGGTCGTAGGGCTCCCTGCTCAGCAGGGAGTCTGATTCTCCCTGTCCCTCTGCCTCTCCCCACCCCCATGTTCTCTCTCTCTCTCTCTCGTTCTGCTTTCTCTCTCAAATAAATAAATTAAATCTTTTTAAAAATTCCATTTTAACCCTCATGCATAAACTTAACCAAGATACTTCTCTCTGAGCCTCTAGGTTCTCCTGTATAATTGCCTGGCTAGGGCTGGCATGAGGATTAAGAGAACGGCGCGTGAAAAGCTCTCAGCCTCTGAGTCTGGCCCTGGAAGGATACTATATTAGTTCCAATCATTTCCACAGCTCTGATACAATTTTCCAATTTCAGAAGCCTCCCACTGATCACAGCCTGCAAAAGGGAGCGACGATCGGGAATCGGGGAGGTGAGGGCTGGCACCTGTTTCTGGCATGTTGTTTGAAAGGTGGCGGGAAATGGCTAGAAACGAAAGATAATGTAATATTCCCACCGGGGTCAAAGAACTGAAAGGTTATGGTGTCCCCTTCCCATCAATAGGAGTCTAAATCAAAATAAGACCACAAAACACAAAATCGGCATGTATGCTATAGTGCGAGTGGCTTCCCCCGCCCCCCCCCCAGGTTTTCTAATTGCAAAATTCTAGTTAAATTCATGGAAGCCGAGCTCTTCATTTTCCGGTGCCCTTGCTGTGTTGCCTGCCTCCAAGTAATCCGGTGCATATCCGACCCAGGTTCAAGATTTCCTAGGGTCTGACTGCCAAGAGATGCTTCTATACCTGTAATGTAACTAATGCTAATGATATTATGTTGCCTTTTTTATTGTCCCATTGTTTTTGAAATTCACCAGAGTCCTTTCACCTAGATTAGTTTGCTTGAACTCCACATCTTTGGGATGTGGTTGGTACTCCTTGGGTTTAAACCCAGAGAAATTGATTGTTCTGGGGGGTCGGCCTCACATTCACAGGATGACCAAAATGCAGCCTAGGCCCCTGGACCTACCCAGATCACAAGCCAAATGACCTCCGAATTACTCTTCTCCTAGTGATCACCCATGCATCTTTTACTTATACAAGCCGACTTGCAACGCAAGACTCTGGACCCAGGTGCCACCGCTTCCTAGAAGGCCTCCCTCCCGTCCCAGATGGCCCCGCTCACTTCTTCCAAACTTCCACAGTCCTGTGCTGAGTCCCAGCATCACAGGATGCCCCACTTCCAAACACTTTGTTTCCTCTTCTGCCTCCTGTCCTGGACCTTGAGCAATCCGAGGGAAGGAATCTTTACTCGTTGCACAGTGCTCCAAAAAGTCTGTGGTTCGTCATTGAACCAAATGAATCCATTTAATTAGTATAAAGATCTTTCTCAAGCTGGATTTCATCTGCTGGGAAGACTTGTTTTACAAGAAATTAAGACGGCACTAACCTAGTCCCAGGCAAAAGACAGACTTGGAAAGGTTCCCTCCTGCCACCTACAGCTCCCCATAAACACAACTGTGTCCCTGAAATACCATCTTTGGAGAAGAGTCTGCTGTCTTGGACTGATATTCTTATTCTCCCAATGGGACTAGAGAGAGGTAGGCGGGTGGGTAAGTGCCTGGGAGGGAAGAGGGCTGCTGAAAGATACTAGTTCCTACAATTATTTACATACCTGCCGATCATCTCCATTCTTTGGAGGCTGAAATGCATCAAACCTGCCTCTATTCCCTGTGGCCTGGCCATCCGACGGGACTCACAGGATGCAAAAAATGAGGTCACATTTCTGGCTAATAGCACACTTACAAGGACTTGAAACACTCATCCTCCCTAATCACAGGCTTCATCCAGGCCCTGTCCCTGAGGGTGTCTACGCCGCCCCTTTGGGAGCTAAGACTGTCAGTCAAAGCTCCCGGGTCTGCGATGGGCCTCAGCCAGTCCCAGGTCCCAGGCGCTGGGACAACCTTGTTGAGACAGGCTCCAACCCTCCTTGACTTTAAGGCCACTCTTGCAAAATAGGGCCCCCTCCTAGCCCTGCAATTGACTTCCCCAGCAAGATTTCTGAATTCTTAGGAGAGATGTGGCCTGATCCCCCCGCGTGTCCCTGGGAGGAGAACGAGAGAACGCGGACGACGTCCCCATGGCTGTCTGCCTTTTCTCCATTCATTCGTTCAACTCACTCATTCACTCAGCAGATCTGTCTTAAGGACTTAGCAGGTTGCAATCTCAGCACGGGGTGGGGGCCGCTGTCTGGAAAGGAACAGACGTGCTCCGTTCCCTCATGGAGATAACGTTCCTGCGGGGGGAAGACAGGCAATAAACCAGTAAACAATAGAGCAACCAGGACACGCTCGGATGGCTAGGGAGAAGTGCTACGGAGAAAAGAATGCACAGTGATTTGGTAGATTTACGTGGGAGTAAATTGAGACCGTGTGGTCCGACAGGTAACATTTGATCTGAGCAGTGCAAGTCAGGGGGCCATGACGTGGAGATTCGTGGGTCAAGCACAGCCCCGGGGACAGGAACCGGCGGGGTGCATGGGGACTTCTCTGAGGCCAGAAGCTAGGGCGTTGCAGGAGACTGGGGTTTCCTCGAGAGGGGGGGGCAGGGTAGGAGGAGGGCTGTGGGCAGGTATGAGCTCTCCCACAACTTGGTCCCCACAGAGGCCAGGGTTCTTGAAATAGGAAAGCAGAGTCCTCAGGGCCAGAATAGAAGGCGAGAGCAGTGGGAAGTTTTCGGGGAGAAAGGAGATGGTCGCTTCGAGAGACTGGATATTCTAATGGACCCTGGCCAGGCCTGTGTGTGAACGGAACTGTGCCCCACAACCTGCAGCCATGAGCCCAGGAAGCCAAGTCACAGCCCCTGCAGCCATCAGCCCCAAATGGCCAGGACTTGATCTAATAACGACCAGCTTGGCCTGTGGGGTGGCTCCGTTGGTTAAGCATCTGCCTTCGGCTCAGGTCATGAGGCCGAAGTCCCAGGATCGAGACCTGCATCGGGCTACTTGCTCAGCAGGGAGCCTGCTTCTCCCTCTGCCCCTTCCCCTGCTTGTTCTCTCTCTCTCTCTCTCTCTCTCAAAAATAAATAAATAAAAGCTTATTAGAAAAAAAAACCAAACCCTGCTAACTTCCCTAATTGTCACCCCTGTTGGTCCCCATTTAGGACCAACCAGCAAAAACCAAATACACATCCCTAACCAATCACAAGGGATGCCCTGTGTCTATCAGCCCCCTCCGGCTTCCCCTGCCAACAGTCTCTAGTCGGGGCGCACCTGAAGCCTCCCCTTTCCTACTGTAAAGCATTCCCATCCCCACCGGCCTTTGAGGCTCTGCCAGAGATGTGGGCTGACTCCCTATGGAAAGCTCTGAATACATTTGTCTGTTCTCTGCTCATTCCCGAACTTTGGACAAGGGGTGGCAGGAGTCATGGAGACAAAGGGACAATCTGAGGTTGACTTTGGAGATGAAGCGGGCGGACCTTGCTGAGGGATTGGAAGGGGGCGAGGGCTCCAGGGCAGGAACGAGGGGAATCAAGGATACTCACGAGGTGGATGGGGCATCGTTTACTGAGCTAAAGGAGAGTGGGGCTGGCTACAAGTCAGAAGTCGGGTTTTGATGAGTCTGAGACGCCTATTAGGTGTTGGTGTCTCGCAGGCACTTACAGCTGAGCCTGTGGTCACAAGGGATCAAGCCAGACAGAAGAAGTGGGAAGCGCTCCTATGAACAAGGCTTTCACAGCCAGGAGCGTGGATGAAATCAGGGTGAGGGAGGAAGAGACTGGAAAGCAGGACTGAGCCCTGGAGACTCCCAAGGTCAGAAGTGAGTGGAGGATGGGAGTCCATGGAGACTGAGAGGACTTCCCAGTGCTGGTGCGGGGAACCTGCCGCACCAGAGGGAACCCCGCACTCTTCAGCAGGTCACTGGGGCTCTGGCCCGCTGCCGTCTTCCTCTACGGCCTCATCTCATCCCGCCATCCTCCTTTTGGACCAGCATATTTCCCCAGATGTGTCTCATTGCACA